>JANHMN010000001.1:17097536-17110490 GCA_030674055.1 Rhabdomys pumilio
TTTTTTTTTTTTTTTTTTTTTTTTTTTTTTTTTTTTTTTTGGTTATTACAATTGACTCATGTGCTGCATTGCACATTTTAGTCTGAGTATTTGAGAGGCATTTTATCTTTCCTTAAGACACAAGAATTAGTTAGAGTTAAGAAACACAAGTATCAAACGTGGTATCATTAAGGAAAGTCTGATTAGAGAACTCTTTTGACAATATCCTGTGTGGGACATGAAAGACCTTTGTAAGCCAGAAGAAACAAGAAAATCTAGAATCATATGATGTTAAGTCCTTTACCTTATGAACATAGTCGTGCATGCTTAGTATGTTGTTGGCAATGATAAAACAAGAATTACATTTTATTAATGATACTTCAGAATGTTATGGATGCATTTCTTAAAGCAAATGCATGACAGTTTGCAATTGAAATGATATAAGTATTTATAATAATTTCTTTTATAAATCATTTTCTTACCATGAACATGAGGAACATTTCTTGTGTCCATTTGAACCTTTAAGGGAGTTATCCCAGCCATCTTTCATCTAAGTTTAGCTAAACAACAACAACAACCACCATCCAGACCTTTTCCTTTCATTTTCAGATTAGTTTGCTGAATGGGGTCTTAGTGCTATATTTTAATTAGGGCTAACCCTGAGTAGTCCAAATGCTCAAATCAAAGTATACGATTGTGTTGTAAATAATGGAAGGGAAAATCTTTTGAAGCTTTTCACAGGGAGCTGATCTGGCTGGCTGAGTGTCCCCAGCCATAGGGAGAACTCTGTGCCTGCTGCCTCACACCATCAGGGTATCATAAAAGCCTTCTGGAGCCATGCAGCTCCAGATGAAAACTGTACGGGTCACTTGCAGGCTATGATAAGTAAACAATAAAAAATTTAAAACAGTCACAAAGCTTAAAGCCACTCAGGAGGGGAAATGAAGTTATTTTGAAGAGACCCCCTCCTGTTGCCATCCACATCAGGGGGTGCACTCTCAAACTATATTACACCAGTAGCTCTCATCTCTAATGCTGGAACAAGAGGTTCAATTGTAAAACCTGCCACATTGACACATGCAAGGGAGGGGGAAGGTTACAAGTTCTAACTCTATATGAGGAAATTAAACCCTCAACAAGATGTGAGTTGCATCATTATGTTGCACTACACTATAGTGTGGAGTGTCACAAAATGTTCCACTATACTATAGTGTGGAGAGTCACAAAATGTTCCACTTCCCTGTATTTATTCTTATTTTTTCCCGTGGAAAGGAAGCCAGTGTGCCAAACAGATTTGGGCATACTTTAATGTCTATGCGTAGCATCATTTGGGGTAACATGTGGGATGGGTAGAAAGGAATAAAGAATATTCAGTACTTTATTTTAGACTGTATGGCAATATATATTCTAGAAATTAGAAAGCCTAATGATGACAAACATATGATACATATGTATATGATATACACACACAAAGCTTCTGTGTCAAAATGAACTTTGTATCCTTATGTTAGTTCATTTCTAATTTCAGGGCCAGAGTAGAAATCAGCAAGTTCCAATGATCTCCTTCCGTTTTGCTCCCTCACTTAGGACCTGGGGCAAGTTTCCTATCTTATCAGTAGTCAAGGTCTTTTTCTTTCCATACTTTGACAGGAAAGCTTCCCTGTTTGCTTCTTTCTCTATATTACAAGGTGCCAACAGATTTATCAAGCACAAAGAAAAATCATACCGATTGGTTGGTATCTTGGCAACAGCAGTGAGGTAATTATGCTTTGCAGTGCTGAGTTTTAATAAATAAACTATCTAATACTGAGGATTTTAGTCCTTCAGAATGAATCGATATATTGAAGTCATTCAAGTAAATTTAACCATGGATGGCAAAATAAAATCCCTGAAAATGAGGCTCATGTCTGACATGTTTAGCTTACTAAATTTAATATATATATATATATATATATATATATATATATATATATATATATGGCTTCTTTGGCTGTATGGCTTTGTCTCTCCATCATGTGCACATCCAGTGCTTGTGGAGCCAGAAAAGGACATTGTGTTCAAAAAATTATGATCCTTCATGTGGGTGCTGAGATTTGAACTCAGGTCCTCTGGAAGAACAGCCAGTACTTTTAACTGGTAAGCCATCCCTACAGCACCCAGCTTAGTGAATTTTAAATAATTTAGTTACCACACATCTAGTGACTATGTTGTATCAAATGATATTTTATTCCAGAGAGCCTGCTTTGCAAAAATTAGGGAAAGTCCTGAGCCCTATGGAACTGTAATTCTCATGAAAATTGTGATGCACAGATTCAGAATAGCAGATAACGAATTCTAATAAAATATACATAAGTAACACCTATTTAAAGCAGTAATTAAGCAATAAATTCTGACATTTTAACATTTAAAACTATTTAAAATTAGAGGAAATAAATACACTTCATTATGCTCCCTCAATTTCCCATGGTTCAAAGCAGAATAAGAGGAACTAAATGTCGGTAGTGAGACTCTAGTTTAGAAATAATAAACATGTGTGGAGGTCAGAAAACAACTTGAGGGACAGGTCTCACTCCTTCTCAGTGTAGGTTTCTACCATGTGTCTTCCAGGGATGGAAATTAAATTGTAATCTCTCTGGAATGGCGATAGAATTTTAAATATTTAGCAACCTCCATTTTAGGATACAGGGCCAATTTATTCGCTTATTCATCCATTTGTTTATTCATGTGTTCATTGAATATTCACTCACTAGCAACTACTACATACTAGTTTCTATGCTAGAGTTGAGCTGTAGAGATTGGGAGCTATAAGATTTAAAAAATATCCCAGCTCTCAAAGGTAACATTTACTGCCATGCTTTAGCATCCACAGAGCCCAGTTCAACATTGTCACAGTGATCCGAGCATTTACTTTCTTAATGCGATGGACGTTTTATGATATGCCCACAAATTCGTCAACATTATTTCTGTCAATACGGGGGGGCACCAATCTATTTACACACAGTGTGGCATGGGTCTAGTGGTCAGTTTAACAAGACAGTGGTGATGTAAAGTTTAGTAATGAGTCAGGAAATGCACCCTGCTGGTTTCGTGTTCTCTATTAGAGCATTTATTCTGTTGAAGGCAGATGTTGTATTGTGAGGACCCTCATCCATAGTAAACAACTGAGGCCTCCTATCAGCAGTCATGTGATAAGCCAAGCTGAGAGCAGAACACAGCCCTGGTGAAGTTCTCTGCTGATAGCTGAGCTGATAACCACAAAAAACTCAGAGCCAGAAGAGACGATGCCTTCATTTTCTATTGTCCTATTCTTAATTGTGTAATAAACAGCATCCACTGCAACAATAGTTAATAATGCAATCACTTTTTTGAGGGAAGATTAGGAAGAGGAAAACAAGAAGTGTGTGTGTGTGTGTGTGTGTGTGTGTGTGTTCACTCCTGTGCACAGGAAAAGAGAGAGGGAGATCTGTAATATCTGTCTCTCTTATATAAACAGACATGCCTAGAGAAAGTGAGTGGGGATGGAATACAGTAGGGAGATGGGAAAGCATCCAGAACCCCTGTAATACTTATGTTCTCTTTTATTCTGTAGTAGGATTTCCTGTAGTTAACCAACACCTACTAATTAAGAATTGAAGAGTCACAAAATTGTGTGAAAGCAAAGTGAGACCTTGTACCTGCTGATTTGTAGCATGCATGTACTGTTTCCAAGATGGGTATCTAATAAAACGTTCATATTTTAGAAAAGGAAGTGGTAGTGGGGGGTAGCTCAGTGGAGAAACACTTTAGCCTGTCCAGGTCCTGGGGTTGATTCCCATCACTGAAAACAAGAGGAAGGAAGAAATGAGCAAATTAGCAATATACCTTGCATTACCTCCAGAAGAAAATGGGCCTTGCCATGAGAAATCTCAGTGTCTGGAAAGAAGATGGGGTGTGCTTTTCTGAAGGGGTTCTCCAATGTAGGTGAGGGTTGCGATGAATGGTATAGGTCACAGAATGGCCAGGAAAAATAAATTGCCATGGGTGATAGCAACAGAGTGTAAGTATGCACAGAAGAAGGCTGTCGTGTGGTAGCTATCAATCTTTATGCTTAAAGGACATTTATGACTAGAGTAAGAAAATAAGAAACACACTGACTTGATAAATATTTTAAAAAGGTGATAAAGAATACATTTCCAGCAAATCTAAATTAACCTATGCTCTGTTTGCTTAACTCAGTAGAAACTAATAATAATTATTATTTTTTTATATTTCAAGAACTTGCTTTGTTAAAATAGAAAGAGGATTAAAGAAATAGAAAGGAAGAAACAAAGAAAGAAAGAAAGAAAGAGAGGAAGAAAGAAAGAAAAAGGAAGAGTGTCATGAAACATTTTTTCCTCTAAACAAGATAGATTAATGGTGCTAAAAATGTTCTAAGTATGGTGAATGTCAGGAAAGTCATTTTAATGTTTTATCCTTATTGGACAAAAAAAATATCCAACGATAGAAAGCATTATGCAAGTGAAATGAGCCTGACTTAGGAAGTTTGGAAATACACATTCTAAAACTTCTTAAATACAGGGAAATTGGCTGAAGCTTGAAAAATTCCTGGTTTCTGAGGGAGGAATAGATGCAGCATGCTGCAAATGAGGATGCTGGAACTAAAAGTAGAAAAAAGTAAATCCATTCCTTGGAAATGTTGATTTTACTTTGAAATCGGATGATTAAAAATAATCTGAATGACTTACAGTGCTGCATGCGGGGCCGGGACTTCATGGATGTAAACATATAGATACATAAGCTTTAACATTTAGCTAGGAGTAGAAAGATGACAACACCTAAAAGGTTATTAGGAATCACTGAGTATTTTAATGGAAGGCTTCCTTGATGAGAGAGCATGCATCGCATAGGAGAGTTGGCTGTTGAGCATGGTATTCCAGAGCAGATGAGAAGCTTGCATGGAGGTTTGCAGCCTGTTGGAAGACTTGGTCTGCATTCACAGCAGTACAGCATACTTGACCTGGCACCTGTCCCTGGCACCTTGACCCATATCTCCAGTTATAGCCGTGCTACTTGACTGGAAGACTGAACTTTTTTTCCTTGATGAATCAATCTGCTATGTTTTTGTACTAAAATCTTTTCCTGCACAGATGTTTGTGTTTTATTTAGATACCTTTAGGAGGTATCCATGCTAGTTTTATGTATAGACCTCAAGAACCTATTAGGTGAAAACACATACTTTCCATTGTCAAAACATTTTACCCTGGGCTAGCAAGATATCTCAGTGAGTAAAATCCCCTGCTGCAAGGTGGTGACCTAAATTTGATCCGTAGACTTCATGGTATAAATTGACTCCTAAAATTTGTCTTCTACCTGCTTGCTCTGGTATGTACATGTACACACACACACACACACACACACACACACACACACACACCCCACCACCACCAAAATTAAAAACCCAATTTACTTTGTTAATTGTTCAGCTAAATATAAAGTCTGATTTTTATTTTATTTCAAATAACCTTTAAAAGGTACACTGAGACCAGGTAGGTTGGAGATCTGATAGAGGTCTAGTGCCTGTGTTGCATCTGGAAGAGGTTTACCTATTCATAAACTAAGCATCACAATTCTGAATATATTTTTTAAAAAATATTTTTGAGATTTGTTTTTATTTTATGTGTATGGATGGATACTTTGCATATACATCTGTATAGTACCTACAGAGACCAGAAGAGAGTGGGAGATCCCCTGAAACTAGAATTAAAGCCAGTTGTGTGCAGGTATGTGGGTGGTGGAAATCAAAGCTTGGTCTTCCAGAAGAGTGTTCAGTGCTCTTATCCAGGGAGATATCTCTCCAGCTCTGTATTTATTTATTTATTTATTTATTTATTTATGTATTTTCTTTGATCCATTCTCCCTCCCTTCCTTTCTTCATTCCTTTCTTTCTTTTTTGTGAAAGGCCAAGGTATACCTTGTTATTGGCAAGCTTATTTAAAATTTTCAAAATCCTTGTAAGTCTAACATATAGGCATACCTTTAAAAACCTGCTAAAAAATATTAAGCATTATATATTAATAAGCCCCAAATTGAAAATATTTTGTATAACCTATTTGATAGTCTCACTGTAACAATTTTAGATGTCTTAAAGAAAATGATTTTATTTTTTTTGTCTTTTAAAGTATTTTACGGCTCCATGTAATTGTATAATAAATTCTTCACTTGAAAAAGAATATTTTCATTTCACATTTCCAGCATGAATTTGACATCTTAAATTCCTAATTTAATGTTTAAAACATTTTATCTGAACTAGGTTCCAATCAATGTATTGAACTTTTCTGCCTGTTTTGTTAGCTTTGGTTTGGTCAAAAATTCTCAGGTTTGAGGATTACGAAAAATAGATGGCTGGTTCGCTTTTCAACTGTATAACTTTGAGGCACCATGAAGGTGAAGTTCCATTTTTTTATAGTAGTTCTGTCTCATTATTTTCCATATATTTAAATACCATACATCTTTAAAGTGATTATATGAAGATGGAAGAACAGGGTTCTGGAATAGCTCATTTTATTCTTTATGGCATTATTTCTCTGCAGCAGCAGCCTGTTCCCTCTGCAGAGCCCCTTGGTACAAATACAAATCCACCTTTCAATCATCCATGTGGGTTAATGACACTGAGTAATAGCACATTAGCGAGTGCCATTCCAGACACCAGCCAGGCATGCCAAACAGATCATCTGACAATCGTTTCAGATTCATTTTCCACGAACAGAAACACTGTTCAGGCTTATTAACCGGCAAATCTACATAAGGCAGTGCATAGAGACAGAGCCTCCATTAAAAGTAGCTTCTATCTCATTAATGTAATTTACAAGGATATTTGGCCCATTCTATTGTTGTAAGATTTTTTTAAAAAAAAAAAAATTCTATTCAACAATGCCATTGTTTGTTTGAAGCGAATATTTATCTTGTCTCTTGTGCTTCTCAAAATAAAAGGACTATAAATTGGTTAATAGTAAATTTTAGTAAACTGTTACTGGGATCTCTTATGTTTTGCTGACAATGACGCAAAGCCTTTAGATCTAACCCCTAATGTGTCTGAAAACCCACTAATAATTCTTAGGGTCTTCTCTTCCTTTTATATTTTGATGTTTTATATCTTTGGGCTCTTCACAATTGACTTCAATGTTTGCCTTGATACTTGGGATCTGACCCTAGTGTAAATGTCTGCTGACTTTTAATGTTGATGTTTTACTTCAAATTTCTCATATATACCAATCTAAGGCAGCCAGGGACCCTGTTTGATTTTTACATCTATGAATGAAAAACTCCATTTCTCATTGTTTTATACTGTTACAATTCCATTTTTGTCTAGAAAGCCTATTATCGCTTCTTTGTATTTTATGAATAAACCTTATGTTCTTTTCTCCCTTTGAAGAAAAATCTCCTTACATTTATCTTCAGGTTTTATAGAAACACAAATTTTACTTAAAATTCACGGTGACTTAATTTATTTTCATGTTCTCTTGCAGGTATAACTCACATTAAATTAAGATGACCTGTTTGTAAACACTCATTTTCAAGAACACTGTCAGATGATGTGCTCCAACCAGAATGCTTACATATAGACAGACTGTCACGGGCTGTGACCTCAGCTAAATTTACTCAGGGAACATTGCACTCTTCACTTTCTGTGACATTTACTAAGTTTAATCACTGGGATTGAAGTCTTTTATACAGGGCAGACAGTAGCTGTAAATGGGTTAATTATGAGAGGGCCATAATGACATAATTTTAGACGGGAAGTAAGTTTGTTGGGGTAATAGTTCCCATGTGAGGATCTGTTTCATTTCAAGGTACCACTTCCTGATAGACAGCACCAGGAGTTCTCAGCTCTGGGGAGCTACAATCAGAAAATGCATCTTTCTTCAGACCTGTTTTCTCTAGGAGAGTTCATAGAACCAAATTCTTTGCTTATGTTACCTAAACTTTCAACATTGGATGCTCTTATCAATGGTTCAATACTTAAAAGTTTCCTTTCATTCAGGTACCATAGATGATTTTATTTATTTATTTATTTATTTATTTATTTATTTATTTATTCATTCATTCATTAATTATAGTCATTATAAAGAATAAATAAGCCATTATAAAGGCTAATTCTTTATAGTCATAAAACTTTGCTTACATTTCTCTTCCGATATTTGTGTCTGTGGTTCCATTATTTCCGCACAGTCAAGATGACTTAAACTGACCTGACATAGAGAGAGAGCTAAACACAAAGGGCCATGGTATTATAGTTACTTCTGTAGATTCAACCATCATGGATTAAAAATAGAAAAGTTTTCTTGTATACTAAACATTGAAAGATGTTTTGTTTTTCCCCTTTTTATTTCACAAACAATGCAATATAGCAAAAACTTCTGTAGAATCTGCATTCTATCAGGTGTTCTTAATAATCTAGATTTATTATATGTACACAGGAGTATGTATGTAGGCTGTATACCAATAACATGGCATTTTGTATAAGGATCTTAAGCATCTGCAGGTTTCTATATTCCTGGCAAATCAAAGAATCAACTACACACACACACACACACACACACACACACACACACACACACACAGAAGATCATCAACCATATACCTGACAAGCACAGATCACTTTTGTACACTATTATATACAAGGAATTTAAAAGGTCAGGGGCAAACAGATACAAAAGAAATTCCTTAGGAATAGATAATACAGAAACAGTATTATAACCATACATAAAATATAAAAATAAACAAATGACTGAATAAGAGAATTTAGACTGATACATGCATCATGATGCAGGACACAGTAAATCTCACAAACAGTGCATATTTGCCTATTTACAGATATACTTTCCAGGATTCTCCATTATTCTTACCATGACAACTCTCACATACAACACTATACATTGCTTGTCCACTTTTTGAACATGTTTACCTTGGAATAAAAAGTATATGAATAAATCAATATCACAAGTTACATGTATGTTTATTCTCTTCCTCTGCTGTGCTTTATTTATTCCAACCCTGAGAGCCACAAAAGATGGTACCCCAGCTTCTTGTTTTCACCAGAGTCTGCTGTACACTCTGACAAATGTCATACCCTTGAGTGAGCACAGGATTCTGCCTCCCACCCAGTTCACTTCTAGACTATGTAAAATGTCCAAGATTTCTCAAAGAGGAAATGAATTAACTTTAAATGAGAAGAGTGTCTGTTTACTCTCTCTTCTCTTGCCTTATGAATGATATGAAAGTCTGGGAAAACTACCAACATTCTTATGCCCAAAGGAAAGGGGTGGGACCTAGGCCAGCCATTTTCTGATTCACTTGTGCCTCAATTCTCCAGCTTCCAAGTGGTGGTAGTATTACACTCAGGGTAAAGTTGTTTGCTGAGAAACTCACTGGTGGCTGAAAAATACAACCAAGCTTTGATTGGTAGCATCTCAGTTTTATCATGATTAAGTACAAATAATCCTAACACATGAGAACATATATATAATAAAACAAATTTTATACATTTGGGGAAAATAAATTTGTTATCCCTTTAAACTCACAAAAAGGATTTAAAAGAAAGTTTTCTCAAAATAAAGTAAACAGGTATCCACTTGGAATGCCTTAGAACTCTTACGTCTCGTACAGCAGCTTTTTCTATCTTTAGAAAAACAATTGTTTAGAAATATTTATTTCTTGCTAAACCCTCACTAAACTGAATATTACCAATTCAGTCATTAGCCGTAAATAGGGAGTAAGGTCTGTAATTATAACCAGAAGGTCCCCATTAAAGCTCTCTGAGAAGGAAAAAAAATGTCTTTAAATGTTCCTGTAATTATACTAGACACATGTTAGCTCTTCCTTGGGTTGCTGTGTGCTATTAAGGAGTAGCTCTCATTATCACTGAGATAAGGACGTTTTTAATCTTAAACCATAAAATTCATAAATTATCAAGGCCTATAGTCTTAATTTTGGTTCAAATCCATTATGCGCTCATGGTCTGTTTCTGGATCCTGCAGGTAAGACTGTCGCTAGTGTTAGGTGATGTCATGTATATTATTCTTGTTTTAATTCTCAAGAAACATTACCATCTGATAGTAGTTGTAGTTGTCAACTTAAAAAAGTTGGCAACCCAGAGGGATTTTATGGTCCCACAAGCGATGAAACAGGTTGAATATGCTAGCAAGCTATCGTCTGTTCCCAGAATGTGATGGGATAACATATAAATCACATAATCACATAAATAACACAACATTTTAGAACAGGGGCATCTATTAGCTGCTACACAGTAAATTTCTTTTTCTCTATTATCCCTTTTAAATGTATAAGTAAGTTATATTTTGCTATAGTTTTCTAAAATATCCCAATTTCTTTATATGCTTATGTACACATATATTATATTACACATATTAAGTAAAGAAAGAAAAGATAAAATCTTATGTAAAATAAAAATCCCACAGAGAGAATCTAGTTTGTGTGAAACTGAGAAATGCATGGGCTTGAGGGCTGGGCCACGAATCCAAATTCATGAACCTTGCTAACCCTGAGAACTTGGGCAAGTTTCTCACATTCTCCAAGAGTCACCACACGCATGGACTAAGTAGTGAGACTTGACCTGTCATTTGTCATAACAAGGCAGTGACAGCTTAATGACCCTGTGCTTTCCATGGACCAACTTGCACATGAAGACAGAGATTAAGCACAGCATGAAAGAATATTATCATTTAGAAGTGAATCAGGACCTTAAAACTCTGCATGTGCATGTGCGTGTGCGTGTGCGTGTGCATGTGCACTTGTGTGTTTGGTGTGCTGTGGGGTGTGTGTGTGTGTGTGTGTGTGTGTGTATGTGTGTGTGTATGTGTGTGTGTATGTGTGTGTGTGTGTGTGCGTGTGTGTGTGCGTGTGCGTATGCATGTGCACTTGTGTGTTTGGTGTGCTGTGGGGTGTGTGTGTGTATGTGTGTGTGTGTGTGTGTGTGTGTGTGTGTGTACATGGGGAGCAGGGCATTTCTTTTTTCAGTTCGAAACCCAGTCACATCATACACTCCTCTAGTATCTGTTCCTCATAAAAGGTGCTAAATCTTTTTTACAAAAAAAGACAATACCACATCAACATCACTTTGGAAAAAGTCACAAAATGGCTTCTACTGATTACAAACTCTAGCTGATATTAACAGTTATATGGCACTGTCGTAAGAATTTTCCCATACTTTTTTTCCCTCACAACATCTGCTGTGTATTTTAATCTCATGCATAGGGCACAGACAAGAAATCTGTATGTCTGTGAGATGAAGGCGTTCTTAAACTCATGTAGGACCTCCAGCCCTGGTCTGACTACTACATCTTCTCTTGTCATGTGAAGAAATCACCCAGTTCATTTATTTGGATATGTCTGGAGTCTGTTTAAGACACACCATGATCCATATGCAAGCCTACAAATCAAATACATGTATGACTAAGACAAGAGAAAAATCACTGATCACAGCTCTACAAAGGTATTTAGATCCAGTATCTAGAACGATCAAGTTGTTTGTCTATTATGTGTTGAGAAGGAGTGGATATGCATGTTAGGATGCTGAGACCACACTCAGATAATCTGAGGTAATTTCGCTCACTGACTGTAACAAGCCTTCGATTTCTTCGGTGTCCTCTTTCACCCAGCGATGTTATTCTACTCCTTATACCATATATTTAGAACAGGACTTTGAAAATAATATAAGTTGTAAAAGTTAAACTATTAAATCAATATGAAATAGAGGGGAAAAAAAGAAAACTTAGGAGGAGGAGGGAGGTTTGATAAACTGAAGTTCATGAAATCATTTTAAGCAATTCTCTGGATACATGGGGTAGATAGTTAGCAGAGTTATTCCTATGACAGACAGTGATGGCAGGCTGTTGCAGTCAAGCATCTCCAGGACCAACAGTCTCTTGAAAAGTTTTGTTCTGGCCAACACTTATCAATTAACTTAACAGTTCACTTGGCAAACAGCATGCCAGGCTTTTCTCTCCTTCAAATATCTCTTATGTTTGAACTTTTCTAAATTTGCAGTATATAAAGGGAAGGAATTTGTGACTAACTATAGAAACACAGATGTCATTAACTATTTTCACATTATTGAGCATTGACTTGTATTTGAATGTAAACTTCAGAACAGGCATGCTGGGGTTGCATCTCAGACTGTAGTGTGTACTAGCCAAGAGAGTCTGATCCATCCATGTGGCCTTTCTCTGGAATAAATAAAAGTCCCTATTTCATGGTCAAAATGCTTAAAACAGTGTGTAAATAAATATATGGTGTGTGATCAATAAAGTTTAGCTATTATTGATGTTATTACCAGGTGTTTTAAACTCAATCCTTCTGCTCTCCAAACAAATAGAAATTCTATCCCTCTTTCGTGTATCAAATCCTCTCTACCCACATCCTTCCATGCCCTTTACGTTCTGCTCCCTAAAACTTTCCCACCATTGCTTGCATTCTGCAGAGAACTGTGGTTCTCCTAGGAACTCTTGTGAGTAAGAGCCGGCCT
This sequence comes from Rhabdomys pumilio, assembly GCA_030674055.1. Taxonomy (NCBI): domain Eukaryota; kingdom Metazoa; phylum Chordata; class Mammalia; order Rodentia; family Muridae; genus Rhabdomys; species Rhabdomys pumilio. The sequence goes on from JANHMN010000001.1 coordinate 17,110,039, forward strand.
TTTCTAGATGCTTGTTACAACCTATCTGCCTCACAGGATAAGGACAAGGAGCTGTTACTTTTCTTGTTTCTCATTACCACTTTAAGATCACCTATCTACCCCCTCTTAAATATTTGCACTGATTTTTATCAGGTAGTGAGATCCTAGATACTCTTCTAACTATTACAGTGGTCCTGACTGCTTCCATTTCTCCATCTCTCTAGTTGGCCATTTGTATGGCCATAGCGACTCAACATAAGTGCCTAGATATTTAGTTATATGCTATTCTCCATGAGTTCAGAAGACTCCTCTAGAGGAGGTTCACATTTAAATCAGTGGGTTGAGTGAAGTTCATAACCTTCTGCAAGCTCAGGGAAGCTCATCGACTTTGCTCAAGTTTGGGAAGGAATAAATAGCTTGGTGAGAATTAATTCTCCCCTTGCTGGAACATGTTCAAAATGGCCTATTTTTTT
>JANHMN010000001.1:17110590-17172378 GCA_030674055.1 Rhabdomys pumilio
GTGTGTGTGTGTGTGTGTGTGTGTGTGTGTGTGTGTGTGTGTATGGATGAGATAGAGATAGATAGAGACAGAGATAGAGATAGAGATAGAGAGATAGAGATAGAGATAGAGATAGAGATAGAGATAGAGATAGAGATAGAGATAGAGATAGAGATAGAGATAGAGATAGAGATAGATCTCCCCTACAGAAACGTGACTAATATGTGAGGCTACAATGCATCACTTCTACAATGCTTATTACTTTAGCAATTGTTGCTTAAAATCACTAGCCCCTGTATTCTCAACAATGAGTAATAAATGCTAGACAGACACTGATGTGTGTGAATGATGGAATCTGGTTGAGGGTTTTTTTAAAGACCACCTGCTGATAGTTTTCAGCCATTGAACACAGCCAACTTATTATGTGTCAGATACAAAGGGGGATGGGAAGGTCTTCAGATGACAACAAAGGAATTCACTGGAGTAGCAGCAGGGATTTTTAGCATTCCCACAAGGCTGGCTTTTATAAGCACCAGTCCATCGCTACCTTGTTCTGAGCCCTCCTGCTAACTTTCAATGGCTTTGCTTTGGTTCTGGTATATTACAATGTCCACTGGCAAGGAACTCAAGTCCTATTCAGGCATAATAAATCATCGGTCTCATACTAGCAAATAACTCACACTGCCCCCCCCATCCCTGTTTCCTCCTTTGACAGTTCATCTCCTGTTAAGTGAAGGGAAAGGATATTAATGTTCTTTATGTGGCAACTTAAAGTCAAATCAGCACATTTCATCCCATCTTTAACTCTTTATTTTACAAATATGCACTGTAACTCAACACCAAAAACATGTTTATGTATATTAATGTGTATGTGATTTTCTCTGTTCATCATGTTAATAGAACGACTGCCCACTAGGAATTTCAATTGTATTATAATTGCAAGTTCATAGTCTATGGTTTACTACATAAAATGACAACCTGATAAGATTCCTCATTTTGAAAATTAACACAATCTAAGACAACTAAGCTAAGAACAGACTTATTTATCATTCTATATTCTGTTCTCATTAATTCAATTTAATTCAAACCATACTAAGCAGTCACCTCAAATCAGTTTTCTGTGAGCCTGCAGCGGGTCCACTTGACACATTTCCTCACTAGGGTGGCTGCATTTCAGGCTTGGTTCTGGCCTCTTCCTTTTATTTCTTTCACTCTTGATCACATTAAATGTAGTGTAAATCCTTAGATGGCTGATCTTAGTATAGACTTCAGAAACAAGGGATGGAGTAACAGAAGGGAATGGGAGATGAGACAATACTTGAGAAATAGCGTCATTCCCCGCACAGTTACTGTGACACCCGTTCACTTATTTATGCATCCTAATAAATACATCGACTACATCAAGCACCATTATAGGCGCTGGCATTTAAAATGTTAAGCTAAATAGAGCCCTTGCACTTTAGTCGATAAGAATCCAAAAAAAAAAGTAAATAAGCTCAGAGGTCTACAATAGAATGGCAGGTGTTATAGAGAAAAGTCGAAACAAAGAAGTCAAGACATTAGCCAACTGACTGTGCAAATGTTTGCATTGTGCTTTTTAGGAAGACATTGGTGTTTTCTCAGAGTAGGCTTTGGCATTAAAGATCTCAAAATGGTAGAAAAGGGGCAGATTCTAGCACCTTGAAACTATGGATTTTAATGTGTTCTGTTGGTGTGATATTGCAGTAATAGGGGACTGGAGCTTTCAAACACAGGCACAGGGATTATCACCTTTGCAGCCAGATGTGGCCATTAGACTAGAGATGAACAATGAAATCTTAGCAACAATGGAATATTTCACTGTGGAAGTGTCTTCAACATCCTCCATTCTGTTTCCCAGGTGACTTTGTGAAGATGGTGACTGTCAGCCTTAATTTGTATTTTTACTGTAAAAAGATAGTCACTCCCCCACCTTTCACTTGACAACATAACATAGGCATTTATAAATAAGTTATACTGCTGTTTACATGTTAACCCACTGAGTTTAAGAAGGTTAAAAGTTACAAAACCAACTCCTTAGGAGATTACTGGAATGGCTCCCTTTGGAGATAAAAGTGGATTAGGCCATGAAGAAAGCAAGGTTTCATATATATGTTATGAAGGAAGGACCAAATAATTTTGTCAGTTCCTGTTGTGGTTTCTATGCATTGTTTTGTTTGGTTTTTGTTACTGTTTTATTTGTTTTGTTTTTTGTTCGGGTTTTTTTTCCCCAGAAGATATTTTTAAACCTGAAAATTCTTTGGTTAAAAATGGTTAATGACAACTATGATTCAATCAAATTTACATAATCTGTTTGGGTTGATGTAACATAATTATGGTTAAGTATCAGAAAATTCAGTGGTGAAAAATCTGGCATTTATATTTTGCTTCTCTTATTTACTATGACAGCTCTTGAAAAAAAATTTCAGTTAATATAAACTGATTTGTTGGACTAGGATATGTTCTATTTCCAATGAGAAAAGATATAGCATTTTTAAGAGCTCATTGTAATGTGCCATACTGCGAGTTACTGGATATCTGCTGCCAAGAGAGAATATGACAGATTCCACTACTATTGTGATAATAAATGAGTTGAAGTTGTATCTTAAGTTAAATATCATAATCTATTTACTCAACAAGTATGCATGCTGGAAAGGAATGTAGGGTAAGAACTTGTACTAGGCACTTTTAGTCATGGCTACATTAAAAATAAACACATTAATACTTACATGGTCAATGGCTACATTTTCTAATAAACCATGTCACAAAATTTTTAAAAACAAACTATAAAGGAACCTTCTTATGAAACCATAGAACGTTAACACTTAAATTATTTAATAGCTCTCTCCTTATAGTAACAAATCTGTTGAATACTTCTTTTTCTGTTCTATGCTTTATATGTATATAATTTGAAAATTAATGATTCTATGAATGATTACAATGTGGTCCTAAGTTAATACAGGCAAGGAAGGGTAACATACCTTGCTATTTCCTGGTAATTTTTAATGGTGAAATAAACGGTTTCATTTTGATCCAGGCCTTTCATTTTCTTGTAATTAATTTTGCTGTTGAGTATCAACTGTGACTAAAACTGGGCTAAGGCTCTGGGGTGTGGTTCTGTAAACACTATCCATTCTTTCTGAGTTCTTCATCTTGTAATTACGAACAAAAGCAATATTCCCAGGCCCACCTATACATTCTGTCTTCCAGTATATTTTCTCTAAGAACAAAGAGGCATGGAAATAGTAAAGAAAATATTTTTTTATCACATTTTGTTAAAAAATAGCTATAAAAACTACTTTATTCTGAAAAATATTAGATTACTCAAAAGGAGACCTTTTGCTGAAACATCCACACTTGATTCAATCAGTTTTGATTTTGTTTAAAAGAATTAGAGTTATAATTCTATTTTGGTATATTCAAGTTCAAAATGTCAAATATACATGAAATAAAATAAAATTATATGTATTACTGAAAATTTTATTATATTAACCTTAGGATTAAAAAAATAAATTCCTGAAAGAGCTCTATATTCACCAAGACAAGATGAAAATCTGAATATATCTCTTTCTCAAACTTTACAGTGACCAAGCATCATTATCTGGGATTTGGTTTTCAAACCTAAAAAGAAAAACCATGGTCATTTGCAACAAATCTCCTTTCTCACCTGAGCATTCTCCAAGTCTATGTTCCTGCTGCTTCTACAATAGCGTCTTGCTTTATTTAGGTGCCTGTTGTCACTGTTCTATTTGGGCTCCTGTTTCCTACAGGAATAAAACAATGCCTTTCAAGTCTATGTGGCTCTTACTTGTGCTCCAGATCTCTTCCATCCAGTCTCCCATGACAGTCTTCCATGACAACTACCCCCAAATTCAAACCTGATTTCTAGAGTTGCCCTCTACATGTCTTAAAAAATTTAAACATTTCTAATGTATTCCTTTTTCTGGAAGGCATCCAGGGTGTCATGGTCTGATGGAGAACATTTTTGTTATAAGAGTTGATCGCAGTGTGCTATGATGATTGACACCCTTCTACTCCTTGGGAGAGAGTAGAACAATCTATCTGAAATACCTGGTAGCTCATACAGCCCTTTGCCCTTCTAATGGACTAGCATGTGATTATCGAACAAATGAGATAATGAATGGATGGTTATCACTAAAACTGAATGCAAGGTTTGATTGGTTGACCATGACATCACTAAGTCTCTCTAAATACCTATTTGCATTTCCTTATAGGCTCATAAATCTCTAGTATATTTTTACTATGATAAAAAAAGACATTGTTATATGAGGAGTAAATCTGTGGCATACTTTTAATATTTACATGTAAAAATGCCTAAGTAAAACATGGCATTTCTTTAAGGGATTTTCACTTAAAGAAAGGAACCAGACTGGCTAGACTGGTGAGCTGGCTGGCCATGTTCTCTGTTGATGTAGTCTACTAGAAGTACGTACATGCCAACAAAAATGTTTTGTTTTAAGCAAAAACTATGAATGTTGAGTTATTATCAATTTCTCCCCTACCACATCCTAGTTATTCCAAGTAGAATCTAAATTTGGGGTCTAAATTAAAAGAATGTATGCAAGTCTCACATAGCATAATTTAGAGCAGGAAGTTACTTTAGTAGCCTTATATAAGTTGGCAGTCTGTAAGCGGAACTACAGCCTTAGGTTCTTATAACAAGTAGGAAGTATACTTTATGACCTTGAACTTGTTAGTGGCTAACTCCTTCCTCTTGCACTATGGCATTATAGTTTTGGGGTTTTCCTCACTTTTTTCATTTAAGCAAACTGTAGGTTTAAGAGGATTTCTGGTAAAACCATTTCATTTTCTTCAAAACCTCATTAATATATTGTGCTTTGCTGACAATAGCAATAACTTTTATCTTTCTCCTCCTTAACAAACTAGCACAATCCAAAAAGCAGCCAGCCTCCTTCATCAAATGGCCAGAGAACTTTTAAACAATATTTGGCTTAAGAATGTTCTAGAAATAACCAGTGAACCAACAGCAGAAATTTTGATGTTAACCTTATTAATCAAGTAAACTTATTCAACAAGAAAGAACAAAGAGCTATTTATATGGTATACTACCCATTATTATTCATAATAACAATTAAGCATAAAAACAATCTTTTAAGGATAACCTTTCATTACCTCACTTTATATTAGGCCAAAATAGAAAAGATAAATGGCAAAAATAACTCAAATATTTTCTAGTTTTATATTTGTTAGTTTTAGGATAAAATTTTCTACAAGTTTCAAATAGTCTGACATCTTATACCATCTGAAATTTCAATGCTTGCTCACATGTATACTTAGTATTTTTTAAAGAACTTTCATGTCTGTATTTTAATATTGTGTGCGATGAATACTGTAATTATGTATGATTTAAAAAGAAAACTGCATGCTCAGGCACATTTTACCATTAACAACAGGAACTCATAGCCCAAGTTAATGGTACCACATGCCCCTTAGTGGTTAATACACCACTTACAAAAGCTTTTTGTTAACTGTAGCAATATGCTGGGACTTTAGGACCATCTGGAAGTAATTTTATTCCAAGTCTCAGGAGGAGGCAGGAGTTGTTAGCCCAGAATATTTCAAATATTTAGATAACTTTAGATAAAGGTAATATTAGATGAATTAGGAGCTCACTTTCACACAGGGTGCATGCTCTCCAGATTCCAGAAGCATCCTCAAAAGGGAGAACAGTTAAAACAAATAAACAAACAAGCAAGCAAGCAAAGCAATAGCAGCAACAAACAATAACTCACAAGGAGTTGAGAGAAGTACCATGTGACTTGGCAGGTACTACTCTTTGTTAGGTAAATGGTTGTACACACCATGGAGACAAGGGTACAATGACATGATAAAATGAGAGAATGTAGAGAATCAAAAGGAGGGGAAAAGGAAAATAAAAAATATATACTTTTCAAACTCTAGGAAGTCATTAAAGGACCATTCAGTGTACAAGTCTCTATGTAAACTCAGCTTACTAGAGATAGAGGAGTCAAGGGCTTGGCTGGGAAGAAAAAGTACTTTATTAGTTATTTTATTTGTTTACTTTGTAAATGTTGTCTTCCTTCCTGGTTTCCTCTTTGCAAACCACACATCACATTCCCCTTCACCTTTGTATCTAAGAGGATGCTCTTCCACCCTCCCACTACTCACTCCCTCCTCAGCACTTTAGCATCCCCCTATGCCAGGCATCAAGTATCCACAGGACCAAGGGCCTCCCCTCCCATTGATGCCCGACAAGGCTATCCTCTGTTACATATGCAGCTGGAGCCATGGACCCTTCCATATACTCTTTGGTTCGTGGTTTACTCCCTTGGAGCTCAGGTCAGAGGTCATCCTGTTAGTAGTTTTACAGAACTAAGTAAGTAAACAGGACTCAACTATTATCAATGTGGAATAGTCTCTAATCTGACTTGATAAGGGAAGACAGAAGGCATGGTTCACGCAGAGCACAGAACCTAGTGATGTCTTTCTTCTGACTGTTAAGAGAAAGTACTGGCCAGTGACACGCAGGAGAGCCCCATACCTTTTGTGGATTTTAAGAGCCTACCTGCATTTTCATATGAAATGTTTGCAGAATGGTGAGTGGAAGCAGGTAAAATTGTTGACTGTTGTGTTGGAGGTGTGGATCTTATATTAGAGGGGACTAGAAGACACAGAGGAGTGTATGTAGGCAATTAGGAGACAATTGGTAGACAGAGGCACCCTACCCTGTGGAATCAGACTTTCAGGGGATGTTGTTGCTCCAACACAGAAAAAAAAAATAAAGAATAGGATGAGATGCGTGAGAAAGTTGTTGGGATAAAGAAGACCAATAATTCTATCATGGAAAGTACTTGCATAATTCCTGTTCTAGATGGGCCAAGGAAATACATATAGATTTCAGGGGGGAAGTTCAGGGCCAGTTTTGTGGAATTTAGGTTGCAGAATTCAGCAGGTCGATGAGACTTTAACTCATTGGACTAATTAATACCAATTCAAAAGATAATCAGAACATGGCACACAGCCCAAACACATACAAGAAAGAAGAAAAAATGGGATAGAGTGGAGTTCACAGCCTGGCTAATGTGAAGAGGAGAATGAGCCAGGAGGGATTGAAAATAACAGCTCAGGGAGACAAAAAGCAGCCAGGGCAGGATTTCATGGCCATCAAACCAAGCACTGGGAGGTCATGGAAGGAGTTGATCGCACTGTTATCCCAAGTTATCTCAAGTCTGTAGAAGACAGTGAACAAGAAAATAAGATATTAAAGTAGGACCAATTAAAATTTCCAAAAGTCTCAAGATATTTTTATCAATAAGCCAAAATTTGCTAATCTGAAGCTCTGATCTCTTTGCAAAAATTTTAATTAACCTGTAAAGAGTTCCTCCTCTAATTTTTTTTCTAATCTTCATAAAATAATTAAGATCTTGGTTCTGACTCGGGTTCTGCATGTCTATTATCTGGCAGATAATACACAACTAACATCTACTGCATTTTAGGGGGAACTTTCTATCTTCCATAATGTCTTAGAACATCAGTGAGACCATAAATTGAGATGTGAAAGAAAAAAGTGTTGCTTAGCAGCTATCGAACATCTTCTTCCTAGGCAGACTATCGACCCGCTCAACCATGCTGATGAAGAGAACATCTGAAGGTAACCCACTTTCTCTTAAGTTTTCAATTTGTGGTAAACAATAAAGAACAAAATACTTTAAAATGTAACATAAATATAAAATGTTTTCATCTGAACACTTCTTGAATTATATGCCTGTACAATCTTATTTCTAGTTAGGTCAAGCAAGGAAAATAAGTTCTTTAATTTTTATGTTAGCTTTTTTATGCTAAATAACAGCATTCTTCGATAGGGTCTAGATTTCATTTGCCAGCATCTAATACATAGAATAAAAGAGAACTTAATATCACTGAGTGCACATATAAATTGAAAGTTACAGTATAACAGTATAACACCAACAAACATAGAGATTGCTCCTTTAATATATATATATTTAAAAGATATATATATCTTTAAATAGAACATTATCTAGGCCTGGGAGGTAGTTTAGTTGGCAAGACATTACAAATAGGACAGCCTACATCAAGTCCCCAGAAACTGTCTTACATAATAAGCAAGAGGTGGTGGTGAGATGAAGTTGTATTCCCAATGATGGAAAGCAGATCCCCAGGGCCTAGCTTCTCCTACTGGGTGTGTACCAGGTCAGTAAGATGAGCTTTCAAAAAGATGGATGATTTCAAAGGAAGGACATTCAAAGTTGTCCTCAGGCTTCTAATAGCACCGGAAAACAGGTAAGCACACACACACACACACACACACACACACAGAGGGAGAGAGAGAGAGAGAGAGAGAGAGAGAGAGAGAGAGAGAGAGAGAGAGAGAGACAGAGAGAGATAGAGAGACAGAGAGACAGAGACAGACAGAGACAGACAGAGACAGACAGAGACAGACAGAGACAGACAGAGACAGACAGAGACAGACAGAGACAGACAGGCAGAGAGATAGAGACAAATGCCCCATGAACACAGGTAAGCACAAAGGTACACATACACATGCACTATGTTCCGGTGACTAAATATGAGACTAGATACATGTCAAACATTTACATGCAACCAAGATAAAATGAGTGTAGTAGATTGTTGAATTGGCTGATAACTCAAGAATCAGAGTCAAAAATGGGAAATCCCTAATACAGTCCTGAAATGCCATTTTAAAGAACAGGACAATATTTTGTGAAAATAATTATATTCAAACACTGATAGCAAAAATAAAAAAATAAAAATAATTAAATAAATCAGTAAATAAATAAATAAGATGAAGAATAATTTAGGATAGGTAACACTAGATGCTGGGTACAGAGGCAAAATATAAATAGTGATCATTTTCAACTTCTATAAATAGAACAACTGCTTATCAGTAGATAATCCAGCAAAGTTGATAAATCTTCTGGGACAAAGTCATTCTACTTTCTCTGTGACCTGGTATAATGCAGATCCAGTGAAGAGGAACAAAGAGCATGAACTGAACTTCATATTAATTCACTGGAAGTCAACTCACTTCAGCTTAGACATGACAGTCACTATGTAAGATGTTTCCAGAAATTGGAAACCATGTGTCTCAAGTTATCTCCCAATTATAAAACACTAAAATGAGCTCTGTTCCAAACAAGAATTTTATTAGCGCATTATCCAAGGCAGCTCTCTGATTCACTCTCAAACAGAAATAGCTACTCAAATATCAATATGTTCAAACACTGTGATGATAGCATTGTTTACTTAACATTTATGTGGCAAAATAATTTGACTTTATAGCCAATGAAATGACATGAGTTAAAGAACTGACCTATTAGTATATATGTGTATCCGATTATATTTAGAATATAAGAAAGTGTTAGTTATCCACAGGAAATAATATATAATGCAAAATGATTTAATCTAGTAATATTTTCTTAATTACTAATAATCATGTGAAATTTATCAGAAAGTTTTATTCATGTGTGTCTTTAGTGTGTGTGTGTGTGTGTGTGTGTGTGTGTTTGTGTGTGTGTGTGTAAAAGGGCCTATTAATAAGAAAAGAAGGGAGGCTGATGACAGGACAGAATCATGAGTCACTGTATAATATTGCAGCACTGAACATTATAGCACAAATTTGCACAATTAATATGTGTTAATAAATTATTGAGCAATTAAAATTACAAGCACAGATGACTTTTTCATGTTACAGTTTTATATTTTTAAGAAGCAATGGGTATTTTGAAGCAGAAATTAAGGCTTACAAGATTAGCTCTGTTAGTTCAGTGAGTTTTCTTGCACTGAGTAGCTAAGGTTCCCTCTCTTCCTTCAGTAACTATTTTAGTTTTGACCCTAACACATTTCTTTTAGCATTTCTTGTTAACCTAAAGAATTACAATAGCAATTTTGTAGCACTTTGTTGTATAATATTTTTAAATGCCATTTCTCTTCTCTGTCAAAATTGACCAAGAATTAATTTAACGTACACCCTTAATTACTGGGCTGTAGTCTGCCACCATTAAAAAGCTGAGTTACTAGCTTCCAGGTTGTTATTGTGATAACACTCTTACCATACATGTCAGATAGCTTAAAGGTTTTGTCTTCATTTCTTTGTGTATTTAATACATGTAAGCATGATTGAGAATTAAAAAGAAAATATTTAATAATTCAGTCACATTTTTATTAAAGACAATTTCTACTTCACCTTCTATGGAGATTAAATTACTGCTGGAGACTTCTTAGATGATTTTTGTTTTAAAATAAATACACTATCTAATGAGATCAACAGAGTAAGCTCTTTCAGATTCTGTGTTTACCCTAACAAACCTGTCAAAAAATTTCAGACTTGTTTTATCTCTTTCTTTCCTAAGTATTTATTGTATTAGTTATCCAATCGTTCCTAAGAGTTACTAATAGATTTCTAGCCATAAATGTAGCAGATAATATGTTTGTTAGGTTAGCATATAAATCTGCTATAGATTAACACATGCCAACTACCTTCAAATACAGAATGGCTCAAAATATCAGTTCATCACAGTTTTAATGCTCTGATGTATGTTTTACAGAAACTAAGGTATAATACACCCCAGGGCAGTTTTATAGGTAACCAACATACTACAAGGCAATACAAGTTAAATACAGAGTAGACTAAAGACAATGATACAACTCATTCAGGAACTGAGAAGAGATGTCTTAGGAGCTACAACTCGAGAATGTTGGGGTGGTCAATAGAAGGGTTGAAGGAGTCCCAGGCAATAAGACAGAAACTGTGTTGAAGCTGGAATACATTAGACTTCTTCAGAAAATTGAGAGCATAAGACTCTATTTAGTGTAGAATTCATGGTTAGATGAACTATTAACACTATGAGTAGGAATGGACTTTTAAACACAATTATTTTTAATCTAACTTTTTAGTGTGTTCATTATTTTTTTAAAGAGAATTTTCTAAATATTTTCCAGTGAAAGATGATTTATTGAGTAGGTTGAAATAATGCATAGTGAGTTTGATTATAATTCAGCAACTGTTTTTATCCAGGAAAATAACCAATAGTAAATATAGTAAAAGAATATAAACACACTCTGTGAATGTCAACAAATCTTTCCCTTTAACTTTTAAATCATACTTAGGCATTCATTTCCAGGTATGTGCTATGAGGCAAAAGCTATCTAGGTCTTAGAGGCACCCTCTAAATGGGTCAGGAATTTTTAAAACGTTGACAAAAGCTTGCAGCAGACTCCTGCTTACCTCAGAAAGCTTTGCACATAATCACTACTTTGTTAGGTCAAAGTGAAAGATGGCAGGTTGATCAACATTAGTACAACCTAAAGGCTAATTACATTATTAATAAACAATCTGCAGGCCAATGACAGATAGGAAATCTCCAGTACTAGCTCCAGTTAATATAAGATTTCAATTACAATGCCATTTTTTGTTCAGTTTAAAAAATTGAATCTGCCAAAAATGCCAAATATATAGTATATTTCAAGATTAAATCAAGAGTCTGATATAAAAATGTAATGAGTACATATTAAACCTGTAGGAGTTATCTTGACTCACTGTGGTGAGCTTTAAAATGTCTGCCAGATTCAAAAGAATACAAAGAAAGTCACTCTCATGGTAAAAATAAAATAGAAATATAGGTGAATATAGCCTAGCTTCTTGCAAATCTTGATGGGTGATGCTTTTTCACAGACATAGGTATGAATCAAGTCACTCTTACCTTCTCTTATGTTCTGAAGAGCAATGTATTTATATTCTAGTGGCACTGTGCAAAGAGGTTCTGTATGTTCTGATATTTAAAGAGCATGACAACAGCAACACTTCTGATTTATTCAATGGTTTCAGGATCTTTACAAAGATTTACTGATGATATAATCTCCCTAAAATCAATATGAAGGAATTCATGCCTAGTGCTGTAAACTTATGGCTGGTGAAACCACTGTAGAGGCGAACCCACTATTGTTGCTTTTCTATAGCAGTATCACTTCCAAGTATATGCTAAATATTTACCCCTATACCCACAGAGCAGTGTAGAGCTCACCCCTCCATCATGAAACCTCTACTGTGTTAGATACCATTACAAAATTTCATTCTGAACCAAGCAACCAACCAACCAAACAAACAAAAACAAACAAACAAAAAACAAAGAAAAACTGTATGTGGAGTATCCAACCCCAAATGACAGAACTATAGCACCAATCCCACCCTCAAAAATCAGGGAACACCTCAAGACTCAGGGGAAAGAAAGTAGAAAGACTGTGATAACCAAAGAACCAGGATATCTTATGTGATAGAGTATCTTCTATAGATGCCAGAGAAGCTTCACCAACAAAATCACAATGATATGGTTGCCTAAACTAGTCCATCACAAGGCCAACAGTTGGTAACATACTTCCCTGGATGGGGGAAATCTCACAAGATCCTACCTGTGGATGAAGAGCTACAGGAAACTAATGGTGATTCTGCCTTTTCCAGTGCTAGTCGCTGGATAAGTCATCCAAACCAAAATGCTCAGCCATGAATACATATACATGAATATCAATAAATGGACTGAGAAGTTTGTATGTACACACACCCATATATGTTTATATGTATGTATATATAAACATGATAATAATTGAAATTTAGAGTTTGAGAAGGAGCAGGGGATGACAAAGAAGATGGGTAGAAATGATGTGTATGCTATTCTTGTATGAAAGTTATAAAATTATTTTAAATTGACAAAGACTTGGGGTATTTGCAATAAAACCAAAATGTTCCCAGCTGCACAGGATACCGTACATCTTTGTCCTATTTCTTTGTTCTCCCTACCCTTATAAAATTGGCAGACTTCTGCTGTCATTAGGAAAAATGTCCACAAAATGTAACTCAAAGTTATATCTGATTCCAAATGTCTTTCCACAGTCAGTAGAATTCTTACAGTTGGAGAAGTTAAGTTCATATGATAAAAAGCAAATCTGATATAGAAAGGAGAGCTGTCCTCTGCCTGTAAGAGGACACGCTAAAATTAAAGCTTCTTTTAAGTCAAATCTAAAATGGAAATTCTTATATGGTACACTCATAGACTCCCAAAGTGCAGGACTCATGCAAATGATTTAAAAGACACTGCTCACTGGGAAAGTCTACATTTGTGTTACTCATTACTACGTCTCGTTACATTTATTTAGAGAAAGTTAGCTGGAGAAAATCTGATGTCATGATAAACTGGCCTACTTTATATTAATATTTATAGCTACCGCATATAAAGACCATTTCAAAATTGCCTATTTAAAATATATGATACTTCTCCAAATGTAGCCAAAGTAACCCTTATAAGCAGTTGTACATGTAAATCATGCAGGCATTTCTAATTATTTTTAATGGAAAGCAGCTAGTCATTATGTTGGAAAGAGTGTATGTATTTTCCCCTAGTGTCTCATATCCACTTGCAGCTTCCTTATTAGATGAACATTATTTTTCTCTTTCTATATAATATCCAGGTTGTAACTTGAGTCCAATGAAGACTATTACATATCTTCAGGGAAAAGTCTCAACAACGGGATGTTCTTCTAACTGTCTATAATTTCATCAGTTTTAAGACAGATGAATCGTACCCACTAGAGAGGTGAGGCTCTGTTACTCTATAAATAGTGCCCTGTAATTGGCAAAACTAGTGCCTTTAGAGTCAGAGGAAAGTGTTTGTCAACTTCAAAAGCAAATTAAGCTCTATTAGGCATTTATGCTGTTCTTTAAGAAATGGATGATGTTATTTGGAATTAAGGTATATGTAATAAGCCACATTGTCTTGATATCATAATGAACACATTAATCTCATACAGATGCTCTCTTTAGGTATTCAAAACAATATGAGTACAGAAGACATAGGATCAAACCCAGATTTTGATGGGCACAGCATGGACCCATAGGAAAACAATAATAAACATGCATATTATTTTTTCTTCTAAGTAACTACATTTATATTACGAAAAAAACCTGCTGTCTGTCTGTTTGGTTAGAGAAGCCTCTTTTTGCTGTTGTCAGTGGTAATAGAGAGATTCACAACTGCTCAAAGTGCAGAGAACATATGAGTGTCAGGTGACAGGCTACAAATGAGCTAGTGTATCACCCTCTCCAAGGTTCAGGGGACATCCTGGATAAGGGGGTGGGAAGAATGTAGGAGCCATCTGGAGGAAGAAAAATTACAGATGCGTAACAATGATTCGTGGGAATGGCATGGCTCTTGAAGACAAAGCAGCTTGGTCACCAGGATGAGACCTCATGAGATCTCTATTAGGTTAGACCTCTCCCTGTATAGAGAAGAAAGTACTCACTGCACCCCACCCCCTACTTGAGGACATGTATGAAGATAAGGGTTGATGGAGGAGAGAGAAATATTTTGCTCAGTTGCATAGTTGCCAGCAGGCCTACATTTTACTGGAGCAAACTCACCCTTGCTTTTATAAACAACCCGAGAGAAACTCATTGACTTATATGAAAAATAAAAGACATAAAGTAGAAGAAACTTTTCTGGAAGTGAAAGAGGATTCACTAGAGTTGAAAGGGCACAAAGAGAGGCAATGGGGTGAATAAAATGAGAATACATTATGTATTTGTAGGAAAAATGTCACATTACTATATACAAGTAATATATGCCAATAATAATGTCTTTAATCAAGGTTTTGTGACCAGAAATCTACAACTCCAGTAGCTTCCCAAATTCACATACATTTTCAATGGCAGATCTCAGTTTTAAAATCCTTCTTCTTGCTCTATCACCCACACTTCTTTAGTGTCCAGTTCTCACATTCCTTTGTGTTAATCTGTGTCAACCAGTAGAATCAGATTTCAAGTAGCACTATATTCTTAAAAAACATTAGAAAAAGTTCAAGAACATAAACTAATATAAATAGCAATATTTTCAGTTAATAATACAACTGCAATTTTTTCAAGAAAATTTACAGACAATATCCTATTTAGACTACACACAGAAGCAACTCATTTAAGTACTAATTAGATAATTACATTTAATGACAAAGGTTCTATAAGGGAAAATTCAACAGACATAAACTGCTTCTCACAAATGCTCACTCCTCACTTAGCACAAATCCTGAAGACATGTGGTATACCATTCAACCTAGCTCCCATGTGGTCTTCACAGGTAACAGGGTCTTACAGGTTAGGATTTAACCACAGATGAAACAAATTTTTCTCTTTTGAAGTAGGTGATGCCCAAATTGGTCAAAGTAATAGGTAAAAGTCAGAATCTATTGATAAATTAAAATATTGAGAACATATTTTAGACTGACCCAACTTAAGCTTTCAATGTCATGCAATTCAAGAATATACAAGAAGTGATAATTGCAGGTTGTTGTTTTTAAAAGTATGAATTACCTATCCATAATCACTAATAAGCCTTAATTTAAAATACTAAAAGTATACTATTAAAAAATTTATAAAGTATATCTAAGAAATAAAGTTTATGTTTAGCAAAAATATGGCTTGGATCCTATTTTGAAAATACATATAAAATGTTATGTATACATATGAAACCTAGTTTGACCCAGTAATATAAATATGACTGTAAATGGCAGAATAGTAGGTTAGTAAAAAAATGGTATTTCTACTTAGTTTAAAATTCATTCACACTGATATATAAGCCATTTAAGAGGAATTAAATTATTTATGGTTTCTTTCTAGACTTTATAAAAAGGCTTGCCTGACTCAATGATCCCTTGTCTCAGTTTCTTTCATGGACATGATAAGCCAGTCATTGTATCTATTCTGGAGATGAGTGGATAAAGAAGATGAAGCAAATCTTGTGTGGAAATCACCAATAGATCTTAAGGAGGGAAAAAGAATGGATGACTTAAGGTATAAAGTACATGGGATGGCTGGGAAAAGGATACAAGGAGAACCGATAATTAATGCTTTTATATGATCATTTAGAATTCAGACATATGCTTCCCTAGTATTTAAAACAAACAGCAAACAATCATTGTAATGTATTTAATGCATTTAAAGTGTCAACAAGAGAAAAGGGAGCACAAAATGGCTTTCATTTTTTATATTTCTCATATTTTCAGTCCATTTTACTGTGACCAATTTTATACCCTTACAAGTAATAATTTTCATAGCGTCCCATGTAGGATAGTTCTTTGATGAGTCCTTTAAATAGCAGCAGATTCTCTGTTCGGTACACAGACACTGCCAGATACCATAAGTTGAAGGTCACTGGCTCCCAACTCTGAGCCAAGGTTTACATTTAAATCACTTCAGATTTCTGCACTGCTCGATTTTCTTATCCATGAAGTGGGGCAAACAGCGAATACTTTAATGTGTTTCAACCATTCAAAACTGTTATATATGATGTACCTCAGAGTTGAAACATAGTGATCACTGAAACCAGCTATTATTCATAGTTTCCATCATGGTTCAGAATTAGATTATGATAGTTTATGTAATTGTTCATTGTGAATTATTTCATTTTCAACAATGATTTCATCTACCACTCATAATTAACCTCTCTTTCTTAATTTCTACTTAGTTATGGTCAGCCTTTTGTCATTTTGACACAAATCAGTCACCTGGGAAAAGGAATCATCAATTCAGGAAATGCCTTTATCAGATCCTTCCATGAGTGCCATTTTCTTTAGTGATTGATGTATGAAGGTGTGGCTTACAGTCAGAAGTGCAATCATCTAGCATGTGGTTCTGGATTATATAAGAAACCAAGAGGCGCCAGCAGTGAAGAATAAGCCAGTAAACAGCCATCTCTGATTTCTACCTCTGTTCCTGCTTGAGCTCTCGCCTGACTTCTCTCAATGACAGAGAACGATAGTGACAGGAAAGCTAAATAAAATAATCTCTTTTCTCCCAAGTTGGTTTTGGTTACAGTGTTTACAAAAATAGAAAGCAAAGTAGAACATAGCCTCAAAGCAAAAATGCTTTGTGTTAATTATTTTGACAAAAAAAAAAATACGGGGATCCACAGGCAAAAGAATACAAGAGCAATTGTATTGAAAACATCTAGTTAGAGGTACAGAGTTCCACAAGAAGAAAACCATCCTTCTTACCGATAAGCTCCAAAGACTAGACGAAACCTTCCACCAGGTGAAGCATGTGAGAAAATGTCAGAAAGCCTAGATACAGCTACAGGATAGACTTCAACAATTATCTCTTTCTAAAACTTAAGAGTCAGTCTTCATATATTTGTAAAAGAAAATGTTGAAAACTTCTTTTGATACATTTTGTTCTGTCCAAAATATTCTCATATATTTATTTGGTAGGGCATGAAACCTCTGTGTTATTATAACTGAATTCATATTTTTGTTTATAAAATTTATTTTTGAGTTGATTTATATAAAATGACTTGTGCAATTTCATGAGGGTCGAAAGGTTGGGTAAGACACACAGAATCATTACTTTAACGGCTGACATTTTACTCTCCTTTGCTATGGTTAATTTCTTTCCTTAGACAAATAAAAAAGTACTTCTCTGTGCTTAGGGAACAAACAAAAGGCTATAACATCCTCTATCAGTAGAGTCTTTGGATAATGAAACCTCTTTGTTGCCATGGAAATGGAGAAAAGCAAAAGTTTATCAAGGACCTGATAAAACGCAAACACCAGGGTAATTTTTTGAGGTATTCAGTTCTAAAATATATTTCCTATTCCAGGACACATCACATCTATTGTTATTTCCAACTTAAAAAAAAATAGCCATGACTTTTAGAGTATAATGTAGGAAGACTCCTGTATGTAGAGAATAAAACGTTGTCTTGATATTGTTTAGCAAATGAAGACTTGGTCTTAGTACTCTTCAGAAATCTTTTG
Source organism: Rhabdomys pumilio (assembly GCA_030674055.1). Taxonomy (NCBI): domain Eukaryota; kingdom Metazoa; phylum Chordata; class Mammalia; order Rodentia; family Muridae; genus Rhabdomys; species Rhabdomys pumilio. The sequence goes on from JANHMN010000001.1 coordinate 17,128,423, forward strand.
AAGGCCAGTAATCACTCCACTGGTCTGTTTTCTCTAAAAATAGTTTCCACAGATTTGGAGGAGCATAATTATGACCTATGATCCACCAGATTTATTAGAGACCACTCTTAAATTAATTTTTACTTTCACATAAGTAACTGTGGCCTCCATAAGAAGCCAGAGATGTACCTGTGTTAGATAGATGTGAGAGTGGAGGCAGTGGACATGCTACTGTCTGGAAGCTGACTCCTGCACATGCTTCCTGTAGTTAGTCATGACGGAAAGTTCAACAAGCAGCTTTTAAGTAAGGATTCACTTACCAACCGACATTGATCAAGCCTGAGAATATAAAGGAAAGAACACTGCAGTCTCTTAAGAAGTCTGTTCTTTTACATCAGCTCAGAAGACTGATCATGTAAATAAGTCTCTGATCTTAGCTAAGGGGAATAGCCAAGGATAGTAAGGTGAGTATATGTTAAGATGTAGTCAGAAGTTGGAGTGTGTGTCTGTGTGTGTGTGTGTGTGTGTGTGTGTGTGTGTGTGTGTGTGCATTGAGAAAAGGTTACTGTATCAGGAACATAAAATAAGAACAAGAGGGATTTAACACCACAACTCTGTGCCTGAACGTTTAGCCCAGTGCCTCTGAGACCATTAAGTACAGATCAGAATTTGAAGATACAGGTGAGATGAATCACAGCATCCTTTGAACATTAAAAATACTTTCCATGTCTGACTCAATAGTTAGTGATGTAAATGTGGTCTTATACCAGTTACATGGTACCTTAGTAGAAACAATGAAAGCTTTGGGGATTTATTTTATTTTGGGAGTAATTTATTCATGAACAGTTACTGTGTAGAACTGTGGTGATATATTCTTTGTAATAGAAAGCAAATTTAGTTTCCATTTTGGTTTGATTTTTGGAGCTTTATGATCCATAGACAATTTTTGTAAGAAGATCCCCAGTTTCATAGGAGTTTGGCTTCCTAAATGTCTTAATTTACCCACTCAGTGTTCTCCTATCAGTACCTTTACCACCAACAGAGCCCAGGACTGTTCAGTTCCTTATGGTTGCTATGGTGTCAGAACAGAAGACCAAACCATGCTATTACCCTGGTTAATTAATGAAAGCCTTCACAAAGATCTCTGCCTCACAGTCACCTTGATACTATCTCCCCTATATTTTCTATATGTACTTCAGTGGGCCTATTTTTGTGGGTTTCTTTTGATTTGGTCATTGAAATAGCATGAGTACCATATACTGAGGTTTCTCGGCTGGATAAACAACAGCTTGCTCTTATTTTGATTAAGGAGAACCATTACAAGTTCTTCCTCAAGCTATTAGTCTGCCAGGGACACACTATAATTTATAAGCCCTATCAAAACTTCCCCTTTAATGAAATGAATTGAAAATTAATGCACTCGGGCAGAAAGATCTTTTAGCTAATAATTTCCAGGATATTTTCCTTTGAAGTAGCAGGGAACAATTTTCACTTACTGGTTATTTAAGGCAAAAACACTCAGTCCCCTTGATAGCACCTTGATTGGGTTTAGGAATATGTACAGTATATTACTCTTCTTGCATAACTCACGTCCTATAAGATGGGAAAGTAAATGCCCCAGCCTTTAAACTCTAATAGCTACTTTAGATATCACCTTTCTGAACACTTGCAGAGAAATTCCAAGCATAATACTACTTCGTATGTGTTAGTAAATGTTGTTCACATTGAGGTCACTTACACTGGAGCCACAAAACCACAGCCACAAGTGCCAGAAGTTATGGGTCCTGATTTGCCTTGAGACAGGGCGGAACTCAGTGTTACTAGCTCTGTCCTTAGCAAGTACCCTCAAGGTAAAATGCTGAAACCAGCAACAATGTAATTAGATTTTACATTTTAATCATAACTATGCAGCTATCACACTGGTCTGTGCAAACTTCTCATTAAAACAACATCTCAGTCTCCACAGGAGAATACGATCTTACATCTTTCATATAATCATATTTTTCTTCCTTATACTGAAACACAATTGTAACCAATACGTACCAATTACTATTTAAGTAGAATGTGAATGACTAAGAAATCTGACAGCTATATTAGGATGGAAGTTGGGCTCATACTCTGAGCAATAATAATCCATCATTCTTGAAATACTATAAATACATATAATTTTACTAAATAAGTAAATTGGAAGGAGCCTGTTTTCCGAGAAGTTTGGCAATTAGCAACTAGCTTAACAACTCCTTTTCTAGAACAAAGGTCATGTTGGTAAACATAGAAATGTTGATTACTGTTTTAAAATTGATAAATTATGTGGAACTTGTTAATACTTATGCATTAATTAATTGTTAAAATGACTTATAAATAAAGTAGTTATAAGAATAAAAAAAATAACTTGTACAAATATTCTAAAAGAAAATCAGAAAATCCTAGCAACAGGCATGTATATGATCAAGCTTTGAGGCAATATTAAATTTCACAGTTGTTACCAACATTGAAAATATCCTCACAGAGATAAATAAATTTTCCAAAAAGAACACACACACACAAGTGCATATGCACACACATGCATGTGCACACACAAACACACTCATAAACATATACACACACATTCTCTCTGTCTCTCTCTCTCTGTGTCTCTTTATCACACACACTCACACTCATCACCAAACTTCTTTCTTCTTATAAATGAAAAGGAAGTGATCATTTCTCCATTGAAAGCAGCCACAGTGAAAAGTTAATCATTTATCATTCCTTAATATTCTGTTGAAAAATCAGGTCATTGAGATGCATAGTTTCTTTCAGTTGTTTTCATGGTAGAATCCCATCAACTGAGGAATGTTGTACCTTGGTAGTGTGTTTACCCTTGCTGCTCACTAGCTTTGATGGAAAACAAATGAGCATTCATACTTGACCTACCAGTAAAGAAGAAACTATTATAATCGCCCCTAACTGGGTTTATTATTGAATTTATTTGAGATAGTCCTTATCATCTTGTAAAATCTTTGTTAGAACTGTAACAAAAAATATTTTCAAATAAAATTTTTTGACACCCATAACAGTTTTGGAGGCTAGATTCAAACTGAGCCAGAACAATCAAACAGTGATATATAACACTGAACAGAGGTTTCACTTCATACCTCAAACTCTCTCCTCAGGTGTGTTATGTGAGTTCTCATCTTCTATGTGTGAGTTACCATTTTGTTATTATTTTTACCAATAACAAAAGCAACATTTTGACAGTTTCATTGTATGAAACACTTCATAAATTTACTTTCACAATTTTGTTTTAGGACAGATTGAAATTTCAGCTTATGTAATTCTGAATGTTGTCGTGGTAATAAACATTTCCAGAATCTTTAACATTTCTGTCCCACAAACATTTCCTCACGTAGCATATTCAAGATTTCCTAAATGATGCCTTGAATTCTTACTATCCTATGACATTCCATCTGTCTTTATTAGCAGATTGCTTTTTTATTTCTAATCACTAAATATATTGCACATCTTAACTTTTTATTCAACAAAAACTATTTTGCTCAACTGTCTCTGAATTTCCTGTAAGTTGTGACTATTAAACAATACACTTTTTTTCTATTACAACACTGATAGTTTGATATTTAATTTTACTTTTGCTGCAATTTATGGCCTGACACAATTCTTCTAATGTAAAAAAATTAGTTTTTCCCCTAAGAAAAGCATTGGCTTTTATCAGTACATAAGGCTTCTGAAAATCACCAACAACTAGAAGAAAAACAAGTTGAAAACTTCAGCAAATTTTTAAAGTTTTATATGTCTATTTATTCCATGTATGGCTGACCACACACACACACACACACACACACACACACACACACACACAGATTGGAGTATGAAGATAAGAGGACAATATGTGGGAATCAGCTGTGAGGCTGAGTCATCTTGGTACTCTAAACTCACTTGGCAACTTTTTAAAGAGATGATAAGAAAATAGAGCACCCACAAGGCTTAAGATATTGTATTGTTTTTCTCTTCTTTTACATGAAGATTGTACCAAATCATCTGACTAACTCAGTAGAGAAGCTTCAACCTCATCTGCTTTCTATCCCTCCAACTTCTTTATTGCTGCCTATGAATTCAACTGTTCATATCTCCCACTACAATTAGATTCTATTTGATGGACAATGTCAGAAGTGTCTTTAGTGAAACAAAGAAAATACAGGACCTGATGGCAGTTGCTTCTCTTTCACCACTGACTCAGTTACCAAATCAAACAAACTAAGAGGAGCTTCAAATAATTGTCAATCACCACTATCTCATAGCACCAAGAATCCTGAACAAGTATTGCCTACAGCTTTGCGATGTGTGATTTTTATCTTAACCCCATTTACATTACACAACAAAGCAAGACTTCTGTTCTTGAAGTCTCTGTGCCCTTGTCTAATAAATAATGAACATTTGGTGCCTGGCAGAAACAGAGCTATTTCTGCGCCTCTGATCCTTAGAAAAAGGTTTTCCATTCCTCTCAGCCTTTGAAACCTTTGACGTTTCTGTTTCTACTTCAAATAGCATTTTCTCTGAACAACATTATCCACTGTTCTGTTTTAAATATGGTGGGAAAAGAAATTAGACACCTTTAGCATATTTTTTAATTCCCTGCTTTCAAATTCCCAATTGTTCATGTGGGGTAACAAGCACAACCCAAGAATGTGGCAACTTTCCATACTTACCATATGAATCATTTCTTTGTAGCCTTACTAGTTAACAACACTCATGAAAATGAGTTATCAAGATTGCTAGCCAAGATCACAGATCTTGGTATCAAAAATTTAGGATGTACAAATTTTATCTACTGTTTAAAGGCAAGTCAAGATTTTTTTTTTTTAATTATCAAGGCTACAAACATGATAATAGTTGAACTGTGGTTTCAAAAAACATGCTGACTCATTACAACAGAAAGTAATAAAGTATCCATTTTCTGAAAGTAAAATTAAGAATTTAAAAATAATTAATGAATTTAAATTAAATTTATTAATTATTCAAAGATAAAACCACAAAATACACACATAATAAAATCCAGTATGATATTCTCATTTATGTGTTCACCTTATTATATTTAAACTGTGTTGAACATATCTACCTGTTCACCTGTTTAATTTTTAATATTTTTAAAATAAAATTATTTTTTCATTTTCTTTTCTCCAGTACCTCCCATGAGCCCCTTCACTTTGCTCTCTTTCAATTTCATAGCCTCTAGAATCCTTTAAGTAACTGTTGAATATAAAGATATATAGAGTTTTTACAAGGTAGTATATATACACATATGTGTGCATAAAATCATAATTATTGTTGAGATTCTTTGCCTTATGTCAAATATTGAGCCTAATATTAATGATGACCATTGATAATGTTTATGATATTATGGCATTATATAATGTTCTCTTCCATAATATATTAAATAAATGATTACTATATTTTATAAATATTCAAAAATTTATTAAAATGTAATGTTAAACACCTCTCATGTGACCCTTCACTTGGCTTTGTCTCAAATTCATGGCCTCTATCAGCAGCAGCTGCTGCTTCTCCTCTTCCTCCTCCTTCTCCTCCTCTTCCTCCTCCTCTTCCTCCTTCTCCTTCTCCAGTCTATATCTCCAAGGCTCCTACAAATCCCTGATACTCTTTAAATATTCAAACTAAAAATGTTCAATGTAACTGGAATCAAAGAACAAAATTGTGAAATACTTCCTAACTTCAGAATTAGCATTCTTGTTTAAGCTGATTATCAGAAATTTATATTAATTATTTATTATCACAGAACAATTTTACAATTAAGAACAGTAGCAAAGGACCAACTTACAACCTCCAAACTATATCCACCCTGATCCAGGTCAATAGAGCTGGGCAAACAAGAGGCTGATTCAAAAGTCCCTACCCAATTTCCTTCCACAGCCAGGTCTTTATGAGCGTGTAGTCATGGAAAAGATCCTAAAAAAATAAACTGTGGAAACATTTCAGTAACTTAATTGGTATTTTGCAAGGCTCTCAAAGCCTGCATTGTTACAGTCTACTCTCATCAAAGGCCATGATTCAGCTTCAGGAATGGTGCTATTCAAACCCCTTAGCCATATATCTCAGGAATTTACTTCCTAAGTATGCCTTTTTGCCTTATAAACACTTTGTTTAGTTATTGGGTGGCATGCTATTTTAAGAGAGTAAAGCAAATTGGCCTGATCATTAGTTTGAAAAGCTTTTCCTTGACATTTGTCACATGTTAGGTCACAGGAGTATACTGCATTTTTGTTCTGGAAAGTGTAGTGATCTAATGATGGATTTCTCACTTGCTAAAATGCAGGAAAAGCGTATGTATGTATAACCTTACGGGTATCAGTTAGACTGCCAGCTCTATTTAAGTTCAGGAGGTATTGAAGTGGGAAATGCCACCATTGCTACCAGAAATGAGAAAACACATAGTTCTGAAAGAACAATACTGTCTAATTTTTATTTTCCCTTTGTCTCTGAGAAAGTGAAGGAGCTGATAGAAGGAATCCAGGGTTACTGAACTTGAGCTGTGAAGAGACTCTACAGTGCTTTCTTCTTATGAGTGGACAAAGTAGACAAGATCTTAAATGTTGTATGAGGAGAGCAAAATGGAAGTAAAATGACCATGTATTTGCTATGCATTCAACCTGGTAACAATATGTGTGTGGTGCTATGATAGTATATCTGTTTTAAAAATGATTACTGTTGTGTGTCACGATCTATAAGTGTGGATACAGATACTATGGCAGACATGTATTGGTCAGAGGACAACTATGCAGAATGTATTCTCTCCTTCCATCTTTGTGTGTTTCTTTGTGGACCAAACTTGGGTCATTGGATTTGTACAGCAAGGGCTTTTAATGACTGAACATTTACATAGCCCAACTATGGTGTGTTACGTTTAGAAAATTGTTTTTATGTGATATAGAACTGTTGCTATCATAAAGACCCATATTTGATTTATACCAAAGTACCTTCAATCAAATTTAATTCCAACTAAAATATGCCACCAACCTATGATCATTATATGACATTATTTGGTCCTAGACGACAATGAGTTAAGCATAATACTCAGTAGTAATTTATTCTGCCACATGCATGTTTTAAAATTGCTGTCTTGAATAGAATGCATTGCAATAATATATTACATACTGACTTACATTAAAAATTCCAGCATGGTGCATAAGGTTAATTGCTACAGAGAGATGGGTGACCTAGCAAAATGTCCATGAAGTTGCCCTAGACAGATGTAAAATGGAGAAAAAAATCAAACAGTAATAACTTAACTAATCTGGATTTAAATAGACTGCATTAAAATATAAAATTCGTTCTTCCATACAAGAGAATAAAAAAATAAATACACATCTAGTTTTCTAGTTACTGTGTGATGCCGAAGGTAAGCATATAAAACCTATAATACAATATGTGAATGATATGTGATATATACAAAACCACACTTGTATATTGCACCCTAAGCCATCTAAAAATACTGCAATCTTATTGTGAGTTTACAAGTTAGAACTTTGAATGCATTAGAAAACTTAATAAATGTGCTTTCAGGATTTTACTCCAATGCATCTGAGAATTGCTTTAAAAGAAGAAAAAATGACTAGAGAGTAATCACTTTAACTTTTAATGAAGTAATTGTCAGATAGAAAGAAAAATGATCATCTATTTAAACATCCAACAAAGAAATAATAAACTAAGAATGCACATTAGGTGATTAAGATAGACAAACGACAGCTGAAAACTCTGGAATGTCTTACTGAGTCCTTTCTTTTGACAGAAGAACAGTCCAGCTTAACTATCAATCTTTCTTCCTAATTCTCTCTCCCTTCAGTCTTGCTCAATATGGTCGACTATTAACGTTTAAAATATATCTTTTTCTGTAGGGTTGACAACAGTGTAGTTTCCTTTTTTTTTTTTAAAGTCTTTTTTCCCCTGTACTTTCTTCCTCATGCACTTATCACATTGAACAGATCCCGTGGCCACAGCTATTCCCATTTTAGCTTTTCCTTCAAAACTCAAATCCTCTTTTGATCTCAGCCGTCATGTTGATGCTGAGGACACCAAGGCACTATCTATAGCCCCTTTCCTCCTTCCCAATGCAGTTGTATAATTCTGATATGCTGACATCATTTCCAACTTGAGACCATTAAAATTCAGACGCAGCATCCTCTCTGCATCTATATCATCTATATGTGCTCCTGAGTTTTGTTAATGGCATTATAATTTCTCCATCTTCAAATGCAGAATGCCACCATCAGCTCTAACCGATACAGGGAACTCCACTTCCCTGGATCAATGTGAGCTCATCAATTAAGTCAAAAGCTGAGGCTTTATGTGTCTTCTAGGATCTCTAAACTTACCCTTCTTTTTCATTCCTGGTGCCGTCTTATAAAGACTTTAAAATTTTTGTTGCAGTCTGTGGTAGCTTGGGACCATTTTTCATATGGGCTCTAAATTGTTTTCAGTGTGTATGACTTTCTCTAGGCAATATAATGAAGGCCTAGGAGAGCAAAGGCCCTGGTTACACCAACTCCTTTAAAACAGATGTAGGTTTGCTCCAACATTCAGTAGGTTCACTAGTCTTGGAACTAATTACTTGGTGTGTGTTTCCTAATCCGTCATGGATTTATGAAGCATTGTGAATAAATAATTCTCAAAATAAATAGGATGATCCTTTATAGATGACTGATACTGTCACTGTTGCTGTTTCTACTTCCTTCTTTAAATGCTAACAGCTTTCTATAGGTACTAGGTTACACGTAAACCTCTCACCCCTAATGAATCCCCTAGTTTCTGCATAGTTTGGGCCGCTGCAAATGTCTAATAAGAAAGTTGTATTTACTAGCATATATACTTTCTGTTCCAGAGAGAGGGAGGGGAGGGAGAGAAGCAAGAAAGGAGGGTAGAAGGAAGAGAGGAAAGGAGGGAGGAAGAGCGGGAAGAAGGGAGGGGCAGACAGTGAGGGACAACAAAACATTTGAAAAAGTTGCCCTTTACACTTTTCGAGACTTGTGATTTTCCTCTATTCTTCAGATCTATCTCCCTTCTCTCCATTTTAAAACAATACTTATTCTAATGACTTAGGTTTTATTTGTTCCCAATCAAGATAGAGCAATTCAGCACTGTATGTCTTTAGATGTTTCCAGGAAAATATGATAAAAGGATATAAACTTTGAAGAAATTGTATGTTATGCTGCTCAGAGACTAACATTAATCATTAATATTTAGTGGGCACTGAGATCCTGAGGTGCCCTAAGGACTTTTAAACAGGGTATCTAAAATTTCCCTTTACAAGCCAATTGACGGCTAAAAACAGGAAAATTTTAGAGCTGAAAGCAAAACTGAACAGCTTTAAAAAAATGTAAACTGTTAATAGAAACAGTTTGCTACATAATTCTAAATTTCAAAAGAATATTCAATAAATCTCAAAGAACTGATGGCACACAGCTCTCTATGACATCTGAAGCCCAGAATATGCTATGAATGAAATAACAAAGGATTAAAATATTTATAGGACATGGATCTGGCTAAGTGTTTGAACACTTGCCTGATATGCACAGGATGCTGAATGAGATCCTCAGTACAGAAAAGGAAAATATTCAGTTAAGTTTCCTGTTGACTAATGCAGTAGTATCAATGAAAAATCTAAATAGCCATAGAAAAGATGCTGTAATAGGTTTTAGAAAGTAAGCATATGAATGTTTTTTATATGCTGTCTACTCTAATCTTTTCAATGTAGTTATTAGTGCTATTTTAGTGCAGTAACAAAGGAGTAAAACCCAGGACTGACTGAAGTTTACTGTAACTTTCTTCATTCATAGACTGATAATGTCCCATCAGTTTATAATTTTCTTCTGCATAAACTTTCAGTCTTCAGCTCCTAAATTCCAGGTTCTTTTTTACAGCTAGCTAGCAAACAAAACCTCATCTTTACTCTTAATATACATGCTCTAAACTAAACCAAAGCAAGGGAAGACCATGCTGGAACAAAACAAACAAGAAGGAGACTTAATAAAAAAAAAAATCTCAAGACTGACACCCAGTCAATTTGGGTGTCAGATAAAGTAAATAATGGAACCACTGCTGCCTGGGATATTATTTAAAACGTAAGCACCCTGCTATCAATTCAATTAAAAAGTAGTTATGACTGCATAGACTGGAGATAATTACTATATAATTAGTGAGTCGAGAAAGGCACTTTTCTGGAAATATTTGCTTTATGTTTGCCCATTTAATGTAATTCCCATTAGACCTTCATACTCTATGCTAGAATAGCAGGTCGTTTAAATCAAAATGACTATTGTATAACAACCAAACATGAATAATAGGAATAATAGAAAATACAATTAGATGTCAACCAGTGGCACTTTTGTCTAAGCTGTCGGCTTATTTTTAAGTAGTTACAACATTCTAAATAAAGAGCAAGCTTGTCTTTATTTTTATAGATTCTGATATTTTGAGGGGCATTTTGCTTCTAACCTGTGAAGTACTTGACTTGTAGACGAGAAGGAAAAAAAGATTAAACTTCTATGTATATTTTATTGACGTTAGAAAATGAAATGATCCTAAAATACAGCAATATTAGGCTCAAAAATCTCAATGCCACAAAAATAATAATCACTTTGCTAAGAATAAGAGTCTTTATATGTTGGTTTCCCAAATCCTCTTTGATATATTTCACTTCATAAAATGTTATTAGACATGTATTTTTTAAAAGTGAGAACTCCTTACTGCTATTCTATTAATTCTTTACTATAAATAGTTTACTATTACCAAGAAAATAGCTATCTTTTAGACGCCAGGGTTAGAGTCCATTAAAGTAGACCACTAGAGGGCAAGCATAACTGAGCTCAGTCATAATCTATGAATGAGTATAGCTCTGGAAAAAAATACTTCTGTATAATAATCTGCCCTTCCTCCGTCCCTCCCTTCTTTCCTCCCTCCCTCTCTCTTTTTCTTCCTTTCTTCCTCCCTCCCTTCCTCCATCTCTCCTTTCCTTTTTTCCTTCCTTTTTTCTTTTATGTACTACTCTCGCATTGTTGCCCACTCTGTCCACTCTGTTAACATCAGATTAAAGTCAAATAACCTTCCTATGAGCCTTGGTTCTCTTCAATGTATAGTTTATTTTATATACACAGACACTTGAAAAACATGTAATATACTTCATTTGAAGCCCTTCTTCCTTAATGATTCACCTTTAGTTTGATACTGTAAGCAGGGTGTGCTCTAGTGTAATCACACATCCAATGTTGCCATACAAGTTGGAGATTTGTGCAGTAGACTTTCACATACTCATTATCAGTGAACGACTTTGGTCATGAAGAATGTTAACAACAAAATAATAGATGGAACCTTTGATAAAACAGTATGACATGCTTAGTAACACTGTTTAAAATTTGCCTCGATAGTCTCCCAACTCAGTTTCTACCTTCTTTTACTGGGTGGGCTAGCATGTTTACACAGAGGTGTATGAGGTTGAGTTGACAGAGGTGATCAAGTCCTTTTCAGGTCCCCATTAGCCATGCCCTGAGAAAGGGGTGAAGTGATTTCATAATTTCTGATCAATAGAAAAGGACACTGATACCCTAGGGATATTGATTCAAAGAGACAGAAAGAATAGCTGAGAAGCACTTTCAGTGATAGAGGAGTTAATGATTTTGTGATTTATCCAAGAGAAACGCCCTACAACCTTTGATAATTGCAAGGCAGAGAGAGGCCCTGTTGGCCCTGTCAAATTAGCAGAAACCAAACCTAAGCACCATAAAGAAAAGGTTAGCAGTCCCTGTGCATCTTAAATTGTGTGTGTGTGTGTGTGTGTGTGTGTGTGTTTGGGAAGGTGAGGGAGGAGTACTTGTTGTCTAAAACAGAATGTTTTAATCCTTGTTAATCTTAGGATCAAAAGTATGTTTTTACCTTAATATTTTATAGTATTTTAGATATGCCAGATCATCTCTGCTGAATTTTTAAGGGAAATTAAAGTTCTCTCTCTTTTTAACTGGAATTAGGAGTAAAGCACTAATACTCTAAGTATTAAATATTCAACATAATTAAATACATGTGAGTGGGAGATTAAAAAGATAAAAATTCACAAAGTTTCACCACTATAGTACAATCTTTGTCTATGTAACTGAGGATTCTCCCAATATTTAAATGAATCTTTTCATGCAGGAGAAACCAGTAGACCTTCTCTTCTACTACATGGCAGAACCAAATTAGCTCCTGGTTTTAAAGACACTAGGGAGAAGCCCCTACTAGATACTCTGAGAGCCCGCCTTGAAATTATTCCTCTTACATGACGAAGGAAAATATAGAAATTCAGAAACATGCTATGGAAAAACAAACAAAAACAGAAATTTATATCAGTGTCTCCACAGCAACAAGGTGGACACTTGCGTGTGAGAACTGAGGAAGAGCATGGTGGGCATGTTTTTTTAGGAGATACCAAAAAGGTTACTTATGAAATTCCTGCTGTATTGGCAAGAAATGAGAGAAAACCAAAGAAGTCTTATTAGATCAGGGAAGAAGTTCCACACATGTACTGGATACCAATTGACTTGAAAAATCTGGAAGAAAACAGAATCTGGAGAAGGTGCCATTGACCAGGATAAAAGGGATCTGGGACTTCCTTCGGTTAGTGTCAGTAGACTGACTACTGAAAGGTCCAAGCTGTAACTTGAGAAGCAAGTAGGTAAAAAAATACAAAAGAACAGTATTCCATTTCATACGTGTGAATGCACACACACACACACACACACACACACACACACACACACACTTAGTTAAACGTTTAAGGAGAAAACTGATGTCTGGCAAGTATTTGGGTTTTTTTGATAGTCATTGAGTGGGTTATTTTCAATCAAATAACAAGGAGAAAGAAGTTCTTCTGCATAGCTAATGATTGTTTAATCCCCTTATGTCAGAACAAAGTACTATTTGCAAAAGTATAGTTCATAGTCCTGGAAGATTTCATATGCAAATAGAATTGAGTTCAAATTTCACTTTCAAAAACCTATGCCAAACAAGCCCCTTCTCCAGCCGTGTGCTTAACTGATATCTCTGTATAGTATTGATGTCTCAAGGTTTACCATCCCTTGTTACATAGCAATAGGAGTTGAAGTTTTGCCTGAATTTATATGTGCTTTCTTAAGGACTGTGATGAGTTAAATTTTCAATGATTTTATTCTAAGGTTATGGAAACAACATGTTCTTTGCTAATACCAAATAAATTAATTTTTATTTCGATATTTACAATGTGAAGAACAAGACTTAATTTTTAAAGTAATAAAAATCTCTCAGAGGTTTTGATCTAATAATATAGTCATATTTAAGAACATAATAACCTATTATAAATTAATAAACTTGCTGGTACATTATGTGTTGTATCTGATTTATCCCTTGGCAGCAACAAAGGTGTCACTCTGGGAACAAAAGAGAGTAGAAAAAGACAAAGAAAAAGACAAACCCACACTCACAACCCTTGGCAGCTATTTTTCTAACAGAGGTTAGCATGGCAACCTCCACAAGTGGTTTGACAAATCTAGTTTTTGTCATGGTGTTAAATATGTAAATTGCCCTGACTGACCAAGGCTAAAAGCAAAGTGACAGTTGAGTGTGACTGCCATTAACTGTGGATCACATCCCTGCATGTAATGCAATTATATGGCAGGAAACAACTAATGCGGGCTGCTCTGATGGGAGAGGGGAGAAAATATTGAATTTTTCTTAATCTATTTATGTCTTACAATTGGGGCATTAGCTCGATGGAGGTTCAACATGCCAGACACTCTCTTGCATGTTGTGCTAAGTGGTCCCTCCATTCATAACGTGATAAGAAGGTAATGGTTAGGGAAACAAATACATTACAATCCTGCTGAGTCAGAGGGCAATTTTCTCTTATCAACTTCTCTTCTGTCACACCAGCCAACAATATAGACAAAAATCTTTCAGACTCATGCAGATCTGCCAGCATTACTAAGCATAAACATTACTTCTCTTTTTCCCTCATGAGTAGAAAACATTGAAAGTCTCATGGTAAACTATGAATTTTCTCTCAAGTTCAAGCTTTATATACTATTAAGACAGGTGATGAGAATATATAACAATAAAAATTCCTCAATGTTTTGTTTATATTTATAAATAATAGGTGACAGATGATAGAGATAGATAGACAGGCAGATAGACAGATAGGCGGGCAGACAGACAGACAGATTGATAGATAGATAATGATAGAAAGGATGAAGTTTAAGAAAGAAACAGATCAACAAGTTTGAGTGCTAAGCAACAACTTCACTGTAACTTGGGTTTTAAATAATCAGGGATTTTGAAGATTCAAACTTAAGTATTTTTTTCCTTGGATGCAATGGATAGTTAACCATCATGACAAGTCTATTAATGTGTATGTAACCTGTTTCGACAGTTCATTTGTTTTGTGAGTACACAGATTTTAATTTTAGAACTGATAAACTGCTTGCCTGACAATTTGGCCTTTAAAGCATATCATTTCCATAATGTGGGGCTCTATAAATATGTGCTCTCCTATGCTTTGGGCAGACTATACCCGTCCAAGTTAGTGTCAAATCCGTTAACTTGGGCATAGATGCACTCCTGTTTCTGAACACAGCTTTCTGATGATCACATTTTGTTCTTTCCAGAAATACATTTCTAATTTTCCAAGGTCTCTTTCACAGGATGGTTAGTATAATGCCAAAGTTCAAGAATTATCAACTGTATATAATAGCTCAAGAGCAAACCCATAGCAAACAAGTTTGATATGTTAAAGAATGACTCAAGTATAAAATGTACATTTCTTGTTTAAATATTCATATTTAGTTTGTATGTCTAAATCTAGGTAAGGATGAAGTAAGTTTCTCATTAGAGACAATCATCAAACAAACCAAGGTCTTAAAACATGTTCGTCTTTAGTCATAGTGTCTGACTAATTTATGAATTTTATATTTCTGGAAAATCTCAGAATGAATCTTCTGGAAGACAAGTGTTTCACTCTGTGTAACCTTCCTTGGAAACATGCACAAGTTATCATATATTTCAGTTACTGTTTCTGTCCTTTAAGGCAACCATTGTGATTATGATTAAATAATGTTCCATCCAAAGCATCACTGTTTCTATCATACTTTACAGTATGGTATATCAGACCCTAGACAAAAAAAAATCAGCACACTGCACACAGCAAGTAGTCAATATTTAGTAAATAAATAAATATTTTAATGGTGATTTATTCCTTGTCATTTCTCCATTTCTATATCAAATAATCATAAGTATATCAAATGTTTATGGAGAGAGATTTTTATAATGCATAAATATTAGATCAAGTGCTTTATATATATGTAACATGGTAATACCCAATTCAGAAAGAGCTTCAAGAATTTCTTCTCATATAATTTATGCCTCTCCTAATATATATGTCATGGCATCTAATTAAGCCACAGGAATCCCGGAAAAAGCTGTTTGTACTTGTCTACAAGAAATTATTAAAAGAATTTTTGGCGATGTGTAGTTATGCCTCACCTTAAACCTGGTAGGTAACGTTAATGGAAATGACTCTGAGTAGGTATGGCATCTAATTGAAATCCCAGTGACAGAATCCTTAAAGCTTATTTACTAACCTGCCCTTTAAAACCACATCTTTGTGAATAGCAATGAGATTTTCTTCAGTAATTTTAATTTTTAAACTTAAATATAATTTAATGGATCATTTAAAACATCTAAAATTGTTTATACCACAAAGAAGTGACAGTTAAGCATGGCTAACACAGCTAAACAGCTGTAATAATGGTGGACAGCTAACATTCAAAATGTTCGTCTTCCTCATCTAGCAGGAGTTTTGATACAAATGGTGCATCTTAAAACAAACACAGTCATAACACAAAAGTCACTTCGAGGAATTCTTGTACAGATCAGAGTTTTCTGTTCTAGGAGTAACTGATTGTTTTAGCCAAGGGGAAAGTTCTAAGATTCAACATGGGGATGAATCAAGATATCTCACAAATCCAGTGAACATTATTAGCCCAATACTTTCCTAACTGATTTGTAGCATGTATGTATATATGCACTGACACTGGGTGTGTAAAGATATATGGAATTAAATAGTATACTAAAATTTAGAAATTGTCTCTATATACTTGAATAAAAAGTAGGCATGTATGTCTTGCAGAAATGTCTTAAATCTACACCGTGATTAGAAATTTAAATGTAAAAAGAAAGATGAAAGTATTATTTCCATTGACAAGTCATTCTTTGATTTCAACCATCCTTGGCTCCCTGTGATTCAGAGAAAAGATAACACAGGTGCATGACCATCAGTCTATGTGATGACATTGGACTAGCACCTGGTGAGAGCTCATGGATGAACCTGAATGTGCATACCTCTCATGGTCAGCTTCCCTCTGAAGAGTGCACATAGAAGCCTTCTAAATGGAAAGAGCAATGGTTCTGTAAACTCTCTCCCTGCTTCCAAAGCTTCCCTAGTAGTGCCCCCAAATCTCCTGCTCCTGCCGCTGTGCTCACTAGCCTGGATAATCATTGTCCCATCAATATCTGCATCTGGTGTTTATCGTCTTGGAGAGCCAAGCAACAGAAGGCTACATTTCAACCACATAGCATTTTAAGATCTCTTCTCCGAATGATACTTCCTGTGCTCTAAAGGACTGACAGTGAATGCTACACAAGAACAAGAGGAGAAAAAGAAGCAACATCTCCCCAGTTTGAGGTTAGGGTAGCATCACAGCATGAGAAGGCTCAGGAAGGTTGATGTCTCAGACACTCACTGGAAGGATAACATCAACATCTATTTTACCCATAACACAGGCTAATTATAAAGGTTAAATGACACAACATATTAATCTTGTCTTATAAATTATGTATCCAGGAACAAACTACTACTACTAACAACGATCTGAAAATATTTAACCAGATTCAAGTTCAAGATTCTCTTATTCTTTAAATAAACCCAGAGAACTCCTATTTCCTCCAAATCTGATACTTACCTCTTTGAAACTTTCATACTCAGGTTTTGTTGCTTTATGTCTAAACCCGAGAATTAGAGGATTCATAATTCCCAGTAACAAAAGCTGGAGTTACACTTATCATGTATATATGGTAAATTATATATTTGTTATATATATTCAATGATATATACCAATTATATATTGTAATCATAATAAAAATATGAAAGTATATAATAAGTATATATCATATATCTATATATGTGTAGATATAGATAGGTATGTATGAGTAGGTGAGACCTGGTGTCATGTAAAGACAAGTGAAAGAAAAAGAGGTTGTGCCAGTTTTTATCAGAAACACACATAATTTCTATGTTTGAATCAACACTCAAACAAAATTAAAGAATGGCTAATCAGATCAAGTGTTCTTAAAAATATCAAGATAAAAGCAATAATTCTGAGAATTACTCTAGCAAGCTATTATTTCTACCTTTACATTGTCAAGTATTTTGTCACCATACAAAGTTAAAGTTGGGGCACAGTATTAAAAATATGTCTACCAATAAGAAGAGACATCTGGTCATTTTGGCATAATCCCATTTCTGCTAGGGAGTGTAAATGTATTCTTTATGAGAATGTGCCATCGATCACAAACCGCATTTCAGCACTGTTTCCAAACATACTGTAAATTATGTTAAGTAACTCATTGAGTCTATGATTTAGTTTTTTTTTTTCTTTAAGCAGGAAGATAATGTTTGCTCCAAAAAGAATAAACCAGTAGACAAATCACATTTATAAACTCTGCAAGCGGTGTGCGTGACTTTAAAACATCTGGGAGATGTTAGAGACTGCATTAACTCTAATCAGGAATCACATTTTGGCAGAAGGTTCTTTTTTTCTTCCTTAACGAGGAGTAGAGCCTGAGATAGTGAATGTGTTACTCAACATAACCCTGCAGTCCTTGTCCAGGAAAAGATAAAGCACCAGAGAGGCTTGGCCCAGCCAGATTTCTGACTAAAGCAAGTATCCTTGTTTATATTTGGCCAGAGTGTCACTGGGGAGGGTGTCTGAGAAATAAGGCTGATTCTCTCACTCAGGATAAAGCAGAGGCTGAATTATACCCAATGTTTACATTTACCAAATGCTCCCCCCTTTCTTCTTGCCACAGTCCATTTATCCTCAGATAGAGAAGCCGGCATAGGGTCACTAAAGATAAAACTCTACATAACACGATGATATGGAAAGTTCAAAACCTGGTAACAATGCTATGAAACCAGCCAAACAACATTAAACTTTACTTCAAGTGTAGATTCTTTCAAGAAAAACTGCATGACCTAATTTTAAATTGTACAAATGTGAAAGAAGACCAAATTATTTGACTCGGCCTTAAATATCTTTCCTTAGAAAAGACCTAGTCATCATTTGCAATATACCAGAGAAATGTTTTTCAGCTATTTCATCTTCAATAACTATATTTTTATTTAATTTACATAAAATTAATCCAATAAAGTTGACTATGTATAATCAAATGAAATCTTAATATTTGCTAAAAACTATTGCTTTCCTCGGAGTTGGTGCTTCATCACTAAGTTTACATACTATATTTTAAGGAGATATAAGTGAGTTTCTAGTGAGAATTGTACTGACTTGGGTATCAGGGTACTAGAGGATTACAGGTTACTTTTGAAAGGAGAGAGATAAAGAGACTTTGTTGGGGGCAGGGAGAACAGTTCTATCTTTGAAACCAAACTTACAAGAATCACTATTTTAAAAAGCATCCCTTCATGGTTACATCAACACATGGGAATATTGCTTTAGGTCACACAGAGAAAAATAATCAGGAAAGCTAAAGGAGGGTTTGTGACCATTCTTAGGCGGCTCCTGCTAAACTATAATAGCTAATGGAAAAAAATCCCAGTAATTAATACAAACCACTTCAGAGATGGGAATGGGTATTCAGGTGTGAGAACAAGTTTGACAACTCTCAAAGGAGGGAATCCATTTGTAGAGAGAAAATGGAGACCTGCCTTCAGGCCATGCACCGCCCTCATCATTTCAGTGTGATTAAATGGTTTTCTTCCTTTATAGACCATAAAATAGACTAGCTTATCTCATGATCAAGCCATCTTCATTGCTGCTGCTCAGTGCCCCAAAATATTGCTTCCCTTCCTCAGAAAACTGCAGGATGAAAGAAAATGCTGCCAAGAGGCACATATATCACTCCTACCCACCCATGACCTACCATTAAGAAATTAAAACAAAGAAAAAATAACTTTTCATCTTTCAAACATTGATTTGTAGAGTGTGTTGACAGGAATACCTTGCACTAAAGTAAAATCAACCCGCTTGTCTAACTACTATCCAGCCAATACTTTTCTATATCAATACTAGAGATGGAATTAATTGGAGAGTGTTCATTAATTCTGTTTTAATTATCTTGAGTGCATAAGGGAACAGAAAGCAGAGACTTCATGGATTTCCCATTTCTTCTCATGTCTGCCCTACTTACCTTCAAACCTAGATTGCACACAGAACTGAAAGTATTTCAGTCTTGCATAACTGCATTGCCTGCATCTTTCATAGAGATTGTTTATGAGAAGGTCACAGCACATGCTGATTTAATAATGAAGGAACTCCACTCCCAGAAGAACAATTAACCTAGACATTGCCAGTGCCTGAAACCCTGGGAATTGTTTAAAACCATCTGAGGACTTTGAATTCCCAGCACTTCCTGTGTCCACAGGAGTCTCTATTCATTCTCTAAAATCTGTGAGATAAATAAAAGGAAGCCTCAAAAAGTGGAACTGTTCCCAAAGTAACAGAGTTCAGTATGTCTGTACTTGACAGACATTTCTACGTCATTTTATGAACCACGTGGCTTCCTCATATAGAATAAGAAATATAGTTACAGGTACAGTTTGTTGTATCATTGTTCAAAATTCATACAATTAATTTATAAGTGGAGTTTATCACAAGACATAAACATAAGATTAATATCCAGCATTTAAACACAATTTAGGAGTCATTGACTGCATTTATTAACATTATATTGCTTAGCATGACTCCAAAATTTAAAAATTATATAAAAAAAAATGCTCCTAGTAGAAGTTTGTATCTGAACTCTGATATGTTTTCATCCAACAAACTTTACATTTTTCTTTTGATAAAGCATTAAAAATGAGAAATCAAACACAGACTTGTGAAGTTATCAGAAAGCTTTTTTCCTGAAAGACTTGGTCTATTTTATTATTAATCTCTGTACCTCTATCTCCTGCATAGCTGTGTAAGTTTTGTCCTGCCCCATCACTCCCCTGACAAAGAGTGATGAAGACATGTATTGGTAACACATTGCCACAGGCCACATGGTTTAACCAGTAGGTATTTGTTATCACAGGTCTGGAAAATGGTAGTCTGAGATCCATGTGCAGCAAAGTTGGTTCTTGGTGAGGGCCTACTTCCTGGGCGTGTCTCACAGGTATATTCTCTTGTCTCTTTCTGGCTGTCTTTGATATGTAATCCCTGTTGCCCTAGAACGCATGATCCCCTGCCTCAGCATTCTCTGCATTGAATTTCCAGACAGACATCACCATCCCTAGCTCTTACTCTTTTTACAAGCACACAAATAACCTAAAAAGAGTTCTACTCTCTGACTTTAGATAATACTTCTTCAATTTCCCACTTCCACAAACTGCCCCATGGAGAATCAATATGTCAGTCTACAGCTTTGGGAGGACAGAGGATTTCAGCTCTTAGTAACAGTGAGGAGGAGCTGTAAATCCTCATACTGTGTTCCAAGCTACTCATTGAACTATCAGATCAGTCAGATTTTTACAGTTTTTATTCAGTTTTACAGAGGAAGGAGTACATGGTCAAATAAAATGGTTAAAATATGGAAGAGCCACCATAATCTTTTATTTAATTTTTCATTCAGTTAGGTCTTAGCTTGGTAAATGAGAAAACTACAAGTTATGAATTGTATAATTTAACCTAATGAACATCAAACTGAAAGTGAGACACAAATACACATCTCCCCTTAAGGAAAAAAATTAGCAAGTTTCTTCCAATAATTTATTCCTGGATCATAATCAAATTTCCAAGAAAACTTACAGATTATTAAATAACTGAATATCAAAAATTACCATTATTTGAACATTATGTGGATGTAGAAAATTAATATTTAGATTCAATATATTAAAATATATATGCAAAACATTATAAAAGATGCTCTCAATGGGCCATATTTTGGCATGCTAAAAATAACCAGGAGCTATAATTATTTTAATATAAATTGTTAATATTTCTTTCAACAGTAAAAGAACAAGTTTGATAGAATCTATTGGAGAAAAAGGTCATGCAATATAAGGTTTGTGATATTGTGACTGAAGAGGCAATCAGGGTGAAAATGGGCCAAACCCTCATTAAATATCATCATTTAATCCTTATGAAGAAGCTAACATGAAAATAATCCATCAGGAATATGTGATTTATTTATGATCTATAGAAAAAATATTGTGTATTTTCAATTAGTCTTTAAAGGTTAAGTACCAAGAGTCAACTTCCAAAATCACAGTGGGTTGTATTATCATCATTAACCTCAGTAGTCAAGAGCTGTAACCCCCTGAAGAATTATTGAAATCATTACTGATTCTTTTTTCTGTTATCAATGTTTTTCTTTTTTAATGTTATTTTTTATTATTTTTCATTCTAAGTATAGTTTCCTCCCATCCCTCCTTCTAGTACCTCCCACTCACTTCCCTTTGCCTCCCCAGACCCCACTCCTCCATTTTTCTTCTGACAAGGGCAGGCCTCCCATAGATTCCCAGCAAACATGCCATATCAAGTTGTTGTAAATATAGGCATCTTCACTCATATGAAGGCTGCACAAGTGGACCCAGTATGAGGAAAATGGTCCCAAAGCTGGCAAAGGAGTCAGAGACAGCCCCTTGCTCTCACTGTGAGGAGTCCCACAAGATCAAGCTATACAACTGTTTCTTAGGTACAGAGTTCCTAGGTCCATCCCATGTAGGCTTCCTGGGTGTGTTTTTGTTCAGTAAGATGAACAAAATTTTGAGATAAGTCTATGTTCAACAATTGCTATATAAATTTTAATGTCCTCCTCTCTCTTTCTTTCAATGTCTCTTTCTCTCTTTCTTTTTATACCTTTATCAGCTACTTTCAAAGAGAAAAGGCATATCCTGAGACATATGTGGTCATAACTGTTATGTTCCAAAGGCCTCAACATCTTTCTGGTTCCCAGCTTTGCATAATTCTGGGCACAAGATTGAAGAATCAGATAAGAAAGTAACTCACTTGTACTCACGTGTTGTACAACCCCAATGGAGGCACGAATGTCTAGGTACTAGAGGAGATAGGTAGAGGTATTCTGTCCAAGAGACTGAGAGAGAGCCACCCCTAGTGAAGCAGTGGAGGATTAATAGGAGGCAGAGGATCAGCTAACTGTAAGTGCAGCCTCAGACTCATCTCCCAGGAAGCCCACTGCTGAGTTCTTCCTACCCTGAGGATGTCTACCAGGCAAAATTGCTCCTGCTGTAGCCAAAGGCATTCTTCAGAAAAGGGGGAATGGGCAGCTGTGAGCCTTAAGCAGCCAACCTCGCAGCAGCTGGGGGATGAGTTCACTGGGCCAGTTAAGGAGATCAGAACAGGAAACAAAGAAGCAGCATCCACTCCTGAAGGACCTCGCACCACCTTGCTTTAAGCAGTACTGTTCGTCCCTGAGTGCAGATGTAAGGCAGAAGGAAAGCTATGGATAGAGAATGCAGTGTACAAGAGGACTGAGGTAAAAGTTGGCTCCTGTCTAGGGGTAAAGCTTATGAAAACACATACAGTTTTATTGTGGGACAAGAGAGATAAAATAACAACAACAAAAAGCTTAAATTCACCAAGTTCAGGTACAGTGACAGTGCTACTATTGTATTTTAAATAGAGAGAATCAGATAATAGTATACATTTTACAATTACAGTGAAACGATATGTTATAAAAATCATAGATGAACTTAATCATTAGAGTTCTGACTTCAAAATATATAATACACCAAGTTGTAGTAGACCTCAAATGTGTCAGTCATCTAAAAAGTTTTTAAACAATTTAATGTCTATCAAAGGTATTATTTAACAGGAAATAAAAGGGAGTACACAAGCATGCCAACCCACTAGGAGCCAACTAAATAAGCAGTTAGAATTATATTACCATAGAGCTGTGATTTTTAAATTATAAAACTTATTACAGTTTTCTTTAAGTAATTATTAGTGTATATGCTTGGCTTATTCACAAAGCCAAATACCAAACGTAGTACTTCTCCTCCGGAGTAGAATAATACTTGGCACTTAGTGGTGATCCGCCCCATGTCTGAAATGCTGAATTAAATGTAACTTGGGCAACTCTATTTACTCACCAGGAACTTTAATTTCAAGTAGCAATATCTGAGTGGAAAGCAAAGCTAAAGAATCTGAGAGAATAAGATTAAAAGTTACGGCATCAGACGTGATCACCCCAGCCCTCAGTTTGGCTGTTTCACGTAGACAAATTACTGTTTTGCTGGTGAGTCTTAGCTTCTTCCTTTGTAACTTCTCCGGATTGGGAAGACTAAACATGGAATGTACCAATCATGCCTTAAACGTTTTAAGGAACAGAAACCATCATTATTGCTGCTAT
The DNA here is from genome assembly GCA_030674055.1 of Rhabdomys pumilio. NCBI lineage: Eukaryota > Metazoa > Chordata > Mammalia > Rodentia > Muridae > Rhabdomys > Rhabdomys pumilio. The sequence continues at coordinate 17,152,063 of JANHMN010000001.1, forward strand.
TTGAGGGAAGGGGGCAAGCATTTAAGAAGCAGACACTGCAGGCTGTAAGGCAGCTGGCAAATGTCCACTTGCATGTTATCTTTGGCCTAACTCACACAAGAAATTTCAAAGAAAAACAGAGCTGGCTTTTTTTTTGAATAATTAGAAACTGCCACTCTATTGGACTTATACCCTCCAAGGCAGACTTAGAAAGTTTGACTTTAAACAGTCTTTATGTTTTCTGATTTGCCACAACCCCCAGTGGTTTCCATCAGCTTACACCCAGCCCACTAGCTCACACTGGTCCCAGTAGGAACTGGAGCTTGTGACTGTTGAAGCTCCCAAGGGAATCTAAGCCTCAAAGGCATGAAATATAAACCTGGGGTTGGAGTCGTGGGAGATGTAGTACAGGATGCTAGGAGACAGCTGGAGCTGGGTGACAAGGGGCATGAGATGTAGTCCTGGGTCCACATTAACACCTGTGTGAACTCTGGGCTCCAAGGAGGTCTGTTTCCTCATCTGTGAAATATAGGTTCTGGGTAGGTCAAATTTCGGAGCACAAGGCAAGCCAGTTTCCCATCTGGGTTTCAGTTTCTCAGTTTCTCATGTGTTCTTAAAAAAAATAATAATGCCAAATTAGTGAGTCTCTGAAGCCTGGTTGATTCAAAAAGCCTTGCCTTTGCACAGCCCTGTCAAACAAACAAACAAACAAACAAACAAAAACAAAACAAAACAAAATAAAACACCCAAAAACATTGCACACAAAGCTGTTGGAATACATTTAGAAGCTAAAATGCCCAAAGGAAGTTTTACATACAAAAGAGCAGCAATTCTGAGAAAGGCCTCCTCTGTGTTGCTGCCTTTATGCATTAGTTCTAACTGATAAAAGAGACCTAATTGTTTCCCCTACTATTTCCTCCTTCTTCCCCAAATGCCTGTGTGTGTATGCTCAAGGAGCCAATGCAAATTAGATTGGTTTTACATTCTTGAGCAAATTTTCAACTTTAGCCTGTTTTTAAAGAACTTCTTTGTGGAGCTCAAAACTGTGAGCAATATTTTGCTCAATCATTACTATTTTTGCATTCTCCTTATCTACCCAATCAAATGTGGTCTTTTTAAAATTTTCACAGTATAAAATAATAAGAAACCCGTGTAGTTCAAAATATGTCACTAAACATTTCAACCATGATATATTTCTTTATAAAAAAAATAATCTATATCCAATATTTATATATAAGGAGCTGAAACTATTCCTAAGTCATAGACACAGACACCTTTCATTTCTCATACTTTAATGATGGAACAGTGAAGGTGTCCTCAACCTGGTATGTCGGTGTGTCGTCTATGAGGCCACCACTGTGCACACCTTCTATGGTGATTCAAGAGTCATAATGAAATGCATACCAAGCTATAACAATAATTAGTTCTGTTATCCAAGATACTTGATTTAACATCTTACCTTTTGGTCTAAAAGCATCATTATTTGGCTTATCAGTTAATTAAGATATGCTCTTAAAGTAAAAATTAATTAAGAGAAATAAATCAACATCCAGAAAATTAGTGCCAAGGGTTTCTCATGTGGTATGGCTGTTGAGGAAAGTGACTCCTTTCCTCAGTGACAGCAGTCATCTGACAACATTTAGACACACACATATACCCCCCCACACACACACATTCACACTCACTTAGTAGCACGCATGTGTGCACATGTGCGCATTACATGTGATATTGCAGCTAACAAGAATGGTAGAAAAGAGATCAAAACATAGTGCAAGTTTGTATGTCAGTTTAACAAGTTTTTATTAATATACTTTTCAAAAACAATCTATAATTTAGGACGACCATTTTATTTTCTGCACTAAATATAAAACCCAAATCTGCTGGATGTAAGGCTCAAGGTTCACAGCTGAAGGGTGCTGTTTATTGCTTAAGGTCGGAAGGCAGCAGTTTTAGTGAAACAATTTTTCTCTTTCTAAAAGATAGCAATGTTTCAAAGACATGAATGTAGTGAATGGAATTCTAAGAACACCATGAGCCCAACCTAATAATCTCCTTTGTGATTAAAAAGTTATTACTTGATCTTGCAGTGTTCTGTAGGATAACATCCTTTGAAAAGATGTAATTATCAGTAACTTTTCTTTGTGTGCAAAAAATGACTAAACATAAGCAATAAACTATGAGCTCTTTATATCTCTCTCATAATAATACATCTTGTCCTTTATGGACCTCACTGATGCTATACTGACATGAAATTTTAGCAGTAAGAATGAAATTGATAGGGGAAATACTCTAAGGAGTCTGTCCATGGGATGTATAAATATACACACAAACTTTCTTCAGGCTCTCTAGTAAGTTTGAGTTTTCCAAGCCGTAGTGTTTTGAAAAGTAAGGAACCATCAAAAACAGATTAAAATAACTGACATGTTAGTAGCAACAGATTCTAGAATAAATTCACTATTTGTAATATCTATGCCTTTCTAATTAGTAAATCAATGTAAAACTAAAACAAGCATTTAAGTAATTATCACCAAACTATCTCCCTATCATTTCATAATGAGCTAATTCAAGTGAAAAATTGAATATGGTTCCAAACAGCCTTCTTATTTTCTGAAGTTAAAACAGCATTTTCATGATGCTGCTTTTGCTATATACTACTTGAAACTAACTTGTGGAGTGGAGATGATTTAAATCTCTCATCAATATTACAAGCTAGCAACAAAAGAAAAATTGTTTTCACTAATACTCTCATGAAGACAAATAGTCAACAGCTCAACTTTGGGTCGGTTAAAACATAACACTAAAAAGACCATAATTTAAATGAACCAAAATAACTTTACTAGAAGCACAATCCTAGCTTTTAGTAAAAATATTATCAAGTGATGATACAAATAAATCAATCCCATCATCCTTTGAATGAGAATGGCCCCGTAGTTTCATATATTTGAATACTTGTTTCCCAGTTGATGGAATTGTTTGTGAAGGATAGAACATGTGAATTTATTGGAGGAGATGCTTGACCCGGGGAAAGCTTTGAAGTTTCTACTTCCATAGTTGTGTGTATATACATAAGTTTTTAGCTACCACTCCAGAACCATGCTTTCTTGCCAGCTGCTGTATGACCCTCACTATGATTTTGGACTCACTTTCAGAGCTGTGAGCTCTAAATAAACTCCTTGTTATATAAGTTACTTTGATCATGGTGTTTTTTTTCACAGCAGCAGAAAAGTAACTGAGGCATCTGGGGGAGATGGAGGATGTGGGTTCTGTTCCTAGCACCTATACAAGGAAGTTCCCAACCACTATATCTCTCAGAAGTCCAGCGCTCTCTTCTGGGCTTCATGGGTACCTGCACTCACAGTTGACATACGCATGAGTAGGTACCCATAGATACATAAGGTATAGCAAGAAAATAAAATGAAGTTTTCTTATATTTACTTTTAATTCAACCAACTGAGACAGCGTTAACATGAAGCTGTGTCACGTGAGGCTGATACTGTCTCCAGAACTCGCTTTATACACTTCGCCCACATTTTCTCCACATTCTTGTTTTTAACACTCACTTGTCTAAAACTGGAAAATACCAGAGTCTTGGAATCATTCATTGGCATCCTAGTCACTGTTTACTCTAGTAATACTAGAAAAAGAAAGTTAAAAGGTGCTCACCAAAAGATAGGGATACAAGAAAAAAATAACAAAAATACTGCATGGTCACATTGAAACCAAGCATCGATTAACTATCTGGTTATATTCTAAAACTATTTATAAAACACTGGACACAAGTAGTCTGGTGTTTTGAATTCAAAATGAAGTTTCAGTGTCCCTCTTGTCTTTTCAATTTTGTGTTCCATGAAGAAATACAGATATTTGCAGAAATGATGTCAAAGTAGTTTGACAGGTGGGTTATGTTTAATTCATCAATTTTCCCACCCATGGAGATCCATACACTAGACTCCATACACTAGACTCCTTCCCCTCATGGACCTTTAAAAGGGATGGAGAAATATCCCTTTAAACATCCTTGCATAGTCATCCTCTCCAGGGTTTACATCATTTTATAAACATGTGAGTACCAAGGGGACCATCACTCAAATTCCAAACACATCATTTAAAAATGTAAAGCTGCATTTAGAAGGAGACAACCAACCTGAACCACTTGACAAACTCAAACTCTGTTGCAGAGAATGTGGTCACGTCTGGGCTAAGTGGCTTAGCTGTAGAGTATGTAATAAAGCAGCTAAATTTGGATTGGAGGCTCATTCTGCACTCCAAAATGGAATGTAGTCCCCAGGAGAGTAAGGCAGAAAGCGACTGAGGAAATCACAGAGCAAATCACTGTAACTCCTCACTTCACCGTAAACAATGAACAATAAAAAAGAGAAGCCTAAAGCTGTGTGTGTGTGCACGCGTGCACACATGCTCTAAAACTTGAAAGTAGAAGAAAATGAAATGAGTTACATTAATGACACTGCGAACTGATGCATGCTCTCTCTAACAGGACCTTTCCAGGAGACTCTATATTTTGAGTGAGAACAGTGTTACTCTCAGTTTTTACCTCAGCAGAACATTCCAGCAGAAGACCAAGATGATCTCTGATTCCAAACTAACTTCTATTATTGCTACACCAACCTATCATTTTATGAACTTACAGACCTTTTTGGAATTTCTTGTCTCCCTAACAAGTTTTGAAGTTTCTTAAAGACAAGCAATGCATATTTAGCAAAAATAACCCAGTTGATAAAGAGCATGTGTGAAATATAAGGACCTGAGATTATCCACAGAAGCCATATAATAAACAGGTGTGCTGGGACATGCTTGTGATTTTCTTGCTCTAGGCAGCAGATAGGTAGATCCCTAGGATTCAGTAGCCACCCAGACTAGCTCTCTGGCTTTTTCCAAGATGTTGAAGATATTCTATCTCACAAATAAAACATGGTGGCAATGATCCTGAGTTTTTTCTCTAATCTCCATATGCACAAATACACATACATACATACATACATACATACATACATACATACATACACACACAAATACAAACACACAAACACACAAACACACACACACACACACACGCATACACATACACAGACACCTTTTTTGTTCTATCTCCTTTACCTCTATGGAACAAAACAACAGTGCTTCCTGAATTAAATTAATCTTAGCTATACTGGACATTTTTTTCTTTCTCCCATAGGTAAATATAAACTGAATCGTCAGAGTCTGAAAGACATATAACATGTTAAAATACCTGAACACAGTGTGACTTCCATGGCTAAAATCCCAGGCACAACTTAATCCCTAGAGAAGTTTGAATTCCAGATGTCAAGTTCTCAAGCAGCTACTGAGATACATAGTGAAGTCTAGATTAACCACTTACTGCTTTAATGTCAGGCATAATGTTAAGAGCAATCTAAAGTCAAAGAAAGTCAAGTAGTGAAAATATACAGATGAGTTAGACATCATAAAGTCATTATTTCCTCTCATTTCGTATCTTTCTCCTCCCTTCTTTGAGATAATTCTTGAATGTCTCCCATATTTGGTATTTGTTTTGAACAAAAATGAGATGTTCAGAAATGAGGATCCATATTTTTTTAGGTAGTGTTATCCTAAGCATAACTTTTGTCAGCTGTGCTAAGTTTATTTTAACTTAGCTACAGAGATCTTTACCCTTCACATTTTTCAGGGCTGGTCTATTCTGGCAAACTTCCAGAATAAACTTTACATCTTCCTTTTAAGTAGGGCAAGATCTTGACATAAAACTACTGTAAGAGCTGAAGATATGCCTGGCCAATGCAATGAAGGACTGGCTTCCCCAGTTGTTTTTATAGTGATAAATGTAAAGTCCATATCAGGCAGCAAGACAAATTTCCCTAAGTATCTCTTGCACACATCTGAGAACCAACTTAAGCAGATTTATCATGACCATGCTTTTCTCTACCATGTGGTCTCCTTTCCCCCTGAGATTCCCATGGCACAAAACCAACCGAAGCATACCCATATTTTGAAGGGGCAGGAGATGGGAGAGGGAAAAGATGGGAGAAGAGAAGAGAGAAAAAGAGAGAGGTAAGGGAGAGAGAAAGCCAAACAATACTCCTTACAAAAATTTACTTCACTTTATAGTGGCACAACATAAAAGACTTCAGAGAAAATTATAGCACAACAGATACCCTAACAAGACACAGACGTGCAAACAGCAGCACAAAATAGCACTGAGGCCATTACCATAGATTCTACTTTTGAAACAGTGAAATATATTTCCATATCAAAATAACCCCACTAAGTGAAATTCTTTAAAGAGAATTACTACCAAAGCGACATTTTTTTTCTGTAAGTTAATTACATAATCCATTGCATATACTTTACCAAATGACTTATTACTCATTTAAGCACCTCAGAATGTAATGGTTTTTTTTTTTCTTTTGGAAAAAGTTAAAATTAAAATATGTTATCACAGAAAGGTGCAGCAACTGACAAGAGGTGTAGGCTATTCATGGTCATGAAACCAAGAGTTGCTGTCTTTGAAGTCATGAAAATTACTCTGTAAAAGGAAACTAATTTCCATTCAATTTTTTCAAATGGCCCTTAAGAGCACAAAGATCAAAACATTTTTATATCACAAGTAAACATTTTAAGAACCATAGAAAAGTTTGATGTTAAATCCCTTCTTCTCTAAAACCAGTATTCGTCTCAGCTTTAAACATTGTTTCAAAACATTAGGTGTTCAGGGGAAGAGGTTAATTTCCATTAAAGAGTTTACTATGTTTTTCTTTGTCTACAAAGAAGTATTCTTTTAGTACTGCTCTCAAGTCATATTTTTAAAACTTTAAATGCCTTTGAGTCTAAATTGACTGTCTTTGCTGAAGTAGTGTTTGCCTCTTTGACCATCTCTTTGGCATTCCATTATGGGCACCTGCTGTGGATAATTACAGGTCTGTCTCCTTACCACTTCCTCTGCTCTATGCCAAGGCAAGCTTCAGACTGCCTGATTACAAACAGCACAAGTTAAATGTCCCACATACATCTCCTCGGTAATTATCCAGGGCAAGTTGGGGCTTTGTTTACTGTAGTCTTAGGGAGCTACTCCTAGCTAATATTTTCTCTTTGCTAGACGTATAGCATAATCCAGTGCCTATAAGAACTTTTGAGTCAATAATGGTTTGTTTCACTATACCATTTTGTAGTCTAAAGACCAAAATATCCTGCTTAAAGACATCCATGATCACAGTAAACAGACAAGAGCCAGCTATAGAAGAGTGACTATGCATGATGCAAATGTATTGAATTTCAAGACTGGGTCTCTAAAGGACTACCACCCTTCATCTGACAAGTCCAGTTTCCATATCACATCAAAGAGAAAAATAAGAAATACATACTAGATCAGTAAATGATACATCAATAATTTGATATAAAACAAAATTTAACTAATTGGAATGTCAGGTTTTATTATCAATATCAACAAGGGAACAGTTGGGAAAACTTTTGGGTAATCTTTGGGACTTCTGGCTTACAGACCTCCACAGCTCAAAATTCTCTGTTGCAGCAAACGGACTAGGTCACTGAGAATCCAGCTGCACTCAAAGTGCTTGTATGTGGTTGTTTGAGGCTTATGTGTTTCATACGTCAGAGAATCAAAGTTTTTCAAAGCCATGAACCATAGGACAAAATAATCCAATGGGAATGGGTTTCTAAGGTGAAGAAAACTAACCTTTTGGTTATTTTATTAGCTTTCTATAACTGTGGTAGAATGTCTGAGATAATTGGCCTAAGGGAGGAAAAAATTATTTTCCCTTCTGCTTGCCAAGGCTTTAGTCTATGGTCAATTGGCCCTGTTGCTATTTTGGGGTCTTTGGTAAGGTAGTGTATGGTTGTTGGGAATACAGGGATGGGGCATAGCTGCTTGCCCCAGGATGATCAGAAAGAGGGGAAAGAGAAAAAAGAGAAAAGAGAATTCCCAGAACACATGACTGGTAAGCCAATACCCTTTCTTTCTCCAACTAGGTCCTCTCTTTTAAACATTCTATCAGTTTCCAATGCTAATACTGTGTGGGGATCTGCCCTTGGTATATGGACATTTAAAAGACCCAGTAAAACTGTTGGTACCTAATGGATAGTAGATATTCAGTCTTCAGTTTATCTGGGTTTACATCCAGATATTCATAGGCATCTCATTTGATTCAGGAACTCTTAAATCAAGATACAAGAAAAGATGCCGATTCTACCACAGTGAATTGTCAGAAAAAAGCCACATTCTTATTGATGCAAAACACTCATATTCATGCAGTCCATTAAAAAATGTAGGATATCACTTACTACCCTTGTGTCAAACTCTAATTTGTGTGCTCAGGACCAGAGGATGATTAGACTCTTTGTTGACATGTAGCTGGGAACACAGAAAGAAAAGAGCAGCCCAGCTGCGTAGGAGAGGTCATGTTACAAAGGAGTGAACTAAAACTAAAATGAACAGCATGGGTGGAGGAGCCAGGAAGAAAAGATGGCGCTCAAGAAATGAATGGCCAAGGAAGGAGTAAAAGAGAACAGGAGCTAAGCAAGGGTCTAGCTATAAAGGCTGGGGGAGTGGCTGTCGTATTAGGGTTATACAGAGACTATAACAACTGGTGCCCAGTGTGGGGAGACTATAACCACAGAAAACTTTGTAAGAGTTCAGTAGAAAGTACAAGCACAAATCCTGCCAGTCATGTGAAATATCGAACCTCCATATAGGTGAAAGTTTGAAGAGAAAGAACTCCTCAGAGGGTGCTACGTTGACATATTTTCCCTTTGCAGGTCAGAGGGACATAGCAAAGAAACATGCTCTACTTCAATGCAATAGATACACATAATCATATTAGGTAGTATGTGTCTTTCCTAACACAAAACCATTAAATGCTTGAATGTATTTAATTTTTGCTAGCATATAATTATATAGGAATATAAGAACTAATTTCTGCTTTCACTAACTTGGATTTCTGAATGGCTTCTCTACACTTTTGATGAAATAATGGTAAAATCATATATTCTGTGGAAAAATAGGTAATGTTTACACTGATTTAAAAAAATTAAATGAAGGCTGTTGGCAATTGTTTAGTGACTGTCTCTAAGACAGCTTAGTGTTTCAAATAACAACATTGAGAAGCTTGATTTTACTGTAATAAAACAACACAGATATATACAAAAAGGAATCAAAAGTACAGGCTTAACACTCAGTCACTGTGTTTTACTCCTGGAAATCATCCAAAGATTTACTACAAAGTAATTGTTATATGTAGTGATGAGGACCAAAGAAACTGTCCAATCAATCATCAACAATGTTCTGGATTGTATCTGTTGACTTCTTTTAACAGAGTAAGATCCATGAAGATAAGAAGTTTTATAATTATGTCGAGAAGACATTTCACTGCCCATTATAGAGTTCTTATTAACTTTTTCTTTTAAGTGAGGGTTTTTTAGAATGGCACTTAGAGAACAGGGTTAGCATAGGTGTGGGTTAAAGATAAATGTCATTAAACCTTGTGTCTGTGTAGAGCAAACTACAAACAGACTCGTGTCTCTTAAAGCTCTGTGTTTTCCTATTCACTGAGTCCATCCATCCCATTGTGGTTGCTGAGGGGACCAGAACTATAGTAACATGGGAGGGCCTCTTTGGCTATGCATTTCCTATTCAGTGCACTATTACAAAAAATATGGTTTTCATGTTTTTTATTGCTTAAACATTATAATAAAGCATTTCAAAGAGTACAAAACAAAAGGACAAAAAATTAACAATGTCACAGCAAATCATAAAATACAATGCTGGGTATTCTTTGTAGCCCCAAAACTCCTTCTTTGCCCATAGTCTTCTTAAATACAGTCGTTATTAACCAACTGTAAATTTTCCTCTTATAACTACACACTGAAAAAGTTTTTATTTTTCAAATAGGACTATAATCTTTGTAAATGTTCTTTTTCACTCTTATAGAACACAAGTTGCACATGGATGCCAGTGAGAAACTCGTGAGCTCTACTGGCCTCTCCTGGAATCCATTTAAAATATTTAATTAAATGAAGTAGAGACCAGTTCCAATGTATGCACAGATAGTTTTTTTTTCCACTGCACATGAACATACGTTGAACAGTTTGGACATCTAATTAATTTCTTTTTTTCTATTTGGCTTTTATCTTCATATGTACTCTGAACATATGAAAAACTCTGGCCTTGCTTGGAAATTTTAGTTTAATTAATTGTTGCTTTTATACTAGGATCAGGAAGTGCTTTGTAATGTTAAAACTTTTGACATAATGAAGAAGGTTAATTGTTTCAATTCCTTTAGAAAGAGTTTAAATATTAGTCAAAATGAAGAGTTCAGTAATTAATTTTTCTTAATCTTTAACCTCTATTTTTACAAACACAGCAATGTACAGTTTAAAAAGAATAAATGGATATTTTTCACTTAAAGTTATCAACTATATAGATTCAGAACTTGACACTTAAAAAAATTATCACTAGGACTGGAGAGATGGCAGAATGTGTGAATACTTCTTGCTCTTGCAAAGGACTGAGGGGTGATTCCCAGCCCCAACAAGGCTCCAACTCTGAACCGCCAGTATCAGGGCATCATGTGACCTCCTCTCGCCTCCAGAGGCACGTGCATATATAGGCACCAAACACATTCATAAACTAAAAATAAATTTGTTCTTAAACTCACATTGAAGCAAATTTGTTGCTTTCCAAAGTATTTTAATGTAAAAGTTTTATAATTTGGTATAAAACATGACTTTTAAAATTTGCCAATCTCTTATTGAAGAATGCACCATTGATAACACACCTTGGTTGGTCTATAAGCTGTTTTTCTACTTGGCTTTAATCCTAACTGAACACAGTCCTTTCATTCTTGTCATAGAATTTTAGCAATGCCAAATGAAACCTGTTACACAGTGTAGACATTTATGATAAGAATAAAATGGCATCAGCAATAACAAAGGCTAAAGTGCACTAAGTGCTTGTTTAGTGCCAAGAGCTGTCCCCAGTCCTTTGCTTTTCACAACCATCCCTCCTTACAGGTTTATGACATCAGTACAACAATTATATTCCTTCTTATACTCCCAGTGAGAAGGGAAATGAAGATATTATACTTGTATGTAACTGGCAGATACAAAGCTCAACACACTTTACTAATCTTTGCCTAGGGACTCACAGAAAGACTGGTAGTATTTGCAGTACCCGTAGCCACAGAAAACCCATTGGTCATAGACATGGATGGGCTTTGAATTTTGACTTGTTTTATAGATTTCTTCAATTAGAACATTGTCAGATCCAATCTCATACAGATGCAGGCACACATTCACAGGTGTACACACACAGGCAAACAGTATGTTTCTAATTTCCTGACAGTCAAAGAAAAAAAAAACGTTAGAGACTGGAGAGAAAGTGAGAGAGAAAGATCACACTTAAGTGAATGTAGTCATAAATTTCAGTGTAGACACTATTTTAAGTAAAGATAGATGCAAGCATAAACAAATACAATTCAAGAAGGAATATGCTTACTCCATTTTTTTTCTTTCTAAATGTAGTTCATGCCAAGAGAGGTGGCATACTTTAAAAATGGTCCAAGAAAGTCTCTTACATAGCACGGGATTATTTTCCTAAAAACTGTTCTAAACTAATGTAATAACTGTCCTATTTCAATCAATCTAGGATCATCTTATTATATTTTCAACATAATTCAATTTTATTACACAAGTTTGTAGATGGCTACACATTGATTATGCAGCTAAATACAATGACATTCTTTCTTCAATTCACAATAGAATTAAATTTCATACATTACAAAAGGAAAACCCCATCTATGGAAATAACCATTTAAAAAATGTTTTGGTCTTAAAAATAGACTGAAAATTTAAAATCAAAGTCCACTGGATTGGATGGTGGAATACTCCCATCTGTTATTAATGTCTGAATTGTACACTAAAACAAGAGGATTCACTGAGGCCCTCATATAATATGTCAGTAAATAGGATTTTGGTTAGTAATTTCATTACATAAACTTTGACCATGTAGGCTCACGATTCACTCAAAATGAACATTTGCAGTGGCCTGGAATGAATTAAAACAGTTAACAGCATTAAAGAGGACTTCTTCATTTTATTAACAAATGCTTGTGTAAGAATCTATTCACACAAAAGTAAAATCTCTGCTATGGCTAAGAGTAAGCCTTTTTGGTTTTGTTATTATTCTTTGCAAGAACTATAATGTTATGTAAGGATTTACTTACATGTTAAAAGGATTTACTTACGTGTTAAAAAATACTTAATTTCAAAGTACAAATAAGTAAAAACTGTGACATTTATGGTCAGAGAACAGAACTCAGAACCTTGAAGTCAAGAGAATCTGGTAAGAGTCCAAGTGAAGATTAGGGAGATGCTCATGGAGCTTGTGCATGTGTGATTGGGGTTATGTGCTGCCCTGGACTCCATCCCCCTGACTTCTGCTGGGTTTTGCTAATGGCCTGATAATAGGGAAGGGGGGAGGTGGGCATAGAGGTCTCCTAGTACTTTAGAGTGGAGTGAACATGACAGCTGCTGATTAATTACTGCCCAGTTCTCAACTCACACATCAGATGACTGAGCAGCCCAGTTCAGCACCACAATGGTTTCACAGTTACAGAACACTGGCTTCGAGAATACTTTCAGATAATTACAAGAGATGCGCAGATTCCATAATAATTGACAGTATCCATTATTGTCTTCTAGATGTCTAAAATATCTGTTAGATATTATTCTAAAAGGTGAAAAAATATATTTGAGGAATTGGTGTTGCTGTTGCGGGGTGTGATATGAGCATCTGAACCTATGGTTTCATGTCTGATAGTACAGACATTCCATAGCTTTGAAAATATTACCCAGAGATGATTTATCCATGTTAGCGAGTGTTACATTAGACCTGTGGTCTCCTTGCTCCCGTCCCAACATTCATTCTCCTCCCCACTTACACACTATGGCTGGGCTTCCTGTAGTTTTAAAGCACATGGAAAAATAAACATTGTAGCTAATAGCAGAAAAAAACAATCCCTCCACTTTAAATGAACTTCTCAAAACACTGTATGTGAACTCAGACTCCTATGGAAACAACTGCCTTAGGATGTCAGCTTAAACTCCTCCAGATGATTTCTTTCAGAGCCTCCCTTTTAAGGCCATCACCGACACATATTATCTTCTTGTTATATAGACTGCTACTTTTGTTTCATCACAAACCTTTGCCTGTGTAGTAGCAGCCTGCTACTACTATCAGATGGCATTTGTTTTACTTAATGTACATAGTTTTAGAAAAAAAATATAGAACTGCTATTACTGCATTCTATGAAAACACGCCAGCATACATTTAGCCGACACGGCATCAGCTGGTATTTAAACTGGGCTTAGCTAATGGACTTTTAATGTCAGCGGGGTTATGTGCAGTTACTGGCTATTAGCAGAAATGGTTCCTTTCTATAAAAATCACTTTTCCTCAAGTGTGTTGTTTGAACATTCCTTTCCCTAATTTAGTGACTGTCATTGAATGCTAAACAAACCAAAGGACTCTGGAGTCTGCTGTTTTCTTTAAGATCCTCTCTTAAACTTTGCAATTCAGCATTAAACAGGTAACCTTTCCCATTAACTTTTAGACTTATAATCACAAAACGTTGTGAGGAATTATATTTACCTTGTCATTTTTTTCGCAGTATACTATGTAGTTTGCTATGAAAGCCCTTTGTCAACAATGGAGGATGAATCCATGATGACGTGTCTAACATAGTTACCAGAATCCTAAAATTGAGTACTTTTAAAATATCACTTCAAAAATGCCAAAAATTTGAAAATGTATATATGCTAGTAGTCCCAACTGAGTGACACATGTGTGTTTATAAATAATATTATATTCAATATAAGCAAGAAGCATATTATTGTCATATCCTGTATGAAAATCTGGACATTCTTCCATTATAACAATGCTTCTCACTGCACAGTTAACTTGCTTTGTCCATTTAAGTAAAAATTTCTTTGAATAGTGTGACAAAACTGGAAACAAAGCCATCTGTGGGCGACCAAGAATATCAAACACAACTAATCACAACCCATTTCTCATCAGTGAAACAAACCATCCCTGCTTTATTCTGGGCAGGAAAAAATGTCCAGCGGACCTTGCCTACAGTTGGCCCACGTATAAAGTCGTTTCCTGTATGGCACATCCAGAACAATGATGCCTCTCTTAGAGAAGTTAAAAAGATCCAGGAACTTGTGTAAAATATGTTCTCCCTTCATGCTTGGAAGTGGATATTTTACTGAAGATAGACGCTCAACTGTAGTCAGTAAATGAGAGTCAGTAAATGAGAGACTATGGGCAAAGCAACACCAACCAACCAACCAAATAACAAGAAAACTCAGAAGGTCTGCATATGTTGGCCATAGGCCATAGAAAGCAGACATCACTTGGGAATAGGATACAACCTGTTTCTATCAGATGAGACAGCCTCTGCATCACACAGTGAATTGACTTGTCAATTTGCCAAGACAACTTTCTGAAAAAGAGGATGTAATGATTTTTATTATGAAACCTGTGATTAAATCAGAACTGCCAGTTTATAATGAGGTTTACAAGTAAAAATAAAACAATTATCTTTACAGGTTGCATTTTTTAAAGGGTAAGTGGCAAATCTGTTTGAAAATAATCATTCCTTTCTAAACTATCAGAACACGCTGTATATGCACATTGCAGTCACGTTGTCATACACAGATATTCAGGGGAAATTATCGAACTATTTGTCTACTTTCCGTAAGTATTTACTGTGTTAAAACTTTTGTGCAAAAATGTTTTAGAAAAATTACTTGTTTAATTCAATTAAACATAACATGCAACTCTTTCATTTGATTTATAATAAATTCAATGAAATATTCACCCTCCTCTTTGCAACTGGGAAGGCACTGAAGCAGCTCAAACTTTTCCCAGCCATCTTTCTACACTTCCTAATCCTGTTATTGCAAGTCAGCGGCAGCTATTTAATCATTGTCCTTTTCATTATTGATAGATAGATACATGTATGTGTAGTAGTGATATAAAAATAAACACTTAGTTCATCCAGTATACCTGGAGAGGCAGACAGTGATGACATTTTCTCAAGGCACTATAATTCTATTAAATCAGCTCCACTTAAGCAAATTATTTTCTCAGGAC
Source organism: Rhabdomys pumilio (assembly GCA_030674055.1). Lineage (NCBI taxonomy): Eukaryota > Metazoa > Chordata > Mammalia > Rodentia > Muridae > Rhabdomys > Rhabdomys pumilio. Next base: position 17,167,226 of record JANHMN010000001.1, read on the forward strand.
AATCCTCCCAAAGAATTCCCATATAATTTGAGCATAATGCTATCAGATTTCTTCCAAGCAGGTGAGCCTTAGGAAACAACAGGGTGTTGTTGTCAAGGGCAATGTTTAACAGGACTGAGAAACACATTTCTTAAAGATCACTGGGGATGTGGGCTCTGCAGAGCACTCATCATACTCCTGTTGGGAGCATGTCCTCCCCAAATAGGTATGTAAGAAAATGTAACCTCTTAAAAAGCAAAGCCTTTGAAAATACTCTGGAAATTCTTTCCCTATGTCAGCTGGAGTAAGAAATTAAGACATAATTTATATAAAAGTTTTATGTCATATACTTCTTCAATATTATGATGACAAACCAATCTTAGGTCTCTATTACAGATATAATTAATAATGAATCATAAACAACAACAACAGCCTTCCATTTCTCCTCCACTCCTGTTAGCAGTCACAGAAATGGGTTTCTGGTTTCTAATGGTGAAAATTCTGTGGGGAAGGGTTAAGTGTCAGGTTCCTTCATCCCTGTGTTGAATCCCTAAGCCAATTTTAAGTTCCAGCCTCTCATCATCTTATAAAGATCCAGAATGAGGAATTAAGATTGCCAAGGAAAATGAGAGGCAATATAATTACTGTTTTATTTAGAATGATTTCAGCATTGCTACTTGCTAAACTTGAGTCCTTCCACTGGGTGGCCACAATGTGTACATTTTGCAGTCTCTACTCAAAGGAGATCCAACATACCACTTATCTTTTTAACAGAGTAAACATATATGGAATGCCCATAATCTTCAAAGTCCAGTTACCACAATTTACTCTAATAACTGTGTATCTTTTATGTTGTCAAGGTTTTTTTGTTTTGTTTTGTTGTAGTTGTTGTTGGTTTAGTAATTTGGGAGTTTTTGGCTTAGATTAGAGATAGCTCAAATCCACAGAACAGTTAACAGTCCTATGGTCACTGACTAGCATTTTTAGCATCTGTCCAAAAGATTGACCATCTGCTTACTTTACAAAGGAGTTCAGAAGACTCTTGCAGTTCTTGTTATTCCAAAAAAAAAAGATAGCATAGTGATTTGGGATAATTTAAGTACAAGCAACTAACTTGTAAATGTACAGAAAATAAAATGGTCCAACACTCCTTCCTCTAATTTTAATCTTACACTTGAATTTTCTTTGCCAATAATTAGAAATGTTTTTATATCACGTAGCCTAATATATTGCCCAAAACTTCTGTTGTCTGAGGGAATGCATCTTATAAATTAACTTTACATGAAAAATATTCTTCACAAAGAGTTTGTTTCCAAACTTTTACACTATTCTTTTTATAATACTTTTTGTAATTTGTATACTCACCTTAGTTTTCATGAGCTGGAAGGAATAAAGTCTGCATTTATCTTCCTGGACATATTTGAGTTAATAAGTGGATTACATATGCATTTTAATATGTAAGCACCAACCTACTTTTTTTTTTATTTAAAATCAACTTTTCTACATAAGGATTTTCTTTTCAATAGAGGAAAAAATAGAAGATAATGAATTACAGTTAAGCTCAAGTAGTCTACAATTAAGACATTAACTAAGTATGTTAGCAATCATCATCAAACTTGTTAAATGTCATAAAAGAGTTTCTGTTTAGCATCTGTATATAGACAAAAAGATAGTATGTAGCCATAGGAGCCACATGACATAATGATTAATGAAGGTAAACCCTCCTATGCTCACAACATTTTAAAATAAACAAGGCTTGTAACTTTGGAGCTAAATTTGATTAATCAATATTATATATTAGTATGATTATGTTATTCCTAGTATTTGAGGTAAGAACTCCAACAGGAATGTCAGTCTGAGGAAGGTTCACCTTATCCCCTTTCCCTTCCATGAGAACGTAAGACTCAGGGTGTTGTTTAATTAAAGGAGGCTATTCCCCAAACAGTGGAGTTTTCAGATGTTATGCTTCACTTTGACAACACAAAGCACTTTCGAGTTACTGTTCTTTGCTGATAAAACGGTGCTAACACTGATGTAAGGGCAGATATCTGCAGGGTAGGCATGTTCAGAGCTGCAGCTTGCTTCCTACATTATAACCTCACTTTAGCTGTTGTCACCGAGCTCCAGCACTATGTAGAGAAGAACAGAGCTGCTTCAGTGCCTGATCTCTACTCTGTTCTTTTCCATCTTTCTAAACTTCATTGTAGAATTCTGTGGGGGCAGCAATGCTCAGAACGAGAGAAAGCCCGCATTTCAAATGCAAGTCAAAATACTTCAACGAATTCTCAAGTTACATTTTAACATCTTCTAATATTTTCCTTATAAAAAGTATAATAATTTGCAACATACCTTAAAGATTTTCAGAAAAAGGAGTTTTGACAGATCATAACTAGCTGAGAGTAGAAGCACACTCAGTCCTCCTGATTCTGTGAGTTCACAGAAGTATTTGCGCAAAATAATTTTTGCTAAAATTTGGGTAAATTTCAACACAAAAAAGGTACTAGCAACAGGAAAAGTTATAAACTACAATATTGTTTTAAGAATTATATATATATAAGGAAACAGTAGCATTTTAGAATTACTCATGAAAATGTACCTTCAATCAAGTAAAACAAAATTCTCACTGAGTTTCTATTTAAAAAAAAAAAAAAGTCCTTGAATGATACTCTTTATATAAGGTCTCAGATTCTTATCCTTCACAGATAAGAGCAATAATAGTCACAAGTGATTTCTGGAAATCTAAAGTTTCATAGTAGGGTCAAGCCAATGTTGATTAAGAGAGGGAGCCAGAGACAGTGATAAAATTGAAAGTTAAAGAAGGGAAGAGAGGAAGGAAGAGAGAGAACAGAGAAGATAAGAGACTTGGATTGTAGGAAGAACTAACTACCAATAATTTAAATAAGAGTTGCAGATTTTCAGGGAAAATATCTTAGTTTTAACTATAAGTAAAAATTAACATTAAGGCCCCTTGAAGTCTTTAGTTTGTCTTAAAAGTTGGTCAGAAGGCAACATGCAAAGAGAAATATCAATGATTGTTTATTTTATATATTTTCACTGTAATCATAAGCAATTAAAATTTAAAACTCAAATAAAGTTTGCATAAATTTAAGGCCTGGTGTATTTGTCTCACTTTTTGTCAGTGTTTTACAAAGTTGGAAGCCAAGGAATTAATAATGTTTTCTGTGACCTACCTATTGTTCTAATTGATTTTAGACACTAATTCAGCCTTAGTATGGCCTATGGCATAAATGTTTCTCATCTTACACGTGAAGAAATTGAGGTACAGAATATTTAAATAACCTAGCATAGTCATGTAGCTAGGAGATGTCAAAAGAATTATCATCCATTGTGCTAACTAAAAGAACAGGCACATGATATTGGCAATTATTAGCTTGTACCTCCCCAAAGCCAGACAAAATTGTCATTGACTCCAAGTAGTAGGCATGGGCCCATAGAGTCATGGTATGGTGCTTGGTATCACAACATAAACAGGTACATAGTTTCAATCCCCTTTACCAAAGTAGGGGAGGCATTGGAATATAAGTAATACTTTTGAAATGCAAATTTAACTTTAAGAAAAGCCCATTTCCATTATGGGCATGGTAGTACACAGCTGTAATCCCTGTAACAGGATGGAGATGGAGGCCAAGGTGGGTGGCTCATGAGTTGACAGCCAGCATGAGAGAGAGTGGGAAGAATGAATGAATGAATGAATGAATGAGAGTATGTGCCTGGACTAGTTCAACTTCCAATGGTTCCTTCCTTACGACTTCCAACAAATTAATCTTCTATGTATAAAATACCATTAATCCTCTATGTATAAAATTTTTGGAACTGTCCCCACTACCACCATCACTCATGGGAAAATCCAGGCCTCCTTGACACAAGGAATCTATCTGTACACACTGTTATAGTCCAGAAAGTAATATGTTGGCAGGTCTATCTTGATGATAAAAGCATTTTATTCAAGTCTAACTCTCCAACAAGTAGCATACTGTCTGTCTGGGACTTGTTCACTATGGCATGTTGCTTCTAATATACACTCTATTCAAATAAGCTCAAAAATGTAGTGTGCGGGAAACGGGAACAGATTTGTTTTTAAGTTGCACAGATGCAGAGGTCAAGTAAAAGAGATCTAGGCTGAAACTTCAAGGCTGGAGTCCAGGCTCAGCTTCTACCCACAGCATCTCCCAGAAATGGCTACAGCCTCCAGTGCTAGTGTTTCTTCTTAGACTGACTCCCCCTGCTGCTCCAGCAAAGCCATGACCTAAATCAGAAAAGTGCTATGTGCAGTTAAGTCCTAATGGAGCACTCTCACCCTTTTCATGCTAATAAGAGAATAGAGCACACATTAGGGGACAGTTATATTTAAATCTCAACAATGACACCTCGTAAGCAAAGAGGGTTATCCTAGTACATTTCCCAGGCCTCCCTCATCTCCTTAGGGGGGTTGTTTCACATATATTGGTATGGCGGTGATGTTCCCAGGGTACAAAGATAGATACTTTAAATGATCTTTTCCCTGCTTAACTCTAATGTTTATTATAATGTAATGGTTTCTTTGTTTTACTGACAGGATCTGGCTTTGTTATACAGGCTGGCTTTGAACTTACATTTCTCATGTCTCAGCCTCCTTAAGTGGGAGTCTTCGAGGAGTAAACCACACTCTGCCATAATCCCACATTTATTTTTAGCCAGGCGCTTGAAGAGTCTGTTCTGTGAAGACTTTTATTGTTCTCTAAGTTAGAACACACAGAATTACTTTTGCCTAACAAAGGCCACCTTGTCTCCCTTTTCTTATTGTAACTCTCCATAGTGAATGCATGAATTTGTCCTTCCATACGAGCCATATATGAGAGAATAGTCATCAAACTTGGTTATTTATCATCAAAACCGACTGTCAATTTGGAAAACACCAACATGCATAAAGTCATGAAAGCACTTTCTTCCTCGGTGCAAAGAAATGTGTTACTTGACTTAAAAACACTTAATTTATTCAATAAGAGAATTATCTCTGAATAGACTTTAATAATTTTCTGGTCTGAATTTGGAGGTGTTAGCACACATAATACAAGTGGTGGCAGATAAGAGATACATTATGCTGTGCAAGGGTAAGAGGCAAAAATTCACACACACACACACACACACACACACACACACACACACACACACAC
>JANHMN010000001.1:17172388-17230216 GCA_030674055.1 Rhabdomys pumilio
CACACACACACACACACACACACACACACACACACACACACACACACACACCTTGCCTTTCCTAGTAAAAATCTTTCATTCTTGGAAGTCAGGAGCTCTGAAAATTCCCTGGAGTGATGGTTTCCCAGCAATCCTCAATGAAACAATTAGAGCATGGGCAGAGAGGGGAAAGTTGTTGCCTACAGCTCAGAGAATTTCCCAAGGACCTGTTTAACATGACTGCTGTCTGTCTTTAATCCACAGTTGCAAAACTCCCTCACTTATAAATAATACTCGCTCTGTTCTTCTACAACTGTGTTGCGGTTGGTTTTTCTCCTCCCCTGGGCTGACTTCGACAAGAGATCTATTTTCAAAAGCTTCTCATTTTCACGGCACTGCTCCAGCAGATTATAAACCTTCTTCACATTGTAAAGTACTTAATGAATGTCTCAGTTCTAATTGCATATGTACTTCCATTCATAAAAAAAAAAAAATAGTCCACTGAGGTCATTAATGCATCAGAACAAGCAAATGGTACCTTTAGGGTATGTGTGGGAGCTCTAGTGTAAATTGGAGAGAAAGGAGATGCTGAAGAAAATGGGAGTCTGCCTACCAGACCATCCTACAGTGACTGGAATAAAGTGTTAACAGCAGGTCAGTAGTAAACAGGCCTGGCTAATGAGTAGCAGCCACAGGGACAGTAGCTGATAGCAGATTTCTGTGCCTTACACTTCCTTTGATGTCTCTCAGATAGCCCAGGAAGAGCTGGTGCTCTGGAACAAGGAGGGTAACAAAGATAAAAGTAAGAGTCCTGCATCTCAGACCATGTGATTTGAAGAGAAGAAAAAAAAAATGTTATTCTCCCTGAAAGAGAGTCAATGGAGAAAATCCACACCAAAACCTCATATGAACACCCAGCCAGACCTGCTTTTTTTTTTCTTCTGTCTCAGAGCAGAATTAATCCTCAACCTTTGACTTGTCTGGTGTAGACTAAGAAAAAGTGCAGGAGGCAAAGCATTTAGTTTCTGCTCCCTTCTTTCAATATTAATCCACTTACAGTCTCCTGTTTGATTCTCTCCATCGATCCTTCTCCTACCCAGTCTTTTTAATTTGGCTGTTGTAAGCTCTCCACAGGGATTCTGCCTCCTTTTGGCATCTTTGGGGACTTTTAACTTTCCCTTTTCCCAAACCTTTTCCTTACCCTGCCCCTCACCCCCAATGGCTTAGTCCTTTGTGCACTGAAAAATAAGAAGGAATTCCAGCAGGACTCACACAGCTGATTCCAGAACCCTTAATCAGGCTGCCCACTTAGGCTTCCTCGGATCTTGCACTAAACATCCCTGGTTAGTGTCCTGAGAACTTTTGACCACTCTCAAGAACTGTAGGCTTTCTAGCACAGATTTCCTTGAACACAGATGTGCTCTGGATGTGTGCATAAGAAAACCGGAGCTGACCCACAAGGATAGGAAGCATCTGTCCAGAAGGGAAGGCAAGATTTATGAGCCTGGCCACTTAGCAGTGTAGCAGGAACAATTTACTCCCTAAGTAGCTATCTCCGATTCACACTGCCTTGCTAATCGCATACCTCTTCTTGAGGACCAGACTTGCCTGGCCTCTGGGCTTGCTCTCTTGTGCTTTCAGCACCCACCTCCCTGCATGAGTGCCTGTAGATTTTAGGAAATGCAGGCTATAATTGTATAAACCAGTCTGTGAGCATCATGGAAGGAGTCAGGGCTGCTGCTCCTCCTCCTCCCAAACTCTCCAAATTCATAAAGAAATGGAACAAACCAGACATGTATGCGTGTGTGTGTGTGTGTGTGTGTGTGTGTGTGTGTGTGTGTGTGTAGGGAACGGAAGGGTCTTTGAGCTGGTTCTGAATTGTTGCCTCTCTCTCCAGGCAAAGCTGTGTTGCCTTCTGGTTATCGACAATAAATAAATAAATAAATAAATAAATAAATAAATAAATAAATCTCTTAAAAATGGCAAAGAAGGATCTGGGTGCGAACTGGTTTGGGTAAGTTTGGGAGCTGCACCACCCCCTAAAACTCAATGAACAAGAAAGAAGCCTCCAAGATGACCCTCAGTCTAGCTGTCTCCCCTCCGCCCTTACACATTCCCAACTCTGGACCACTGTCCACCTACCCTGGCTTTGCTCAGAGTTTCACACACTTCGAGGCTGGCTTACATGCATTAAAATGTCAGTTATAAACTGGTTAGCAGCGTCCTTTCCCCAGAGAGTTGCAGATTTGGGATGAACAACTACAGTTTCCCACTCAAGCTGTGGGTTTGAAGTTTTTCAAGGGTCTCCTATCGGGAGGGGAACACGAAGAGGTTGTGAGTGGGGAGGCAGGCACACCCGGAGCCTGTCCTTTCTGGGCGAATTGAGTATCTCCATAGCGCCCCATCAGCAGTCTAGGGGCACAGGCGCCTATGGGTCCTTGGCGGTAATGAACATATTTCCTTAGTGGAGGTGGAAGAAAATCCTGCAAGCCCAGCCACCGCGCACATCGGGGAGCCTGGACACACTACACATATTGGGGCGCACACCACAACGCCACTATCAGTGCCTATGGAAACCTCCGGGTGCACACTATTCAAAACCGTGCGCCTGTGGGTATGAAAGTGCAAAAGACGCTCCAGGATCCCACAGGCACCGAGGCAGCAGCTACACTTAACACACCCCGGGTCCATCCTCACCCAGCTCCGGAGCTAAGACTGAAAAATCTGGTTTCTTAACTAGTTGGGAAAGTGGGATTTAAAGTGGTTTCCACTGGGGGCATGCAGGCAGATGAGGAAGCAAGGAGCGCCGGGGACAAATAGAGGTAGAGGAGAGGAAAGACTGAAGCAAAGGGAGGTGACCGCCGCGCCCTGAAGACCCCCTTACCTTGAGCGGCTGAGCCGGTGCCACTGGCGCTAAGCAGGGCCAGGGCAGGTAACACAAGCATCTGCAGCAAGTATCCTAGTCCCAGTCCGCAGCGGGCCGCTGTCGCCCTCAGACCTTTCCTCATCGTCGGCAGAGGTGTGCCAGCAAAGGGGAACGCCACCAGGAGACGCGCAAACAGCAGAAAGCCCCGCCGGGCAGGAGGCTGGATCTGGCCACCGCTAGGCAGTCCTGAGAAATAACAGCAGCTCGAGCGCCACACTCCACTTTCTCCAAGGGCAGGGGCCAAAGGGGGTGGAGAGGAGCCTCCGAGGAGGAGTTTGAAGGTCCCTCGTCCACTGCGCCTAGCCACTGACGTCTCCCGCCTGCTAATGCTCTGCCCCCACTCGGGAAGTGCAGGGAGGCGCAGCGCGGCCACCACGGCCGCTCCCGCAGCTTCGCCGCCAGCCGAACGGGCGCTGCTCACGGGTCCCTGCGCCAAGGAGGATCGCACAGGCGCCGGGGATGGGGTGGTGGCAAGAGTGGGAGGAGAGGCGAACCTGCGAGGCGCTCCCGGCTCCAATCCTTGCGCTTCAGTGCGGGAGTGACTCCCCGGCTGCCGCCCGCCCGCCCGCCCGCCCGCCGACGGTCCCAGCGACTGTCGCCTCCAGGAGTGGGGCGAGCGGGGGTCCTGGGTGGCGCTCGCAGAGGAGGCGTGGAGGGCGCGGCCCCACTCCGCGCGGGGGGAAGCAGCGGCGGGAGCGCGCTCGCCCGCCTTATGTAAGCGAGGATGGAGCGAGATCCACGCCTCGCGCGGAAGGTGGAGTCCACTGGGTTCACTTGCTCACTTGATCACTCGCTCCGGCGCTGACAAGGGACACCTGGGGGCAGAGGCAACCGCGGCCAGGGGCAGCACAGCCTCCCGCCTGGCGCCCGACTCCTGCTCTGCGAGCGCTGCGGGCGTGCCTCAGGCCACTTGGCTGTGTCCAGCAGAGCTCAGCCCACCGGCTGGCAGTGTCCCTGAGCTGGCCAAGCCTAAGCCAGATGCCCCAGGACTGCACTCGCGCTAGGATTTAGGGAGTTGCGCTTGATTGAGCCGGAGGCGGGCTGGAACTTGTTCGCATAGATGGGAAGAAGGCAAGAAGCATTTGCAGTGGCTCAGCCCACTATCTTTGGGTTGTCAGCGCCAGTCAGGCTGTTTTATGCTCTGCGAGCCTGTGACCTATTTGTGGTGGAACAAAAACTGGAAATCAATGGAAACTCCCTCGGTGCTGATTTTTTTTTTTTTTTTTTTTTTGCTTGTTCATCTTGGTGGCTGCTGAGATTGAACGTTTAAAGAGTACCGCAGCAGTACCAAGAGAAACTGCCCCCCCCCTAGCCCCACCAAAAGACAGACAGAACAAAATTTGCAGATACTCAACTTAATGTTGGAGCCTATAACTTAGTCTCCAAATTCCTAACAGCGAGGAGAGAGGACTAAATCTGCTTCAATTCAGGAAGACATTTTTGGGAGCAGTTAGGTTGTGAATTGGTGAGAGAAGGATGAAGGAGGAGTGTAAAGTTGAGTGGATAAAATAAGGCTAGTCTAGACAAAAGGAAGGCGAATGTCTGAACACACCAGCTAAGCTCCACACGATAGCATTGTGTGAAAAATCCTTGATGTTACTGAATTGAAAACTAATACTTTACCATGTAAAAGTTCAGTTTAAAGTGCGAAAGAAGTCATGTGTAAAAACACAGGACAGTTCAGGAAGGAGGGAGGATTATGATTTCAAGTCTAATTTGAACTGTGGTCAGAAGTCTTGAGGTGAGCAGGCCAGGTAATCTTTGCATGTCTTGATTTTTTTCCTCTCCGAAATATTCTAATTCTAATGCCTTAAGATTCTGCCTGCCCAGCACCATGGAAACCTCTCCCCATTATGTATGCCTTGGATGAATTTCATAGACTTGGGAAGGTCACTCTTGGGAGAGACATTGACAAAATTAGTCTCTTTTTATTTCCATGGAGACTTTGCCTGCCACTTTAAAATCGCTTAATTTTCTTCATCTTCCCCACATGGCCACATCAGGAAACGTGGGTAGTCAGGTGCTGGTGCCAGATGGGTAGATCAATCCACAGTGATTTACTAACTGAATGGCATGGCTCAAAAGACCGGGTGTCTCTGCTTTCTAATCTGTAAAGTGGGTTTATTAGAAGCAAAGAGATATAAGGTTTTGTGAGGTTTGAATGTGTTAAATATAATTTAAATGCCCAGCATAGTCATTGTTGACTGCTGTTCTGATCTAGAAGACTCAGACTTTCTTGCTACCTCAGCTTGTCTTGTTCAACAGTACTTTCTTCAATTAGGTTCAAGAATTTATTTATATCTATGCTCTCAAAATTGTAGTTATTAACTTATATGCATCTAAGTGAAATGGTAATTTCTAACATTTATGTTACTAATCCCAGTGTAAATTCTTTTATAAAGACAATAGTTACAAGGGGGAATGGTGCTAATAACCAGTCAATATCCTGAATACTGTATCACCGGAAAAGGCTGTGGTTAAATCTAGTGGTTTTCTCTATAATTTTTCCAAGGAAGAATAAGAGCTTAAAGTCCAACAGTGAAACCTCTGTGCAGAGTTAGTGTCACGAAAAGAAGATTCCAAAAGTTGTGATGTGTTAGGTGTGCTTTTCATCTCAGAACTCAGGAGGCAGAAACAGGAGAATCTCTGTAAGCTGGAAGCCAGCTTGGTCTACATAGGGAATTCCAGAATAGTCAGGGCTACATAGAGAGAACCTGTCTCAAACAACAACAACAAAGTTGTAGAGTTATGCAGTTAATATTTATACCTATCTTTTGGTGAGGGTTGGAGGTTAGGAATTAGGGGTTAGGGGTTAGGGATTAGGGGTTAGGGTTTTTAATTAAATTTTAACTCATTTAAAGCAGACACCTGCCTTGTAGATCTTTCCAACCCAAACTGTTAACATAAAACCTAGTCTGCTCGGTATTCAGTCAGAATTGGTTGGCTGTTTGAGAAAACGGATCACCTGGGAAAAATCTTCAATGTCTAGGACAGATGAGGAAGGTTAAAATGATCACATCTTCTTGCTCGGGTCTTTGAAGCACTCAGCAGTCGATACTGCATGAAATTAATTCCTTAAAAGCACCAGTCAGCGATAAGGCAAAAGAAAGTAGTTCAATACTGAAATTCAGCCTAAAGAGGGCAGGAGCATGGCTTGAGAAACGATGTGATGATGTGGCGTGTGGCTACGAAGGAGAGAGAATAGAATATAGGGACAGGGCCTAAAGCACCTGTGAGCAGGAGCAGCACAGCTCTAGCAATGCAGGCAGCTACACACTGCCTTTGTATCGGCATTCTGTCTAGTGTCACTGACTGTCACAGTTTCATCTCCATGAAAACAATAACGCAGTGTTTCACATGCTGCTGACTGCAGCTTGCTCAGCCTCTGAGATGTGGGCATATGTATCTCTGCCTAGAGAGGACTCTAATCCCTGGGAAATAGAAGGAAGTTATCACCCTCTATTCCTTTCACCCGCTTGGCTTGTCCAACTAGTGCTCACTTTACATATCTGCCCACGTATCTGAATGCTTATTTTATACATCTATATGCGTATGTGCGTGCACAAATAAGTGCAAGTATAAATGCTTGCCAATAGAAAGCATGCATATCAGGGGGAGGGTATTTCCCCTATTATGCTCAGCATTCTGCCCAAACTATAGAACACAGCCTAGCACATAGTCAATAAATATTTCTTGGGTATTGAATAGAGGAATGAATATGAGCCAGTGGATTTGAAAACTGAGCCAAGACCTGAATAGCACCCTGTGCAATTTCAAATGATATGTAGGCTCTTCTAACTGTTGAATAAAAATCAAGTGTGAATAAATTTGAACCCAAAGTGTATCCGAATGTGACCTTTCAGGCTTAAAATAATGCAGGTGTTTAAGGAAGCAACATGAAAAGCATCTCACTTTTGAAAAAATAAAAAGCTCCATTTCAATCCATATACAAGGGCTGCCTATTTCTTGGCTCCAGTAAGTGGAGAATTAACTGTGGGATAATAAATCCCAGTGACAGGTGCTAATGGGAATTAAGCATGCAAATCCCCTGCATATCCCTCCAGAAATCTACACCAAGAAAAGTATGCTATTTAGCATGTGGGCTTCTCAGTAATAATAGTATTTACTCTAAACCACTATGGAAAAAGTTTCCAGCGCAAGGCTGAAATACAATAAACTGAGCATACATTTTCATCACAGAAATATTTTCTCTCATTTTTATCTTTGTCCTTATGTTTGATTATTCATAGTTTTATATTTTAATGGATTCTAAAAATAATTCTTTGTAGTGGGGATATTATTAACTGACTACATAGAAGCAGTGTTTTACCAAATATGTAGGATGACAGTTAGGAAAACTCTTTCTAAGTAGGATGGGGGATGGGTGTGGAGACCTCAGATAACATGACTGGTAGAACTCAGGCAAGGGAGACCAGGTGATCCAGAATCAGCTAATTCAATCCCAGTTCTCTTCCTAATCCCAGAGAAAGAGACCAAGTCTCTCATAAAAACACACACACTGAAACTTGGTGCTTTTTGTTTACTGTATTAAACAAGATTCGTAACAAGGGAAAGCAACCTGACTTAAGCAACCTTTAAAAAGAAGTGATAATTTACCACTCTACCTAACTGAAAAGCCATGGATATGGTCAAATGTCTGTGTTCCTAATAACTAGCATTTTATGGACTGATTGCTATATAGAATGCATGCATCTCAAGGGGAGGGTATTTCCCCTATTATGCTCAGCACTCTGCCTAAACTATAGAACACAGCCTAGCACATAGTCAATAAATATTTCTTGGGTATTGAATAGAGGAATGAATGTGAGCCAGTGAGTGATGATTCTAAGCTCTTTGTGGACTATCTTGCTTAACTCACACACTGAATATTAGAAGTACTATTGTTGTCTTACTCCATTCATACTGCTATAACAAAATACTGAAAATGGCAATATATGAAAAACACAAACGCATCTCCTTATAATTGTGAAGACAGTTGGAAAATCTAAGAAGAAGGTGCTGGCGACTAAGGATTTCTTCTTGCCAAGTCATCAAATGAACTGGTAAAGAAAACAAGATGATTTGAGAGAGCAAGAGTAGATGGGCCTCTCATCTGTTTATTTACCAAAAGCCATTTATAGACACACACACACACACACACACACACACACACACACACACACACACACAGAGAGAGAGAGAGAGAGAGAGAGAGAGAGAGAGAGATACAATGCATTTATGAGAATAGTGTACCATGACTCAGTTACCTAGTTACCTCCTGGAAGGCATCCATGACTCAATCTTACTGAAGTGGAGAGATATCACATTTCCAACAATGAAATTTGGATTCATATGGTAACCTATGATTTATTATTTTTATGCAGGAAACAGAGTTTACAAGAAACATAGTTGATATATTTTAGTGCCAGTCGATTTCAGTAGTAATGTTTTGGACCCAAAAACTTATGTTTTGGCTTTATGAAGAGGCTTGTTGTTGTAATGCATGCCTTGGTGGCCCTGGATTACAGTGTTTTTAACCATTATCAATATCAACATAAAGAATAACTTTATCCTCCTGTGGCCAACAAAATCCAAAGCATTCCCTTGACCAATCCTGTGCCATAACCACTTGGTTCTGACCAGGCCTTCAATCACTATAACCATAAGATTAAATTATATTGAACTGTGTTGCTTCTGTCAAGTACTAATTTTGGTAGCTAGAAATATGGGCTGAAATTGAGGAAAAGGGGATTCCTTGAAAGAATATCAATAAAGTAAAGAAAGATTAATATAAAACAATAGAGGGAGTACCACCAACATGGCAGAACTCTGTTTTGTACTGTGTTGCTTAATTGGTCCTCAGGCAGAATTTTATCCTATAGCTTAACACTGTACCAAAAGTAGCCTTTCTTAGGAAAAGAATACCAGCTCCTTGTAGATTGTATTCTCCTCTACTAGAGGAGAAAGAATTGAGTACAAATTTAATCCAATTTAGAATACTATCACATTACCCTATTACATTGAAGTTCCAGTCTAAGAATTCTGAAGAAGAGTACTATGGATAATAGTAACTATGCACTGAAAGATGATAAACCAATAGAGAATGTAAAGGTAAAAATTCTAAATGAAGATAGCATGTGGGTATATAGGAACCCAGGAAGCATCAATGAGGGGATAACAGAAAGACAACTACAAGTAAGACATAAGCACTTGTATTGGCAATGTTCATGGCTCCAACAACGAGATTATTTATCTCTAACAGCAAGAAGACTAGGAGTGGGCAGGACAAGGAGGCTCTGGAAACTCAGTTCTGTTGTTCTAAATGACTTGGCTCTTGGTACCCATAATGTGTGGCCTTTGTTCTCACAGATGCTGAGGGCACATGATGCTCTGGGCATCATGTCTGCCTTCCCTGCTGGAAGAAGGAGTTGGCCTCCAGGATGCAGCAACCATAGGCTAATTCTAAACAGCTTTTATGGAAACCCACAGCCAAAGCAGCTTTGTTGTCTTGTCCTGACAGTTTGACCAGTGGCCCCCATTAAAGTGGTACAGGTGGGGAATAATGTTGTGAATGCTGGCTAGAACAGCTGGCTGTGCTGGGCAATGGGATGGAGGTACAAAAGAAAGTCACAAGAAGAACACTAGGGGATTTAGGACACTAGGGGATACTTGGAGATATGAAGGCATATAGAAAGTAGCTCTATTATGGCCTGAGTTTAAAAGGATGAGTGTTTTCTATGTAATGAAAAGAAAAGAATGGATGAGGTAGCATAATTATGTCTATTAGAATGTATTATAGTAGAACTTTGGGGGAATCTGTAGCATTGTGGGGGAATTTCATGAAGTATATTCAGATTGCAGAGGTTCTGCAGCATTCTGCAGATTGCAAATGTACACAAATAAACTAAGAGAACAAAAGGACCAATAATAAGGGAGCCTAGGTAGTTAAAAGAAAAAGAAGAAGTAACAGTGTACAAAGGAACGAGCTAAAACAGTTAAAAAAAAAGTGGGCTAAGAGTACCTGCTGCTCTTTCAGAGCATACCAAATGGTGGTATGATTTCTACACATGAGCATCATGTTGTGACTGGTATATGGAAAAACCAATGAAAAGTCCAACAGAAATATAATAACATACAGTATGTAACTTTAAAAATCATTAATGGACAATGCTGTCATTTCTTACTGTGCAGACTGAATAAATAAGGCACTTAATGGAATAGTGAGAAGATTCAGAATCAGTAAAACTAGGTTTTATTGTGTATGTAACAACTGCTCCTTTTTCAGAAATTGCAATGACTTTAAAGATTAGTGTCTTTGTCACAGGAAACTACTAATTTGTAAATATGTACATTTGCTGTGAATTTTAACTAGACACAGTTTATCTGTAATGTGTATGAGACATTGTATGATATGCTTGTATTATCTAATTTACTTCACTTGATTAATCACCTGAAGAACAGTGATTGTAGCTTTCTGTACAAGCATAATACCACTGTGGAATAAACATTTGACTCTTAGACTCTCTCTCTTCTCTCTGTGCCACCTGATAATTACGAACCTGATGATGTTTCTACTTCCTACAGGTTTGTAAGACCACTCCCAGGCTCACCATCTTAGAAACACACATAACTGCACATTCCAACTGATCCAGAGACCCCAGTAATTTTTGTGCCTTCACTTTCTCTGCTATGCCTCCCACAACTCCCAAAATGACCTGTTTTGCAAAACCCATCATATTAGCATCCTAGAACCACATTTAAATAATTTCTTGTTGTTTTTTATCTGCTTTCCCAGAGTCCATCATAAGCAAAACCAGATCTTAGAAAGCAAGTGGCAGAACACACAGTGTAATCAGTTGCATTTCTTCATCTTTATTCTCTCCCTTAAGTAATAGAATCACCAAGACACTCTGTGCTGGTTAGCTTTTGTCAACTTGAGACAAACTAGAGTTACCTTTGATTGAGGCTTTGCCTGTATTGGATTAGCCCATGGGTGTGTTTGCAGGTCATTTTACTGATTAATGATTAAGGTGGAAGTGCCCAAAACTATGTGTAATGCTGCCACTGGACAGGTGATCGCAGGTTGTAAGAAAGCCAACTGAGCAATCTGGTAAACAGCATTCCTCTATGGTCTCTATTTCATTACCTGCTTTGGGGCTCCTGACATGAGTTCCTGCTTTGGCATCATTTAATGATGGACCATGACTGAATTGTAAGCCAAATAAACAGATTTGTCCCTCAAGTTGCTTTGCTCATTATTCTATCACAGCAACCAAAATATCAAACTAGGACACACCCACTTGCTTTTGCTTCTGTGGTCACATCTGCTGCAACTGTGTGCGAGATGTCCTCACCTCACTTGGTTCATCCAATTAAAGCAGGCAGCTGTTTCGGTGTGCTGTGGCTCTCCTTGTCTAACTCTGTTACCTATGTGATTTGTGTGTTCTGTAGGCAGTCACAAGATCCAGTGCTGGAGAAACACAGCAAGTTGAGGGCTGGCTTCTGAAGTTTGCTGCCTCCTGCTGGCATGCTCAGAGATGAGACAAGGCCAGCCAATGGCCTTTGCATCAGACACAATGCAACTATGGTCAATATTTTAAAGCACTTGCACTATTCAATCTTTGGATTTTGGGGACATGCTTAGTGAAACCTGTTGCCATCAGTGGCTATATTGCTCATCACGAGACACCATGTACCTGACTAAGCTCATGCTAAACCAGATGCTACTCTTCCCAGCAGTGACAATGGACTAGCAGAAAAATGGGACAGTCGGCACAACCAGCGAGATTGACTGAGTAGCTCAATGAGACATGTGGGTACAACAACTGTAGTGGGTTAGCCTAATGCTGCTTGTATCCTAATGTTAATTTGGGGCCCCCAAAACTGGGTATCCTAAAGAGTAGAGAGTTCATATGTAAGACACTGAGTTAACCTGCCTCAGTTAATTGTGCAAATAAAGCTACCAACAGGTAATATCTGGGTAGAAGAGACATAGGTAGGGTTAAGGTTTCCTAGGCTTGGGGAGAGAGGACCATGCGGAGGAAAGGAGGAGGAAACAGCCACCATGGAAAAGGAAGAACTTAAAGAAGAAGAGAGACGACTGAGGCCATGGATTAAGAGAGAAGAGAGCGTGGCCATGAGGACTGCGCAATTGGAGCTAATAGCAGTCAAGAAGAAACAATAATAATTCAGTGTCATCCTTAGGAAAGTAGATTCTAACAGCATGGAAGGTAGGCAGATGCCCAGCTACTGTACTTCTTAAGGCATATTATAAATATAAAGGCTGTGTGTGTGTGTGTGTGTGTGTGTGTGTGTGTGTGTGTGTGTTTTATCCAGGAAACCAGTAACCTAAGACAGAGTAGAAACCCAGTGCCTGGATTTTTAATAGTTTTTACTATATTATCACTAGAGGAATACAGGGAAAAGGTAGTCACATCAGTCACATTGATGAAGTGGCTGTTTTCAATGAGGGGTTAATAGACTTGAGCCTCAAAGAATAAGGAGCCTTATATTTCCTGAAACTTAAACTATGATATTCCTAGCTGAAGAAGCAACAGTAATAAAGAAAAGACAGGCTGTAGAGTACATAAGTGTATGCTAACACAACACAATATATAGTAAGAACTACTGTCGTTGTTATCCTCATTTAATTAGGAGGATATTGCACGTTAGAAGAGTTAACTAACTTGCCTATACTAAAACTGTACCAGAGGAAAGCTGATCCTTGGATGGACCTTAGTAGAGGTGCACACTGTTAGTTTCTCCATGAAGCTTCATACAAAACTTCAAACTATAGTCTGGTTTACATGATGCGTACATTAGAAAGCTACGAAAGGTTTTGTAAAATGAGGTGATGTCATAACCACATTTCAGAAATGGGCAGCGTGTATCAAAGTGAAAATGACCGAGTATCCATTAGAAGTCTGCTCTAATCATCCAGATGAGAAACAGCTATAGAGCGCATGTCAGAAACAATAAACAGAAAACGAGCGAAGGGAACATGTTCAAGATGTCCAAATGGGATGGAGGCTGCTAAACCAGAATATAGGATGAAAAACATTGTATTATTAAATATTCATAATGTAATTAAGAATAAGCAAGGTAACCCTGCAAAGCTACTTGCAGCAATAAATTACCCTCAACTTAATTAAAGCCATTAAAGAATTAAAAATAAGATTCAATGGGTGAAAGGGACACATAGATTTTTTAGGATTACTGGCATTCATTGGGACTGAAACGCTGCATTCAAGTAATATGGTAATGACTCACCAGCACACATAGCCATGTTATTTGCTTTTTATAACCCTTAACTGTACCTGGCACAGAAAATACAACTAAGAAATATTTTTAAAATAAACAAAACAATAATTTCTGAGGAATTTTATGATACGCAGCTTAAGTCAGTTATGTGTGTTTGGTGTTTTTAACTTCATTTTGTCCCTAAATTTGTTTACAGGCTCACTGTTGGAAATACGCTCCTCTTTATCTTACAAAAATATGCCATAAATTACAGCTTGAAATTCATAACAGGCAACCCTGTTAATCACAAGTCATTATATGGAAAACAGTGGCATTATAGTACATATAACTCAATCAAAGCACAATGTGATTAAATCAGTCAATAGAGAAAGTATTTGACCTTTGTGCTTCTGACATAAATGAAGAAGGAAACAAATGGTATGAAAATTGCCAAGTTCATTTCTTGATATCACTAAAAACTCTCAACAGGGAATGTAATGTATATATATACATACATATGTGTGTGTGTGTGTGTGTGTGTGTGTGTGTGCATGTGTGCGCGTGTGTGTGTGTGTGTGTGTGTGTGTGTATGTGTCAGTTTGTGAAAATATGTGCAAATACACATGCAGGCACATTTTCCAGCATGCTTTCTGGGGTCAGAGGACAACCTTTGTTCTCAGTCCTTAAATACTTTCCTTTTATTTGAAATAGAATCTCTTAGTTGGTCCAGATTTTCACTTGCACACCATGCTGGCAGACTGTTAGCACCCAGATTCACCTCTCTCCATCTTGCATCTTATATCATGTGGGATGCTACCATGCTTGCTTTGCACATGGGTTCTGGTGACCTGAACCCAAGTCCTCAGAATTCAACCACTTTATTTATCTAATCATATTTATTACTCTCCAGTGCCCCGTCTATGATTTCTTAATTAGTTCCAATCAGAAATGGAAAGCTATTACTTATTTAAAATAGTTTGTTTTCAATAGTGCTATAATCCTTATGAGGATGTGTTCTGTCCTTGATAGATTGGCAGACTTGACTAAAAGAAAAAATGAATGTGTAAAGGGAAAATAATTGTTATGATTGAAGAAAACAGATGAAAAACACAGAGGCAGAAGTGAAACCATTCAAATGAGAATGTTCCACAGTTCATTTGAAAAGGCCCATGTAAGACAAAACTCAAAAAGAGATAGTGTCCAGTGGTGAGGAAATCCTGGCTCAGATAATCACCAATATGGCTCACAAGATGGCCCCCAGATTCCAGAACAGCTTGGTATTGCTGAGTGTCACATAGCAAAGTTTATGAAAAGGCTTCAAGTCAGGCTGCCTTGAGTAGGAAGCCTTGCATGTTGAATGCCCCTTTATATGGGTTACCGTTGTGGACTAACTAGGAAGGTCTGAAAGAGAGTCTTGCTACAATAAGGCAATAGCTGAGTCTGTGTCTGCCATACTGCTTTACTCCTGGGAGACCCAGAGAAGAGTTGCATAATGAATAAATTAATCAGTAATTTATTTAACAAATATATATCTATTTTAACATAATCAATATTATTTTCTGTTGCCCTTAGCTATTTCATTTCTTTTTAGGCCTCAGAAAAATCTCTTGATCATGATTATTCTGAGAGACAAATATCACCTTGTGCTTCTGTCTCTAATGAGGTCAAAAGAAGAACTTTACCATTTGTTAACTTATTTGTCTGCTGACAAAGGGCTTTTGTGAAGACTCTGAGGCAACCGTTTATAATTAATAGTCTAGTGTTCCCTTTTGACCGTTTGATCCAAAGACTACAAACAACACTGATTTTAAGCTAGACATAATTTGAAGAAAATCTATTTGAATAAACAAGGAAGCTTAAATATTTCAAGAATCAGTAAAATGAGTCATTTAAAGAGGTTATATAAGTGACAATATATGTGTTGAAGTGTCTTTTCTTCCTCTATGTCCTTGATTTTTCAGGACTCAAACTCTCTTTGAGTGACCATTTCTTGGGATGTAGGAAAGTTCTAATTTCATTGCTTTTACTCAAGATCATTGGCTTATTTGAAATTTGTTTTATCATGCCAATTCCTCAGTATCCGGGTAAAATGACCATTTTTTTAAGCCTTTGAGTGCACATGTCTTTGATGTCTATGTACTTAATGGTACCTTCAGTGGATGTCTCTACAGATGCATACTTCTCCTTTCCAGTTATTTATATTGCTCAAATGATTCAAATTCGTTCTCAGACAACTCAGATGCTTTGACAACAGTTACAAAATTTAATATATTGAGTAATTTTGTTTTACAATTCCATTTAATTAGTGTTGAAAAAATATAGAAAAACAAACAAATATTTATTTATTATATTGTATAAAGGCAGGAATATTCTGAGTATTATTAAATCAGGCATTATGAGAATAAGAATGCAATTAGGCAATTAACTTTTATATCCATGCATATGCTTAGTATTTTAGAATACTATTTCTAAAATACTATGCAGAATTGCCTTAATAAAATAGGGAATTTCACTTAATTAAAATTAATGTATAAACAAATGACAAGTAAGAGCAATAGATGTATACACAGTAGTGTTGAGTCATTATAATAATAAAATACAACATTTAATAAAGTAGGAAAAAATGATCCATTCAGAGTAAGTGTCCATTTTTTTAAATGTACTAATAGACTCCCATATTCTGACTTTCCATGAACTGAACAGTCATCCATCTTATCCTGAAATAGTCACCAGAAATGAACATGATGAGGTTTATATTGAGTTTCTGAATTCCAAATTAGTTTCTATGTATGTAGTCTAACAGTGGGCTAATGCATTAGTCTCTCTAAATACCAAGATGATACTACTTAAACGCCATTTAATTTCCTGACTTAGAATAACACCGCAGAGCCCACACCTAACTGCCTCTCAGTAATCTCCCTTTGACAAGACATGGACTTAGGGAGAAGTAGAGTATCAAAACTCCCAGTTACAGTGTGAGAGATGCTGTAAGCGGACAAGAAGAGTTGGTAGAGTTTCTTCCCCACATGTTGATGTGCCTCAGTAGGATTTAAAAAAAAATTACAGCTAGAAGCTTTTCTGTATTCTGACTCTATGAAAGTAATTTTGGATCTGAGAGGCATACAACATGCTGTGAACTAAGACAGATACAACTATGAACACCACTGTAATTGCCATGATTCTCTTTGTGTCAAGAGCCAAGGGAGTATCTCTCCATGACAGGGCCAGGTGAGTATCTTATATAGCAAGGCCAAGAAGATGGAAGAGGAGGATTAGACACCAAGTACCAGTGCATTGTCTTTGTTTATAAGTCTTTCTGAAAATAATCTTTGATGTATAAGTACCTGGCTTCTACGTGCTGGTCTGCCTTTGACTGACATTGTGAATCTGTACATAAAACTTCAGTCCATTTTACTCACATATAAATTGACCGAGTAATGCCAACATTATAGTAGCATCTAGCATAAAGTTATTATTATGATCACATTGCTTACCACAAAATATAAGTAATTATTCTTGGGATAAAATAAAAATAAATAAATCTTAGTTATTAAATACTGTTATACATCAACAAATAAATATTAAGAAAAGACAATTCAGAAATTTTGTATGGGTATTATGTTCCTGATATAAAATATTGAGCAATTTTATATTTTAGTTTCCTTAATTATTTGAAGTGTCAAATCCACTCATAGAAATATTTTTTCTATTATTTACAACGGAGAATACTCTGATTATTTAGTTAAAGACTCTACATATTCCACAGTCAAAATGTTGGCAAAAGCATACTAGAGTGAAATGATTCAATTATATGATGATAACATATGATATGAGCAGTGTGTGTACTTATGTTTGTACCTTATGTTCACAAATTCATGATAACACTTTCAGCAATGAAAGCCTAGAAGGTCAGTTATACAAAAAACAGAACAATATCTTTAAATCTTCACCATTTTAAAGGGAGAGACAGCAATATCTCAGTATCCTCAAATATCTCAGGGATGCAAGGGATAGAGATGTATATATTACAGGAATGTATAATGGAGTTGATGTAACCCCACACTTCTTTCCAGTAGCCACAGCTGATTGCAGCAGGGGCCCTTACTTAATTCTGCAAAGGCTCAGTTGTCTCCAAGAATGAAGTTAAATTTACTGATATTTTGTGACCTATATGAGTACTCAAAATAGCAATTTTTATCTCATTAATATAAAGGGATAACCAACCGAATGCATCATTTGGAAGTTATTACAGGCATAGACACTTTTGACTGCTCAGCATTCATTGGAAAGATTATGTCTTTGATGTATGTTTCACCCCCATCCCTGCCATGTATGTGAAAGGCTCATTTGCAGAATCCTGCCCTTTTGGAGATAAGGATGTCTATTTGTAAGTGAGCAGATTGTATCCTGAAGTTCAAAGGCACATCTCGGGTAGAATCTCAGAGGAAGGAGGGCGTGGCCTAGAAGAGGTTTAGTGTCACTGGAAAATGCTTCCTGGGTGAGGCTGATAGCCTCTCCTCCTGCTTTCACTGGGCAGCACTGATTTATGGGCTTAAAGATACATAAATGTCATGGGCGAGCTTATTTGTGTTAAAGAATAAAAAATGAACTTCTTCCTCATGGAAACTTGTCTGATTATATTTATGCACATTTTTATGTCATGATTTTTAAGTCTGAATATCCCAACATTATGTCAATTGTATCATAGTTTTAGATTTTTTGATTAATTTCACTTATGTAGTAACACCAAACTACAGACTGCCCAAAGTCATTCAGAACTTATTTGGGATGGCTTCCATGTACATATATATGTTATAGCCATAATGAAGCCCATGTGTGACTTGTAACCTCAGCAAGCACACCCACAAGTTTTATTGGTGGGAACATTGCACTTAGATTTTAAATGCAAAGTCATCAAAATTAAAAAGCCAAAATTCACTTTGAAAATACTTTAAATATGTGACAAAGAATAGTACACATATTTTACACATATAGTTTTGGGTAGTGGTTCTTGTACATGCTAAATCTAAGATCCAGTTTTAATTCATGGAAGAAGGTCTATTTGTAGTATTTAAATCTATATAAATACCAAGTAGTTATCAGATTCCTAGAAGGTGTCAATGTCATAAAGTTCCTTATCTCTGAAGAGGATAATTACTATTTACTACCCCAAAAGAAGGTAATTGCATGGAAGTCCTGTAGTTTCTTGCCCTTAGGAGGATAGGACAAATATTCCGTTCTTGTTTGCTTGGGCAGTGTTTTAATCAGATGGATTCTGCATATTGAAAGAAGTTGTCAGAATCGGATAAACTACAGAGAAGACTCACAACCTGCTTTGAGACAGTCTAAGTCGGTCCTTCCAGATCATGTATTTCTTGGGTGGAAATGTAAAAAAAAAGCAGAGAATTAAGCAGATTAGGAATAAGCTAGAATCTATGGCAGTCTTGAAGCTAGAAACTGTCTTTTATTCCCAAGAATGTGCCTGACTAGCTGGAGCAAATACTATTTGGTTAACAGCAGAACAATAAGATTTAGTGGGTTTTTTTGTTTCTTTGTTTGTTTTTGTTTTTTGGTATTTTTGTGTGTGAAATAATCCGTTCTGCACAACAAGGTTGTTAATGAGTTGTGTAAATATTTGTGTTTTGTGTTTATGTGTGTTTGGGGGTGAAGACAGACATATACAAAGGGGGAAAAGAGGGGTAGAGGAAGAAGAGAAGATGTTAAAATGTTCTTTCTTTTAGATTTTAAATAAATATTTTTCTGTCAGGCTTTTCAGGATTTTCAGCTATTTATGAAGCAGACTTCACACACACACACACACACACACACACACACACACACACACACTCCACTACACATAGTACAATGCTGGATGGCATATATCTGGTTCTATATCTGTACAAACAACTACAGATGGAAAATATTTAGGAAAAAAGCATCCCAGTCTGTTCTCTTTCATCATCCCCTAAATAATACCACAACAGCTATTTATATAGCATTTATGAATTACTGGTCATTGTAAGCTTTCTGGAGATGAAGGAGCATTTGTGGGAGGATATGTATTATATTACATGTGAACATTAGTTATTTGATATAATGGAGCTGAGCATTAGTGAAATGTACACGAGGGTGGGTGGATTCCTGGAACTAATCTGCCACATTTTCTTACTTGTCATTAAATAGGAAATGATCCCATGTGACCAAATAATGTTGTTTGAAGAATCTCTATGCAAATGCATATAAGGTAACCTCACACAGTGCATGGGATATACTAATGAAAATGTAAACAGGATTTTGTTGTCAAATCTAACACTTCTATATTATGTCACATTTTCTTGTATTAGTACACTTTTTCTCTACATGGTTACTTATTCAGGCTTCAGTGACTAATTAAATCTGTTCATGGCATCTTGAATGATAGAGAGTATTTTCCTGCCTGTCCTGGTTGTCTGACTTTCTCAGTTGATGACTTCTCTGCATATCTGAGAGCTGGAGAAACCCAGAGGTACAACAGCTCCTCTTGTATATGTAGTGTGAGTCCTTCAACTCTCCACAGACTGATTTTCTACTTCATGGCCATCAACACAGACACAAGGCATGCTGCTTGGGGCGCAGCCAATGGATGTGTATGAGAAATGAAAATGACAAAGTGAATATATGAGTCCTTGCTTCTCTATGTACAGAGGTCAAAGATGAAGTGTTTCTGTACCAGCATTAGTTCCTTACATTGGGTGGCACACTTGGTAGCTTGTGTAGGACTTTTAAGCTGGAAGCTCTCTGCTAGTACATTAGTTTCTGCTTCCTTCTTATTTTGTTAACTGCCTCCTAGACCAAAAAGACAGAAAAACAAACAAACAAACAACAAAAAAAAATAGCAAAGTTTGTTGAGTCCTCATAAAGGATTCCCCCACTAGAAAGCAGAGTGATGTGCTAGTGAACCTTCTTAATACCAGTCTGGATCCATCCCCTCCATGATCCAGCTCACACATACAGCTCAAGACATCCTTTGCATAATTTAATTTATGATTCTTTACATATCATCTTAAGGCTTGATAGTTTGACCTAGTTGTATGTAGTAATCCCTTTTTCTCAAAACAGGTAAGATAATCAATAGTTTTGCAATTTCTCAATAGATAAAATATATAAAAAGAAGGAAAATAGATTTAATACAAAATATAGTATTCTACTAATTTTGAGAAGCATTGCTTCATAGACAACCTATTTTACTACAAGTTCTTCTGTGTCCATAATGGTTTCATTTGATGTCATTTTCCCTCTGGTCATATATGGAGAAGGTTTTTTCACTCACTTCCATGAAACTTAGGAACAGATGATCTTATGTTAATTTCATGTTTCCTACCTCCATGCAAATCTCCATCTGCAAAACTCTGTCTTCCTTAACCAATGGTCAGACTATGGATTGCAGCAACGTATAATAGATATCCTTCTATCTTCTTTGTATCGCCTATGGTTTAGCACAGTCTTTGGTTAATTCCACGTTTGCTGCTTCAAATATCTTTTACCTCACATGGGAACACTTGTCAACGCTTCCTTACCATTGGCCTTCCTTTTAGACTGATATCTTGCTAAGTCATCTGGGTATTGTCTGTGAAACAATTGCTGAGGATTCTAAGAAAATACTTCTGCTCCTTTCTCTTACATATTAGTTTGCATTCTGTGTGATTATTTAAACAATAAGTTCCATGGCTTTGAACTTCGAATCCTTTGGTGTTTGAACAGAGTCTGTCAGAGTAGGGATTTTCCACAAATCTAAGCACTGACTTTGAATAACAACTTACATCTCACTCAGTAAAGTCATCACACATTGAAAATGTTAGAAGTCAAACACAGACTTTCCACACACCAGACCTGAACAATGCAGCTGAGCCTAACCAACCAACAATGTGCACAGAACCCTAGCATTTGCCTCTTGAACAAAATTGCCTAACATAAACCCTACGTCCCTGACTCTCTCGTGTAGTTAATTAACTACTCTCTTGAAAATGAAAAGTACAAAGCTTGTTTGTGTAGTACACTCTTTCTAATGCATAAACATTACTTTTATATCATCGTAAAGTTAAAAGAACAGTTAGTTAAGTGCCAGAGTACTATCTATATATCAACATCTACTTTAGCGAGGCATGGTTATAATGTCATGGCCTCCAGTTCATCACATTTTCATAGTTCTGGTTTTTCACATGTGAATAGTACTAATTATTGTCTTTCATTTCTTACATAATTTTATTGTAAAAATTTTTGTGTGGGTTTTTTCCTTTAACTGAAAGGATTCCCATCCCCAAAGAGTAAGTAATGTTAGTTAGAGTATTGACTTTCATTAGTTTTATTTGTATAAACTCTCAAGGTAAATCCTGATGTAGAAGACTGCTAATATTTGTTCATAGAATTCAAAGATGAAAATGAGATAAGAAAGAAATGGAGAAGAAATGCTTTGTTTTTCCATAACAGGGTGAGGCAGGGGAGTTTGTAAGAGTAGCCCAAGTCATTAAAAAGAATTATTGTTCTATCAAAGATGCTTCAGTTTCTCATATTTTTTTGCATTCTCTGTCCTGAGTTCTTCAAACTGAGTCATTGAAAAGGTCTTCCAGGATCAGGCAGCTCCTGCCCTAATGCCTGCTCTCCACAGCATTTCTCTTATTTTTCCTTTTAGTCTACTTTTCTTTTGGTGCACCTCAGTCTTTTCTCTACTGACTTGACTTCTCACTGGCTCTCACAAACCATGACATAGAATATTAGTCATCTTGAATAACCAAATAAATGCCACTTAAAAGTGTCAGGATAGAAAATTTACTTCATACTTAGGACATATATCTTAAAGTATTAATTTATATTGAAAACAACTTGGTATTTCTACTTGAAACAAAATTACTGTGGTTAAAATGTTTACTTTGTGAATATAGTATAAAATGTCTTATGCAAAGAGCATTATAAAGTGTAGTTTGAGTCTCAGTAACAATTATCATTGTTAAGAACAGAAAAATCATATGAATATTGTTACTATAGAGATAATTTTAGAATGAAGAAGGCTCTAAGGAAAACTGAGGACTTCCACACTAACTGCTTCAGTAGAACATACCTTAGTCATTTACATGCTCATGTGATTGTAGTGTTACAGGGTCATTAGTCAACTAAACTGAAGGGGTTAGAGAGAAAGATCAGTGGTTAAGAGTATTGGGTGCTCTTCCAGAGAACCAGAGCTTGATACCCACATGGTAGCTCAAAACTGTCTTGTTACTCTAATTCTAGCTGATCTGATACCTTCTTCTGACCTCTTGGCTGCTAACTATATACATCATGAATATACAAACATGTATGCAAATACTCATAAAAATTAATCTTTTAAAATCTCCATAGTGTTTAAAAACTCATCCACTTTGGAGTATCAGTGGGTGACATTTAATATTTTAAATGTCTTATCCTAATACATACATATTATTGGTCTAGTTCGTGAAAGGCAAATGTTCTCATTTTGTAATTATTATAGATGCAGAACATTCTGCTTCATATGGCAAAAGCAGATAAAATTATTTTTCTCATTTTTCTATAACTCTTTTAAAAAATAAAGAAGGTAAATTATTTGCTTATTTTGAAACAGCAAGCCAGATAATAAAACATCTAAATGTCTTATATTATCAGTGTCCATGTGAAGACCAAAAAAATATTATAAGAGAGAAGAAGGATACATGTTATAGTCTTGTGATATTTTCTGAATCAATGTAAATTGTAGACATGTCATAATGCTGGGAAACAGGCAATGTTAGAGTTCTTTCCCTAAAGAAAACTGGGAAATTTTGCACACTCAGAAAGCTCCTGTCAACACATGAAAACATTCTTAGTAAGGTGATTTGTAAGTTTTAATGTACAATAATGTTCACTGATCACAAGCATTGAATGTGTCAGAAACTTCCTTTCAAAGTTTTATCTTTTCTTTTTGGACAACTGTTGCCTAGATTATCTCAATGAAACATAATTGATACTGTGTTGGTTTTTCCCTGAGATTAAGTTTAGATAAAATACTGAAATATGACCTCATGTAACTAAACAAAGTAACAGGATCAGGATATGACTGAAGCAAATTCAATTCATCAATGACTTCGAATCTCCATTAATTGCAGAAATAGATCATTCTGACCTGAACAATGAAAGGTTTGAAAACTAGAAATTGGTAAGAGAAACTTTTCTTCTGTAGTCTTACCTCCACTCTAAACTGAGAGTATTTCAACTGAATCTGAAATGTAGATTGGGCTACTGTGTCCGTAGAGGGCTGGGAATATCTGTTACTCTCTCTCAAGATATTTTAACAATAGATCATTTGGCTACTAGAATGCTGAACTACAAAAAAGTTCTTCTGGTTCCTACAAGTACTAAACAGCAATGTTGATGGTTCTAAGAAGGCACACAAGTGACACTAAGCCCTGTTCCTTCCCCACTTACCCTTATACAATTTTCAACTACTTGTTTCATGGAATGTTGAGTCTACAATCCTTCCATGTTCTGTTGCAGCCATGATTGAATGGTGTTTGTGTAGAAGCCCTACTCTAAGCACAAGATGACAATTACAAATATAGGTGACTGTACAGAGAAACTAAATGGTCTAATAACAATACCAGATCCATTTGCAAATCAGATGGCATCTCATTCTTTGCTTTCAACAAAATTGAAGGAACATCTAATTGATATGTTCCTTGACTATAGATCAAATGGAACAGAATTGATAGTGAACCCTCTCTTAATTCTAGCAATAAATAATATTCATTCTTGAGTACACAAATTAGTTGAAGGAATAAAATTGCATCCATCTCAACAAGAAATTTATTTCTAATAAAATGTTGCTTTGTGTATAATAATCATTACAAAACATAAATATTCATGTTGTTTTTCTCATTTTTAAAGAACTAATCATTGTAATTACATATCAGTGAAGAAATTTTAGCTTATAAGACCCATGTGATTGGAGGAACATTTAATATATATATATATATATATACACATTTATATATACACACACATATATATATGTGCATATACATATACATGCACACATATATGTATATATACAGATAGAGATGTATACATAAATGTATATATATATATATAAAGTATGATAACGAAAGCATATATATATATATATATATATATATTATCATACTTTCACTTTGCAGGGAAGTGTGATGGGGATAGATAGCAAAGGTAAACTTAATGATTTAAATAAAATTGTTTTCATAAGTGAACCTAACTTACAAACCTGAGTAGAAATGGTTTAGTGTTAAATTTCTAATTCCTGAGTGGATATTTACATATTTTAGAGACATGGATGGTGTAAAAATAAAGCTAGTGTCATATTTAAATTCCCCAATATATACTTCTAAGTGATGTAATGTTTTTATTTTAAAATGTCAATAATTATAATATGCTTTAAATTATATAATTTGCAAGTATTTGAGTTCATGGAAAATCAAACGTAACTGAAAAGTTCTGTGGAAGGTTTTAGGTTTCAAAGGTCACTTAGATGGCAGTGAAGCAGAGATTTGAAGACTGGGAGGGTAGAGTCAGTGTGTTCACAGAATTCTTACTTATACACTAAGAGGAAATCTGTTCAACTCCTGAAAACTGCCATCTAGAAATTAATATTAGTGAAATAGACTGGCTTAAAATAATAATCTGATTAAATTCCTATGTGTCTATCAAAATTGCATATTTCTGTTAAATTTCATGACCTGAGATTATTTATTGTATCAAGTAATTATCCTCGTGCTTGAACTTATGACGTGGAAAAATCTTGCTGTGACTATGAACTTGGAATTAATTATATTCAAAGCGAATGAAAAACTAGTAATTAAAATAAAATGAATGAGTGTAATTGTCTAAGCTTTATCTGGTAGGAAAATATAAGCACTGTAAATCTGGATGTGGGAGAAGTGGTCCTCCACGGGGAAGAGTGTACCCAGTGGTTGTCTGCTGCCCAGCGGGGAGTCCTGAAAACATACATGCATATACTATACTTGCATAGACTCATTAGGTCATATTCATAAATATATATGTATATACAAATACATGTATGTAATAATAACAATTAATGAAAAGAGAGGCCATGAATTTTAATGAGAGCCAGGAGAGTTATAAGGAAGAGTTTAGGCACAGAAAAAGGAAGGAATAAATGTAAATGAATACAATCTCAAAAGTAAACAGAAAACAAAAGAAAGAAAGATACATGCTCAGATGAGAACACACATATATAAAGCATATGCATTTTATATGTTACTTTTATTAAATTATGCAGTAAGATATTTTGATTCTAACCTAAATGGCTTTTTAGGTTAATATACTACATGGAGAGGACACTCGATAGATGTTGATTGTAAAATGCATTTTAATTTTATGGTTTGTAATTGTGCATTTTTCTGATGGTTATGTTGTGTATTTGTCCATGTCATTTTCTTTTAAAACTTCATAAAAATACTACTCTGTTATTATTAGAAGATTCAGTAGTACAAGACACAAAGTCATATATTTTAAAAATGTAAGCGTCTTGTCTTTCTCAAATTATATTTGTTATTCCAATAAAATATTTATTGCAATAATTGTTAAATGATATATTATAGTTTATAATGGATAAGATTCAGAGAGATTATATAGTTAACAACCTATTAAATTATTCTATAATAATTAGACTCCAGGACATTAGATATGATGCTAAAAACAAATTGTTTCTCTGGGTTGAAACGTGTAAGCTGCTGAAAATACACAGCTGCCCTTGATAACTGGATATGATTTTGTTTTATGTGTTTAAAATACATTTTTAGATCTTTAGTTAAGAGTTTATTAGATGAGAGAAAATAACCACACTAGTGTGGTTTGTGTCATTATCCTAATTAAAATTGACAAGGTTCTTAATTTGAAAATGTTTTCCAGAAAACAGATGCACATTCTGTGAATGAATCATGTCTTATATAAAGAGAGCCGGGGATGCAATGGCAACGTGTGCATTTGTGTAGAACAAGCTTAGTTCAGTAGAACATAATCCCACTTAGATAACTTAGGATCTTTCCTGGAAATTTTATACATATGCACTGGTAGTGGTGTTATATCCTGCTAAGCATCATTTACTCACCTGAGACCTATGGTTTTATTTTGAAGGTCTTGAGGTTCCTATACTCAAGTCAGAGGGACACTTGTGTATGAATTAGGTGAACAAAGGCTAGGCATCAGAGGATTTCCTAGTTTGGGTTTGAAACTGTTTGAAAATGATGAACAGATGATAGAAAGCCATAAGCCCATTGCACACAGTAAGGACCAAATAATAATGACAGCATGGCATTGATAGTGTCTCCAAAGTTCAAATGTGTAGGCTGGTATACACACATCCACACAAAACGCCTCACAGGACACAGGGTATGGTACTTTCTACATGCTGGTGTACAGTTTAGGAGCACAGGCAAACTCAAAATTCTCCAGATGAATCCTCTCTAAGCACACATCCTGAGTTTAAGCTGTTGAAAACCCTGTACCATGGGAGGTACTGAATATTATTTCATCTGGAAAGAGTAAGTTCAGCAAAAATAGCTTTAAATATTAAAACAACTTTGGAAAAATAAGACTATTTGATTTATTCCTTGTTGTTCTAGAATTCAAGTTTGATGGTGTAAGTGAAACCAGTACAGAGCTCATCTTATATAAAAATATTTTAAAAACCCAGTTCTTTAACACTGGAATAAATAATATCATAAGGACTGATACTATCAATCACGAGCCTACTTAAGGCAACTATCTTTTAGAAACACTTAAAAATATATGTATCAAATTCTAGGATTCTAGTAACTCTAGTAATTTAAAATTTCTTAAGAAAACCTAAATCTCAATGTTCAAATATAGGCTAGGTGGTACCTTACTCTTTACTTTTTATTAATGATGATGAGATAGTTTTAATTTTAAATACACTTATATTTTAATCAATGATTATTTATGATGTAGTTACTGTATGCCAGGTATAATATTAAACAGAGCCAAATTAAATATGGCATCTTTTTTATGGATATTAGAGAGTATTAGTAGTAAGTATCACTTTATTGTCACTTAAATAAACATCTACAAACAGCAAGAAACAATTTGGAGATGGTAGATATATTGAATATATAAATACTTCTGCTTCAGTTATTTTTGGATCATCCTTTAACAGGAGTACCATACAGCCTAAGAAGAAGAAGCTTTGTTTTTACCCTTTCTTCAGGCTCCAACCTTTCTCAGCTCCATCAATATAATTTCCCTCTAAATGAAAATCAGAGCAAATGTACACTTTACCAAACAACCCCCTAGTATTTCCCACTTCTCTAAAGAGAAAGACCACCATTGAAAACCTGTTCTGAATGGATTTTCATAGTGTGGTCATTTGCCTCTCCATGGCTTTCTCATACCTTTCTCCATTTTCTATGTTCTAGCTAATGATGGTGCAGGGTTTTCAGTACCAGGATATCGCACATATTATTCTGTAACAGACCCTCTGCATACACTCGTTGGTCTCCCCACTAAACTATTAATCGATTCTCGGTCTATCTAGGTGCTTCCATCAAATAAAAATTCAAGTGTTACTGGATATTTTCTGACAATAATGCTTTGATAAGAGCACACTACCCTGTGCTCTGGAGACAACTTGCTGTATTTTGTGGCACATATTTTCATAACTTAGTTCTATTGTACTTGCATGCACGTGTATATTATTGTTTATAATATCTATAGTGTCCATATGTTCTATAGATATCATGAATATACCATACGTTCTATATCCCAGAAGAATGTAAAAGAATGTATTTCTTGGACAACATTAATAGATTTGTTTTAATTTCATCCTGATAGTATGAAAATTAGATTTATAAATTTAGGCATAACAGTCATAAAACGTATGTCTCTGAAAGCAAGTGGTTATTAATGAATTTCCCAGTTATTTATTTCAAAGAGCCCTATCCATCATGTTTCATTCAGTGCAGGGCTTAGAAGCAGACTCCTGTAAATTAGGGAGACTTTTCACTAGCCTGAAGAATTTATAGTCCACCTAGAGAGACAACATAAATGCAACAATACGAGGCAATATATCCACAAAGTACGACGAAGATAGTAAAAAAGTGAATATAAAACCAGAAACAGAAAAACTTTTCCTCACCCCAATTATTTTCAATTCACTTTCTTATTCAGCAAGACCAAAAGAGTATAGTCGTGAATTTATGTGTTACCTCAAGATAAAATTCCCAAATTAGGCTACAATTTCTGATATGAAACAGCAGCTAACTAGTATTTGGTTTGACTTAAACAATGTAGAGGCGATAAACCATGAATCTCTGAGAAAGTTCTGGAGGCAATAGGTGGGGTCGGCTATGTTTTATGTTTAGAAAACATCACTCTAAAGGCTACACACGTTAAGGATTTTAAGAGGGAAATAACAGGTCAAGTAAAGTTTCTTCTGTGCTGCTCCATGAGGCAGTGAAAAAGGTCAAGGGCAACAGAGGAGTGTCTGAGTGCTGCTTGGAGGTCACAGTTCCAGGCAGCAGCTTCCCCATAGTAACTGCATCCCAGCCCAGCTGTGACACAAGAGAGAATGTACAGCAATGGATGAAGGAGATCTTATGAAGTGAAAGGTTCACTGCTCAATGGTCTGTATAAAACTACAGTCAGTAAAAATGGAGAACAAATCTCCATGCGTTTGTCTTTACCAGCGTTGGAGCTGCAATGTTCAAATAACATTTTCTCAAATTGCTTTTAAGCCCTTCAAAGGTGTCATGCTCTTTCCTTGACTTGAACTATAGACCGAAGTCTGTTAGCAGTTGTATAACACTGTGAAGGTGATATGGAATATATATATATATATATATTTTTTTTCTGAAATGCCATTTAATCTAATAAAATTTGTGCCAAAGGTATGAATTTTAAAACTTACCATTGATTCTTTCTGCTTTGAGAAAGCTCTTGTTTGTACCCAGAAATCTGTTTATTTGTTTCCAGAATTAACTATTGGCCTAAGGATTCTTTTCAAAGAGCACTGCCCAATTAGTTGAATTATTTAATGTTACTTCAGGTTTGTTATTTATGCCAGATGTTTTGTATGTAGGGCACACAGTTTTAAAAGAGTGCACTCTGTAATATTAAATAATATGAAAAATGAATGCTGAGAACTGAATTTAAATTTGAAAAACTGAACAAACTGACAATTGACAAATGACCCAATTAACATTACAGACATTTCAGCAACTTGAAAAATTAAGAGCAAACAAGCAAAATTTTATTTGTATTAGAATCAAAGTTTAGGAGATTATGAAATCATTTGATTTTCTACTTGAGGAAAAGGATCCACCTGATTATTTTTCTAAATTGCTTATTTATTTATGGTGTTTTAAAGGAAGAACAGTGATGTGTGATTAAGAGACTAATTATTTAGAAGTGTTGAAAAACTGTGTGAAATGGACAGTTACACATTTCTTTTCTGTTTTCTAGTGTCAGTGTGTTTCTGTGTCTGTGTTTGTGCATATGTTGTGTGTCTCTGTGTGTGTGTGTCTGTTTGAACATTGTTGCAAACGGTAGGTACATGTATGAGCATGTGTGTGGAGAGCCAAAATTGATGCTATAGATGTTGTTAGAAATCTTTCTCCATAGATCTTCCAACTTCTCCATTGAGGCTAGGTTGCTTAATCAAAACCTAGAGATTGCAGATACTATTAGTATTAACAGTTGAACTAACTGGTTAGTTAATAGTAACTCCTACCTAACTCTTCCTAAGCCATCACCAGAGCCTCTCACAGTTATTCGTCAGCTTACTCATCCCACATACTGAGCTTCTTAAATACCTCAGTCAATAACTGGTTAATGACTATTCCTTTAAACCTTGTCTCTGATATTGACTACAGAACACAGAATAATGAAACTACACATGTCAAGTTGATGGGAATAAATGGATTTACACACACATGCAAGATGTTGGATGGAATTCTGTCTAATAATTTCCATTAGCTCTTTAGAAAAAGAAAGTAATATAATATTAAATATACTCTAAAATTCAGTTATAGGATTATACATCCTAAAGCACAGAAATAAAAAGAATCAAAATGAACCACTATTTTCCTTCTTTGTTTTGAAAATTGTTCTTCAATAGGAAAATGTACATTAAAAAAGGTCAAAATCCCAATGGCAATGGATCTACTATGAAATATCATCCCTGCATAATTGTTTTTTTCTTTTTAACTTTTTGGTTTATTTATTTTATGTGAATAAGCATGTTCCTACTTACATGTATCTGCATAATATATGTGCCTGATGTCCATGGAGGTCAGAAATGGTATCAGATCCTTTAGAACTGATCACTGTAAGCAACTCCATGCATTCTGGAAACCAAGCCTATCTTCTCTGATACTTTAACTACCAAGCCCTATGCTTGAAACTTTTAATCATTTCATTCATTACAATTTCTCAAGAAGAACATATTTGTTTGTTTCTTCACCAACTTATCCATTTTCTCTGCTCCCTTTATTTATGTAGTCACTCTTCTTTCCCGCCTTCTTCAACTTTAGGTAATCAAAACAGTTTAGGAATCTGCTTTGGGATCTTGTCATGTCTAAGGGACTTTGGAGATATTACTCCAGTAACAGACATTGAGGATACATACCAAGGAAAGAATAGATATTTAAAAATGAATTGTCCTGACAGACATTCCTGTTTCTCTTCAGGTGATACACTCCTCATATCCTGTCTGTGCAATTCCAGGTCTTCCCCAGCACTCTACCAAGCACAATAAATATGACAGTGGATTCCATCATTTTTTTTTATTCCTTCAGTGTTCTTATTAGGTTTATCTAAATCTCTAAGGAGTATCATAACACTGTAAATACCTCCTCTTACTAAGTCTAGTGAGAAGATGTGACTGCTTTTGTCTGTGCTACATGGCCCAGTCATTTATTAGAGAGCACCTTCTTCCTGACACTATTATCAGACACTGCAGAGCTGTGTTCTCACTTGTATGGCCTGGTCTCTGGAAGTAAAGCACTTGAGGGCATGCTGACCTTAGAGTTTGAGAGGATGGAGATCAATTCTTTGTCACCAAGGCTCTATTGGGGATTATACCTAACTGGGGAAGTGTCACACTCTCTGAAGGAACTCAAAGGTTACCATAGTTAAATGATATTGGGTTGTTGGGTGCCAGGAGTTTCAAATCAGATTCATCTGAAAAAATCAATATGGACACAAGACATTTATTGCCTTATTCCATTATACATCCATACCTCAAACATTTAACATGTTGTCAAGAACAATACTTCAAGCTCTTAAACCTTAACCAAATGTAAAAGCAGGGAGCCACAGAAAATTAAATCTTCAGTGAACTAATACATCAAATTTAAGATTTCTCTTCTTAGTTATTCCAAAGAAACTATGAAGAAGAAAGGGAGACTATTAAGACTTGTGCCCAGGAACAGAAGCAGTTTTGAAGAAGCACTGGCAATATTCATCAATTAAATAAAATGTCCAATTTGGTGACAATAACAATGGAGAGGGGAGTAAAGGACTTGCAGAAGATGACTGCGAAGACTACATTATTTCCAGTTGTTTAGTTCTTTAGGGGATGTGTTGAGTTGAAATAGTTCATTGTGCCTGTTTTGAAATAGGCTGTGGTACAGTGGGAAAATTTAGAATAAAAGGAGTATTGGTTCTATCCAGGGTATGAGCTGAGAAAGCTGATGACATTGTCTAATACAAGATCAAAGTGAATGACTAAAGAACACTAATTCATGAGAAGAAACTTCAAGTTACATATTTGCTTACTTTGTTTGCATAAACCACTAAATTCTTGTTTAAATAATACCAACAATGTTGAGCAAAGGAACACAATATTCTATTATCTAGGTCTTAGTCTGTTTAAAGTAAACATATTTAAATAAATTACTTTCTTGTTTGTTAATATTTTTTATAGCATAGATATGGGGTGGATTCATTTGTAATATTAGTGAGAATGCATTAAAATTAGTATGAACAAAAATACAATGTACCCCAACTTATGGAAGATGGTTACTGACTACAATTATCTATTTATGCTTTAATCTACTGCTTCTTTGAAATATGTTTGCTGTATAAATTTTGTTTTCCACTATTTTATTTCAAATAATACTGAATATATTCTTGTCAAATAAACAAAATATAAATATATATCATCCAATTTGGCCATATTATACGTGTACTTATAAAAACCATATCTAAATAAATTCCCTACCTTCTATTGTTTTAATTTTCATTATTTAGTATAATTAGACCATTCCAAAATCTAGGTTCTTCTAGCACAATAAACATACTATATTTTCCAAATGCATAGACACATAGAGACACATGCCTATCACTAATAAAGAATATATCCAGTTTATCAGTGTATCTACATTAAAATTTTAAAAATTAAATCACAGAAGAATAAGTAGATAAATTAACATTATTGTTTTCCTTACCTCTATTTTTATGTTATAAATAATTTATTTAGCTAGGTGCATAGGTCTTTAATTCTACAACTTTGAATGTAGTGGTACACAGATGTCTATGAATTCCAGGCTGGCCTGGTGTACACAATGAGCCTCAAGCCTGCCATGGCTACCTAATAAGTTCCAGGCCCAGGTTAAACCCATCATGTCTGGGTAAATTTCCTTTAGCTACAGAGTAATTTTCATGCCATACATACAGAAGCCCAGCCAGGGATTCATAGTAAGACCCTATTGCAAAAAAAAAAAAAAAAATTAAACCAAAAAGACATGAATAATTTTTGAGCAATATACATTCATTTTAATTTTCTCAGATTGTTCTTGTTTGTTTACATTAATTAAGAAAATGTTTCCATTAAGCTTCTGAAATAGTGAAAACTATGAAAATGTTCTCTGAATATTACAACAACGAGGAAGACTCTATTTCTATAAAGACTCTCCACATGAAGAAATAGACTGAAGTGTGATGGAAGGAGATAAGAACATTACATTAAAGACCCAGGGAAACAGACTTGCTACAATATACCAGGAGAAATGAAAGAAAAGGAAATTTCTCTTTCTGGGTAATAAGCCAGTTCTTGTTCAGTCAAGCAGTATTAATATTTTGATAAGAGCAAGATTTAATATAAAAACTTAGATGACTAGCAACTTGTAGCAAATACTGTGCTTTTTTTTTTTTTTTTTTTGAACTGAACATTACTCTTACTGAAGGTAATTTATTTTTCAATTTGGACATGCTCAGGACACCTGCCAAATTTAAGATGCTCAGAGCGGATCACCCAAGACTATAGTAAGACTTAGAGCTTAGACAGATTGTCATGAAGTAACTTTTTAGTGATTGCAATAAAACATGCCGAATTTATCTATGCCCATCACCTTTTAGCAACTGTGACTGTGCTTTAGCTACAGAGAATCTTTATGTCATCTGTATGCAAGTCCAACGGCCTGGGAAGGCAGGCACACCCCCGGAGATTATCTTCTCAGTTGTCTTCACACTTTATCCTTTCTCCAGTGTATAGAGAAACAATTAAATGAATTGTGAATCTGGAATGCAAAGACTATGAGACTGTGTGACGAAAGAGTTCGTTTGCTAGTATTTTGCTGCATTCGTGACTCATGATTTTAGAGTGAATTCAGTAAAGAGTCATGTCATTTGAGGATATGCAGAAGTTTATATTTGCTTAGGATCTCAGAAATCTTTGCTTTCTTGTGACTTTTAATTTGTTGTTTAGATTTTATTTCTCCAGTGTGACTCATCACCCTGAAAGCCATGCTTTATAATTTGTATTTCAGGAAGCAGAATAAGATCTGTTGGTATGAACCATTAAATTGGTATACTCACAGAAAACATAGAACAAGAAAACATTTGTTTTATTGCAAATCTACAATTCCAATAATGCACAATGACTCATGAGGTTTCATATATATTTTATACACCTGAAATTATGTCTGAAGTACATTAAATTGCATTTTAAAACAACAACAACAAAACAATGACAATGTATGGGATACATTTTTATTAAATTATTTTGTTTATTTACATTCCAAATGCTGTCCTGCTTCATGGTCCCTGGTCCCAGAATTCTTCACCCCATCCCTTTCTCTTTTGCCTCTGAGACAGTGCTCTCCTACCCACCTGCCTTCCTCTATCCCCACCTCAGCCTTCCCCCAGTATCCCATTTCCCTTGGTCATCAAGTCTCTACAGGACTAGATGCATCCACCCCTACTGAGGCCAGACAAGGGAGTCCTCTGCTACGTATGTGCTGGGGCTCATGGAACAGTCCATCTCTGGGAGCTCCAAAGGGTCCACGTTATTTGGAATTCCTGTGGTGTTGCCATCCCTTTCTGTTTCTTCAGTACTTCCCCTAACACTCCCATAAGGGGAAGTCCAAAGGTTGGCTGTAAGTATCTCCATCTGTCTCAGTCAATTGATGGTAGAGTCTTTCAGAGGACAGCCATGCAAGGCTCCTGTTTGTAAGCACAACATGGCATCAGTAATAGTGTCAGGGTTTGGTGCCCACCCATGAGATAGATCCTAAGTTGGGCCAGTGGTAACTCTAACCAAACAAGTGAAAGATTTGTATGATAAAAACATCAAGACTTTGAAGAAAGAAATTGAGGAAGATATCAGAAGTTGTGAAGTACTCCCATGCTTAGGGATCAGTAGGATTAACAGGGAAAAAATTGCCATCCTACCCAAGTCAATCTATAGAATCAATGCCATCTCCATCAAAATTCCAACACAATTCATTATAGAACTTGAAAGAACAACTTTCAACTTTACATGAAAAACAAAACAAAACAGAACAGAATAGATAAAACTACCCTGAAAATAAAAATAAAATAAAATAAAAAAACCTCCTAGGGATAACACCATTCTCAATTTCAGGATGTACTACAGAGCTATAGTAATAAAAGCCACATGGTATTGACATAAAGACAGATATGTTGATCAATGGAATCAAATCGAAGACACAAACATAAATCTACACAATATGAATACCTGATTTTTATAAAGAAGCCAGAAATACACACTGGAAGATAGCATCTTCAGCAAATGTTACTGGACAAGCTGGTTGGCTGCTTACAATTAAATCCATATCTATCACGCTGCATAAAACTCTAGTCTAAGTGCATCAAAGACCTCAACATATATTAATAAATAACCCGAGTAAATATGGAGTACAGATCTAAACAGGGAATTCTAAATAGAGGCATCTCAATATCTGAGAAATCTTAAATGTTCAACATCCTTAACCATCAGAGAAATGCGAATCAAAAGTACTTTGCTATTCCATCTTACACTTGTGAGAATGTCTAAGATCAATAACACAAGTTATAGCTCAAGTCAGTGAGTAAACGGAGCAAGGGGAACCCTCTTCATTGCTAGTGGGAGTGTAAACTTCTACAACTACTATGGAAACCAATATAGCAGTTGCTTATAAAGTTGACAATCAATCTACCTCAAGGCCAAGCTATACCACTCCTGGGTCATATACCTAAAGAATGCTCCATCCTAACATGTTAATTTGGGACATTTATCATAATAGCCCTAAACTGGAAACAATCTAGATAGCCCTTAACAAAAATAAATAAAGAAAAAAGGATAAAGAATTTGTGGTATATTTACATAATGGTTTATTACTCAGATACTACAGGAAAAAATGACATTATGAAATTAGCAGACAAATAGATGGAACTAGAGAAAATGTCCTAAATGAGGTAACAAGACACAGAAACATAAATAGTATATATTTATTTATACATAGCTATTAGCCATTATTTAACGGGGTGATTCACGAATCTCTCTGGAGGGGAAATTAGAATAGATTTTATGGGGGGTGTGGATGGAAACAGGAGGCTGAGGTGTGACAGAGATGGGGAGAATTTAGTGAAGTTAAGGAAAGATAGGTGGA
This sequence comes from Rhabdomys pumilio, assembly GCA_030674055.1. Taxonomy (NCBI): domain Eukaryota; kingdom Metazoa; phylum Chordata; class Mammalia; order Rodentia; family Muridae; genus Rhabdomys; species Rhabdomys pumilio. Next base: position 17,208,461 of record JANHMN010000001.1, read on the forward strand.
TTTGGGGTTGTGCATTTTGGGGTATTCATGTAGAGAGCTAATGCAGTAGAATCCTCCAGGATTATAAAAGGTGATATTAAATTGCTAATTAGAGCTACAGAGTCCCAAAGCCATTTCTTGGAGCCAGGCAAGGCTTCCATAAGCTGCACTAAGTTGTGTTCACTTAATTTTTTAACCAAGGGAGTCCCATGAAAATCCCCAAACAACCCAATTGTTACCAGGACAAAAATTCATTCTCTGCAAACTGACTGTGTGGTCCTATTGTCAAGGACAAGGACTACGCAAGTCATTGAACATGGAGAAGTCCATAATGTGCTTACATGGTGCTCTCATTTCTCTGCTCTACTCTCTTTCAGGTGGGAAGGTACTCTGTAAGTTTTCACCAACACAGCCACAAAACCTTGACCTATAATTTGTTTTTGTTGTATAATACACTAGGACAATGGTGGGACAGATTTTGTTGGTGTATCCAATCAATGTATAATTTGCACTCCAAGAGAAGTATAGGACTTGGATAACCAATAACCAGAGAGTAGGTAGCCTTTAGACTCAGAGTAAAACTAATCACTACTTGTCTAAAAGAAATCAATAAAATAATCCATGATGATATTATGCTATACTGATAGACCAGTGCCTTATCCAATCATCATTAGAGAGGCTTCCTTCTGCAGCAGGTGGGAGCCGATGTAGAATCATAGGTACTATGCAGAAAGAGAGGAGGAGGGGATAAATCTAATTGGAGGTGTCCATCAAATCCCTCCCCTCAGAACTTTTGTGGAAGAGGAGACTGAAAGAGTGTAAGAGCCAAAAGGGATGGAGAACACCAGGAGATCACAGGCTTTTGAATCAACTAAGCAAGGGCATATGAACTCACAGAGACTGACACTGCAAGCTCAGGGTCTACATGGGTCTATAGCAAATTCTCTGCCTATACATTATAGCTACTTGCCTACTATCTTTTTGGTGCTCCTGACTGTGAGAATGAGTGGATCTCTGACTCCTGTGCTTGCTCTTAGATTTCTTTTCTCATGTTGGTCCCAACTTGATTTGAAAGATTTTGCTTCATCTTACTGTATTTTATTTTGTCAGATTTAGTCATTATTTCTTAGAAGCCTGCTTTTTACCAATAAGAGATAGAAAGAAAGTGTCTGTGGAGGGGAGGGAAGCATGTGGCAAGGAATTGGGAGGAGGAGTGGGAGGGGAAAGTATCATCTGGATATATTCTATTAGAAAATAGTCTATTTTTTATAAAAGAAAGAAACATAAAGAAAAGAGTGTGAAAGTGAGTGGTAGGGAGCTAAAAGTGTATTGAGAGGGAATCAACAGGAGCTAGAAAGCTGAACTGAAAGATAATCTATGGAAATTCCTAATTTATTATGCAGATTAAATTATAGTTGGTGTTTTCTTAGTGCTTCCAATACCAGGGATGGTACTAAGAACTGAGTTATCAAAGCTAGTCTATGGAAACTACAGATAGAAGAAAGCATTGAACATTAGAATACAGATCACATTGTCCTGGCTGTTTGTCTAGTAGCAGGAGATCTAGGATTTCAGTACAACGGCAGAGACTAAGAGCTCTCAGAGGATTGCTCAGTACATGATGGGGGAAGGTGCCTACTGAAATGACACACTGTGGAACATGCCTTAAGAAGAAGAAGAAAAAAATGAATGCCACTTGTCACATAACTTTAGATCTAAATACAGGACATCTTCCATTAGTTCCCAAGAGTCAAAGACTTCCAACAAATTTAAATTTTATTTTGCAATTATTCACTAGGAATTTTGCTTGAGAAAGGGACAAGCTTGTTAAATTAGAACACTAAGTCATATGTCAGTCTAAATCAATCCCAGAAATAATGCTGAGACAAGGACATGAGAAATGAATGTAGTTATGCCATCAAATTTCAAGCAACTTGGACCATGGTGAAGTTCAGGAGGTGATTTACAAAGGAGGGAAAAGAGAGTTAGCATGAGAGAACGTCTAAGAAGGAAGGCTCAAAGCCTCAAAAAGAGAAGGAATGGAGGAGAGAGAAACAAGGCATCACCAACTCTTTTGATTTAGGAACTAGCTACATGCATGAAATATATTTGTCTCCCAATGATTTTCAGTATCAGAATTAGTATCTTTGACTTTAATGAATTGCTCATTGACCAAACTAATAAAAATGTTTAAAGGAATACAAGTGAACTGGGGAGACAGCTTAGACAGTAAAGTGCTTGTCATACATGCATGAAGATCCTAGTAGAAAATGCTGGGCACAGTATCACACACTTGTAATGGACAAGGAGGATTTTTGGGATATTATAACCATAGAATCTAGCAGAGTTGGCAAGGTTCAGGTCCAAAGAGATACCTTACCTTAAAAATATGTGGTGAAGACTTTTTGAAAAAAAAAAGTATTTTTGTCAACCTTTGGCCTCCATGTGTACAACCATATACATATATTTATACATATACATACACGTACACACACACGTACATATACATATATGTAAATGCAATCACACAAATATGTGCACACATAGAATAAAAAGGAGAGAAAAGCAACTTTGTGAAAAGGAAAATAGTTTTAGGAGTGACATTATTTTAATTTACAAGTTATTTTTTGTGAAACTAGAAAATAAAATCTGCAACATATCATTAATTCTCATGGCTGGAAAGATTGTTCTATGATTAAGAGTATTTACTGGTCTTTCTGGGAACAAAAGTTCGGTTGTCAGCACCTATCTCAGAAAAGCTCATAACTACATTTAACCTCAGCTCAGTGACACCCTCTTCTGTTCTCCATCAATACACATGTACATAAATATAAACACAGATGCAGAAATAATAATAAACCTTTGAAAAGAACTCTAATATATGTGAATGGATGCCATTTCATGTCATCATGCCACTACATTTTCAGTAAAACAGTGCCTGGAATTTTTCCAAAATACAACAAAATTTTTTGAATAATTATTTTGATTGAAATTTAAACTAAGCAAAAATTAGAATATATATATTCTAATATATATAACATACACATATGTGTCAGAAAACATATCTATACAGAGAAAGAGAGAAGGGGGATGGAAAGGCAGAGGGAGAGGAAGGGAGAAACAGATCTCCATGGTATGCATTTAATGTATAGTGTTGTCCAGAGATTTGGTAGCCCTTATTTATCTCATAAGGGACTGATTCTTTTCTGCATTAGTCATCTTACTGGTTTGTAAGATTAATGTGATTTACGACTAGAAGATGAGCAGCCCCTTTCTGAGTATAGTGTGGGAAAAGTGCATCTTACCTTTTCTTTGCCTACTTCTCCTTATGACCTTCAGCTATGCTTCTGTGGAGTGGCCCAGAAGTGAACAGATCCTAAAGAGCTCCCTGCTATCCTCCTTGTTTCCAGCTGATGAAGAAGAAAAAATACCTAGATATTTGTGGGCTAAATCCAAAACTTCAGAGTGACAAGTAAGCCACACTTTTAAAAAAAAATTGTTATTTTATTGATGGGATAAAAGTTGACATTATCTAGAAATGCTTATTTTCATATGTTGAAAAATCTATCCTATAGTGTTACCATAAGATTGAGTCTCTGTCCTTTTCTCCTATGTAACATCTTGCTAATTTCTCCGATGGCCGGGCCTGAGTTTATTTCCCCTGCCCCAGTGCTATAAAGGCTAGTAGTTAGGTTTGGTTATTGAACCACAGAAACAAGATGTCACTTACATCTAAGTTCCCCATGTCACCAGTAGAAGAAAGTCCTGGCGTGAACTTCATTTTATGCACAATGAAGCTATTATCTCAGGATTGGTGAAAACAATCTGAGTTTTTGGAGTATTTCTCGCTAATCCTCGTGCTCCCTCAACAGATTAGGAGGACTTGGAGAATACCAATAAAGTCTCTCTAAGAATTTCCTGGGGTAAAATAAAATAAGGCTTAGAATATAAAACTTATCACCTAGCAAGTTCTCATGAACTTATTCCCACATAAGTGTTGAATGTCAGGAAAATTTACAAAATCCAGTTGTCAGTGTCTTCATACACTGTACAGTCACATTACAAAGTCAGAACCATCATAAGAAGCTCTAGTGAGAGGTACCTAATTTATTTTTTCCTGCTATCCCAGCTTCTGAATTCCTCTACTTCCTCCCCTTTCTTCCTTCCTTCCTTCCTTCCTTCCTCCTTCTGAGACCTCTCCTTCTTTCCTTTTTTCTTGGGTAGATACTCAAGGTGAACAGCAAAGAGACAGGCATTGACTATTTCAGTACTCAGCTCTGAAATCTCTGCCTCAGGTCATACCATCAGGCAAGAGCTCCACTCATTGTCAGTATGGATCTTGATTCTTTGGAACATCTATTTTGTAACCTTTTAGAACACATTAAAATAACTTTGGAGTTGGCATTCAAGAAAGGAAAATTGGGATATCATTTCTCTTTTCTTTCAGAGTAACAGATAATGTCCTCATGGGAAAATCCAGGAAATCAAATTTCTCACTTAATAATTCACAGGCAGCATATGGCCAGTTAGGATGTATTTACCTTTTAATCTGAGCTTGGTCCCTGACCTCTGTGGGTCATTTTGTCACCACTGCCTGCTTTTTATCTTAACAGCTTTGTTCCATAAAACAAAATGGAAATCACTTCTAAAAAAATGTCATCACCCCAAAGAATGTAGGGGATAAGTTTTACGTATATTTGAGAAAAAAATTTTTTTCACTTCTCAGAAAGGGGAGGTACACAAATGTGCAAAACGAAACATTTCCTTTCATATAGAAGGAATTCTCCCTGAAATAGGAAAATAAAAGAAGTGGGCATATGAATTAATTTTAATTATTCAAAGGTCAGTTATTTAAGAAAACAACTACAAAGATTTTGTACTCATGCAATAGAGATTAAACTGTCGAACACATTCTCTGCTCCAGTAGAAGGAGGATTTGTGCTACTGATTATTCTAATGTTATTATTTAGATTTTAATGGAGAATTAATAATTTCTAGAGATGAATATCGTGTAATTCTTATTCACAGGATGCACTATAGTCTTCTGAGATTGTGTATATATATATATATATATATATATATATATATATATATATATATTATATATATATAGTATAACTTAGAAAAATGAGGATACATATGTTCATACAAACATTCACGAGCACTCTTCTGTCTCTTGCCCATGTACTGGCTTACAACATCGTTGTGCAGAAGAGAAGGCCTTACATTTTGATCAATAAGATTCTCTGTTTCCAAATAAAATTTCTATCTTGACTGATAGAACATACAGTCTCTGAATACCTATCAAAGTAAACTATACATACTTTAAATAATGAGTAATGTCATTCTGATGGAGGAGTTTTTTTTTTTAAAGAGTAAATACATGTGTTTTTGCAAATCTTGATACAGATATGGCAGTAGCTTGGTGTTAGTTTAAGCACCTAAGCACATTAGTGAGGCCAGAGACTGTGGGCACTCTATATTCATATAAGTTTTCACACCATAGGACAAAAGTTACCTATCAGTGTTTAGTCTTCATCTATAATACTACTGATATATTTCTATTTATTTACTTGTTACACCTCCAGTACTGTGCATTTTTTTGTGTGACTCTTTCTTAATCATATTTACATATCTCCCATTGCAATGCTCAAAGATGATCTGGAAGATTTCTTGTAAAATACATAATAGTAAAAAAAGAATAGGTTAATCTTAAATTTAGAACCCAAAAGCCCATTTCTTCATGGGAAGAGAAAAGTGGGAGGGATTAATGAGTATAGAGTTATAGTTAAGTGTGTTGAATATGTCTGAGGAATAAAATATGATGGTGTTTGTGCAGCAGTAAAATAAATAAATATTCTTGGTGCCATAAGGTTGGACAATAACACTACCATTTGGAATGCCTATGTGGATGGGGAAATTTTCAGCAGGTCCAAACCCTACATGTAGAGCTACCGGCATTTAATGACAGTTAATGGAGGAGAGATAAATCTTCCCCTGGGATGAGCCCCCTAAGTGGTTTCCTGATACTAAGTGGTCACCTCTAAAACATATGCTCTGAGGAACACTAATGACCTACCAGGTTGTACTTACAGACTTATATGCCTGTATAAATGCATACATATTACAGTATTAATTAAGGAAGAAAAGGAAAAAACAGAACAAAGAGTTAGTTGAAACACAAAAGATTCATTTGGATTCGTTGAGAATGAAAATTTTACTACCTATGTTAAGTCAAAAAAAAAACAAAACAAAAACAAAAACAAAAAAACAAAAACCAAAACTAAACAGAAAATCAACATTGTGGTCGGAGGTAAAAGTAAGATGAAAATAGAGAAAGAAATGAAGACTATGGCTGGTTCATCAGTTTAGGGATAGAAGTGTAAATGGCATAATTTCTTTAGCTTGTTGTATGTCCACAGTGTGTTTGTTTTCCAGAAAAATTATTGTTAATATTTCACCTTAGATTTGTGCTCTGATTATTCTAATGTAATTATTTAGATTTTAATGGAGAATTAATAGTTTCTAAAGATGAATACTGTGTGATTCTTATTCACAGGATGTACTATAGTCTTCTGAGATAGTACATAATTAATATATATATATATATATATATATATATATATATATATAATGTATAACTTCCAGAAGAAAAATAGTGTGAGATCACAGCTTTATTCTAAAGCTCACTTTGCATATATATATATGTACACACACACACACACACATACAAATATATACACACACACACACACACACACACACATACATATATACTAAAAGAAAAAATAGTCGCATAAAAGTTCAGAGGTACTGACAGAAGAGCAAGGAGAGAGAGTACACAATATCTAGACTGCTTTGGCTGTCTATAGAAAAGTTCCATTCTCTACAACACACTGTTCTTCTGAGCCTCATGGGAAACCACATTCCTTATTTTTCTGGTTCCATCCATATTAGGCTATTTCAAATCTAGGGTTATTGAAGGAAGACATAGAAAAGGAAAACAGCTATTTTCATTTCATGTCTATCTCCATTTCTTTTTTCTGTTCCTGTCAGGGCCTCTCTGACAACGGTTCTTTATCCTGGATAATCTGTTCTATTTTGCTGGTTCATTATTCTTGTTTTCTCTGTCTTCTGTCTCTCTTTCTTTGTTGTTTCAGAAATGTCCTTATTGTGGCTTCTCAGAGATACAAGGGGCAAAATGTTCACATCCTTCTCCCAGATCTTAGTTGCCTTGAGCTTGGCCAAGCTCCTGAGTTACCAGCTTCCTGTGGTTTGTCATCATCTTGAAACCTCAGCTGTAGATCTCCTGCCAGACTTAACATATCCGAAAACACAGACATGATCATTTGCTCATCTCTCTCAGACTCCGCAGTGAAGGTTTCTGTGTTACTCTGTTCTCAGTTTTCTCCTTATATCTTCAATTCTGTATTCAAAAGAAAATGCTATTCACTATGCTTTTTATAAATGGTCAGTGAAAATAGTCAATGTTAATTTAACCATGTGTAGACCTATACATATGCATAATAAAGATAAACTTTCTAATGTGAATGTTTCTTGGCTGCCATGGACAACTGTGGTAAATACCACAGAAAAAGTTACCTCTATGGTCATTATTTGACAAACAAGACAAAATAGTAAAAAAACAAAAATATTACTCCGGACTTACAGGTCTTAGGCTACATTACAGGAGGAATTATCTCTTCATGTCATGTGAGAGGAAGGATTTGAAAAGATTGATTTGTCACTTCTAGCTTGGTCAGGTTCACCACTCAAATCCTCCTGATTGGGAACCTTTGGCTGTCTTATCTCTGCATTATAACTCAAATCCTTCACTCCGGCCCTGTGTCTCTTTCATTAACCCATTTTTCTAAGCCCCATGTGACACATTTAAAGTTTTCACAGTTCTAAAGCTCACCTTGTAATCCACTCAATGTGCATTTCCTGAGATTTATATCTTCCTTAAAAGCCTGCATTGCAATTGATCAGTTTTCACCAGGAGTCGCAGCCTCTCAACATCTCCTGTTGGGTTCCATTTCCTCTACCACTGGCCTTCGGTATAACAGCTCACTTCAGTGGTTTGCTAGGAGCCTTCATGTCTTCCTTTATAGAAAATTTGAAAAGCTGACTCTCAACATTAGGCAAAGCTGAGGTCGCACCCACATATCTTGGGAGCCAGTGGGTTTTTCCTTGACCCCTTCATAACATTAGCTTGTGGGCTGCACAGACTTTTACATCAAAACAAATCAATTGTAGACTCTGCTGTTCTCTTTACTCCACATCAAGAGATGATAGTAACAGATAGGACTCTCTGAGTCTAAATTATGCAACTTCAGAGAATGGACCAGATAAAGTCTGAGAAGTTCTCTACAATTTAGTATTTTTTCCATGTCTCAGAGTAGAAGTCCTGTCATGGAATAATCTAATCATAAAAGCATTAAAACATCACTGAACTAGAAGCTGGCCATTTGGGCTAGGCTGGTTAGTCAGCTAGCTCATGAGATCTGCCTGTCTCTTCCACCTAATGCAAGGAATTACAAGCAAGTGAGGCTGACAGCTTTTGATGTGAGTGCTTGACTTTTAAATTAAGATTCTTTCAGAAGAGTTGCTCTTAGTCACCAAGACATCTCTCAGCCCCTGTAACTTGTAACCACAAAAAGAAAGAAAGAAAGAAAGAAAGAAAGAAAGAAAGAAAGAAAGAAAGAAAAAGAGAGGGAGGGAGAGAGAGAGAGAGAGAGAGAGAGAGAGAGAGAGAGAGAGAGAGAGAGAGAGAGAGAGGGAATTGAGGCAGCAAGGGAGGGCAGAAGACACCCAGGTTTGCCTCAGTCTAGTAGTGCAGAAGTGTGCCAGTGCCACATTGTGGGTCCACTTTCCACCCCACCACAGGGCAAGGCTGCTTGGGAGGCAAAACGTGGGAAGTGTGATGTGACTGAGCTTCTGGCCCTCAGGGAAGTGCCAAGACGACAAGGGTAAGAAAGCTTAGTCTGAAATGTGGGAAAGTCTAAACTGGCATTCTCTGACTTCTGGGCTCCAAGTAGCTGCTGGAGAATTGCATGGAGACATCACGAGTGAAGTGTCAGAAGTCCACAGTCCTGCGACTCCCAAACTCCTGGACATTCAGTCACTACTGAGTTGCGAGGAATTGAGAGCAGAGTCTGTAGGCTGAGGATGGCATCTAGCCCAGGGCCAGGGCAAATGGGGAGCTCTTGCTTAGCTCAGCTGTGTTTGTCCTTAGATTGCTTGCAGTTGTGCCTGGAAGCACAGAAAGGCCCTCTGTGGGAGAATTAAACTACGACTCTATAGTTGAAGACCCTCTCCATGCTCCCCACAGTGACTCTTGTTGAAAGAGACAGTCCATGGTTCTAAACTTTTTATTGACTCTTCATCATGGAAAATAGATGCATACCATACCGCACCACCTTCTCAGGATGGACCTGATATTAAATGCTTTTTACAGGGAAGAATGTTTGGGAAGGGAAGTTTATTGGCTAAACTCTCAGGGCCCATCAAGATACCTCATTAGCATGGAGAACTCTGTTCTGGGCCTATGTGACCACAGGTTACTTTCCTTATGTGGGAAGTGTGGCAAGAGTTCCAGGTCATGAATTTAGCAGGGAGCAGAGAGGCACCTACAGTCTCAGGTATGAGTTTCCAGGGATTCAACCCACTCGTTCTTGGCATGGTTTACCGTCCCACACGACTACAGTAAGAAAGTATCTGATGGAAAGGTGAGTATACTAGAAAAACGGAGTAGTGAGTGTTCTCTGGAGAAAGGCAGAACTAGAAATGTGATGCCAGTGAAAGGTGAGAGAGAGAACTGAGATTGACATTCTGTCATTACTCAGTAGGCTAGATGGGATGCTGTGCAGAAGCTTGGGGTTTAAGCACATGCAGATTTAGCTTCCCAACCCACCACACAGCTCTGGGATTTGTCCTTTCTCTGGGTAACAGTGAAACCCAGATGAGGAAAGGCTCAATTTCTGGATTGGACCTCCTCAAAGGACTACATTTGTCCAAAGATGTCATTGGAGGTCATATTGATGTCTGTGGTTCATTCTGCTTCCCCAGGCCATGATGAAGCCTGAGATCCATGTGGACATATGCAGTCTGTATTCCTGATACATTGATGATGTTCTCAGCCTTTGTTTCCTGGATTGGGGGATGGAGGTGGAACTTGTTGATGTGAGCGGCATATGTAGCCACCTGAGACTGTGTTGAGACCCAGTGGTCTGTGCAGCCAGTGAGGGCCATCAGTGGGTTGGTGGTCCTAATATGCCCATGGGCTGTGTTGATGTGTGTGGCCTGTGTTACCACTGAAACCCAAACCAATGTTTGCAGTCTGAAATACCATCTGAAGCCATGTTGATATGTATAGGTGCTAGAGAGATGGCCCTCCTTAATTGATGGCCTCTGGGGGCTTGGTGCAGGAAGTGAAAGACTCTTCCTTCCTTAAGGGTCTGGCCACTAGAAATGTGACTGTGTTCCAGTAAGCGTATGGACAACACAAAATTTGTTTTCTTCTTCTTCTTCTTCTTCTTCTTCTTCTTCTTCTTATTATTATTATTATTATTATTATTATTTTTTTTTTTTCTGGGAGAAACCATGGAGGAGTGGTCAGCTGACATGGGTAGATTGGAAAGTGAGCATGATCAGGTGCATAGTGTGAGATTCCCAAATAATCAATAAAGCTATTTTTAAAAGAAAGTATATGAACCTAACATGACCAGTAAAATACTTAATTTGCAACTAGTTATTTACAAATCATGTCAATGATTAAACTGTTGTTTACATTTCCACAAAGCAATTGAATTCATTACAATATCTTTCTATTAAAACAAACTAAAATATCAAAACAAAATCTGTTGGGTTATAAGGTACATATCTCAAAATGAATGTAGTTAAAGCATACAGTTCCATAGGTTTTCGTGTCTTCCATACCGTCAGTTTCAGAGCATTTTAGCTTTCTTCCTTTAAGCTCAGTGAGATTAATAGTCACTCCTCTCCTCTTTTAACTTGTACTCAAGCAATCAAGAGTCTACATTTTCTGAAACATATTTTTTATTTATCACAATATTTTCAACATACAATCTTGTATACATAAGTAACTTTGTAACTTATTTCACTAAGTACTTTCATTGTATATTTTTTCCTTTTTGATCTGTCAGGCACTAAGAGGTACTAAAAATTTCACTTTTTGATGGATGGTTCTCTTCAATTTATACCTGTGTTACTAAAGACATACATGTTAGAATGGCTAGATTTCTGGTCATTTCAAATTACTATTTTCTAATAATAACTCTCATTCATCGTTTAACTTTGAAGCTTCTCTTATTTGATGCTAATAAATATGCTGTACAGAATATTTTTGGTGACTAGTGCTTGTTATATCATCTTAAGTTTACATCTTTACCTACTTGTTTTGATTCTTATAAAGAATATCCTGGTTTGGTATTAATCAGATTTTGATGTACACAGTCTTCTTAAAGTATTTAAGAATAAATTTTAATCATTTTACTGCTGCTTTACATAAGTAGCTATGTGACTTTACACATATTTCTCAGTATTTTGTGATCATTTCTATTGTCAACATTGCTTGAAAGAGTGTATCCGTTAGGATGTTTTTAAGGAAATGGTTGTTTTATAGGTCAGTAAGATGAGAAATAAATATGTGTTCTGAAAGTATGTGCTACTTTTCAAATTGCTGGGGATAAAGACGAATCAGAAAGCAGAAGGTGGACGTTTATATGTGGTTAAATTCAGTTATTGAGCAGGCCTGTTTTTGTTGATGCCCCTCTCACAAATATAAAACTCTAGGTTTTTTTGTTTTTGTTTTTGTTTTTTTTTTTTTTTTCAGCCCTTGAAATGATGACTTCCAGAAGCAACTCTTCAGGACTCACACCAGAGTTGCATCACTTGTCTTCTTGTTCTAAGGCTCGAAGCTGCTTGGACTGAGAAACCGTCTTCCCACCTTTCCAGCCTGCAGCTGGCCATAGGGGACAGCCTCTGATTGTATGAACCGATCTAATCAGTCCCATCACAATTACACATACATTCTATTGGTTTATTCCTCTAGAGAACCCCGACTAATACAATATTCCATCTTTGTACTGTATTGGTTCAGGGAGTTTAGTCAACACAATAAAAATAGTTTATTCTTTTAGGTGGTTGATGTACTTGCTTTTGTTGAGAATATTTTATATCTCAGTGAAGCAGGCATATAATCAAGAGAGAGCCAGTGGTATTAGGTTAGTTAATTCATTTCCCAGTTTAATCTCATAATGGAAGTCCTGAGTATAAATGCCTTACAAACCAAACGTAAGACTATTTCTACTACTTTCTTGCACACTCTGAAGTAGTATAATAAAAGAAATTTTATTGTATATACAACGTTGAAGAAAAAGAATATTTGGACAATAGGGTCCCAATGTATGTTTTATTTATTAATAATCAAAACACATACTCAGTAGAAACTGTTGTGTATTATTTCTACCAGAAATCTATGTAAACTTTAATTTGTATAAGAAAGAAAAAAATTTAAGGAATCAAACTAGAATACACGCTCTTGAATAGACTTTTAAAAAGAATCATTTCCTATAGGCGTTGAGCCCAGATTGCTTAATTAAAGGCCAATGATCACTATGCACTAAATATTCTACAGTCAAATAGAAGCTGCAGTTATTTTTATACCTCCTTAAGAAGGATATCAACATTCCTGGCTTTTGACATCTGTGAGATAGAATTTATAATAAAACAGTGTCCACTTTTCATTTGAATTTTGCTAGAAAAAAGTTACCCTTTTACAGTTATTTAACAGTATAATGTATTGCATAATAATCCTACCCCTATGGGGAAAAATGCTTAATTTGAGGACCTGGATTCCACCTCACCTGCCATTATGGGCTGCAAATGAAGGTTACTCTCAGTATTTAGAGGAGGAGCGAAGCCATGGAGGGAGCTCTTCCCTATCTATTGTGTTCGATGTAGTAAAATAATTATGCAGTTCTCTATGTCCTGATATTCTAACAACTTCTTGGAGGTCTTCACTGTATCTCTTCAAGTAGCTTTACTTTCATCTGCTAGATATAAGCATTTTCAGAAATCCATGCCTAGTTCTTTCTTATAATTCAAGTCTTAATGCTTTTTGATCTGATCCACATTTATGTTTCCAAACATTCTTCCTTACTGACTCTGAAAATTATGACACTAGCTCTTTGGGCTCTCCAATACTCCAGAAAAAATTCCACTAATCCTCTTGAGTATCGCTACCTTGAGATTTCACACATTGAACTCACTGTGTGGAGACCATAAATACTTCATTTTTTCCTCACAAACTCTTTCTGATAGATATTGCTACCACTTTGGCCACTTGAGTGTGGTATCTTTCTATGTTCATTTTTAGAGATTAACACTTGGCCAGTTATGAGTCCTTTTGCAATTGGTACACAGCCCTCCCATTTCTCTCCACTTGGAGCCGCCCTGCTTTGTGTCATTCTTTTCTTATGATTTTTACTGGCTCTGGATTGATCCCTCAACAATTGTTCTTTGAACTTAGACTACACAAAACTTCCAGGCTGCATTTTCCTAATCCCTTCTCTAATCATGCTTTTAAAAAGCATAAACACTAAACTTCAACATATTTAACCATAGCTTTCTCCTGCCTATCAAATTTAGGTCAACAGTTTGCTTGAGAAGTTACTGTACTGCCAGGCAGTGGTGGGGTGGTGGCGCACGCCTTTAATCCCAGCACTTGGGAGGCAGAGGCAGGCGGATTTCTAAGTTCAAGGCCAGCCTGGTCTACAAAGTGAGTTCCAGGACAGCCAGGACTACACAGAGAAACCCTGTCTCGAAAAAACAAAACAAAACAAAACAAAACAAAACAAAATAATAAAGCGAGAGAAGTACTGTACCTGTGATAAGGCCCAGGATGATATTGCTACTGTCCAAAGCCAGGTACCTTTTGGGTGTCCACACTGAAAGTAAAGCTAAGCCTCTTCTTTAAAGTGCTATGTTACACTGCATAACTATTTCTATTTCTTAACCTTGCTTCATTCATTCTTTCTCAAATGTATGACAGAATTGCCTAATTCTATTTCTCCGTTTTCTCCCATTGTAGAACATCACCTAAACAAAATGTCTGACAATATTGCTCCATTTTCATAGGAGTTCTGAATATTTACAGCACACAGTACAGTCTACCTGATTTGACTTGTGCAGATACATTTTATATTTTTTATCACATGCTTATGGCAAGCTATTACTTAATATCATTTTTATTAATATTTTATGTGTGTGGGGGTGTTCAACCTGTGTGGATGTCTTTACACCACATGTGTGCATGCTCAGAGAGGCCAGATGTACGGCAAAGATACCATTAGATCTCATGGAATTGAAGTTACAGGTGTTTCTGAGACACCATGTAGATGGTGGGAATTAAACCCAGGTCCTCTGAAAGACCAACTAGAGGTCTTAACTGCTAAGCCATTTTTCTAGTCCTGAGAACTAATATTTAATAAACATTCTGCGGAGAAGACATAATGCCTTCTAAAATGCTATATGCAACAGCATAATCCCTTTTAAAGTCATGGATTCATTCACTTTTTTGTTAATGACTATTTTGTTGCTTTTTTTTTTGGTGAAACATTGTATTTCTATTTAGTTCTTTCTGGCTTGAAACTTGTTATGTAGGCTAGCCTTGAACCCATGATTCTCTTGGGTTTACAGTTATATACATTACACTGTTTACAGTTTTTGAATTGCACTTTGATTGCCTGCTTTGACATCGGCTTTTTCTGTGTTAACTAGGTTTGCTTGCAACTGCTGGGCTCAATCAGTTTCTCTGCCTAATTCTTCTGAATATAGTGCAGTGTGTATAACAGCACTTGTTTTTAAATTGTACTTCGACAAGATCGTGGTCAATTTTAATGCCAAGGCTGACTTTCCATCCACTAAAGGAAGAAAACTCCCGAGAGTCTTTCCATGACATGCTGGCTTCTCATTTGACTTTTTATAGCAAGAAGATTCGCAGCCGTCAGGGTGAACTGGGATAAGAGGTTTACCCATTTGGCTTTGTTCTCACTTTCTTGAGAACTTCTAAGGAGTGACTTTTTGCCCTTCTATATGATAGTTCTAAAATTCAATGAGAAAGATGTTTACAGTTCTGTAAATATCACTTTGGCATTTTACATTTTGTAGGAAAAAAAGCTTTTACATTGCAGCTCATATCCGAGTTTGAGGTTCTTAAATGCCAACGAAAGATGTAGAAAAGAGACATTTTCTGGAAAAAGAAAGACCAACTTTTGAATTTGACATTGAGAAATTTGAAGAACTTTTAGGAGTTTCTGTGAAGAATAAAGATGTTATTTGATGGCAGGTCACGGGACTCATCTTCACTCCTTGGCACATGGGAAAAGGCATCGGGTATTAGAGTGAGTGAAGGGGTATGCTATGCATTACTTCTTTTATAAAATGCTTATGAGATGAATTGCAATATTATACAGCAGTAGCAATCATATCTTCAGGAAATGGTGCTAACTATGTGTCTTGGTGAACTGAAGAACGGAGGTATCCAGACACATATATAAACAACACTTTAAAGGTGGAGTTCATTCCAGTTGGGAATAAGACCATGATGCTGCTTCACAGAACATTACCTTTCAGAGGAGGAGAGGACATTCTTTCCTCTGTGTAGTTATTACTTGGGTTGGAAAATCATTACAGGAGTCTAAAAGCTGCAGATGGATGAGCTAGAATATATATCATAAATTTTTGTTTCTTGCATTCATAGATCAAGCAAGAAAGCACACAGAAGAAAAGAGTGAGCTCCTGATACTTTTTACAATAAATATGTATATAATAAATGTATTCACACATGTGTTTAATGGATTGTTAGGTTGGGTACTTTTATAGCAACAGTCATTAATATACCATGTGTGCATATGTGTTGTTCATGTTATTACTCAGGCTACTATTAGAAGGCAAATAAAGTGTTTAAATGAATAGTTGAGAATAATGTAAAAAAGGGCTCACTTATAAACCCCCATCACCATGCTATTGCATGGCTAACAATAGGGTTGCAATAGCAATCCTAGGTTGACTAGGTTGGGGGGATCACAAAAAAAATGTAAACACACAGTCACATAGAAAATTTGGAGTTTAGGCTGGCTGATAAAGAAACCACATCCCTCTAAAAGCACAGTGCTTTTATTTAACCGAGTTGAGCAATGAATCAGGGTTATTTCATGCAGTTGAACAAGGAAGTAGGGTGAGCCAATCAAAGTAGAAGTCTCTTTAGGGGAGTGATCCTCAGGCCATAAATACCCAGGGATAGAAAGTTTGATGTCCACTTTGATGCTCATTTTCTGCACACACCATCAACACCTACACTGGCAATTTCCCCAAGTCTAACCCACTTATGATGGGTCTGAGAATTTTGAGTCTTTGGCATGGCCAGGCTCACATCTGTAGCACACATTCCTTCAGGCCTTGTTCATTCTAAACTTTACTCACTCCCATGATAACTTCTTACTTCATAGCGTTAATATCATAGGCTGAAAAGGGTGAACAGACCAGAAAAAACTGGCTCATGAACAAAGTCTATTCTAGAAAAGTTGACTTTGGAAGGAAACCAACTGCTACCAGCCTATGGTGTAATGAAGAAAAATCCAGAGGATATCTTAACCTGACTGCTTCTATTTTTCTGGTCTCCTGACCATGTTTTTACACACCAAACTGCAAAGGGGATTTCAAATATTTAGATAGTCAGAATTGCCTAAGATATTTCTCAAGGTATTGTTTTAATATAGACAATCTTGACATAATTTTGTGACCAACTAATATGAATACCATTTATCTTCCATGAAGTGATGGTTTCTATGGTAATTTCATGAGTTTAAATGTCAACAGATATGGTGGTTTATATGCTAGGCATGTTCTGCTGCTATTGATACAGAAATTACAATTCAATGGTTAAAGTTTTATCACAGAATAGGGCTGTTTCATCACGTAAAACAAACAAACAAACAAAAATTTCATGATTTACTTTCAGTTCTAGTTTGTTTCCCAGTTTTTCTTTACGATTTTGTCCAAATAGGGTAAGTTCTTGTATAGGAACACATACAATGCGACATCAGAGCTCAAAGCACATTGTTTTTGGAGACCTGCTGTGTGGACCTTTTGTCTCTCTGAGAAAGTGGCTCCAAAGCACTTTAATGGCATTTTGATGAAGACTCTCAAGTACAACAATTATATATATATATATATATATATATATATATATATATATGACAATATAATATAGACAATATATTCTGTTATACATATATGTATGTACATGTATGTTGTCCATTTTCTTTTTTATCTGTAAAGAAATAAATCAGGTGTTATATTCTTTATACACACATATAAATGTGTATGTAATCACTAATGTGTACTTGACATGTCTGAAAGTTTATTACTAAACAATTACATGTGGGATAAACCGATTCCAAATAATAAAACAACTAAGAAAGATAAGAGATTTACTCGCTTCTGTTTATTCACTTATTCATTCATTCTAGGCTACTAGCTGGTAAACTGACATGTTTAATATCCCAATTTTTCCCATTTGCTTCTCTTTCCCTTTATAGATGTCCATTCTAACAATTACTATTTACCCACTAATGTCCCTGAAACTCTCAGAGTGTAACTTCTAGCACTCCAAATTGCTAACTCAGTCATTGCATTATTTTAGTAATCTATTGCTGTGTTGCGAAGTACCCCAATGTCCTGGATTCTTTTTAAAAAGTACCTATTATATTTTAGTTTCTGTGGTTCAGAAATAGTGGATCCAGCTGACTTGAATGCTGTGTGTCAAAGCATCTCACAAGGCTCTGATTTAGGTGTAGGCCTTGGTTATAATATATTTAAGGGGATTTCTAGAGAAGGCCTTACTTCTATGATTCATGATAGGAACCAGCCCATTGCTGAAAGTTGGGCTGAGCCCTCCCTTGGCTTCCAGATCTGTATGTCTGTCCAGTTTGTAGGTGGCAGCAAGGCAGTCTGCTTCCTCGTGTGAGAAGAGGAGAAACCAAATGAAGCGATGCCAAAATCACATGAAACCTCATGTTAGAGCTGTCAGCCCATCATTTTTGCTGTGTTTTCTTCATTAGAACAGTGATTTGTGCCAATGCTCTCATGATGAGACATTGGAAGAGGTGGCACAAGACATACTAGGAGGAGCCTTCTCATGCTCATTTCTTTCTAATTTATCATAGGATTTTACAACTCAATGTATTCAAAGTTGTATTGAAATTGCTTCTAAAGCTTTTGTTCTTGAGTGTTGATAACTCCTTGGAATGCAGTTAATGCCTAGTAGGAATTTTTTGTTTATGTATTTACTAATTTTGCATGCATGTAAATTAAGTTTATTTATTTACTTATTTATTTAGCCTGAAGGCTGTTTGTTGATACAAGTTTGTGTTACTAGTACAGAGATCTTTGGACCACCATGTAGTGTGTGCAATTCTAGGCAACTTGATCTTTAGAAAACTTGTCTGGAAGGTCAAAGGG
The DNA here is from genome assembly GCA_030674055.1 of Rhabdomys pumilio. Lineage (NCBI taxonomy): Eukaryota > Metazoa > Chordata > Mammalia > Rodentia > Muridae > Rhabdomys > Rhabdomys pumilio. The sequence continues at coordinate 17,226,986 of JANHMN010000001.1, forward strand.
CTCTACATTTTCTCTCTGACCTGATATATATGTATGTATGTATGTATGTATGTATGTATGTATGTATGTATACAAATGCACAGCATGCTGGTTCTGGCTTCCTTTATGTCGCTGCCTGCAATCTCATGACATATCTGAGAATTGGTGTTTTTCTGTGTAGTTGCCTGTCATCCTGTCCCTTGACGAGGCTGTGGAGCCTCTGACTGCAGAGCATCCTGACCTGGCATTTCAATGGAAACAGTGGAAATAAAGAAGTGGTTTCAGTTGGCATTTTGGCCTTTTCTCAACTCTGGCCATTATACTTTCAAGTCAAAGGGTTCAAGACTTTCTCTACTTGAACTCTTACATTTCCCAAAAAGGGAATCCCAAGGCGTCTTCCAGAACTACTATACAATACATATGGTCTCATAAATATTTTTGAATGAAAATACTACCTAATGGTATTTCATGTGTAATTTCTATATGAATAATGTGTTGTTATTTGAAAGAAGGACTTGAAATTGGTTGAAGAAAAGGTGAGGTGAATTAGAAATTCGGACCCAACTGCCTATCTTACACAGATTTTTTTAAACAAGCACTTCATTTTTCTTGCCCTGATAACAAAATCTGATTCTGTTATGGAGGCTTAATAACATTTTGGAAATTTCTCCTGTCAGAAACAATTATGCAGCAGCTCCTCCTTGTCCAAACATTTATTTGTCCTTCAAAAAGAACTTGGTAGATTAGTGAGACCTAATGCTACTTTGATCTCAGGAGATTGCATTTCTGAAAATAGAATTATGTCTAGAACTTTCCTGCCATGAAAGTGAGCTAACCTAATTGCATGTGCTCTATTGCTTTTCTGGAAACTTTTTGAGAGTTGGGGAATGTCATAGCCAGCCAGCCATCTCTGATTCTCCAAAAATGACTATCTGTACAGTGGTAGCAATGTATTTGAATCATGGTACACACAATTTATACTTTTACTCTTCCAAGCATTTTGACCAGAAATTCAGCTTTATACTTCTATCTAGTTCATCAAATAAAATAGCCAGTCTATCTAGACACTTTTACTTACTCTTCTGTCAAGGTGAATTTAGTATTTTTATAAAATCTTTTAAATAAGAAAGGATAGAGAGGTTTTCTTGTGTTTTTCTTTTCTTGTTCTTGTATATTTTTCCAGAACCAGGACTTGAACCCAAGATCGTTCTAGCCCCAGGCTTCAGCTTCAGCTTTGTTGTTCTGTTATCTATGAATTTTGAACATGAACTTACTATTATGGCTACAAAATGGCTTCTGTGATTTCAAGAATTTGTTTCTTATAAGTTTTTCACGGTAAATAGTTGCTTGGCCTGCCTAGGTGTTCACTCTGCTCTTCCTTCCCATTGCTTTTATAAAATTCTCTTTAGAAGTCAGAACTGTGCTGTTAAGTTGCCCCATAAAAATGCTTACATCTTTACTGTTTTCTCTTCGTGAACTGAGTAAGCGTGTCGTGGGTATCGGTCACATCAGGGTCACTTCAAATGCCTACTAATATTTCACTTCCTCTAGTTCAGATACAGAGCCTTTTGCCATTTCTTAAACCTCTCAGTTGTCTTTGATATTTAGTGGGTGACTTTTCTCTTCCCACTTTAATCACAGTGTAGCAGAAGAGCTTGGTGAGACCATTCTTAACCTGAGTGTTTTGTTTTTCAGCAGTACAGCTTTCTTTCAGTGCCTTATGAAAATTATATATCTATATATATCTATCGATATCGAGATAGATAGATAGATAGATAGATAGATAGATAGATAGATAGATAGATAGATAGATAGATAGATATTTTGGTTTTTCGAGACAGGGTTTCTCTGTGTAGCCCTGGCTGTCCTGGAACTCACTCTGTAGACCAGGCTAGCCTCAAACTTAGAAATCTGCCTGCCTCTGCCTCCCAAGTGCTGGGATTAAAGGTGTGCGCCACCACCGCCCGGCTATAACCTAGTTTTATCAACATTTTTACATTTCAGCATTTTCAGGCTATACTTTCTTTTATATTTCCTTTTCTTTGCCAATAGTAAGCTCTATTTCCACTTTGACCATTGTTTTGGGTTAGGTCAGTTCTGAGTGTTTTGTCATCACTTTCAGGCAGTGTCCTCTGAATTCCTCAGTCAATTCATTCTCACGATGTCAAGCAATATCAACTGGAAATTTCATCATTTACTTCACTGAAAATAGTCATGCAATGAGAAGAAAAAACTTATTCCTTGTCTAGTTACTAGATTTATCATAAATATATGTTTATCTATAGGTACCTATGGGCTCTGCCTTCTGTCTTGCTTCTATTTTTTTTGTTTTGTTTTTTATTGAAGCACTATGCTTATGTATTTGATCCTACTCATTTTCTTCTGAAGGTTGTTTTCTTTTCCAAATAAAATATTGTTTTCTGCATCATCGGTTTTTCCTATTAAGAAATTATTTCTGATAATATGGAAACACAATGTACAATTTCCCATGGAAAACAAATAGAATACATATAATGAATGAGCAATGACTATTGTCATTTTTCAGTCATTCAAACTTTAGTTTGATCTGGAGTTGTAAGACCTTTCTCCGAGATACTTGAGAGGATGAAGTTAAAGAGATGTAAGTCAAAGATACTTGGGGTATAGAATGAGTTCAGGATCAGCTAGTGCAAATTACCAAGACTCTATATAAAAATTCAAACTAAAAATGGAGCTGGGATGTAACTGAGTGGCAGAATGCTTAACTAATACTTACGGGCACTGTGTCTAATCGCTGGTATTGCCAATTACTTCCGTCATGTGAAGTACCTTAAGATTAAATTTAATCCCAAGTGTGGTGCCATATGCCTGCAATTCCTGGACAAGAGAGGTAAAGGCAGGAAGATTGGGAGTTCAAGATCATTCTCAGCTACAAAGCTAGGTGTTTGAGATCAACCCCAGCTATATGAAACCTTGTTTAAAAAAATGAGCATCTAATTATCATAGTAACAAATGTTATTTACTGTAATATTTTGGTACTATATGTACAAATTCTACTCTCTTACAATATTTGTAGAAAACTAATGTAGCACACCCTACATTAATTTGCAAGTGGCATAAAATTAAAATATTTTTGACATGAACAGAATTGTTTTTCTAGATCTTTGTAATAAAAAATAGAGTTTGAGAAAACATTTTCATTCTTGAAGAGAATGAGAAAATAATCCCAAATCTCAGGTTAGCGATAAATCTCTTTCTTGGTATGTTTGTTTG
>JANHMN010000001.1:17230316-17240622 GCA_030674055.1 Rhabdomys pumilio
ATATATATATATATTTACAGCTGTTTATTTATTTCCCCTCAAAGTCTTCAGTATAGCATCTTTATTATGCACACAAAGGAGATGACTCAAAAATTTAAATGTGCTAATTCAGCAAAGACTCCTACATTTTTTTATTATCAATGCTCAGTATCATAATGAACATTTGTACACCTTTAGGTATGTATTTATATCAATCAATTTTAAACATATTTTTGTGAGTGTTGGTGCAAGGATGCATCAGCATATGGGCAGAGAGCAAAGTACAAACTTAGGGGTTGGGCTTTATCTGACATCTTCAGAGAGAGCATCTTTACTTGTCTGCTGCTACTTTGAAACTCTGGGTAGATTTTTGGCTATTACTGGGTTGTTCCAAGTTGCATTTCATGACAGTATTATAAATGCTTCATGAAGATTATCTAATTTAATCCTCACAACAGTTCTTTAATTTTAGTACAATTAATATTACAAATACAGGCCATGAAGAAGCTTATAATAGCTAATTAAAATGCCCAAAGCTACTCAGTTGGTAAGTAGTAGAATTTAGCCTTAAAGCCCTGGTGTCTGATGGATGCAAAAGCTCTAGACCCCATATCAAAGGACACCCTCTCCTAAAGCTGATCAGATCCACAGAGAGCAAACTATAGTGTAAGTAGAATGAGTGTTGGTTTCCTCTCCTTATTTTTATTAAAATCGGTGGTAGAATTAAATTTTGTGATCTTTATAAACATGATATTATTCTTATTGTCTACACTGTAGCTCCCAAGTGATTGCCCCATCTCTTGTAAGCTGAGATTACTTCTAGGAAAGGATTGTGTAGCATAAATAGACAATTAGCCAATGTTTAGCCTATTCAATATCTAAATTGAGTTTCACATTCACAAGAAAGATACTCATTTGACCTAGAGTTCCTGATAGATTAGAGCCTAGGATTTTGAGTTTCAGGTGGTTAGACACTCAGGTCTACAGAAATGAAGTACGTATTCTTCACAATGTATTGCAAACGATAAACAAGGAACATACTCCTCTCTTAGAATTTAAATTAGTCTGTCAAGAGAAGAAAAGTCAAATATGAAAGATATAAGTTAGAATTGATGAAAAAAATGGCTTTATAAATTTTCATCCTGGAACTGAAGTCCTAAGAGGAGGACATGGTGAGTGATCAAGGCCAGAGTAACGCTGCAGGGATGGGGAGGGCAGTAAAGATATCATCAGACTTTTAGAAGATTCCCAGAGAAAGGAGGTGTTTGTGTAGTTAGCATGCAGAGTGTATTTATCTCCAGTGGAGAATCAGAAGGCTTGAGCAAATTCCAATTTTTTAATCTGAGTTTAAGTCAATGTGGAAGACCATTATATTTTTCTTGCATTATCGCAGACTATGAAATACACAATACGAACTTTAATACTGGAGTATATTTGAGCTATAGATAAGACATGCATAGAAAAAATGTAACAGGATATAAGAATAAGATAACCAGTTGTCATAAAGAAATAGAGGAAATTTCAGTTGCTGTGAAGAATATGACCCAGCCTAGATTTAGTGAAATTAAGTATATATAGAAGCATGGCTTCTGTATATTTTATCTGTCTTATTAGTTACTTTTCTCATTACTGTGACTAGATATATCTGACAGAGCTTCTTGAGGAAGGAGAAGTTTATTGTAGGTTGCAATTTTAAAGACTATTTCTATCCCAGAGGGGCAGACGTGATGGAATTAATGGCTGCAAGAACATGTGACAGGGGCTTTTACAACTTGGTAGAACAGGAAGATGTAAGTTTGCACCAGAAACATGGCAGGCTATAATTCACAAAGCCTGCTCCCATGACTCAATTTCGCTAGGTATGTCTTCCATTCCCAAACTCTCATAACTTCTCCAAACATTATGAAGACCGGGACTAAGTGTTTGGTCATGAACTATGAGGTAAGCTACAAAGCCAAACAATAACATCCTGAATGACTTTGCAATTTAACCTTTAGCAATGATGAGTTCAGGAAATGAAATTATTTTTCAGATAATATTATTTGCATATTTTCCTCTATCTCAGACTCTCCTCATAGTAACATTGTACATTTTTTTTAAGTTTTGATCATTGCATTATTTATGAAAGTCCTGCTTTTAAACTCATCCTAAATCAAGATCTTATGTTGAAATATCTTCATTACATCATTGTCTCTTAACACTACAGTTCCTAGTTACAAATTATTTATTTACTGCTTGTCTCCTCTTGACTATAAGCCTCATAAAAGTGTCTTTTAGGTTCCAGTCATGAATCTCTGTGTTATTCTCCATAGTCTGTTAAAAGAAGTTTCTCTGATGAGGCTTGCCCTATGACTCTACATACTCTAAAGTACGGCTTCTTGAACTGCTCACAGCATGACCTTCTTTCACCAGAAACTGTTGTCCTCCCTTTTTACTTTAGCATTCCTCATTATTCATAATTCTTTGAGAATTTCATACAAATGAAATTGTGTGTGACCACTCACACACTCCTTTGACTCCTTCCAGATTCATCTCAGCCCATTCTACTTTTTGTCCTTTTTAACATTTTAAGATCCACCCATCAACAACAGGCTGTCCTGCCCATATAGTCATAGGTGGTCTTCTATGGAGCATGACCTACATCCTAGAGACCACGTCCTCCAAAAAGCTAACTCTCCTCTCTCAGCATCTGTTTATTGCCAGTATCTGTTTAGCTAAGGCTACCATGCTGTGCTCACCTCCCTCCTTCATGCTGGATTTTTTTTTTTTTTGGCCTGAGACTGAGCAGATTTTCTGCATGCTGTCACATGCAGATATAAGTTAGTGTGTGTAATTTCCCTTCAGTCCTTACCATTTAGCAATCCACTGTCTTTGGTTTTTACAATCTCTCCATTCCCTCTTCTGCCATAATCCCCGAGCCTTGCAGGGAGGGGTTATGATACAGATACCAAATTTAGAGGTAAGAATTCCATAGTATTTTATTCTTTGCACTTTGACCAGTCGTGACTCTCTATGCTACTCTCCACAGTCTGCAAAAAGAAGTTTCTCTAATGAGGGTCACCCCATGCCCAAGTATACAGATGTAATGATGAGTTAGTTCAATATATTCACTCAGCAAAATTACAGTATTTGATTGCCCCTAGGGTCTCTGACACATCCAGCTTGAGGTTCCTTGCCTATGTATGAGTTCTGACTTGTTGATTAGGCGTTAAATCCATTCAGACATGTTTAGTTACTCCTGTGATATTACCACTATTGGGCTGTCTCAACAGATACAACACCATAGCTTACAGGATTCATAAATGGATAATATTGGTGATTCCATTTTATCTCTGGTAGTGTGCACTTCACCTTCCACCATTATAAAAACTAGCCAGTAGAGATGAAGCTTCCGAGTGAGTGCTTGCTTGATTTTTTTCCCCCATGTTCTCTGACTCAAGTATATGATGTCTTCAGCAATAGAGTAATACCTAGCAGTTCAGGAAGGAAACCAATAGAGCTGAAAGGAACCTGAATTTTTCAATAGTGTCTGAGACATCCTTGTCAATAATTCCAAAGGTTCCCAGGCATATTTATTAAATAGTTATACAAACCAAAAGTTTATTGCTAGTAACTCATAAAGAAATACGTAGTAAAATGCTTTTAAATGTATGATAAAATATATTTATTTTATAATAAACATTGAAAGTACTTGTAAAATTCATTGTAAATATTCTGTATACATATAATTTTTATTACACTTGAATTTTGTGTGTTTGAGAGCTTGCACACGCTTGCACGTGTGTGTGTGTGTGTGTGTGTGTGTGTGTGTGTCATATGATAAATTGAGGACACCAATTCTTTTCTAATTGAGTTTCAGATATCAAACTCAAGTCTTAGTCCTGGTGGTACATGCCTTTACCTGAAGAGCCTTCTCACTGGCCATGACACACTTAATTTCTCTCATTTTAAAAGATGAACGCAAATAGCATGCTGAGCTGATGGATATGCTTGTTTATTTTCACATGAATATTTGGCTGAACGTTTACTACTGCATGATGTTTATAGAACATCTTCAATGCTTTTTATAAAAGAGGGGTAGTCTGATTTTATAGCTATCAATTCTGAGAATGCTGGTTCACAGAACTATGATCTACAAAATGGAAGAATTAAGTTTAAATTCATTTCAGAAATTGGAGTAAATTCTGTCCTAATGCCAAGCCAAATCCACTTAGTGATTAAAAAAAAAAAAACCTCAAATAGCAATTTATAAAACCAATCCTTCTAAAACAATACAATCCAAAAGATATACTAATTTGATTCTTATATGCTAAGGAATTATGGCAGGAAAATATCAAATGTCTCTTTGGTATAATTAACCTTGTATATTTCCATAAAGGCAGAAACTTTGCTTGTACAGCAATGACACAAAGAAGAATAAAGCAAAAATGATACAACATATAACAGAAAAGACTATTGAATTTTAGCCAGTTGAGTTTCAGGATTTATTCTTTGTGTGGAGGAAGGAGTAATATAAAGTGGGTATGCTCGGTGGATAGAGAAAAGGAGAAATGAAGTCCTGAGATGAAGCTTCAGTGAGCACTGCTGGAAACATTTTGGTTCATTGCTTATTTGGTTTTGAGCTATGTTTTAGTCATGTGTGCTCAGAAATCATTTGTACTGTGTGAATTATTGTTAATTGCTGCATTGTGTCACATGATCCCATGGGTCATTACCACCTAGTTTGTAGGAAGCTGAGGTTTAGACTAGTGCAGAAACCAACTTCTAGTCAGACTCCTAGGATACCTATACTTTATTGGGCAGTTTCCTTAAAAGGTCACTGTGTTGACAAACTGACACTTCTTTTTTGCAAGTAGAGAGATGGAATGAGAGGTCAGGAGCCTATCCTTTTAAAACCTCCACAAGATGCTTGTCTTATATTGTGTCAGCTAAATATTAAGTGTTCATATCCATCTTCAAAAGAGCTGGGAGCTGGGATTTCAGCTCCAAGTAGAATTTTGTTATGAAGAAAGGAGCACATGAATACCTTTTTAAAAAAATTTCCAGTTTCTGCAGAATGGCTATAATGAAAATGGGAGTGGCTGAAAGGAATGCAGGCCTTTTTTAGAAAGGCTGAGAACATCACCCAGAATTGGAAAATTGTGCTATACTTCGTGTTATGCGTAGACAAGGTAGGAGAGTTAGAATGGATGCTGTACCTATGAATTCTCTTCTCCTCACACTCATGGCATAAGGCCCCTTGTGGTCAGCAAATGGCTTTGCACTTAGCAAGTTTCATTTCTACAGAAACTTCAAGAGGAATTTGTTAAACCATGTTCAAACTCTTAAGCAATTTACATGCTGTAAATATTTAAAACATATCCAAATATATAAACACTGACTGTCTCAGAGTTCTCATAGATAAATCCAAACATTTAAGCATTTCCGTGGGGGCAGTGAAAAGCCAACCCTCTGTGTTCAGATGTTATTTAGCACATCCCTAGATGCTGAGGAAACGGTGTCCTGGGATGTTTCTTCCTTTTGGGTCAGCCTTTTTGTCGTTGTGTAATCTTTTAAATGTGAACATAATCCTACTAAGATTAAATGTGTCCACTTAAATTTCATCCATATACATGTGTTTTTCTCACTGACCATGATTATAAGCTGTTAAAAAGATTCTGATATGATGAGTACTCTTTTCTATTTAACTATGCCTTATTTTAGTTAAATAACATTCTACTCATAAAATTTCTTGTGTATTCTATAGAAACTTACTTTTAAATATATATATATATATATATATATATATATATATATATATATATATATTGTTAGCCAAACAGAAATTCTCTTATCTTCTCATCTAAAACAGGAGCTTTTGCCAGAACTCTGTCAATTTGAACAACAGTGATCAGTTGAGGTGATACAACTTATAGTATCACATCATGGAAAGCATAGATTGTAAACCAAATAGTGATTAATGTGAAGTATTTACAGATACAGACGCTGAGGGTTTGGCATGCAGTATAATTTAAAATGATTAGTGATCTTTTCTACCATTCATTGAACAAAAACCAAGTTTCAAAAACATTAGCTATCATGTCTGAGGACACAAAATTTCAAATGTCCTCAGATATTCCTAGATGAGATGTATATGTATAGATTTTTATGAGGATAGTGGGTCAATAATTACATTAGCCCACATTAACCTGGAGGTCTGTGGATCCCTGTGGATGCAAGAATATGTGTGAAAGTGACTATGAAATTGTATATATTTATGTAGGTAGACTGTCCTTACTTTTCACCAGGTTCTTTTAAGCAAATCTAATGATTATTATAAACTCATGACCTGGAAAAATCAGTAAATTATCATGACAAACTAGTAAGATATTTATTTGTATATTTACTCATAAATTTCTTTATACTAACATTACAGCCCTGTGTGTATGAGATCTGTCACCACAAGTATATCACAGATGACAAGACTTAAACGCTGAAGCTATTTGTACAATGGTGTCTTGGCTCTGACACTAAATGAGTTTGTGTTTTGAAAAATCAAAAACTTGTTTACTCACTTTTTAAGTTTAAAATTTTTCACTAGCATCCAAAATAATATTTTAATTGGAACAGAGTAGAAAAGATGAATTACACATCTTGACTAGCAAGTAGAAACTAGAACAACTTTAAAACTGAGTGTTCAATGAAACACCTTCATAACCATTGGCAAAGTGAATTTTAAAGTATTGGCACTGAGCAAGTCTCTGTGACTCACAAAATTGAGCTGGGCATAATAACTCACTTCTGTCAACTCGACACGTGCAAGGTGGAAGAGGATTGCCATGAATTTGTATCCAGTCTGTGTTATGTAGTGATTTCTAGTCCAGTGTTGGTTAAGCAATGAGATCCTCAAAAACCTGTCACAACAACCAACCTAACCTAACCTAACCTATCCTAACCTAACCTAACCTATCCCATTACCCAAATGAAGAATGAACAATTTGGAAGAAAGTGTTAAACCCATCTGATAAATTCTCTAAAAAGCTCTCCTGTGAGTTTTCTGAGTATTTGGACTTTAACAAATGCCCTAAAACTGTGTATGCCTCAGAGAACATTTGACTATATCCAGAAGCACTTCAGGAGTTTGTATGTGGGCAGACACAGATGGTAGGGGCCATATGGGCCTGTGGACTTCAAGGATAATCACGTACTAATACAAAATCTCAGATAATTTCTTCCATCCAAACCCTCCTACTCAGTGCATGTCTCTCTTTCAAACCTCAGAGTCTCAGTCATTTCATACTGAGAGCTCTGAATGTTCCCCATAGGGGGGTGTAGTCACAAAGACATGTAAGACCATTCTGGGAAAACAACAAGTTATTGCAGATGCTATTCTCATAAACAAGGTTGGTGAGCACAGAAAGTTCTAGAGTTTTCATGTGCCAAGGTGGAGTTAACATCTTACTTTTGGATACAAACATTGTATTTTCAGCTTGTTTCTTGAGTAGATGGTTTCTAAAAGTTGGCTGGAAATACAGAGGTGGAAATGATAAAAAGGATTTAAAAGTATTTCCAATGTAGGACCAGTCTATGGTTGTCACTTAACTGAAGAAGTTGCTATGAACTGTCTCATTTTGCCACACAACTTCAATTCATTTTGATCAGGCTGATGGCAGACATGGAAGATCATTTTTTAAAAACTAATATTTTATGATAGTTGACCTTGATTCAATTGAATTAGATGAGGAAAATCAGTATGACATGATTATAAGTGTTTGTTTTGTGGTGCATAAAGGATGTTATATCTACCTGAATACACATACATACCATGTAGGTAATCTGTCTCAATTTCACAGTCAAACTGACGTTGGGTTATTCTGTCACATTTTAATCTATCTCTGTTTTGCCATATAAGATTGAGCTTATGAAGTCTGATGCTATGTAGAAAGGAATTTTGCCTGTATGTCCTCTGCGCCTGCCATATTGCACAGATCAGTGGATTCCAGATGTAAACCTCTGTGGCAGGCTCTCCTGATCTGAAGGGTGAATTAGAGAGGTGAGTTAGACACCTCTGATTGTTAATTCAAGCAGAGACCTGAGCCACTGATAAACAGTCACGAGCAGATAAATTGTTTCCTTGATCCTGGGGTGAGGTGAGTCTATAGTTTCTTTTAAGGAGTTTCCCCTAGGTCCACAGGTCACCTGAGCGATCCACTACACTGTGGCAATAGCCTTTGCAATCTGTTCATCAGCATCCTCTGAGACAGTCCTTTCCTGTCTCGCTTCACTCCATTGCTTACACTTCCTGGAAACTTTCAAAAGAACTGTTATACTGAATTCATTTTCTTCAGCTCATCTCCTAGACAAAACCCAAAATAAGACCACATGAAGACGAAATTCTTGCAGGATACAGGATCATTTAGACTAACAATACAGGAGATGTTCGTTCGTTCATTCATTCATTCATTGACTCACTGACAACTTTCAGTATGCTAAGAAAGATATTTTAGTGATAGCCAGTTCTTGCCTCACAGTACTGAGGAGATCTCAGTTAGTGGCACACCTGGACTTTTCATAGATGTGAAGATTTAGATTCATTTTTTTCTTGCTGTTCTAGGGACTAGTTCAAGGGAACCCAAGGAAAACAAGATTTACAAATTCTTCATTTGCAAATGGCACAGGGTTAAAATTCCACACACCCAAAAACTATCCTAATTGTTTCATGTACATAGGAACTCTCTTCTCCTGTGAGGGAAGCCATTAGTGAATTCTTTCATTGTGACTTGCTTGAGTTTAAGTATGCTAACTATAAGGTATTATGGTCTCAATTCTTAGCATTTATTGAAAAAAAAAACAGCTTTGTTTTAAAGTGGTGTGTAGGAAGGTTTCAGAAGCACATTTTATTCACATTCTTTGTTCTGTTCCTTCAGTACCATCTGGTCTTAGCGAGACATCCTAATTGACACTAATGGCTGGGAGGTCCACTGTAAAGTACAAAGTTTACAGATTAACAGATATGATTAGAAAAAGCAAGGTATCTGCATTAGACTAATACATTTTGTTGGGACTTAAAAATTAATTTAAATGTATTATCAGAGCTTAATTTTTTAATATACAAGACATTTTGTAGGAATTGCCTATACTACTGGGAAGTCCTGAAGCACAATATTTTATGGGAGAATTTATATGCCCTCATAAAAGAAAATGCTGGCGTTGTTTAAGAATTTTCTGACCTCTATTTGTTCCCATTCTAAAGAACTTGGAGCAAGTAGAATCAGCCCCCAAGACTCCCGGAGGTTAGCTTTCATTTGTTCTGATACAGGAAGTGTGCAGACATTGTTTGTATATGTGTATCTTTTTATGTTGTGCCTTATTGCTTTATAATAACACTGCTTATGCTAATGGAAATTTTGTGGTTTGTAAACATTTTAAATGTCAGCTGTTGAGGTTCTTAACGTTTATTATTCTCAGATCCCATTCCACGGTTATCCTTGTTCTTTATCACGCAACAAAATCTCTTCCTTAGACTCACCAGTGTAAACAGTTTAACACACATAACTCATGTATGCATACAACTTTTTTTAGATCCAGCTGTGTGTGCCTTCTGTATCCTTCAGGAGTTCATTCAAGTGAGGAATAAATAAGGGAAGGGGGACAGGAAATGAATGTGGGGAGATATTCAGAGCACAGATAATTTTGAAATTTTTTTTATAAGTTGAAGTACTTCAATATACAACATCTTCTACAATATTGTAATTAAAACTGTTAGCTTCTTTTACCATTAAGTTGAAGTTAAGTATAAAATTTGAAGCTTTGAAGATTATTGTTCTGGCCTGTGGACTGTTCTCATAGTAAAGAAGCCAAAGATCAGTGTGTCTAACCTCACTGCGACACAGTAAGAGGAATTTCCCTGGCAGGGATAGCCAAGAAGTAATACTATACACATTCCACATGGAGGTGTCACCAACCACAGTGGCTTTCTGGTTCTCCCACTGAAAGATCTTGGAACTGGAAGCAGTACAGATCAGAGATGTATATCTAACCCCAATTCATGTATGAGAAACTATGTCATGGATTGATTTAGAATGGTAGGAAGCCATCGAAAACATTCGGTAGTTTTTAGAACCTAGGTTTCCCCACTTAGGAATGCTTAATGTACATTTACTCTTTAAAATGAGTTATTCCTTCAGCTAGGGTTGCAGATAGATGTTGGACTTCTTTTTCTACTGTCTGCAACACCAAAAAGCATGGGTTACCCTTGAAAAGTATCATTGAAATAAATATAAATGAATTATAAAACTTACTCCAGGCATGTTTGTGATTCAATTAACACAAGGTATTACACAAATGG
>JANHMN010000001.1:17240632-17316657 GCA_030674055.1 Rhabdomys pumilio
TGTGTGTGTGTGTGTATCTGGAGAAAGGTGGGTGGAAACTGGACCATTCATACACCACAACCATTGCATTTTGTAGCAGTTTTCTGGCTTCTCTTGAAGGAGATGTTGTCAAGAGCTTATTATACCCAACTCCTAACTTGAGATTACCTATTTCTGTATACATTAACATGTCTGCACATCTTTCCCAGAAATCTCCACTACAAGGGACCTGGCTGGCCACATACATGGGATCAATAACTATTTTTCCTTCTCTTTGCCCTTGACCTTTGCACGTGCATTCATGAAAAGGCAAAAACCTTTGGGTGGGTGCTTCTCAAAAAAATGAGGTGATTATTTAATCTGCATTAAATGCCTTCCCTGTACCAGTCAGTGGGGACATGGTACATAAGTGAGTGGCACACTATTTTTGCACTATTGATAGTAAATGCATATAGACTTAATTTTAATTTTTGATTTAGCTAATTTCTTTAATAACTGCCTCCTGTTTTGTATCATCATGTGTGTGTGTGTCTGTGTGTGTGTGTGTGTGTGTGTGTGTAAAGCTTGCTTGTAGCTAACATTTCCTGACTTTAATGAAAGCTGTGTTGTTCCAGAGTACTTGCCTGCTTTCTCTTTTGCTACATCTTCAATATCAGGCTAAGTTTCTTAATATGCTTTTTCTTTAATAGAAATATAAATACACATTATAAAAAAAATAAGTCTCAAAATGTTAAGCTCACTGGTCTTCTTTTGTGCGTTATTCCCACAAAAATATCAACACACACCATATTTTCCACAGGACATAAATAAGATTCATACTTTTATTGTTAGTTTTCAGATCTTCTATTACCTGCTGGTAAATCTGCTTTATACTATGTCTTTATCCACCTGTGGAGATTCATCCATTGGGCCAGCAAATGATGTTTTATATAACTGACTGTGGTTGGCGCTTTCTGTTTCCACCTTTTCTGCCTGATGATTCCTGCTACTTAGACCATTCTTTACTTAGTTCTTAACTTTTGATTCTCCTACTGAATATCCCATTTTTTTTCCTCTTGTGGATTCTCGGAATCTTACAGTTGACCTATTTTTCTTATTACAAAAGATGTTAACGTCTAAAACAGAAGTTGGCAAATCATGACTGAGTGGACAAATCTAGCATAGATTTTGTTTTTATGAATTTCCCAGAACTATGGTGGCTTTACATTTTTAAAAGGTGGTTAAAAAGTAATACTTGATAGAGATGGAATGTGGCCAATAAACCTGAAATATTTACCATATGATGCCTTTTTTATGATTCTATGGTTAAACTCTGCTTCAGAGTATGTCTAGCTAGTCTCCAAGTATCCAACACTCATAGAATCTCTTATCATTGAGAAATAGTACACTAAAATGACTGTCCTCAGAGAGATCTGTTTACCTGACTATAGGTGAAATCAGCCCTCAAATATTTGATTTTATACCTGAAATTATAGTATTTCTTTTTTTTCTTTTCTGTTTTGTTTTGTTTTGTTTTTCAAGACAGGGTTTCTCTGTGTAGCCCTGGCTGTCCTGGAACTCACTTGGTAGACCAGGCTGGCCTCAAACTCAGAAATCCGCCTGCCTCTGCCTCCCAAGTGCTAGGATTAAAGGCGTGTGACACCACCGCCTGGCGAAATTATAGTATTTCAAGGAAAATTGTTGCAAAAATCTTGAGACTAATTTTCCTTGCTGCCTTAAATGTTAAGAAGGCATTGCCTTATATTTTTGCTCTTCTATCTAGAGCAGAATGGACTGCTTCATTTATGTTTGAGTCTAGCACATATTCTCTTTTTTTTCTGAATCCTGGGGTCAACTATGAGCAATAATCATAATGCTGGAGTATCTAGAAGTTCATTCATGTAAGGAGAAGCATTATGGTAAGTTTTTCAATGCACGTAGTCAGTGATAAGTAGATTAGGAGGAGAATGAAGAGGGATGTCCATACCAAGAGAACTCATTGAAAGGCAGCTGTTGAAAATTAAAAAAAAATGTAATATTTACCAAGAGTTGGGAACCTTACAATTAAACCAGAACTTGTTCTCACTATCAGAGATGAAACAATGAGTTAGATGATATTTTCACTAGGATTTATCCTTATGATAGGGATATCACATGTGTCCAATGGTGATGCATGCTATGGAGGTAAATATTACTGAATAAAATTAATAGGGTATATCAAATGGGAATATTTCTCTATTGTGCAAGAATGCACTTGGTCTTGAATGACATACTAAAAATAGAACAGAGACAGTATGAAACTAAGTATTGGTACCAACAGTTTATGTAGAGGAAATATCACACAAAAACCAGGCATAAATGATGGTCATATGCAATTTGAGCACCTCAGAGGCATAGACAAAGGATTTCTGGAGCAAGTTGCTTAGTCATGTTAGTTGGAATCAATGAGTTTGGGTAGAGTGAGAGGCCCTCTCTTCAAAATATATTTGGGATCTGTTGGAAAGAATGCCTGATGTTAACTAACTATAGACACACACACACACACACACACACACACACACACACACACATGCTTGCACATCGAATCCACTCTCCATGTAAGTATGAAGATGTGCATGTACACTACAGACACACAATTTTTAAAAAGTGGCAATTACAGCATCTGGAGCATTAATGTTTGTTGTAAAGTTTGGGAGGAGGCTAGTACAAGCGGGAAGGAAAAAAGCAGAGTGGAGTAAAGAATTCAGAGCTCATAGCCTCTGGGTACCAGATCTAAGGGATGCTCAGGATGTTGTCTTTTTATCATGAATGAAGTAGGAGCAACTTAGGACTTTGAGAATAGGATTACAGTTCAGTACCAAAAATTGTGGTTTGTTTGTCTTTGTGGAGATTAGGTTATATGAAAGGGGAAACCCTGACAGGTCAGGTAAAGGGAGATTTTAGAAATTTAAAAAGTAGAGGGAGTCGGGATTAGAACAACGATGACAGCAGCATAAGAAAACATTATTTAAAGGATGAGATTGTGTTTTTAAACCAGCGCACTGTGTTGTATTTTACTGTGCTGTATTTTGTTCAAAATATAAGACAAAGAGAGAGTAAAAAAGAATTCATAATTTTAATGCAGTACAAATGAAACGGTAAAGTTTTGGAAGAAAATGAGGGAAGGAGGTATAGTTTTGATGGCAATGAACTAGAAGCTGGCTACTTGCCTTCTAGAGTTGGGGATTTTCACCTAGCCATTAGACTTCTCACTAGAGACCTAAATGGATGGGCATGCAAGCCAGAAGAAAGTTTATATAGATACCGGTTTCGGGGTTATCATTTTATAGAGTTTATAAAGGTATGAAGTGGAAGAAAAGTTCCCCAGGAAGTTTTGAAAATACTGCCTGAGACCTAAGCTCTAAGTAGAAGTCAATGGTGAAGATGAAACACGACATCAAGAAAAGTATAGGGACAATAGAAGGAAAGACAGATGTTAGAAGTCAAGTGACAAGAGTATGTTGAGAAGAATGTGACCAATACTATTAAAGGATGCTTATGTGGAGCCAAATTAACACCACATTCACGGCTCAGCAACATTTTTAGGGATCTTAGGGGTAGTGTCCAGTCAAGAAGGAATTGGAGAGACACTGGAGAACTAAAAATAATTTTAATTGCTCTTTTTTGAAATTTTTATTATATATTTTCGTTATTTACATTTCAAATGTTATCTCCTTTCCTGGTTTCCCCTCTAAAACCCCCCTATCCCATCCCTCCTCCCTCTACTTCTATGAGGGTGTTCCTCCCAGACCCACCCACTCCTGCTTCCCCATAATGTGATAATTAGAAATGAAAGAAATTGAATGACTAGAAAATATATAGCT
Organism: Rhabdomys pumilio; assembly: GCA_030674055.1. Lineage (NCBI taxonomy): Eukaryota > Metazoa > Chordata > Mammalia > Rodentia > Muridae > Rhabdomys > Rhabdomys pumilio. Next base: position 17,244,454 of record JANHMN010000001.1, read on the forward strand.
TCATGGGAAATAGTTTTTTAAAGGGATAGACATTAGAGCATTTGTATAGTACTCAGGAGTGAAGCAAGCAGAAGAGACAGGGGACAGCATCGATGATGGCTTACTTGAATGCCCATCATCTAGAAGGTTAGAGGTTGATCTTTTATAATTTTGTTGAAGGTAAATCTTTCATGAAAGATGTAGAAGTAGGCTAATAAATGTTTGAAAGTTTATAGAAAGTTCTATTTTCTCAGCAAAATGTGAATGGAAGACTAATGTGACTGACACATCAAAGTGATGTACCCAAATACAAGGTACAAAACCCATAACTTTTTCTATAAATAAAACTACAAATTCTATAAACTGAAATGGTTGAAAGTATATCTTTCATTAGCCTGTACTCTTTAGTTATGTTACCAGTCAATCTACTCATAACTAATTTAGTCATTTTCTTGGGAGTCATGCTAATAATTTCCCCAGAGTCTTGTAAAATTAAAAAACATACACCTAAAAGCATATATTATCATTACTGTTTCTCTGGTGATTGGTGCTTTTCTTAAGACATGGAGGTAGACATTTAATGCACGGTTAATTTTATTTATAAATAGGTTGTTGCGATATACTTATTATCGTAGCCTTTATTAAAGCATGACATTGAGAACTGAAATAGCACGGTGTTGCAGACACTCCTTTAAATAGAATTTTATGAACAATGGAATATTTTTGGGTTTTTTTTTTTTTGTTGTTGTTGTTTGTTTTTTAGAGACAGGGTTTCTCTGTGTAGCCCTGGCTGACCTGGACTTACTCTGTAGACCACGCTGGCCTTGAACTCAGAAATCTGCCTGCTTCTGCTTTCCAAGTGCTGGGATTAAAGGCGTGCACCACCACTGCCCGGTACAATGGGATATTCTTAAAGCTAGTGTTAGTATTATGTTTCAAACTTATATCATTAAATGACCTTTCTATTTCATTTACAATCAGTCCAAAGTGAGATTTCCCCTCTTGTACACTCTAAAATACAAGAATAACCTTCATACTAAGCTAACTCTAAAGATCAATCTTTAACATTTAATAGATAGATTGCAAATACAAAAGGATTAAATTCATCAAACCTTTGGTATAGAATGTCCCTGCATTTGATAGCTTATCATTATATTTCTCATTACCCTCTATGAATGTTGTTCAAGGTAATAGTTTGCTATTCTATAGTTTTATATGCATCATGTTAGTATTTAGATTAGACAGGAATAGCTCAATGATTAGTATTATATAAGACCTATAAGCTGGAACCATTAGTTTATAAATGAATTTCATAAATGCCAAAGCTAATAAAAGTTTAAATTCAATTTTGCCTTCTAAAAATTACAATGCTGTATTATAAATGTGTTTAATGTTGTCTGATAAACAATTATGTCTTTTGGGAAGAATGGGGCTCTAATATATATTGAGGCTATCACTTAACAAATCAAAAAACTAGTTTCTTCCTCAGATTAAAAAAGATAGATACCTTAATTTTAGAATCTAAATTTTCTACATCTCAGGCATGAGAATCCATTTGAAATTAGTTGAATCTTGGCACATGGAAAAGAGTCATATCTACTGTTTATATAGTTGGTTATGCAAGACCTATCTTGCTTGCCTCTTTTTTAAACATATTTTATTCTTTTATTGTATGTTGGGTGGGTCACATGTACCATTATGCAATTCCAAAGACCATTTGTGAGTGTTATTTTTCACCTTCCCTAGTGTAGGCACTGAAAATTGCAAGCAGAGTGTGAGACTCTGTGCCAAGTTCTTACAGGTTAAGACATCTAATTGACCCTTGCTAATCCTATAAATGTATTTAACTTTGGTATGATCTCTTTATCACTATTATATCTTAATCCTTTTAGTAAACATTCTAAATTTTACAATGTTTTTTGTGATAGTTATTTTGTATTATAGTACTCAACAAAAATTAATTAATTTAATAACTATTTACTAAATTTCTACTATATTTCATGTACTGTGTTGTCCTAGTTGATAATAAAACAAACCAAATGCTTTATTTCACAAATTTTAGTTTCAGCAAAGGGAGAAAAATTTTGATAAAATGTGAATTTGTTACATGTAAAATGGTCTTCAAAAGAAAGAAAAACAAGTGGGGTAAAATATAAGAGAAAACTGGGGTAAAATATGGCAGCATTACAATTTTGAATAAGCCATTCTGGACAAGTCTACTGAAAAAAACATTTTAAAATAAAACTGCTTATAGTCTTATTATCTTGGTGAACTTCTGAAGTTGTGACTCTAGAAAGTACTGTGATTAATATTTTAAAATAATTGAATGTATGTAGTTACCTGGGTAGTAAAAGGGATACTGTCTGCTCTATAAGGCATGCACGAGAGCAGAAAAATGTGTAATCACAGGTTCACTTGCTGGAATGAAAAATCCTGAAGTGGAAACAAAGCACCAAGTGATTAGTGATTTGCCTGTGACACAATGTCAAAAGAGAAGTCCAGATGCATACTCTACGACTTCCAAAAATTTGGTAAAATGATATAAACCAACCAAGCATCAGTATGTTCCTCTGTAAAACTGAGATTTTGTTGGAACCCATACTATAAGTGAGAATTAATTTTATAGGAGGGAGAAAAGATGAGCATTTAGATGACTTCAAACAGCTAGAGACAGCTATATTTAAGGCCAGAGAGGCAGTGTATTTACATTGTCATAGTGTATCAGTACACAGTATAGTGTGATCAGGACACAGAACGCAGTTACTCAATGGTGAGAGTTCAAGATTAAAACAAGAATAAAGATTACATGACTGAAGCTGGCTAATAAGAGAAGAAAAGGAGATTTCATTGGGGGAAAATGGGATGGTTAGATGTTTTCTTTAGTCAGCAGTTTCTGAAACTTCAGGATCTGTCGTCTCTTTCTGTAATCACTGAGTATCAAAGGTAGAGGGCAGGTGCTTTTCTTCTGCAGACTTCTGAGAGTTTTAATCTCATGCTTGGGGTCTTGACTTGTGGGGGGAGAAGTAGCTTTTAGAACCTATATCTGTGCCTATAAATAATTACAAAGATGAAGTATGAACGTACAGACACAATTTCATAAACTGAAGATTTGAAGTATCCCTTCATCAAGCAAGGCTGCTAATGTCTTTTTTCTCACCAACATATATTCACTTTTTCTCTTTATGTTGCAGTGGTAATTAATCCTATATTTCAAACTTTTTATAATTAGTATATCTGTTGTATACTTCTAGTCAGCGAACTTTGGTGTTAGTAGAAATTATTTTGAGGGTTGGATGGTAAATTTGATTAGTATTTGTGTTCTGTCTAATCTACAATTTTAATTCTCTAACTCTTTCTCTCTTTCTAGAGATCACAGCAATATTAAACATAAATCTATTATTAACTCTGCAATGGCTAGTCAAGTAGTCAAGTGAAAGGAAGTCACAAGTCTCTTACTTTAAATCAAAAGTCCTCAACAGTATATAAAGAACTATAGGCAACTGTCTGGGTCAGCTGGACAATCAAGTGGGACCCTTAGACCCTTAGACCCTGTAGAGATGCGAGAGAAAATAAGGAGACTCAGTAAGTCAAGAGGTCTGATCAAGCTGGTAAAATTTTTATTGTTCACACCAGTTATATAGTCTAAGGACAGGATATGGGGAGGGGTAGGAAAGGAAAGAGGGCTTTGCAGGTGGAGGAAGGTAACTGCAGCTGTGGGGTCTAACTAAGTTATTCTTACAAAGCCTTTTTGTTACCAGGAGTTCTAAAAACATCTATCTAGCAGGATGTTGTCTAAATCTAGAGATCAGGAGGAAGGATAACTAAGGTGGGTTACTTATGAGGCCTTGTTTGAAGTTCTGAGAACTGACAAGTGAATCATGGAAGGGAAGCAGAAAGAAAAAAGAGTAAGGCCTTGCCATGGCTTCCCCAGGCAACTGATTACAGCTGGGAGCTGAAGAGTTGGTCTTCCCCATGGATGACTACATCATGTTTGGTATTGCTAAACATGCATACAAGTTACATTATATGATCTCAAAATGTTATATTTGGGAATATATATGTATATACAGATACATATATTTATGTAATGTGAATGAAAAAGATGCCATGAATTTGAAGGTGAGTGAGAGAGGATATGGAAGTGTTGGAGGGAGTAAAGAGAAGGGATAAATATTATATTTAAAATACAGTCTTAAAAATAAACAACAATAACAAAAATACAGACAATAGTAAGCTTAATAAGAAAGACATGTTGGAAATTTGATCTGTGATGAGCAGTCAACAGTTGAGGATCTAAAGAAAAAACTCTCGAGGGAAATAAAAAGTTATTCTCTATATAATATAAGAACAGGGAACACAAATAGTATTGTTAGTAATAAGCATTTATTAGCAACATGGATAGAGGAAACTGGTTAGAGCATTACCTTAAGCCAAAATCTAAAATAAGAGAATCTCAATTTTCTTCATTTTGAAGGCTATTAAAGATAGTTGTGATAGCTTATAAAAAGCAAATGCCAATTTTCCTTTTTCAAATGAAGTAATCAGATGAGAGCCATACCCAAGGTTTATAAATACATAGCTTGGGTTGAACCTAGAACATTCTCTTCTCTGTACTACCTATCACTAGGCCAAGGCCTGGAAGCTTCTAGGCTCCTTACAATCTAAGCTTCTGCAAACCTAGACACTAGAGGCTTCAACTGCAAGCCACCATCTTCTAAACTAGGACTAGAATGTTTCAGCCTCTGAGACTTCCTGCTGAGTAAACTTATTCTTTCTAGCTATTTCTTAAGTCTGGCTGTCTGGTTCAACTCAGCTGTTTGGCTCAAACTCCTCTTCAAATTGACTGATTCAAATTGACTTCTCTCAACTTCTGACTTTATTATTCTGCTTGGAAACAGTGCCTCTAAACTGCTCCTAACTCAGTTGCTCTGCTCTGAGCTGAAATGAACTGGATTGAATTGAGTTGAGCACAACCAAATTTCTTCTCTCTTCCTCCCTGCTCTTTAAGTAGCCACTCTTTTCTGTCTGTTCTTCTGAGAGTTGGACATATAATATCTCTGACTCATCCTGTCAAATCTTTCTCTATTTCATCACTTTGTCTGCCCCTCAATTAGATGTCATAGCCTTGGAAGGTGTGTATTAAGGGCATAGTCCATTCAGAGGGATTAAATACATGTATTAAGGGCATATCTGTACTCCAGAAAGAGGGACAAAGGTGTGTATTCCAGCAAGGGGAATTAAAGGTGCATATAATTTCATTTTTTATTGGATATTTTATTTATTTACATTTCAGATGTCATCCCTTCTTCCCATTTCTCCTCCCTGGAACACCCCTCTCCCATTCCCTCTCCTCCTTTTTGCTTTTATACCATTTTAATTACATGCAAGTAATAAGGTCAGTACTAGGTTGAGGGACTAGCAATACAATAGGTGTAAATAGTCAAGGAACAAGCAAGACAATAATACAAATAGTCAAAGAAAAAGCAAGGCATTAATCCCAGTTATGTGAACACTCTTGTGATCACTGTTTCTAAAGGCTTATCAGGATGACCAAAGTATCTGAGACAACTTCCCTGTCCTAGCCCCAAATCATTTCCATGTCTGAAGCCTAATTCTTTATTTTAGCCTAAAATTTAGATTCCTGTCTGAACTTCTTTGTTTTAGCCTAATATTTAGATTCCTGCTTGAAATTACTTCTTTGTTTTATCTTAATGTCAGATTCCTGACTGAAGCCTACTTCCTTTTCCTTGGCCAATGTCATATTCCCGCCAAGAAGCCCATTTCCTTGTCCTTGGCCCATGTCAGATGTTTGCCAAGCAGCCCCAAAGGCTCTCTGCCTCTACCCATTTATCCCTAGACAGTGTTATTAAATTAACAGGCTGGCAAGCCAAGGACAGGCAAGATTCTTCACAGAGCCTTACCAACCTAAGACATAAGTGCATTGTTTTTGATAATGTATATTCCATAACAGGAAAGGAAGGCATTCATGTCTGAATGACCTAAAACAGGCTCATACTTGTTAATGGAATTTCTGTATTCCAGTCATCTTATAACTTTGGATGTGATCCCTTGTCAGAGCAGCCATGTGGCTGGATTAAAGCAATTGGTTATCAGATTCAGGAAGATTGCTTCCAGTTATAGTTAACAGTCTATATAGTAAGATCGTATCTCAAAATACAAAAAGAAAAAAAAAGGAGGAGGGATGGTGGTAGGGTGGAAAAGTATGAGGGAAGGAAGGAGGACGAAATGGGTGAGAACATAGAGACATGGAGAGAGACAGTAAGACAGAGAGAGAAATAGAAAGAGAGACTGTCACATAAAACTTAAGCAGAAAAGCTGCTTTAGAACATAACATTTGAAGTAATACAGTGAGCAATCAATGTTGAAGTCTTATTACATAAGGAATAAATTTTGTAAGGCTATAGATTTTGCAAATAGTGATTATTCTGAAGGATTTGAGCAAAGAAAACTGAAATGAAATGTCCTCACAATGTTTACAGAATTCTTGAAGTCCTGCTAGATATTGATGAGCCATAGGAGTTGTTCAAGTGTCAGTATAAACAGACCTTGAGATTAAAATAATTCTAACCCTGTGGATTACTGTGAATAGTTCAAGCATCAGTCGAAGATATATTGTGTGTAGAATCCATTAGAGAACTGGAATTAGACAAGAAATATGAATATATTACTAAATTCTACAGAACTTATGATAAAACATGAAAGGATGGAGAGTTGCTTCTTATGTATTAATCAAAAAACTATTTTCTTGAGGTGGTAAAGAAGCCCAGATCTTTGATGAAATAAAATGTAAGATTAAGAAAAAGTGAGTAGCAACTGGAATTAAAAATGTTTTTGGTTAGGGTGTTATCAAACAGCCTTACATACTATAGAGAAATGGTCCATAAAAAGAAAAGTTTATTGATCAAATAAATGGTATCTTGGCTCCATTTTAAGAAATGTGAAAGCTTACAATTTTCTATACTTACCACCCAGAAGGGTAAGCAGCCATCAACATTGAGAACACAGGTTTCTATTCATTAGTTTAATCGTTTTGACTCTTTGAAGACTCATGTGGCTGTCAACATTAATTGAGCTATGCAGAATTATTTTTAAAGGTTTGTGTGTATATGTGTGTACATGCACATACGTGCATTCATTTTTATAACATTTATACCATGTCTATGCCTGCAGAGGCTAGAATAGAAAATTGGATCTCTTGGATCTGGAGTTACAGGAAGTTGAGATCCATTAGATAGGGTTTCTGGAAACCTTTTCCTAAACTTTGGAAGAGCATCAAAGGCTCTTAACTTCTAGAGCATCTCTCCAGCTCAGAGCAGCATTTAAATTTTTCTGTCCAGAGGAAATGCTATCAAGTCCTTAAATTAGCACAGTATAGTAAAAGCAACTTTTCTGTTCACTGGACAGGAGAAGACAAAGTTCTTTATTTCACTTGTTTTATTGCAATATTTGCCTTATTGTAGTAGTCTGGAGTCAAACTTATACTACATTCAAGGTAAGCCTGGACTTTTTTTTTTTTTTAATGAGAAACTTAGTTTTGCAATTAGAGAGATGACTCAATGGTTACATAACATGTACTGATCTTGAGTAAGACCTCTGTTAGGTTCCTGACACCCAGGTTGCATGGTTCACAACTGCCTCAACTCCACCTGGAGCCATGTTTCCAGCCCTGTTTTCCAGTTTAACTTACCGTAGTTATTCAAATATGTATGCGTATATACGTATGCATATGCACACACATAATTGTAAACCTTGACTAAGATTTTTATATTTACATTTATCTTTTGAATTATCTGAGTTGTGGCAAAAATTTGAGTATGTTAGCAACGATGGATCATAAAGAAGAACAACTGAAAAACACTGCAGATTAAAACATTAAATCTTTACTCAGTAAACATAATTTGCTATGAACAAAACCAAATGTTGATATAAAGCTACAGTTATTATTGTTAACATCAGTGTTTCCCAAACAGGATGAAAAAGTGTTATTTCACAAAATGAAGGATTCCATTTCCTTGTGTTACATTAAGGTTTTAATTTGGCCATCACTACAAGGCTGCACTTGTATCGAAGTACCAGTTTGGATTTACATGTTGGATTGGGATGCACAATCCAACCCTTGAGGCTTGTTTTAGTTATGATAGACTGTTATGCTTTAGTCTTTGCTGAAATGATTGTCATAAAAGGCATCATTCATTTACTAGTATAAAAGATGTGATAAGAAACTAATGTGTTGAACATACTATGGATATCAGTGTAGATGCCTTGACTAAAGCATGACTAGGGAGACCTATTGCATTACTTTTGTTTCTTCTTTGACTGGACATTTCCTTATCTTTCAGTATGTTTAAATTATGCACCATGTTAAAATTGCACAGAAAGCCACACTTCTTATTAAACTTCTGTGACTAGAGCATTTCTAAAATGGCCAACCTGAAGCAATGAATCCAGAGAAATTACTTTGGGTATATCTCAGCCTTTGCTTCAGAAATATTGAAGTGTGTATCCAAGGCAAAAGTTGTCTTTCAAAACTTGAGAAGCTGTTCCTGTTCATATAATCCATCAGCCTTTGAAGAGGAAGGAGCCTTTTATTTGAAAACAAAGGTCGTATTAGAAATAAAACAACAGATGCATGACTAACAGCATCCTCTCATTCCTAAGGAAGCCCTCATTTAAATTTCAAATCAATAACAAACTCATCCAAAACACCTTTTGAACAAGCAAAAATAAATAAATAAATAAATAAATCAACTCTATTTCAAACAGAAACAGTTGTGAAATAAAACATAAGCTAGATATCATCTTTTTCAGGCTTTGCTTATTATAAAAGGTTCAGCACATCTTGGAGAAGTACAATTTAACTGATAAAAACCATTTAATTTATTTACTTATTACTTATTATTCATTATGTATGCCTCCAGATTAATAATCATTGACCTCAACTATAATAACAATGTAGGACCAGTTAGATATGTAAAATCACTTGTCTCAGAAGATTAAAGTCCAGAATTAGATTCCTGGATTACATACCAGGTGGAAAGAACATATTCCTGAAAGTTGTCCTCTGATATACACATATGTTCCTGCATTCACATCCACAAACATATACCACACATACACATATATCCAGTGATAGATAACATAAAAAATTAAAAAGTGAGTATGTACAAACAAAACATAAAATACTGAAATACTTTAGGGATGATTTAAGAAAGATTTAATGTAAATTATTAGAAAAGAGAGGTCAAAGATTATATTTTAAGGATTGGGCAAGGATCAAAACTCTTTAAATTTCTTTATCTAGTCTATTTATGCAAAAGTTCTGGTAGCCATCTTTGATTTCTGATATATTTTATACAACTGCTTTGGGAAAATACTTGTATAAAATACATTATACAAACTGAAGTTAGTAGATCACCTGGGAAATAAAAAGAGGCATGCTATTGGAAATGGAGGTTATTGAAATTTTCAGTCTGAAAGTGACTTTGAATTAAGCTCTGCAGACAAAACTTGTCATTGATAAAGACTGCCTTAGGTAGGGTCTTACTGCTGTGAACAGACACAATGACCAAGGCAACGCTTAGCGAACAACATTTAATTGGGGCTGGCTTACAGGTTCAGAGGTTCAGTCCATTATCATCAAGGTGGGAGCATGGCAGCATCCAGGCAGGCATGGTGCAGGAGGGGCTGTGAGTTATATACCTTCATCTGAAGACTGCTAGGAGAAGATTGGCTTCCACAAAACTAGAACAAGGGTATTAAAGCCCATGCCCACAGTGACGTGCAACAAGACCACATCTAATCCTACAAGGCTACACCTCCTAATAGTGCCACTCCTTGGGCCAAGCATATACAAACCATCACAGAAGACTTACAAAAAAAGTAGTCTTTTAGTAAACTTCAGAATTACTGTTAATAGTAAATTTATGAATTGGTTCATTCAATTTTGTATGATTATTGAATATTTGGCACTTTGTATGCATGGCTATCTTAGAGAGCCTTTGAAGACATCATAACTTTGTAGTATGAGTAAAATTATATCTTTAGGTTACATTATATCTGCATAGCTCTCACATTCTAATCACAAGCATGATATACTTCTGTAGAATAATCAAATATGACTTATTGGAGTAGTTTTGAAGGCAAACAATGAAAGATAAAATGTGTTTTCTATATACAGGTTCTGGACCAGAATCAGGTGAGAAACACGAACACACATACACACATAAATTTTGAATTTGCACAATGTCTAGGAGACTTGTAATGAAGGTATGTGATCTTCATTTTCAACCACAAATTAGGTATTTTTTCCTACCATTCCAGGAACAAAGTAAAAGCATAGGAGAGCTCAAACAGCCTTGATTTAAGTCTTTCATACTATAAGAAGGGAAACAGAAGGGAAGACATATGCACACTTTCTTCTCTGCTGCTGTCTAGTTAGAAAGACACCTGAGATGGAGTCAGCAGGCAGATAGAGAAGCTAAAGTTGAGAGTCAACGGGGCCCTCAACTCATCTCAGAAAGCATTATATAAACAGGTTGACCAGTTTCACCCTAGAAAGAGCTAGATTATGACATACTGGGACCAAATAAGATAGGGGACTGTATAGATAAGACCACAATCAAATTTGTTTCAATTAATATTCATTAAATAGTTGCTACATGCACATGACGATGCTTTATACAAGTATTGACCATAAGGTTCAGCTCAGTAAGCACTTGATAAATTAATGAAAGGGTGAATATTAGTTCTCCAATGTGACATGTAGCAGCACTGGGAGCAGGGAAGAGGGATCATCTTTTAATTTTTTTATTATTTCCTTTGTGTTAGGTATCTTTGAATAAACCTGATTTTCCTTGCTTCTTTTACCAGCACATGCTGTTACTTACCTGAAGAACGTTGCTGTTTATCTCAACTGGGTCATTTGGATTAGCACACATCACAAGACAGATGCTGGGAAAGTTCTGCCGCATCCAACTTGTTCTGTCTCCGGAACTGCTGCAATTACCCTGAGGACATTCTTGGTGCAGCTTGCTGAAGTTTGGGAGATGCGTAGCAGAGCAAATCACTCTAGCTGTGTCATCTGAGCTCTGCCTAGATAAGCTCACTGCCAAACAAGTGCAACCAAGTTCAACAGTTCTGCTTAGAAGGTATCCCAGGAGCTGGGACAGTGGAACCACTTTTATTATTATTCTAGTGAAGTTTTGTGATCTTATTTTCCCCATTGCATCCTTGTATCCACAGATAAATGCAATCGCTTCATTCCACTAATCTGGCCCCATCCCCTATCTCTCTTCCCTTGAGTGATGTTCTCTCTTCCTTTCAAAATAAATCAAGTTTATTTATTACTTGCTGTGTGTCAGGCATTATGCAGAGATGGCGAAGGATAATAAGATACTGCCACAATCACTTTATCCCTACGTAAGTCAAACTTCATTACAACCCGTGCTCTCTCTCTGACTATCAAAATCATTAGTCTACAGAACTAAGTGATTATCTGAAGCCAATAGTACTTTGCTTAAATGTTGAATCCAAAGCCTTTGAGCATCTAACTAAAGGTAAATAATAGGCAGTGCTTAGTCATTACTTGCATTGTTGTCTCTGGCCTCATGTCTTTGAGCCTGGGCATGGAGCCATGTGGTAATCCATAGGTTATTTGCATCTGAAATGCCAGCAACAAAACATATAAAAGATACTTTACTTATAGGAAGTGACAAGGATGTAATGGATGTTATTATGACATTTCGTAATAGGTAATGACACGAACATAAATAATAAATTACAATTTTATTGCCCTTATAGCAAAATGCTAAGAAACATCTAAGCTTTATATTTTAGTTTAAAAATTTTATTTTTCTTAATAATTACAAACACATGTAAAAATAAATATAATAAAATCAGTCATAATCAGCTTTCAGTAAATTTTTGTAATTTGTACTATAGCTACCTTCTTAAATTTAATTTTATAGCAAATCCTACCTATAAAATCATTTATTCTATAAATATTCAGTACATCCATCTTTAATCTTTCAATACATATGCAGGTATGTATCTATCATCTATTTCTCATTGAGCTGAATTTTATCTGTATGTCTAAAATTAAAATTAATTTTTAGAAAGACAGGTGAGAGTTGATTACTATTCTATCCAGCAGCTCTGAGGGTTTGCTGTATGACCTTAGCAGGTAAAGGATCTTTCAGGTAGAACTAAGACCCAAGTTCTGTTTCCAGCTCTACTCTGGGACTCCAAACAGTTGTGTTCTGAACTTGCTGAGTACAACATGACTATTAGGGGACATTTCTCAAGGTATATTTTGCTGTACAATAACACAGGACAAAAAAGATTCATACATAGTTCTTAATTTTCTTATCAGTCAGTATTTAAAACAATGAATAATAAGTTATCAATTACATCTTCCAAAGGTGAATGATGATGTTTCCTCTTTTTTTATTGGATATTTTATTTATTTACAATACAGATGTCATCCCCTTACCCCATTTCCCTTCCCTAGATTCTCCTATCCCATCCTCCCTTCTCCTTTATGCTTTTATTCCATTTTGATTAAATGCATGTATTAAGGTCAGCTCTATGTTGAGGGTCTAGCAATACAATAGATGCAAATAGTCAAGGAACAAGCAAGACAATAAACACAAATACTCAAAGAAAAAGCAAGGCATTAAACCCAATTACATGAATACTTTTGCTTTTTAAAGAAATATTAAAGGTCCAGATAGTAACATTTTATATACTTACCTGTTGATTCTTTCAATTAACTCCAGTAATCTTTCCTACATTCTTTTGCTTCTGATTGACAGTGCACCTCAGATTCATCTCACACATCTTGCCCAGACTCAACCTAATTTTCGAAGAAGCCCTTGACTTCTTCAAATAAAGACTACAATATTAATATTTGTGGGCTCAAGGAGGTTGGTTGATTTGTAACTTGTAGGGTTTTCAGTGAAAGATGTAAAGCATGTGTGCGTGCAAAATGCTTAATGAATCCATATAAATTCTTGAATTTGCACACAGAACTCACTGAATTGGAATTTATATATAACTTCGTTGCTTCCATATTTGAATTTCTTGTCATCCATTGCTGACAGTTCAGGCTCTCAATGACAACAAATGATTATTCATTAGCTTTATTACAAATAAAATACACATAGGACTATTGAAGAGCAATTCTGGTATAAAGTCACCATCGTCACACTCAAAGCTTTTGAAACATTCTTGTTAATTTGTTTTGTGCTGAGAGCACATAGATAGGATATATATATATATATATATATATATATGCATAGATATATACATATATATTTAAAATAATATTATTTTAATGTAAACTATATATGAATATATAGTTTAATTTTGTATTTAGTTATTGGAACCAGTTATGAGCTACTCTAGCTCATAACTAATTGGAATGTGTAAAAACAAGAACAAAACAAAACCCTTCCATTAAAAATATTTCCATTATAAAATTTTCTATTCTAATTTTTATCATTAGATTATTTTCATTAAAGTCAATCCACAGGCATATACCTACAATTTAAAGTACTTGAATTGTAGGAAATGAGTATCAGGAGAGATAAATTTTTGAGGTCATACAATATTTCATTTTAATTGTATGACCTCAAATATTTATCTGTCCCAGTATTTATGGCCTTTTACAACATGACCAGTTACATACTGCAGATGCTATGATTTGTAATTTCTGAGTGTTGGTTATAACAAACTTTGAGCGCTTGTCCTTCCTATTGCCCAATAGAGAAACATCCTCCATTCCTGCCTTTTTGTATTTATAATCCCTGTGTGAAAAAGTAAAAATTACTGTTTGATTAAAAAAAATCCTACTTTATAAAATAAGTATATAAAATCAATTTTTATATTTAAAAAAAAATTAAAGTAGCGATCCACCAGAAAGAAAGAAAGAAAGAAAGAAAGAAAGAAAGAAAGAAAGAAAGAAAGACATCCTCCGAGTGTGATGGATTTCTCAATACCTCATGAAAGTGTTTTATCGTCTAAGTTTACTCAAAAACAACTCAAACACTTATGGTGCATATAAAAATGCGCTCACACATACGTGCCTGCCTAAGCCTTGATTTCTCTCTACTATTCATTAATGAAATAATAGAGCATAAATTGTGTTAAAGACAGTTTTCTTTTATATTTAAATTTTGTTGTTGTTGAAAGCAAACTGCTTGTAACTAGTTGATGGAGCATGCAACATGGATTCAAAACCTGATAAATGTGTGTGTTGATCATTTGTCAGGGTCATTTGTCCTCTGTGAATACATGGGTGAATTTTTAGAATCCTCTTCACTCTTATTACCCGAAGATTTTGGAGCTAGAAATTAACAAACATTGCAGTTATTTTGGACCACCAAGCAATCATCTTTCTTCTTTGTTGGTATTCGCACTTACTTCACTCAAGTATGCTAAGAGCTGAAGTTAAATACAGTTTCAGAGGGATTAGCAGCAAGATATTTGTTTGGAGATCCATTGACATTCCGTTATCATCTACGAGCTACAAACACGTTTACTGTAGAACTATCACACAAGATAAGATCAATTCTTCTTTGAACAAGAGAGGAGGAGATCATCTGCTACTAACAAAGGCTCTGAAACCCAGGGATGATGTGAACATTTAATCCATTTGTTCTCAGTTCAAGCCTCACTATCCTAGCCAAGGCTCAGTTGATAAATCTGTAGGAAAAACTGTACACCACATCTTCTCCTCCTCCCCCTCCCCCTCCTCCTCCTCCTCCTCCTCTTCCTCCTATTATTATTATTATTATTATTATTATTATTTATTACTTTTATTGTTTTACAGTCCAGTTCCTCCTCCATACTTCCTGACCCCTGTCTTCAAGAGGATGTCTCCACTCCCCTACGCGACCCACTGTCAGGCCTCCCCACTCCCTGGGCCCTCAAGTCTCTCCAGGGTTAGGTGCATCTTCTCTCACTGAGGACAGACCCAGCTGTCCTCTGTTATATATGTGACTGGGGCCTCATAGCAGCTCTGTATGTTGCCTGGTTGGTGGCTCAGTGTCTGAGAGATCTCATGGATCCAGGTTAGTTGAGACTGCTGGTCTTCTTATGGAGTTGCTCTCCTCAACTTCTTCCAGCTTTTCCCTAATTCAATCAGGGATTCCTGACTTCAGTCTATTGATTGGATGTAAGTATCTGAATCTGTCTTAGTCAGCTGCTTTCCAGGCATCTCAGAGGATAACTCTTCTAGAATCCTGTCTGTAAGCACACCGTAGGATCAGTAATAGTATCAGGCCTTGGAGCCTTCCCTTGAGCTGGATCCCAAGTTGGGCCAGTCACTGGACCTCCTTTCCCTCAGTCTCTGCTCCATTTATGTCCTTCCAGATTTTTTAGACAGAAAAAATTCTGGGTCAGAGTTTTTGACTGTAGGATGGCAACCCTATCTCTCTACTTGATGCCCTGTCTTTCTACTGGATGTGGACTCCCTGTGGGCCAGAAGAATGAGTGTAAATAAGCAACCTTGGGAGGTGGGAGATGGAGAGACCCTCTAGAGTGTACCAGAGACTTGGGAGGTGAGAGACTGTCAGGACTCAAAGGGAGAGACCTTAGATGAAATGCTCAACAGTGGGGAGAGGTAACTTACAGACACCACACTTTTTCAAACTGCACAATTTAATGTTGGGTTTTACCTTCAGAAAGGTGGGTGAAAAACTACAATGATAAGTAATTGTACTGTACTTCTTTGTGACTTAAAACATTTAGTTCCTCATACTACTAATAGAAGAAAGCTAAAAGACTGGTGCTACCACTGCCTTTTCTGCTGTTTGGTAGAGGAAACGTGACTTAGAAGATGTTCACCACGTTCAATCCCTAGAACTTCTTTACCTGTGATTAACACCAGATACTCAATAATAAAGAAGAATGTACTCTGTGCTCTGGGGCACCCACATTTCCTTTATTTTATCTTGAAATTTCCTTGTTTCATTGTATTTCATTCCCCAATGAAACCTCTCTTTCCAATGGTTTCTTTTTAAAGATTCTCAGAAAACCAGCTAGGGTTGGCTGGATTTTCCATCTACCCAAGTCCAGGCTACCCTGTTAATTGCCTTCCCAATAGCTGCTTTACATGTTGATTGGAGAGTGTGTGCCTCCTTTATAGTTCATTTATCTCTGTGTTGGAGTAAGGACACGTGTTAATGACTAGCTAAGGGGCACTGAACCCTGCTTGCTGTCTTGTCTTTCTATATCCTGTATATTGTTGCTATAGGATGTGACTTTTGACTGCTGTGCTGTGGCTCTACCTTCCCAGATTTGCAAGCTGAGGATATGCTGACATTGATATTACAGCAGAAGTTGCCTATGGGTATTTTCTTTTAAACAACCTTTAAATTTTTACATACCAAACAATTTATCCATTTAAAGTGCACAATTTAATGGATTTTGTCATATGTACAGAGATGTAAAATAATTTCACCATCCATTTCAGAACACAGTTCATCACTATTTGAAAGAAAACCAGTAGCAATCACACATAATTTCTTTCTATACCTACACTGGTTCCCATTCTAGGTACTGATAATTACCTTATCAATCTTGCTAAATAATGTAATTTTCTATTTAATTTCAAAGGAACCAACTTTGGGGTTGGTTGGGTTTTTTTTCCCTATTTACTTTCCTGTTTCATGAATTTCTACTATAATTTTTATTACCTTTGATTCCCTGTTTTTGATTTGTTCTATATCTTACTACATTAAATCCTTTGTTTTTAATGGAGAATTTGGAGATATTTAAAGATTATTTAGAAGCTAAATTGATAATATTATGCCACATTTTAATATTACAACAAAATACTGTGAATTTCTTGCTATTATCAGTAATAGGTATCTTGTCAAGGAAATCAATGCAATTTGATTGTTTACCATTTGAAAGTGTACAGTATCTCTTAAACTAATTATTGTATCTTATGCCAGTTTGATTTTCAAATATTATCTGAGATTGCTGAAAATGAGATGTATCTCTGTATGGTATGCTTTGTATTACTGTCTTATACAAGCCCTTCAAAGACATTAGGCCTTCCAACTTTGATGCTTCAGACTATTATAGTAAAAGCAACTTTGAAACACATGTTAATAATAACAATGATAAAATAATTTTAGCTAAGTATTTTGGTTTTAATGTAAATAAAGGCACTTTATATGTATTATCTCAGAAAATTTTCACCACCATGGAAGTTGAGAATGACTCATATAAATAATGTCATAATTCAGGAAGGTGGCATGTTTGTTTATAGCGTCATGGGTTGTAGCTGATAGAAAACATATAAACAAGAACTGAGATGTTTCAAAGCTATTTTTCAATATAACTCTGAAATCTCAACTCAGGATTACAGAAGAAGTACTTCAATGCACATTATTATTCCACATGAAGAATTCATTTGTTTTCCATCTTCAATGGGAGTAAATTGATATATGAATACATAGATATAGGTATTTATAGAGATAGATAAATATAAGCATCTTTGTCAAAAGTGTCTAAGAGCAATTGTAGAGTGAGTAAGAGATTTAAATGATACGACATCGAACTCTCAACAATCTTTAGGTGCAAGGGTTTATCTGACTATCCTTCTTTGTAATTACTTTGATGTGATTGATGTTTGAGACAAGGGACTGCCAAATGTTACCATAGAAAAATGGTTATCCATCCTTGCAAAAATCGAATCATTAGTATTGACCTTCAAAACCTTCCAACGGGCACACAACTTCCACAAACAATCAGGAGAAGAAACATAAAGCACTAGTGGTGTGCGACTCCTTTATTGATATGATGGATTACAGAGAGATCTACATGATATGGCAGGGATCATGGGTGGAATGGCCTCAAGGGGAAAAGCCCTTTGTACAAGAAGATGAGTTGGGGAAGAGGGTACATGACTGAAAACATAAATTATTGTTTGAAGTGGGGAGTGACAAATGGCATCCTTCTGCTGGTGCTCAGTGGTAGCCAGAGGCTGTCTGAGACCATTAGGAAATGGCTGCATGGTAACAGGGGCTTTAAAGATACTTCAGTTGACATGACCTTTACTTCCTTAGATGTAGCATATTTTCTTACAACTCCTGCGACTCCTGGGGTCATCTGCATATCACAGTTTAACCTTTGCACAGTCTCCTCTCCAGAACTACATATTGATCATGTCTATAAAGAAAAATGACTATAATCCTTTCATCCAAGCCTTTGACTACCAGGCAAGTCTGTCGGATTTACATATGAAAAATTTTGAAAGATTCCCTCATATTTAATATTTTTGCAGCATACATCCTGCAATTTAAAGCCTCAGGAGAGAAACATCAAATCACCAATGAACGTTCCTAGCTACAAGTACGTCCCGCTAATGAGGTCACAGCTGATTTTTGATTCCTGATTATGAAAATTTGCTGAATGTGACAACTACTGATTGGACCCTCACATCTCCATGTCCCTTGCCATCAAACCAGCATGCCTGGCACCCAATCTATATGATCACGATGGTTATCTCTAGCCTTCTGCTTATGTCTCCTTTGGATACAAGAGGAATTTCTATCCCGTTACACTAGCATACACTGAGAAACCTCTATGTGAATTCTAGACAAAGAAAACTCTTCTCCTTTCTCAGAGGCTCAAACAAAACTTGTTAGGATGACCTTCCACTCCTTATTCAGAACCCACTTTGCTTGAGATAATGAGAAAATCTTTCATAGGAACTCTTCCCCTACAGCTTCAGCTGCCATCCCAGTCTCATGATCTCCTCCCTGCCACTTTTCTTACTGACATCCAACTCCTTGAATCACAAATGTCATCCTCCTGAATTTCATCCTTAAGGTTTCAAGCATGCTCAGCCATTAACCGAAGAAGCACCAGTGTGTTAGAAAATCAACTTTGCTTCCTTCTTTTCATTCTTCTATGAAACAGAGTGGAATATCTTGAGTTTTTAATTTGTGATAGGCCAAGGTAAAATAGTCTGGAAAATCTAACTTCTTAAGACTGGTTATGGATTTCTAGAAGAAAAGTTAATGTCAAGCAAACACTGAGCCATACACTTTTTCTTTTGTTTTACAATGGCTTATTTTTATGTGGGCATTACACATATTAGTGATCAAAAACATGGTGGGACAACACATCAGGAGTTCTGTACCACATTGGAGTATTTGTTGAGGTGCCTTCTTTAAAGAATGATAGGGAAAACCTATTGTGCCAGGGGTATCCTGTACTTTATGGCTCTTATCCATTTATATGTGAGTATATACTACACATGATCTTTTTGGACTGGGTTACCTCATTCATGGTGATATTTTTTAGTTCCACCTATTTGCCTGCAAATTTTATGATGTCCTTGTGTCTAAGAGCTGAATAGTATTAAATTCTATAAATGAATTTTCTTTATCCATTCTCCTATTGGGGGTCATCTGGGTTGTTTCCAGTTTCTGACTATTACAGATAAAACTTCTATGAACATAGTGGAACCAGTGTCCTTGTCGTATGGGGGAATATCTTCTGGGTTTATATCCAGAAATAGTATAGCTTGGTCTTGAGGTAGAACTATTCCTAATTTTGTGAGAAACTGACAAATTGATTTTCACAACAAGGAAAGTCCAAGGAAGGATGCTTAAATCTCATTTATGAGGCGAAATAAAATTGTTATCAGTGGTAAATAAAGGGAAGGAACTGGGTTGGAGAAGGGATAGACAGGCCAAAGGGGTTGAGGGATTAGCTGTAAGGAGAGCCAGAGGGCTGGGAGAGTGAATGGAAATAAGCAGTGTATGGGGGAGATATCTTTAGGACATGCCAGAATCCTGGGGTGGGGGAGCTCCCAGGGAATCTATGAGGGTGACTCTGAGACTCCTAGCTGTGGGGGTATGGAGCCTGAAGTGACCACCTCTTATATAACCAGGCAGGACTCCCAGTAGAGGGTTAAGGACACCAACCCCTGCCTCATAAATTTCCACCCAAAATTTGTCCTGCCTAAAAGAAGTGCAGGGACAAAGATGTAGCAGAGATCGAGGGAGGGAATGGTCAACCAATGACTGGCCAAGATTGAGATCCATCTCATGGGCAAGGACTAATCCTTGATCCTATTAATGAGATTCTGCTATGCGTGTAGACAGTAGCCTAGTATAACTGTCCTTTGAGAGACTGGATAGACTTAAGTCTGAGCATGCTTGAAACCTTTAGCAGTCTGAAACAAATGCAGAGACCCACAACAAAATATAAGATGGCACTTTGGAAGTCTAGTGGCAGAGTTGGGGAAAATATTTAAGAATCTGGACTGTATAGAGACTCCACAAGAAGACTAACAGACCCTTGGGAGCTCCCAGAGACTGAACTATCAACCAAAGAGCATACAAAGGCTGGACCAAGGTCCCTAGCACCTAAGTAGTAGATATGCAGCTTGGTCTTCATGCATGTCACACAATAACTGGAGCAAGGGTGGGGTGAGGTCATATCCTAAGTCTGTTTCCTGCCTGTGGATCCTGCTCACCTAACTAGGCTGTCTTCTCTGCATGATGCACTTAGTCCTGCAGTGACTTGATATTCTAGGATGGGGTTATACCCAGCGGAAACCTATCTCTTCTCAGAGGTGAAGGGGAGAGGTTTAAGGGATGGGAGGGGCCATGTGAGGATGATACTGAGGTATGGAAGCAGGGATCAGGATATAAAGTTAATAAATAAGTAAATAAATAGAAAATAATGCACAGGTATCTTGCAAGGTTTCGTCTATCAGTTTTAACATTTCAGGTTTCAAATAGATTTTTACCCCAAATTGAGGTCTTCAATGTGCTGGGATGTTAGGGTTTTGAGCAAGTGATAGATATGGATCAAATTTCATGCTTCTGAATGAGGATTAAGGCATCCTTTTCTTTTTTTTTTTTTTACCATTTGCTGGCCATTTTCCCTTTCTTCTAGTGTATTTTTTTTCTTTCTTTTTTTTTTTTTTTTTTTGCCTCTGTCAAATATCAGATGTCTATAATTATAAGTGTTCATGTTTGGGTACTCTATTTTATTCAATTGATCCGCATGTCAGTTTTTTTGTCTTTTGGGTTTTTTTTTTTTTTTTTCGTGGTAAAGGAGTACCTGTATATGGCAACCGGGGCAGATGTACAGAAGTAGTTATGACTGCATAGGAAATTATGAAAATAGAAATTACAAAAATTTTGGAAATTATAACCAGAAACCTTTTATCTATGGTCTAATGAAGAGTGGAAACCTTGCTGGTATCAGATACGTGGGAGGACCATATGATGGAGGGAAATTTGGTCCCGGTGCAAGTGGGAGAAGTAGGGGTTATGGTGGAAGGAGCCAATATTAAAGTTCTTCATACCTACCATGGAGTTCACTGTACATGTAGGAGAGGATGAGAGCCCAGTGGTAACAGAACAGCTTCAGGTTAGCAAAATAACAATGCTAAGGAAACTCTTTTCTCAGTCATGCATAAACATGCAGTAATATGGCAGAAGACACCAGAGCAGATGCTGAGAGCCATTTTGTGAATGGGTTGGATTATTAAATAACATTACCTTACTGTGTAGAAAGGATTGTAAAAAAAAAAATGCCTTTGAGACTATTTCTTAGCTTTTTAATTGTTGTTTCTTTGTAGTTGTCTTTGTAAGAGAGCAACATTCCTTCTTTGATAATGTTAAATTTCTAAGTTTCAGGTGACATGTGAAACTTTTTAGATTCTTTTGGTCTCAAACATTTTGAGAAGCTGTTAGCAGGGTCATGGTGTAAAAAGCCATAATGGTTTTTGTTTAAAAAATTTAAGTGCTTGTGTAGAGTAAAGAAGATGTTATGCAAATTGATACTATTGAAATGATTATTGATAGGCACTCTGGAAAGTACAGAGGCTTTAGCTTTGTTACCTTTGATGACAATAATTCTGTGGATAAAATTATATTGCAAAAATATCACCCCATCAGTGCTCACAATGCATAAGTTAGAATGGCATTTTCTATATAAGAGATGCAGGATGTCTGAAGTTCTAGGAGTGAAGAGGAGAAAACTTTGGTTTTGGGGATTCCCATGGTGGCAGTGGCAAATTTGGACCAGAAACAATAAATAACTTTGGAGGTCTAATGGATCTGGATGAGGACATGGATTTCAGAGTGCCTATAATACCCTATAATGGGTAGGGAGGAGGACCAGAAGGTGGCAGTTTTGGAGGTAGCTCTGGTTATGGATGAGGAAGAGGAGGATATGAATCAAAAATAACTTGGCGACAAGGTCACAGGGCATCACTTGTGTCTATGTGTGGACTTTCTTGTCTAGGTCTTGGGGACCCAATATTAACATTTGAATACAAGCAGTATCAGGCCAACCCACTATACTATACTCTATTATCTTGGAGTCTGAAGTAACAATCCTTGTAGTATTCTATTTTTACCCTCAGCAATGTTTTTGGTTATCCTGGGTCATTTCGATTCCATATGAATCCATACTTTAAAGTTCTAATCCTTTTTAGAAATGCTATCACACATACCATGGAATAGACTCTTACCATCTATCTAATCATCCCTGGAGGAAGTCAAGTTGAGACATAAAGTTATGTATCACATGAATAGCAGTCATGAACATGAATTTTTATTTGAATTAAATAGGTTTTGTAAAAAATAATTTTCATTCCTACTGTTATGTATACCTAAGCCAGCTGAAGAATATGTTGAAGATGAACTTCCTTTTCCATTTTTAGAGAAATAAACATAATTTCTGGTTGTGTAGGTAGGTTGTGTAGGTAGGTTGTGTAGGTAGGGTGTGTAGGTAGGGTGTGTAGGTAGGGTGTATAGGTAGGTTGTGTAGGTAAGTTGTGTAGGTAGGTTGTGTAGGTAAGTTGTATAGGTTGGGTGTGTAGGTAGGTTGTGTAGGCAGGTTTTGTGTGTGTGTTAGTTTGTATGTTATTACTTAATATTGTTTACCTTTTCAATTTTATGTTTGAATCAATATTAAAATAAGAATGGTAATATCACGCTAAGATAAGTGAGAACATGATTTAGATGATATATATCAAGTTCTTGTAGTTCCAGAAAGAAATTATCATATTATAGATAAAAGCATACATAGAAATGACTGGAGATAAAAATGAATCTCCTTTGTTTTTCTTTATCTTCTAAAAGCTTTAAGTATCATATATATGTATCTTGTGTTCCTACTCTCTATAATTCTCTGAATTACACTCAGGTTAAAATCTAACACAACACATTAATGGGTAAATGTTTAATGGAGAATAAGAATGTGAATATTATCTAAAATAATATGTACTTCAAATGTTTGACATATTAAAGAATAAAGACATTTTATAAAGAATAAGTGAGATTTCCAAATATTAATTCTTTACTATAACTTACTATTCTGTCTGTAAAGACCCTCTTCTAAACTCTTCCTATTCAAATATTTAAAGTTCAATTTAATAGAAGGTGATAGACGTGTTTTTAAGTCAAAATGTTTGTTTTGCTTTATTTGTAGGTCTTCATTTTGTTAACTATGACTATTGTTCAGCATTTTTTTGAGTTCTGAGTCTTCTATTTATATAAATGAAAAATGGGGTACTGCACAGACAGTTCAGCTGTTAAGGGCACATATCACTTTTGCAGAAGACCTAGTACCATGTCAAGCACCTCACAACTGATTATAGCTCTAGTTCCAAAAAGATCTGAAGCCCTCTTCTGATATCATAGGCACCTGCACTGTCATGCAAATATCTGCAAAAAGATCATTCACAGAGAGATAATTAAAAATAAAATAAATCTGTAAGTGCTGTCAGTCAACGATCCTTATTGAAATCAGCAGAAATTTACTCTGACCAGCTCAAGAAAAAAATATGACTTGCTAAAAGACTTCTGTAGGCTCACAGACTCTGATTTCATCAATGAGGGCTATGGACTTCAGAACACTGTGCAAAGAACTGCAGCACTGAAGTCCTTGGCACCTGTGCTGGACCCTGTCCCCAACATGGAAGGCTCCTGTGGTATCCTAGATCTCTGGGGTTCTTAAAACACAAATCTGGTGATCATTAACATAATCTTCATCATGAAATATACAATTATATATTTCAAAATGTGCTCTGATTGCATCTGATTTCAAGAGAGCTTCAGTGAGCTGGTGCCTTTCAGTTGTCCTTTGTTAATGTGACCCTGTATTGTTAGCACAAGTTCAATGCAATTACTGAACATGTGTAGATTTCATCACATTTTCACTGTTTAATCTCAGAATCATCTAGGGCTCCAACATGAATGTTGGCCATTAGAATAAGAGCATCATTAAACGTCTGAATACAAAGCAGACATCTAACTATTTTGTTTAATTTTTAGAATGGATTTTACAAAGGCACTCGATTCTATTTACTTATCCGAGTCCTTCAGACTTGATACTGACTTAGGATCTTCCCTACATGGCTTTTTGGTTTCTGAAAGTCCATCACAGGTTTTCTTTTCCTTACCTTTTTTTTTTATTGGATATTTTTTATTGGATATTTCAAATGTTATCCCCTTTTCTGGTTACCCTCTCCCCCCTGAAAACTCCTATTCTATCCTCCCTCTTCTATCCCATCTCCCCTCCCCTCTTTCTATAAAGGTGTTTACCCACCTCACCCACTCACCTACCCACTTACCCACTCACCCACTCACCCACTCACCCACTCTCTCACTCTCTCACTTCCATCTCCCTGCCCTCAAATTCTCCTACACTGGGGCATCAAGTCTTCACAGGACCAAGGGCCTCTCCTCCCATTGATGCCCTATCACAGGTTTTTTTTTTTTTATCACCATTTACTTACATGCATTACATTTAATATGTCTTGGATGCTCTGCATCCTGGGTTCAGAATGTAAAAAATGTATCAAGCCAACAAATGAAACGCCCCCGAGTGTTGACCTTTGTAATGGAGACCAAAGTAATATGTGGCTATTTAGCTCATGAAATGCAGCTAAAGCTACAAACATTTCCTTTATTATACTAATTTATTTAATGTATTTATTATATTTTTTGACTGATGGCTAGCATATTGAACAGCCCAGTTCTACTACAGACATTTATCTAAGAATTACACAGTTGCTTCCAAGCTTAATAAATGAGTCATGTTTTCCCCCATATCTGGTACTTTCCTACCTGTGTTCCTTTGTGACAAATCTAGTTAGCTCTGTATGCTATACAAACTTACAGCAGAGCTTTGAAATACCCCAATGCTGTAATCATTAGCCTATTAATTTTGCTCTACTCTTCTTTTCTTATTTCAAGGTAAAGCTATGTTCCTATGGATGACATATTTTAATCTAATTCCTTTTTTTTTTTTTTTTTTTTTTTTTTTTTACTTCTTGTTCCTTTCAAAAAATATATCATTTATGGTGCATCATGTATCATGTGTATCATGTATTCTTGTTATCACATGGTATAGGTTTAGGTGGAAGTCTTGAGCTCAATAACGTGAACTAGTCTGATAATTAGTTATATTACTAGTTATAGTTGAAGTTGCATTTGCCTACCAATGAAAAACTGTTGGTTTTTTTTTTGTTTTGTTTTGTTTTTTAGTTAGTCTATGGCATTTTTCTTATTGTTTATCTATTTACATACCAAACGCTACCCCTTCCAGTGATGTCCCTCTCATGAAGAGCCTACCCAATCCCTTTCCTTTCTCCTCTGAGAGTGGGGCCCTCCTGGGTTTCCTCCCATTCTTGTTTATCAAGTCTGTCAGGTTAGATGCGATCTCTCCCACTGAGACCAGATGGTAAGCCATATAAACTATAGCTTTAGGGAGAGCCTCTGCTCCAGTTGTTGGGGGCCCACATGAAGACTGAGCTTCACATCTGTTATGTATGTTCCAGGGCCTTGTTCTAGCCTGTGTGTGTTCTTTGGTTTGTGGTTTGAGTCTATGAGAGTGCACAGAGGTCAAGGTTAATTCACTTTTTTGTTCTTTTCATAGTCCTGTGGGGTTCCCATCTTCTTTATGACTGTTAGTCCTTTCCACAACTCTTTCATAAGAGTCTCTGACCTCTGTACAATATCTAGCTATGACTATCGACATGTTTCAGACAGATGCTGGGTGGAGCCTCTCAGAAGACAATTGTGCTAGGTTCCTGTCTGCATTTGCTGAATTATAATCCCCTGATAGTCCTATCCTGGGAAGTTAAGATCAAGAGCTAAAGCCTGGAAAAAAGTTTGTGAGATTGAAGTTTTGTTGATAATATTGCTAGTGAAATATGTAAAACCTGGACTCAAACCAACACAACAAATGATCTTCTTCATGAGGAAAATTAAAATTAAGGTCTTTGTCCTTTAAATTTTTATTTCAAGTAATAGTCATTTCTATGTATTTTATCATGAGTTTCTTGCTAAAGTTTATAATCTCTGTTTAAATACTAATAAACAATAACCTTATGAAAAACAAAGCCTCTATACTCACCCAAAACACAGCAATGAAGACAGACAGACAGACACACACACACACACACACACACTTAGACCATGGCTGTTAATTTTATATACATAGCATTAGTTCTTTATCCTGAATATTTTGGCTTAAAGGATTGATGATATCTTTCCTAATGACAGCCAAAATGTTCCAGAAAGGGTAATTTAAGAGTCTATACCTATAATCTCCTCCAAAAATGTATAGTATTTGGTAATCCCCACTACACACACTTATTATTGGGTGAGTAACTCATACATATACATAGAAATGACTATTACTTGAAATAAAAATTTAAAGGACATTTGTTGGAAGTATTATCAGACAAGTTGATGAATAGATACCAACCTAAGCCTTCTATTAACACACTAAGATGGCTACATGACTTTTGAATCTCTTCTTTAAACATTTATTTTCTGAACTTCAAATACCAAAGACACTTGGTTCTAGGATAACTGGTTTGTTTAGATGCCATCTTTCCTTATGTAACTTTTTAAAGTCAGCTTTTCAGGCTTTAGGGTGTATAACAAATTTCATGAGAATAACAGACAATGCAAAATTATGGACAAAACTCAATAGGCTGAGTTGAGCTATCACAGAAACTAAAGCATTAATTTGTCCTTCTTTCTATCTGTTTAGTATCATATAAAGACCTTCCATGAAACAGAGAACTAGGAAAATCTTGGGGAATAACTTAGGCAAATAGTCTTTAGATTTGACTATTTCTGAGGTGTCTAGTGGAAATAAAGTCTGAATAACAGGGATTTTGTAAGAGGTTTATTTTTAAAGGTATTTGGAATTTCTGGCAAAACTGTAGGGATGATGTGGAAAAGTGAGTAAGAGTATAATTACTTAAATTTAAAATACATTAAATAAGAAATCCCCCAAAATAATTTGAATTGGGAATGAATATCTATCTATCTATCTATCTATCTATCTATCTATCTATCTATCTATCTGTGTGTACATGTGTATGTGTGTTTGTGTGTGTGTTTGTATGTGTGTGTACATGTAGCCTAAATATGCCAAAAATGAGATAAAATAAGCTAAATACTTGCTTAGAAGAAAACTGGCATGCATGAGTTGCAGAACTACATTTACCTGCTTCAACTCTCCTGACAAAATATTACAGAATGGGTGAGTGGACCAGTATGAAACTATTCCTCACAATTCTGGAGGCTCTGCATCTTGAATCAAGTTCTAGCAGGGTCCTATTCTGGAAAGAGGTCACCTGTTGTCATGCTGGCTTCCAGGTAGATATCTTCATAGTACTACTCCTGTCACCTGAGAATGTACATGATCAGCAAATGAGTGAATTCTGTGCAGTTTACTAAGGAAATCAGTTTCCTGGCAGTGACCTCAGTGTCATCAGGTTACTGTTAAATAGAGATGATCTCTAACATGTATTACCTCATTACCTGCCATCTCTCCACATACAGTCACCCTGGGCATTAGATCCTCAATGTGAATTTTGAAAGCAAGAATGTAATCACTCTATAGCAAAATTGGAGCATATTTTATATAATCTTGGTTCTATTCTGTGATGTACAGTTTCAGTTAAGCTTGATTTTCTAGTCATGGATTACTTCAAGATATGGCTCATTAATACCTTTAGATATGCATAATCACAATACAGTACATTATGAGTTAAGTTGAAATTATACAACTTCCACTGTGTAGGACATATGGAATTTAGACATCTTAATATATGTATATATGTGTGTGTGTGTGTGTGTGTGTGTGTGATATATATATATATATATATATATATATATATATATATATATATCTTATTGTGGATATACTCATTTGCTGGCCACAGTACCTATGTGAAGATCTGTATACAGTTTGAGAGATTTCAGTATGTATATGGGTCCTGGGGATTGAACTCATGTCCTCATGCTCTGTGGCAAACACTAATCAATTGCTTTTTAAATGATCTGACAATGCTTTTCATGCTGTAAGATTAAGGATAACAAAATAAAGCCCTTATAGCCTGCTACCATGTAGCTTTTGTTTCATTATTTTCCTTTTATTGAAAATAAATTATTTTCTCACATAACATATTCTGACCATGGTCTCCTCCCTCTCATCCTTCCAGTTTCATCTACCTCCTATGCCGTCATCTATTTACTGACTCTTATTTAAAATGGAGAGGCCTCTACTAGATGATAATAAAATATAATAAAACAAAATAAAATTCAGTAAAACAAATGTATCATATCAGAGTTGAAAAAGAAAAACAGAAAATGGAGGTTCAAGAGAAGACAAAAGCATAGACCCACTTGTTCTCACTCCCAGGAATCTCAAAACAATACTAAACAGAAAACATAACATATAAACAAAGAGAGAGCCAGGTGTAGATTCTTGCATGCAATTCAGACTCTGTCTCATCATATTGACTTAGAGGGTCTTGTTTTCTTGGTGTCCTCAATGCATTCTGGTTCTTATAGTCTTTCCTATTTGCATTCATTAGAAAACAATGAATAAGATGTAAACTTGAATGGGACTTTATTTTGTCCCAGGAGTTTCTTGAGAACTTTAAATCATAGAAACCCTTCTCATTATTGGTTTACTGTTACATATATTTGGTGTTTACAAAAAAATAAGGTAAACTTTTGGTTTCAAGATAATCGGCTTTATTAAAATCTCTTGAAAGTTCTACCTGACAGTATTTGTCAACTCTATTTTACTTTCAGATTGTATACAATTCTTTCCGTCAATCAGAGACTTTCTGACCTCAAACATAGCTGTGCAAGAGTCTCTTACTATGAACTAAACTTAAAATAGTCACATCTGTAAAATGCATGGGGATTAGCATATTTTTATCATCTCTTTATGCTCTAAAGAATATCTCAATTCTCATAGATTTTACGTTATATTAGGTAAAAGTAATTTAAAGCTGATTTTTAAGGACACTGTAAGATGTGCACAGGCTATATTTGAGTCCTATACTACTTTAGGGAGTGTGACATAAGTATCTGTGGCTCTTGCTATTCACAATGCTTGTGCCATTGCTCAAATGGATCACAAGGGACAATTCTACTTAATATATATAGCAGAATTTTACCAAATTCAAAATTTTATTTTTATTGCTTATATTTGCATGCTAAAGTGTTACTATAGCCAATTAATTACATGTCTATTATCTTCTTTGTACTTTTTCTTTACTTTTCTTTTCTTTCTTTCTTTCTTTCTTCTTTCTTTCTTTCTTTCTTTCTTTCTTCTCTTTTTATTTTTTGGCAAATTACCAATATAAACAACTATGTTTGTGGTGGTTTAATTAGGTTTGGTCTCCATAGATTTATGTGATTTAATAATTGGCCCATAAGGAGTGGTGCTATTAGTAGGTGTGTCCTTGTTGGAGTGGGTGTGGTTTTATTGAAGGAAGTGTGCCCCACTGTGGGGTTGGGTTTTAAGTTCTCCTCCTATGCTCAGGCTCTGCTCAGTGTGAATGATAGTCTCCATCTAGCTGTTTGCAGAAGCTAGTCTCCTCTTGGCTGCCTATGGATCAAGACTCAGAACTTTTGGCCCCTCCAGCACCATGTTCACCTATATGCTGCAAGCTTCCTGCCATTTAGTCCTGACATAAACTGACCCTTTGAAATTGTCAGCCAGCCCCACTTAAATGTTTGCTTTTGTAAGAGTTGCCTTGGTCATGGTGTCTTTTCACAACTATAAAATTCTAACTGAAACAATGTTGTTAACTATACTCCTCGTATCAT
The DNA here is from genome assembly GCA_030674055.1 of Rhabdomys pumilio. Taxonomy (NCBI): domain Eukaryota; kingdom Metazoa; phylum Chordata; class Mammalia; order Rodentia; family Muridae; genus Rhabdomys; species Rhabdomys pumilio. Next base: position 17,274,591 of record JANHMN010000001.1, read on the forward strand.
ATATTTGGTACCTGATTTGTTCTTACAGTCTTACAATTTAAGTTCAACATCCTAACTTTTGACTTATATCCCTCCTCCTCTGTCTGTCTGTCTGTCTGTCTGTCCCAAGACAGGGTTTCTCTGTGTATCCCTGACTGTCCTGGAACACACTCTGTAGACCAGAATGATCTCAAACTTAGAGGTCTTTCTACCACTGACTCCCAAGTGCTGGGACTAAGTGTGTCCCATAATGCCTAGCATCTTCTTAGTCCTTCTATTCCCAATTACTCTCTTTTATCCTCTATGTTTCTATGTAGTTTTAGGTTTTGCATATGAGTGAGATAATGTAAATTTCTGTTGCTCCAGGATCTGACTTATTTAACTTAATAAAAAGTACTCTAGGTTCACTGATGCTGTAAATATAAAAATATCTGCTTAAAGACTAAATTCATTCCATTGTGTAAGATGTAAAGATATATTACAATATCACTACCTGTATATCTGTTGTTTGACATAGTTCTTACTTTCTCTGCTATAACAAAATGTCCTATGATGCAATTTATTTTTACTTATTTTATAGACATGTTTATTATGGAAGATTCTTTGAATTAAAGAGGGACTTGTCTATGAGTATAAATTGATGAACAGACAAAGTTAGAGGAGACAACTGTTCTAAGAGATCATGAATATGTATTTAATAATAGAAGCAAAACAGGGATTGTTCTTCAAATTCCAGAAACAATTGATTTATAGTTTTGCAAATAACAGTTGTTATCAGTGGTAATTTTATGAAAAATTGATTTGCATTTTTATCTGTAGGGTATACTTGGGAAAATAAAGATGGATCCTACAGTTACTCCCTTCTCTTTTTCTTTAAATATTTTGCCTCAAAGATTAAATTCTTTTAACTTTTCCTTCAGACAGCTGAGTGATAATCTTTTTACATAATTCTATCACTGACTAATTTTTAATGAGAAAATGAAATCCTTATGAAAACATAGGCCTGTCAATTTCCATGACTGTCTAGACTATTACTAATATTTCTCCTAATCAACTGGGAGACAATAATATCAAATAAATACTAGCTAGGCCTTAAATACACTTAGTGTTTTTACTAAAGTGTATAGATATTTTTATTCATGATGTTGTCTTAACTTACTTATAAGAATATATAAATGTAGACAAAATGACATATGCAAAGTTAGTTTTATAGTTTAATAGATTAGATAATTCTGGCAGCATAATTCATATTGTAGAATTAACCTCTGAAAGTGAAACTCCTGTCTTGTCATATTTTATTGTGCTAATGCCAACTCTATTTGAGGCGTTTGGTAGAAAACTTCTTCCATTAGAACTTTTACAGTCTAGTCTCCAGAATGGTCAAATGCATTATATTACACGGTAAAAGAAAATTAAAATAGCAGGTACAATATAACTGCAATCCATCTGACTATCAGACAGTGAGATGTCCTGGTGTAATATGGAGGTGAGTGATTTCTGTTAACAAGTTCCTTGCTCACTAGCTTTGAAGACATACTAAGGACTGTGAGCCAAGCTGGCTTCTGGAGCTGAGAAGTAAGCAAACAGATATTGAGTGAGCCTGCACGAAGCCAGCACAGCCTCAGCATCACAGTCAGTTCTTAGACACTGTGCCCTATCCTAGGCACCTCGATACAATGGGGCAACATACATTTATTTTTTAATGGTCATCAAGAGAATCAGCCATTTCAGTCAGTCATGTCATTGTCTGATGCTATGTAATTAATGACTGTCCTTCCATATCCATGTGGTCTGTGCTCATTTAAGAGAGAGTCCCTCTTAAAGAGGTTAAGGCTCTCCTACACTCAGTTGGTCATGGTAATACATACCATTAATCCCAGCACTTGGAAGAGAAGCAATTGGATCTCTGTGAGTTTAATACCAGCATGGTCTACAAATCAAGTCCAGGACAGTCAGGGGCTCTGTTACACAGAGAAAACCTGTCTCAAAAAATCTAAACACAACAACAACAACAAACCAAAACAAAACAAAAGAATCTACTACACCCCAGGCTCTGTCCCATGAACATGCAGTCATACGTCATATGCACATGCATAATTGTATTAATTTTTTCAGTGGAAAATCAGCTTTCATGATAATTGACTTCCTTTATTATTTTACAATTTTAGTGATTTCTTCACTTGAGGTAGCAGATCCCATCTGATTCATGAAAGCAGCATGAAGAGATAATCTACCTGTGCTTCCACTCTCATGTGACATTTGGCTGTGCAGCCATCTTTCCTCACATCACAAGATGATTGGGACTAACATCTCAGCTTATGTATTTTTAATATTTATGTACAATTTAACACATTTTACCTTTAACTAAAATTTATACCCAGTTCTGTACTTTGGGGAAAGAAAAAATTGTAATAAAAAAATCTTCTCTTCAGTCTGATGTAGCACTTTGTGTTCTCAAGGAGTCAAGTGATTAATTACATGACCACACGCTTCCGAAAAGGACTGAGCATTTCCACAAAAAAGGAAAATTGGAACTAAGGTTATGAATCAAGTCATTCTGATTGTCTAGGATGAAATGTCCTCAAACATATAAAAGAACAGTAAAAACAGTAAAGTTTTCTTACAGGAAATTTGATTGTTAAAAGTTTTGTGGATGATAAAATAAATGAATTATAGATTAGACCTAGATGAAAATTTCAATAGGTATGTGAGGATGTTATGGACAAAAGGTTTAAAATGTGGTATATGTGTGCACTTGTGTGTAAAGTTATCAAGAGAAGCTATGCGGCATGAAAGATAAGGTCATGCATGTACTGGTCCCCATTCCCAGTGACTGAGATATAGGTGCTATTAGCACATATGCAGAATAACTCATCCTTGGTTTATTGAAACTAAAATGACTTCAAAAACATGATATGAAAATGATGCTTAATGTTTGTGCTGGAAAGTTTGACACTGAACCATCACTCTCATAAGCATGTCGCTGTTTTTCTACATTGAGAACACTTTCTAAAAAGAAGTTGCTGAAAGTCATCTGTTTATTTAACTAAGAAAATGAATTTGCATTATCATCTCCATCTCTGAGAAATTGTAGAATCTGCAAATCCTACTTTGATTAATAACTAAAGCACATCTCACAGATGTTACAAAAAAATCAAAGTGAGAGAAAGGGAAATGGAAAATGCTAGCAGTCCTATTCCTTCTCTTCAAATGTTATGTAGTGTGAGGAGCTGTCCCAGTGTCTTTTTCTTACCAGTACAGTTGCCATATAGATGGAGCTTGTCTTGTGGGACATAATCACAAAGCAGATTTATTCTTGTCTCTTTCTGTCTCTTTGCATTTATTCTATTGACTAGTTTTTAGTCCTAGTTCTTCACAAGAATGAAATTTAGGGCAAGTCCCCAGGCTTACCTAACTAAGTGTGGATGAGCAAATCTCCAGTCAGTCATTAATATTTTCATTCTACTGTAATATTCAACATTTTAACTGCATTCAAAGCCCTTAGGTGTTCTTCATTTCCCAGGCTGTTGACGATTCTTGATTACCCAGTGCAATTTGAGATATGGTTTCTTTCAGCTTTTTCTTTAACATGTTTGTTGCTCCTCTTTCTTCTTTTCTCTTTTTCTTTTTCTTTTTACTTATTTTTATTGGATACTTTATTTATTTACATTTTAAATGTCATCCCCTTTCCTCATTTTTCTTCCCTAGAGCCTCCCTATCCCATCCCCCTCCTCTTTTTGCTTTTATACCATTGTAGTTACATGCAAGTATTAAGATCAGTTCCATGATCACTGCTTCTAAGGGCTTATTAGGATGACCAAAATATCTGAGCCTACTTCCCTGTCTTAGTCTAAGGTGTAGATTCCTGTCTGAAATTATTTCTTTGTTCTAGCCTAAGAGAGACCGGTCAGCAGTTACGAGCACTGGCTGCTCTTCCAAAGGTCCTAAGTTCAGTTCCCAGCAACCACATAGTGGCTCACAGTCATCTGTAATGGAATCTGATGCCCTCTTCTGGTACCTGAAGACAGAGACAGTGTACTCCTTCTTCTTTTCAATCAACACTTCTGATCATTAAGTGGCAGTTGTGGGTGGAGGATAAAAGGCAATTGACATATGACTCATGCAATACAGAGTTGAGAATCAGCAGTGCAGTACTCCTGGGACCTCACAGAGACTATAGTGGGAATCTCTTAGCCTCCATGTGAGGTTCTCTGCATATATGTTATGCTTGTTGCTTAGTGTATTTGTGGTAACCCTACTGCCTATTCTCAGAGCTCCTTTCCTCCTACTGGGCTCCCTTGCCAAGCCTTCATATGAGGGCTTGTGCCTGGTCTTATAGCATCTTCTTGAACTGGAACCCTGTGTTCAATCGATGGAAGGGAAGAGAAGGAGTGTGGGGAAGTAGTGGGAGGAGCGGTAGAAGGGAAAACTGAAGTCTTGATGTGTTATATGAGAAATGAATAAATAATAAAAAATAGTAATGAAACAAAGAGAGGGCCTTGCTTAATCATATTGGCTCACAAAGTAAAAATAAATAGACGATGAGTGTGAGAGATTTTCAGGGAGGTGGAAGGTAAAAAGGTCAAAGCAACAAGAATACATTTTTAAACTAACCTTTCTGCACTTCCCATCTCTCTGAGGGAATCCTCCCTCTGGGTTACCTTGTTCTGATGATGATGTCATCCTCTTGCTTTCTATTCCTCTTTGTTCTATCCCCCATACAATCCTTCATTCACTGTTGTTATGTCTTTGTCCTCTGTGGCAATAAAGATTCAATGTAAACATAAGATATCATCACTCTCTTTTACTCCAGATCTACAGACAGTCACCTAGAAATAGTTCCACCATCTCTGTCCTGATGATCTTGAGACAGAATGATGCCAGAGGAGATTAATACTATGTTCCAGAGTCACTCATCCAAGCATTCAAGTACATTTTGATACACATCTACTGACACACCATCTTCCAGTGACACATATAAAGAATTCTGGGTGGTGTTTTTGTCCTGGTTCTCCTGGTAGAGAATGGCAATGTCCTTCTATTCTTCTGCCTTGAGAAGTATGGTAAAGTATTGCACACTAGTACGTACTAACAACTCCACACAGGATGCTCTTCTGTTTCTCTATGACCCCCCTCTCTCCTCTCTCTCTCTCTCTCTCTCTCTCTCTCTCTCTCTCTCAATATTTTTGTTATATTATTTTAAACTTCAGATTTTATTCCCTTCCCGGTTCACCCTCTGAATGTTCCACATCCCATACCTCTGCCCAGCTTCCTTGTCTCCACGAGGATATCTCCATCCTCACACCCCACACCCTACCAGACCGCTAAACTCCATGGGGCCTTGAGTCTCTTGAGGGTTAAGTACATCTTCTCTGTCTTCACCAAGATATGTTAGTCCTCTGTTGTATATGTGTTAGGGACATCATATCAGCTGGTGTGTGCTGCCTGGTTGGGGGTCCAGCTTAATTAGGACTGCTGGTCCACCTACAAGTGTTGTCCTCCTCCTTAGCTTCTTCCAGATTTTTCCATATCAACCACAGGGGTCAGCAGTTTCTGTCCATTGGTTGGGTGCAAATAATCTGCATCTGACTCTTTCAGCTGCTTGTTGGGTCTTTCAGAGGGCAGTCATGATTGTTCCCTTTTTGTGAGCACTCCATAGCTAGAGTAATAGTGTTAGGTCTTGGGGCCTCCTTCTGAGCTGCATCCCACTTTGGGCCTGTCACTGGACCATCTTTTCCTCAGGCTCCTTTCCATTTCCATTTCTGCAGGTCTTTCAATGTGGGTAAGAGGAAGGAAAACAAGTGTTTGTCATGTTTTCCTTCTCTGAACTCTACATGATGGTCTTACCTTTTATTTTGTTGCACAGCATCTGATTTTGTCCTTAATAATACTAAAATAATATTTCTTTTTCAGTGTTTTAATAAACTGCTTTATAGAATCTACAAATATTTATATTTAATAGCATAGTTTTATTTTTGTTATTTGAGCATATATGATTTTATTCAATTGCTTCATTTTAATGACTATGTTCATTATTTCTGAAAACATTTTAATAGCTACATACTCTTAAATGAGATAACTATAACATCATTTACTTAATCATCTTCTATTGTTATCGGTTTCCCTAAAACTTTAAATGAAAAATTGCAAATAAAGAAGCAAACAACCAATATTTGTATTTAGCACACTCATTGATCTGAGTTAGACATGTAACATAGACTTCTTCACACGCTTCATGAATAGTCTACCTACTATACCACTCTAAAAATGCATTCCTAAAATTTTGTAATAGTTTAAATGTGAGAAAGAATTTAAGAAAATATTGGTTCTTAATTGATATTACTAGTTTTAATTTTTCTCAATAAAGGTCATTTTCTAGTAGTTTTTTGTTTTTAAAATATGTGAGCGTTAAAAACCTTGGTCAGTGCTTCCCAATGGACAGATCATGCAAGCCACAAATGTTACTGAAAATGCATTAGCAGACACATTATATAGAGGTACAAGAAATATGGGAAATAGATTTCGAAGAACATATTTGATATGTCTAAGGTTTTATCATCTCAACATGAAATTAACAACAACATTAAAAAGTTTGTACATTTAGTTTTGCTCTTCAATGAGGAGTGCTTTAATTTTTACTTAAAATATATGGGCACTCAGATCAGTTCATTTCAAATATTCACTAGTCACAAACCAAATATGCTTGTGAACTAAAACGTGGGGCAATAAGAATTTACAAGTGAATTATTTTCTTTAGTTAGATTGTGTTTTCTTTGGGGGGGGAGGGTAGTATCTCTATCTATGGTGTACACAGAATGTGAGGGTGCATGTTAATCTGCACCATGAAGTGACAGATTGCTTTAAATATTTTCAAGATGATCTGCTGCTTCTCAAATCTTAGTTGTGGTTTGCCTGGGGCAGGTTTCCTATGAATTTATTGTTTGGTATTTATTAATATTCTTCAATATGTGAATTTGTTCTTCTTGCCAAATGGAGCCATTGCTTCATCAAATACTTTTTCATGTCAATACCTTTTGTTCTGATTTTTCCTCATGCAGATGATACTAAATGAATGTGTTTGTTCTTGAAGATCTGTTTGCTATTAGTCTCATTGGTGGTTTTGTTGAATGGTTTTTATAGTCATTTTTGTTTGTTTGTTTGTTTTGTTTTGTTTTTTATATCTTTGTCCTTCCACTGTACCCATTGGGATATTTATCATGTTTGCTTTGTTATTGTATAATTTTAATTTGATTCTTTCTTCTCTTTTCTTTCTGTTTTGTTGAATTTTATATTTTTCCTCTTATGTTACAAGCAGTTATAGCGTCACATTCCAATGTTTCTAGATGTGTCTGTGAAAGTCCTTGTCAGGTAATTCTCTATGGGTTTTGTATCTAGTAATCATATTTTCTTATTACAACAAAATTGTCCTACTTGTTGACATTAAAGTGATTTTTAATCTATCCTAAGCACTTTTTAAAATTATATTATGAGAGTATGTATCCTCTTTATGCTATTGATTTTATTATTGTTCAAGATTAGCTTATAGGTTCCAGACTTCTTTTGTGACTTTTGATAATGTACTTTTTAGTCTTCATGCCACGGTTCTGCTTTCCTTGTGATGTGGCCTAAGGCACCTGATGGCTTTCCTACATTGTAGTTCAACTCTCAATTCTGTTACCTGTTTCTCCTGTGGGATGATCAAGCAACCAGGCACACAGACGTTTGAAAATTGACCTACAGTGGCTCCATTCTCAAACTGTTTTTTATGATTCCATATGGAAGGAATAGAATCTCTAAGATTTCTTGTGCTTCTATGGAGAAACATTCAGTTTTCCCAGTGGCCCTTCAGCAATACTAGCATAGCTGGGATTATTGAACGCAACCAGCAGAGGCTGAGTAAGGGTTCAAGGCAAGACTGTTTACCAAGTCTCCTGGTAAAACAGAGTGTTCCCCTTCCTCCCTTTTCTTACATTGGTAACGGAAGCCAGGCACCCCATCTGGTCTAGCATAATATCTTTGGGATTTAGAGGAGAGGAATGGTAGTGGTGCAATGTTAAAGCCATTTTATTGTAGGGTGTTGGTAAGGAAAGTGTTTATTATTTTAGGTCAATCTTTTCCTTGTTACATGACAGAAGAAGGTCTTTTTTCAAGTCTGTTTTGCTTACACCTACAGACATTTCAGTGTCTAGCTTCTCCAGAACCTACTGTGCAATGTATGAGAAACAGAAGGATCATCAAGGTACCGATGACGAATAGTTACGCTCCTCATCAAATACAAGCCTTCCTTCTGATCATCGTAGTCTTCAGATATTGTCTTCTGTACATGTCCACAATTTCAACTTACCCGTAGGAGAAGAACTAAGATAGAGAGTTTATTTAATTATGTCTAAAACTGATGTTTTAAGCAGCTTTACTTTCACTGATATTATTACTGACAGGAAACTCAACTGGAAAAAAGTCACTAATACATCAATATTCACAAATCACAAATATTTTACCTTCATTCAGTACACATAGTTGTGTATAACATTACAGGATAATTATGACCTATAAACAGTTATCTTTACAGTATAGCTTCAGTTACCTACTTGATAACTGTCTTTCTCTGATAAAGAATGGTTTATTTTCATTTCATTGTTTTGCTTGCCAATAATATATAAAGTGTTAATACTAAAATTGAGATTCAAAACTTGAAAGTAATCCATTATAATATTTAATCTTTCAAATGCTTTAACAATTTGAAAAGAATGACACTGTAGGATTATTTGAGGATTATACTGTTAAGAGGATCTAATTATATTTAAATATGTTCTGCTGGAGCTGAAGTTGCATACTGAGTGAACTGATTAGTTTATCAGAGAGTTTTAGCTTGGTCTTACAAACACTCTAATACTGACTTGTGTAAAGTTATTAAGGGCCATTTTAAAGATATATCAAAGAAGTAATTACATATTTGGTGACTTTTTGTGTATCCTGAGAAGTTTTTTTAAAGAGTTATATAAGGGATACTACCCTTTTTTGTGTATTTACAATAGATGAATACACCATTATGTATTATCTTGAAATATATTTAATATGCCAGCAGCAGTTATGTCTTAATAGTATGCATGGTTATAGTGTTAAAATTGATTGTTACATATTGCTATGATGTAGACAGTACTGTTATATTGTCTGGTATCAATACGGGATAAATATAAAAATATTCCATTAAGCCATTTTACAATCCTATTTGGTACCAGAACAAATTCTTTGTTTAAATTTTGCTTATATACAAAACTTAAGAAAAATATATATTTAATATTTATTACTGATATCATAAGTGCTACTTCTATTGCATATGTTTTGAAATTATACATGTTTTAAAATTGATTAATATCAGTTAACGTATTACAAGAGTGAAACTAGAAGAGTTGGTATACATTTGTAGCCCATTAAGCTTTGTTCCCTAACTCAATCACGAAGGACTTACAAAAAATTCTTTGAGTTATTCTTAGACTTATACAAAAGAAAAACAGTGTATGGATACATCACAGTGATGTTCTGGAACGTTGTGCCCAATGCCTTATGAATGACTTAGAAGTAGATACTTTAAATATAAAACATTATAAGTAATCTAATATTTTAGAAGAAGAAATATGTGTTTTCTATGCAAAATATATTTCGTCCACCTAGCTATTATGTACAGAGTAGGAATAATACAGTTTAGTTTCCATAGTAACAACAAGGGTTATATACAAATCCAATAAGTAACAATGGGAGTTATATACAAACCCAATCCATAGCTCATGTAAAAGTTATAATGGGTGAAGTCCTCTGACTCATTTTCTGCACTAATTCATCACTTACAAAGTCAAGTTTATTGTCAATATTATAACATTATATTACAACCTCTGGGCTCTAATGCTTCCCAAGTTAGTATTTTCAATCAATTTTTCATCCATAAATATTAAGAATGGTTTCTGAATTTGAGGAAAATATTATCTTTTAGAATTGCTGAAAAATTAGATTCAGTCTTACTTTTTACTCATACTTACTAACATTTCAATTGACATTGAGTGAGATATTTTCATGCCTAAGCATCCTGAGTCCTTATCAATAATATAGACAGGATTTGTCTGCTCTTTTTTTTCTCCTCATGAATCTTATGTTTAGAGATATTGTCTCTACTATATTACAAGATCAGTTTAAAGACATTTGTTTATCAAACTAGTGTTGCTGCTACATTCTATAAATCAAACATCAATCTAAATGTGGAGCTAAATCTTCCAGAGCTAAAAGTGTTTTGCATTTCATAGTAATAAAAGGCAAAGAAATCCCAGAGAACTGTAGCTATTAAACTAGCTTGGTGTGACTCAAGACAAACGTAAATCAACTGATGCTTTGTCTTTAGCATATGATGCTAAATACAGAAGATAGCCCAAGGGCCCTTATCATTAAATCTGAGCACCTAAGGGTACAGAGAATCCCTCTGCTCAACTTTCCTGTACTTAACACTGCAGATTTTGACTATTTCAATGATTTGTCAAAATTTTGTCACAATGTAGTCCATATTTTGGTTCACTGTGTGGTGGCTGTCTGTATATGACTGAGAGCTCCTAAGGAAGAAAGAGAATTTACCCACAAGTTTTAAAATGTCTGTTCTAGTATCTTTCTTATATTTTCTCTTCTGTAAAATAAGAAATAATTATTTTTATCACTGTTAAGAATATCTACTTTTATGCATGTGTGCTTGCAAACTCAGGTGCCTATGGAAATCAGAGGCATCAGATACTGGGAATTGGAGCTACAAATATTTGTGAGCTGCCAGATGTAAAGTACTGGGAAATAAACTTATTATTCTGAAAATCAATATGTGTTTTAACTGCTGAGCCATTCTTGCTGCCTTTTGCAATTTCTAGTATTTCTTTTAATTATAACTTGATTTTTTAAATATAATTTTAGTTATTATACATTTCAACAATATTTACCTAAATTATGGTTGTAAATGTATCATTAACTTCCCTAGAACAATATTTATGCAAAATATATGTACTTCCTGATGCCTGTGCACAAACGCCTGCTTACTAGTGTGTGTGTGTGTGTGTATGTATGTATGTGTATTTAACACAATGTATGCTTATCCTACACAACTTAACTCAGTATTAATTGATTAAAATTTTCTATAAAATTATATACAATGGTAATATAATTTAAAATGTAGTAGTTTCCAAGGAAGTATCTTCTTTCTTTATTTATTTATTAATCTCCAACAATTCTAAGTTCTTTTTTTATTTTTTTCATATTTTTATTGGATATTATGTTTACATTTCAGATTTTATCCCTTCACCCCATTCCCCCTATCCCATTGCCCTCCTGCCTCCACAAGGATGTACCCCCTCCTACCCTCTACACCCCCTCCCAACCCTTGAATTCCTCCCTGATTGGTGTTCAGCCTTCATGGGACCAAGGATATCCTCTCCCACCCATGCCTGACAAGGTCATCCTCCCTTAAGTATACAGCTGAAGTCATGGGTACCTCCCTTTATGCTCCCAGGCTGGTGGTTTAGACCCTGGGGATCTCTGGTTGGTTGGCACCATTGCTCTCCTCTCAGGGCCACCAACTCTTTCAGCTCCTTCAGTCCTCTAAATTCTCCATTGGGAACTCTTGATCAGATCAATGTATAGCTGCAAGCATCCCTTTCTGGATATGTCAGACTCTGGCAGACCTCCAGGGAGACAGCTACATCAGGTTCCTGTTAGCATACACTTCCTGACATCCATATTGGCTGCTATCTTTGGTGACTGCACATGGGACCAATACCAAGGTAGAGTGGTCTCCTGACGATCCCTCCTTGACATTCTGTCCCACACTTTGTCAGCATATTTGCTCCCTTGAGCATTTTGTCACTCCTTCCAAGTAGGACTGAGGCATCCACACTTGGTATTCCATCTTAATGAGCTTCATGTGGTCTGTTAGTTGAATCTTGGCTATTTCAAGCTTTTGGGCTAATATTTGCATTCAGTGAGTAAATACCATGTGTGTTCTTTTGTGATTGGGTTACCTCACTCAGGATGATATTTTCTAGTTCCATTCATTTACCTAAGAATTACTTGAATTCATTATTTTTAATAGCTGAGTAGTACTCCATTGTGTAAATGTACCACATTTTTTGTATCCATTCCTCTGTTGAAGGACATCTGGGTTCTTTCCATCTTCTGTTTATTATAAATAAGGCTGCTATGAACATAGTGGAGCATATGTCCTTGTTATATGTTGGAGCATCTTCTGGGTATATGCCAAGGAGTGGTGTAGCTGGGTCCTCAGGTAGTGCTATGTCCAATTTTCTGAGGAAATGCCAGACTGATCTCAAAAGTGGTTATACCAGCTTGCATTCCCAACAACAATGGAAGAGTGTTCCTCTTTCTCCACATCCTTGCCAGCATCTACCATCACTTGAATTTTTTATCTTAGCCAGTCTGACTGGTGTGAGGTGGTATCTCATGGTTTTGATTTGCATTTCCCTGATGACTAAGGATGTTGAGCATTTCTTAAGGTGCTTCTTGGCCATTCGAATTTCCTCAGTTGAGAATTCATTGTTTAGCTCTGTACCCCATTTTTAATAGGGTTGTTTGGTTGTCTGGAGTCTAATTTCTTAAGTTCTTTGTATATATTGGATATTAGCCCTCTATTGGATCTAGAATTGGTAATGATCTTTTCCCAATCTGTTGGTTGCTGTTTTGTCTTATTGACAGTGTCTTTTGCCTTACAGAAGCTTTGCAATTTTATGAGGTCCCATTTGTCAATATTTGATCTTAGAATGTAAGCCATTGGTGTTCTGTTCAGGAACTTTTCCCCTGTGCCTAAGTATTTGAGGGTCTTCCCCACCTTCTTTTCTATTAGTTTCAGTGTATCTGGTTTTATGTGAAGGTCCTTTATCCACCTGGACTTGAGCTTTGTACAAGGGGATAAGAATGAATTGATTTGCATTCCTCTACATGCTGACCTCCAGTTGATCCAGCACCATTTGTTGAAAATGCTGTCCTTTTTCCACTGGATGGTTTTAGATCCTTTGTCAAAGATCAAGTGACCATAGGTGTGTGGGTTTATTTCTGGATCTTCAATTCTATTCCATTGATCTTCCTGCCTGTATCTGTACCAATACCATGTAGTTTTTATTACTACTGCTCTGTAGTACAGTTTGAGGTCAGGGATGGTGATTCTCCCAGAAGTTCTTTTATTGTTGAGAATGGTTCTCACTATCCTGTTTTTTGTTTTTTTTGTTTTTTGTTTGTTATTCCAATGAATTTGCAAATTGCTCTTTCTATCTCTATGAAGAATTGATTTGGAATTTCGATGTGGATTGCACTGAACCTGTAGATTGCTTTTGGCAAGATGGCACTTTTTACTAAGTTAATCCTGCCAATCCAGAAGCATGGGAGATATGTCCATTTTCTGAGATCTTCTTCAATTTCTTTCTTCAGAGACTTGAAGTTCTTGTCATACAGATCTTTCAGTTGCTTGGTTAGATTCACTTCAAGATATTTTATATTATTTGTGACTATTGTGAAGGGTGTCATTTCCCTAATTTCTTTTTCATTGTGTTTATCTTTGGAGTACAGAAAGGCTACTGATATGTTTGAGTTGATTTTACATCCAGCCACTTTGCTGAAGTTGTTTATCAGTTTTAGGAGTTCTCTGGTGGAAGTTTTAGGGTCACTTAAGTATACAATCATATCATCTGCAAATAGTAAAATTTTGACTTCTTCTTTTCCTATTTGTATCCCTTTGACTTCCTTTTGTTGTCTAATTGCTCTGGCTACGACTTCCAGTGTTATATTGAATAGGTAAGGTGAGAGTGGGCAGCCTTGTCTAGTCCCTGATCTTAGTGGGATTGCTTCAAGTTTCTCTCCATTTAGTTTGATGTTGGCAAATGGCTTGCTGTATATTGCTTTTACTGTGTTTATGTATGTGCCTTGAATTCCTGTTTTTTTCCAAGACTTTTAACATGAAGAGATGTTGAATTGTGTCAAATGCTTTCTAGGCATCAAGTGAGCTGATCATGTGGGTTTTTTTCTTTGAATTTATTTATGTAGTGGATTACATTAATGGATTTCTGAATATTGAACCATCCCTGCATCCCTGGGATAAAGCCTACTTGATCATGATGGATGATTGTTTTGATGTGTTCTTGGATTTGGTTTGGGAGAATGTTATTGAGTATTTTTGCATCAATATTCATAAATGAGATTGGTATGTAGTTCTCATTCTTTGTTGGGTCTTTGTGAAGTTTAGGTATGAGAGTAATTGTAGCTTCAGAGAATGAATTGGGTAGTGTTCCTTCTGTTTCTATTCTGTATAATAGTTTGAAGAGAATTTGTATTAGGTCTTCCCTGGAGGTCTGATAGAATTCTGCAGTAAAACCATCTGGTGCCAGACATTTTTTGGTGGGGAGAATTTTAATGATTGCTTCTATTTCTTCAGGAAATATGGGACTGTTTAGATGGTTTGTCTGCTCCTCATTTAACTTTAGTACCTGGTATCTGTCTAGAAAATTGTCCATTTCATCCAGATTTTCCAATTTTGTTGAGTATAGGTTTTTGTAGTAGGATCTGATGATTTTTTTTAATTTCCTCAGTTTCTGTTGTTATGTCTCCCTTTTCAGTTCTGATTTTCTTAATTTGGATACTGTCTCTGTGCCCTTTGATTAGTCTGGCTAAGGGTTTATCTATCTTGTTGATTTTCTCAAAGAACCAGCTCCTGGTTTTGTTGATATTTTGCAAAGTTCTTTCTGTTTCTACTTGGTTGATTTCAGCTAAGTTTGATTATCTTCTGCCATCTACTCCTTTTGGGTATATTTGCTTCTTTTTGTTCTAATGCTTTCAGGTGTGCTGTCAAGTTGTTAGTGTATGCTCTCTCCATTTTTTTTAAGCACTTAAAGCAATGAGTTTTCCTCTTAGTACTGCTTTCATGGAGTCCCACAAGTTTTGGTATGATGTGTCCTCCTTTTTATTAAATTCTAAAAGGTCTTTAATTTCTTTTTTTATTTCTTCCTTGTCCAAGTCATCATTTAGTAGAGCGTTGTTCAGTTTCCATGTATATGTAGACTTTCCGTTGTTTTTGTCATTATTAAAGACCAGCCTTAGTCCATGATGATCTGATAGGGTACAATGAATTATTTTAATCTTTTTGTATCTGTTGAGGACTGTTTTGTGACCAATTATATGGTTTATGTTGGAGAAGGTACCATGAAGTGCTGAGAAAAAGGTATATTCTTTTGTTTTAGGATGAAATATACTATAGATATCAGTTAAAACCATTTGGTTCATAACTTCTGTTAGTTTCATTGTGTCTTGGTTTAGTTTTTGTTTCCATTATCTGTCTGTTGCTGAGAGTGGGGTGTCGAAGTGCCCCACTATTATTGTGTGAGGTGCAATGTATGCTTTGGGCTTTAGTAAAGTTTCTTTTATGTATATGGGTGCCCTTGCATTTGGGACATAGATGTTCAGAATTGAGAGTTCTTCTTGGTACATTTTTCCTTTGATGAGTACATAGTGTCCTTCCTTACCTTTTTCGATTACTTTTGGTTGAAAATCAATTTTATTTTATATTAGAATTGCTACTCCAGCTTGTTTCTTGGGATTATTTGCTTGGAAGACTGTTTTTCATCCTTTTACTCTGAGGTAGTGTCTGTATTTGTCACAGAGGTGAGTTTCCTGTATGTAGCAAAATTCTGGCTTCTGTTTATGTATCCAGTCTGATAGTCTATTTCATTTTATTGGAGAATTGAGTCCATTGATATTAAGAAGTATTAAGGAAAAATGATTGTTGCTTCCTGTTATTTTTGTTATTAAATGTGGAATTATGTTTGTGTAACTATCTTCTTTTGGGGTTGTTGGAAGACTACTTTCTTGCTTTTTCTTGGTTGTAGTTTCCCTCCTTGTGATGGAGTTTTCCATCCGTTATCCTTTGAAGTGCTGGATTTGTGGGAAGATATTGTGAAAATTTGGTTTTGTCATGGAATATCTTGGTTTCCCCATCAATAGTGATTGATAGTTTTGCTGGGTATAGTAGTCTGGGCTGGCATTTGTGATCTCTTAGGGTCTGTATAATATCATTTGATGATCTTCTGGCTTTTATAGTCTCTGGTGAGAAGTCTGGTGTAATTCTTATAGGTCTGCCTTTATATGTTACTTTGCTTTTTCCCTTACTGCTTTTAGTATCTTTTCTTTGTTTTGTATATTTGATGTATTGATTATTATGTGATGGGAGATATTTCTTTTTTGGTCTAGTCTATTTGGGGTTCTGTAGGCTTCTTGTATATTTAAGGACATCTCTTTCTCTAGGTTAGGAAAATGTTCCTCTATAATTTTGTTAAAGATATTTACTGGCCCTTTAAGTTGTGAGTCTTCCCCCTTATCTATACCTATTATCTTTAGGTTTGGTCTTCTCATTGTGTCTTGGACTTTCTGGATGTTTTGTGTTAGAAGTTTTTTGCATTTCACATTTTCTTTGACCATTGTGTCAATGTTTTCCATGGTATCTTCTGCATGAGATTCTCTCTTCTATCTCTTGTATTCTGTTGGTGATGCTTCTGCCTCTATGACTCTTGATCTTTTTCCTAGGTTTTATATCTCCAGGGTAGTCTCCCTTTGAGATTTCTTTATTGTTTTTACTTTCAGTTTTAGATCCTGAATGGTTTTGTGTAATTCCTGTTTGGTTGTGCTTTCTTGAATTTCTTTAAGGGCTTCTAACTGTTTACCTATGTTCTCCTCAAATTCTTTGAGAGTGTTGTTTATGTGCCTTTTAAAGCCCTCAATCATCATCATTAGAAGTGATTTTAATTCAGAATCCTGCTTTTCTGGTGTGATGTGGTGTTCAGGACTTGCTATGGTGGGAGAACTGGGTTCTGGTGATGCCAAGTAACTTTGGTTTCTGTTGTTTACATTCTTACGCTTGCCTTTCACCATTTGATTAGCTCTAGTGCTACCTGCACTCACTGGTTCTGACTGGAGCCTGCATTTCCAGTTATCTTGGTTTTGTCAGAACTCCTCGGGGTCTGGATGTCTCTGTGATTCTGAGATCCAGCTGTTCTGGGTACAGTGGCTCCTCTAGGATATCTCCGGGTATGGTGTCTCCAAGGTAGTAGACCAGCTAGGTGTTTGCTGCTCTGAGTGTAGTCTCTCTTCTAGGATGTCTCAGGATATGGTGTCTGCTGCTCTGAGTTTAGTGGCTCCTCTAGGATGCCTTGGGATATGTTGTCCCCTGCTCTGAGGTCAGTGGCCTCTCTAGAATATCTCCTGATGTGATTTCCACATGGGAGCAGACCAGCTGAATATCTGCTCTGGCCACTGGGATCCGGGCAAGGGGCAGAAGGGGAGTGGTATTCTGCAGGGGTGGTGTTTGGGTGCCAGGTGTGCCTTGGGGCTCCCTGCTGCCAGTTGTGCCTCTGGGGCATAGAGCAGTGAGCCAGTTATCCTACCTGCAGCTCTGAGGGCAGTGGCCTCTCTAGGATGTCCCAGGATGCGGTTTTCATAAGGGAGCATACCACCTGGGTGTCTGCTCCAGCCACCGGGATCTGGGCAAGGGAGAGGAAATATCTTCAAAAATGTTTTCTTTCCAAAATTTAATTCTTATTGATTGTCCATTGCAGAGTGAATATCCTAAAATCAAAATAAATAAACATATAAACAAATAAACAAATAATTAGAATAATTTAAAAAACCCATACACACAAAAACAAAAAACAAAGTTATCAAGTTGAAGTTAAATATATTTCTTGACACAGACACACATGTATAGAATACATATAATCAATGTCAAAGAGGCTATCAACTTAAGGATAGGAAGCATGGGAAGGATTTAAGAAAGGTATCTGTGAAGTGCTGGATAGAAGAGATAGAATGGGAAGTTAACATTAAAAATAATTTTAAAGTCTTACAACTTTATTCTCATCCCTTTATAGTAGTCTTCCTGTTATGACAGGATACTAACTCTAGTGAACAGCAGTCCAGTGTGCTGGAGACAGAACTCGGTACTAACCCAATTCTTCTGAAACACACTTCTTCAAGGTCAAGCTCATGTACATGCATTCAACCCTACATCAGATATGGGCATGCTCATTGTTCAGCTTTGACCAATGATATATCATCATTAGGTATTAATCTATGCTTAGATCTCAGATACCATGATATAAAGGTAGGCTAAGCAAGCATTTGAAAGGGTCATAAGGAAGGAGAAAGAATTTTTTTCAGACAGTCAGTGATCAAAAAAGTAAATGAAATACTTTAAAATGGTCTACTTGGGGGAATTTTTGACTCACATAAGGAAGAGAAATTAAAGGGAAGTTATGTTATTAAACTACCAGCCTGGAGAACCATAATAAATTTCTATGGTTTTTAACTCCCCAAAATTTTATAGTAGAATTCTATCTGTTAATCGATAAACAAGCCATGATTCCATTGCTCAGAGAATTTTCTTCATTCTTGATTAGCTCAGAGGGGCATTTTAAAATGTAATACACTGATTAGAAGAGAAGAAAAAAGAGGTGTGTGAAAGGCTCTATGGGTAAAGAAATGGCTGTCAAGCTTGAAGACCTAATTTTTAATCCCAAGGACCCATATGAGCAAGGTTGCATGTTTGTGTCCCTATTATACAAAATAGGTAACATGTATTAAAAATTAAAGGAAGAGAGAATCAAAAATATTAACCTATAACCTAAAAGAAGTAGTCTGGAGTAGACTGCTATGTAGCATAAATATTATCTAACTAAATATAAGGTTAAATTCATGGGATTCATGGGTACTTCAAGATAAGGAGTTGCCTAGGCTGAGTAGAAAGAAGAGTGGACACATCATGAAAATTACCAAATCTCATGGCTCTGAAAATGGATCATCCAGGTTTCCTCCTAAGGGAAAAATGTATGACTGAACTTAGGCTCTATCATTCAGTCCTTTGGAGATAAAGTCATTTTCCCCATTGCCTGCAACATGCCAACAGACCAACTGCCATCCTAGTTCATGTACAGTGCTATGTTATGACATCATAATTATATGCCACTTTTAATACCAAGCATTCATTCTCACAACTTTTGAGGTGTATATCTAACTTTAGGATGGCAATAGATATGCTGTCATCTATAGACAATAGGACACATTTCAGACTATTGGTCATGTCTCTTACCTATGATGACACATGGTAGAATGGAG
Source organism: Rhabdomys pumilio (assembly GCA_030674055.1). NCBI lineage: Eukaryota > Metazoa > Chordata > Mammalia > Rodentia > Muridae > Rhabdomys > Rhabdomys pumilio. The sequence continues at coordinate 17,293,755 of JANHMN010000001.1, forward strand.
AAGAAGCACATATATGACTTAAGCATTCATCCCACTCATGAGGATCATGTTAGTTAAGCATTTCCCAGAGGTCCAGCCTCCCAAGACTATCATCTTATGAGTCAGAATAACACAATATGAATTGAAGAGGCTTTGCATCTTAATCAAATCAATAGGAGTTCTACTTCTGACCTACTCTTGTTAGGTAAGCAAATTTCCCAAGAAGGCTCAGGAGGAATTTCACATTGGCTTAGTTGGAGTGAATGCAAATCTCTGTTGGAGAATGACTTGCTTCCAAGCACGTTCTTTTGTCTTTCTTTTACATAGTTCAAAATTATTTTCCTGTATATACCCTCATATTTCGTTCCCAATAGCTTTAATAATTTAACCTGTCTAATCTGTCCCATCCCATATTGATATTTTTTCCACTGAATGGAGTAAGAGTACATGTATAGAAACACTAATTAAAAGTCTACCACCGACAACAAAAAGTTTAGTGCCAGATGGTTTTAGCTTAGAATTTAAACTGACCTTCAAATAAGAGTTAATTCTAAAAGTGCTCAAATAATTCCACAGAATACAGAGGTAACACTGTCAAATTTACAAGGCCACAGTTTCTATGTTACTAAAGACAAATAAAGTCTCAACAAAGAAAGAATACAAACCAATTTTCCTTAATAAATACTTGCAAAAATACTTAATAAAATACTTGCAAACTGAATCCAAGAATGCATCAAAGTGATACCACATAAGCTTCGTTCCAGAGATACGAAATAGTTAGATAGTTCAACGTTCACATATATCATTAAATGAAATCCACCGTAATAAAAAGACTGAAAGACAAAAACCACATGTTCATTAGATGCAGAAGTGTCCTTGGAAAAAATCCAACACTCCATCATGATAACGGTCTTAGAGATATTAAGGATAAAAGGGTTATACCTCAACATAATAAAGACAACAGTAAGTCCAGAGCCAAAATCAATTTAAATGAAGGGAAACTCAAAGTATTTTATCTTAGTTAGATTTACTATTATGATGAAACACCATAATCAAAGCAACTTGGGTAGGAATGAGCTTGTTTAGCTTATGCTTTTCTATCAGTGTTCATTATTAAGGGAGGACAGGATAGGAAGTCAAACAGAGCAGGAACCCAGATGGATGCAGGAGCTAATAAAGAGGCCATAGAAGTGTTTGTCTTAATGGCTTGAGCCTCAAAGCTTTTTCAACCTACTTTCATATAGTCCTCAAGGACTACAAGTCAAGGATGATACCATATGCAATGAACTGAACCCTCCCCATCATTTTTAAATGCTAATTTAAAAAATGCTCCAAAAGCCTGCCTACAGCCTGATCTTATAAAAACATTTCTATAATCGGGATTCTTTTCTCTCAGATGACTTTACCTGTGTCAAGTTGACATAAAATTGTCCAGCAGATGTTTCCACAGAAATCAGAAATAAGAAACAGCTATCCACTCTCTACATACCTAATCAATATAGTACTTTAAGTCTTAGCTAGAAGAATAGGAGAATTGATGGAGATCCAAGGGATACAAATAAGAGTGGAAGGAGTCAAAGTATCTTTCCTGCTAGATTATGTGATAGTATACATAGGGATCTTAAAATTCCACCCGGAACCTCCTCCTTAAGCTAAGCACATTTGGCAAAGTAGAAAGATAAACAAATAACATGTAAAAATCATTAGTGCTTCTATATAGAAACAACATAAATACTGAGAAAGAAATCAGGGAAACAGCACCTCTTACAATAGCCAAAAAATTTAAAATATCCTGAGGTTACTCTAATCAAGTATGTTAAAGACTTATATGATTTAAAAAAACTGACAATGAAGAAATTGAAAAAGATATCAGAAGATGGGAAAATCTCCCCTTCAAATGGGTCTATAGATTAATATAGTAAAAAATGGGTAGAATATCAAAAGCAATTTATAGACTTAACACAAGTCCTATGAAAATTTCAACACAAATTTTCATAGTACTTTAAATGAAGATTTTCAGCTTCATGGGAAAGAAAATCCCAGGGTAGCTAAAAGCACTTCTAAATGATAAGTGACCTGCTGGTAGTATCACCATTGACAACCTCAAATTGTACTACAGAGCTATAGTCACAAAATATTATGATATTGGGACAAGAAATAGACATACTGATAGATGAAATATAATTGAAGACCCAGAAATAAGTTTGCAAACCTTTAGAGACCTAATTTTTTAAACAAAAAGAGGGAAGTACACACTTGCAAAAAAAAGACATCTTGAGCAAATGGTGCTGGACAAACTGGATGGGTGCATGTAGATGAATACTTAATTTTTATCCTGAACAAAACTTAACTCTAAAATGGATCAAAGACCTTGAGATAGAACCACATGCCTTGAATCTAATATAAGGGTAAGTGGGGAATAAAATATTGGACTAATTGGCACTGGAAAATATTTTCTTAAGAGAACATCTGTAGCACAGGTACCGAGGTCAAGAACTAATAAATGCTACCTCATGAAACTGATAAGCTTCTGTATGGCAAAGCACACCATCATTTGGACAAAGTGGTAGGTAACAAGATGGAAATTTTTTTATACCAACTATGGCATTCAATAAAGGCTAATATAAAAAATATGAAGAATTAGAAAACCTAGGTATTAAAAAAAACAAACAAAAATAAAAATCAACCAACCAAATAAACAAGTAACCCAAACAGAAAAAGAAATGAATATATATCTACAAAGAATTATCTTATACTTGGAGTCTTTAAGGACCTAAAACATTGTTGAAGAATCACAAACACAAAATTAAAGCATCCATTTGATAAGTACATAAATGTGACCTTCTGAGAGTAACTAAGACCGAAGATGTTTCATTGGGACCTAAATCTCCAGGGAAGTTTGAGGCAGAATAGGAGTCAATGGGATATTAATGAAAGACTACAGAGATGGAACACCTAGAAAAGAATACAGCACAACCCTGCACATTTCTGATGTGAACATAGAGAGTAGTGCTGTAAAAAGTGGTGACATCCAAATGCCCACTAAACAAGTTATGGAGTGTTTACATTTAGGGGTAAAGTATTTGTAAACAGACAAGCATCTTTTCCATTAAAAATCTTACATTTTCAAAATATTAGCCAGGCTAAAAGACTTTCAATTTTTGAACAAAAGGGATGCCTCAATTCTAGTGTACATCAGACCATAGCTTTTCTTCTTCATTGTTGGGAGGAAAATGTGACTTCATATCATTATAAAAGAAAATTTTATCTTTTAGTTTTGTTCTTGTGGCAAATTCAGTTTACAGACAGACAAGTCACTCTTTGCTCTTGATCAGAAAACATGAAAGCAATTTCCTTTGGGGGAGTTGATGTAGCCCCCAGCATCCTATCTGTACTTTTATAAATGTTCATAGTATTTTCAAGTTTGTAAAGAGACATATTTATCTCTTTGGGCATGTAAATTTGACTAGCTATATATATTTTGATAACTTGGAGACATAGTTATCCCAAAGCAGAATTTTAGTTTATTTTTTTAAATTTAGAGGGATATGGGTATAGCTGGCTTTCAGAGTTCTGAGTTTGAGGACCGTTTCTTTAAGTCTATAGCTCTCAGTGTACTCTTACTTATGGCCAACAATTAATAAAACCATTTAAATTACCTTTAAAATTATATACATATATATATATATATATATATATATATATATATATAATACATATAATAATACATATAACACCTCATTTACAAGTGGTGTTCTTTGCATATAGACATATCTGCATATCTCTTCATTAACTTTTTGGTACATTATTTAAATTTTATGAATAAACCTTATAAAAATGTCTCTTCAAGTTCTTAAGTATTTCAGTTGTTTATGATTTTATTTTGAGGTATCCTTGCACATTACATACATGTACATTTATGTGCTCGACAGGCAAAGTGCATGCATTGTATACCATCATCTCATTCCACATGAAAGCTGAATTTGCCCTTCGTGTTTTGCACAAGTCAAATATCTTTCAGTCTTGCTCTCTTTCGCAGATGCATGCAATCAATGTACCAGTCTAAAATTATGACTTCAAATAGTAAAATGCCATAAAACCCTTAATTGCAGAGGCATTAATGGGAACTTGTAGAATCCTGGGAAACAGCTCGCTGAATAATGCCTCTCCGGAGAGACTTGCTGACTACACACCTGCTTCCATAAACGAAAGCAGAGCCTTGTTCATTTCATCCCTTCAACCTTAGAGCTGCTTAGACTTCTCACTCTTTCATCATGATATAGCTCTCTCCTGAATGACAAGTTTATCCATGGGATAATAAAATGTGTTAAGATAGTAATCTTGGCAGTGTTTTTGCTGATGTATTAATTCATTTCCTTTCACATGCTATATCACCAAGATGTCGAAGCAGATTTTATGAGAGGGTTCACTGAAGTGAAAACCAAGCCAATGAATCGTTTAATATGAACTAATGAAACCCAGATATAAAAGGCTTTAGTAACTGTTTTGAAGCTCTAATTGTTGAGCGGATGTAAATTCTGAACACTACTAAGTAAAGGAAAGGAATTTAATGAAGAAATTGGGATCACTTTGTGATAATTGGTTTAATTAAACAGTCATGTAAACAATAATGTCTGGGATGGAGCCACTGAGACAGGAAGGGGACTAGCCTGAGAGACAAATCTGTACAAGGCTATGGCAACAATGTTTATTTTTCTTTGCCATGGTTTTTCAGAAATCATTATATGCATGCTATAACCATTTATGAAAACCACAGTTTTTCAGATAAGGGATTACGAATGCATGAAGCAATTTAACAGTTAAGAAATCTAGTGAATTATTTTAAATATCAGTTTGTTTAGGGGATCAAAGTGATGAATTTATGAGTTTCCCACTTGAGTATTTCAGTGCATGGAGAGGTAATATATATATCAAATGAAGTTACATCAGATAGATTCTTGTTGGACTTTACAAACATAAAGCTAGACATGTGTTGCCACACACCTTTAGTTCCAAGCTTAAAAGACTAAATTGCACGTTTCTCATAGCTTCCATGTCCTATACAATGAGACCTTATCTTAAAACAGAGAAAAGTGTATGATATTAAGACAGGTGAAAATATATTAAAATAAGAAAAGAATAATTTTTATGTACAGTAACTTTATAGATTACACTATCAGGAAAGATTTGTTTCATTTTGAAATACTTTCTTACAAAAATTTTAGATGTGATAACACAAATGCCCTAATAGGTTCAAACGTTCACATTCATCCTCTCTCTAGTCTGTTTCACAATGTATTTAGCATTTGCCTTTTACTACAGACTTACTATTTAAGCTCTTCAACATGGTGATAGGTATATTCTTACAGTGTAGTATTATTACTACAAACAAATTAAAGAGTACATTCTTAACCTTATGCAGTTAATTTTTCTTGTGTGCTGAGAATACTTTCTTTTTAAGAAAAATTTAAATGCATAAATTATGATTATTATGATTATTATTATTATTATTATTATTATTATTATTATTGACAACCATGCTGTTTATTATGTCCTTTGACCAGTTTTACCACCTCCCAACTTCTGGTAATGGTCTTTCAAGTCTGTTTCTGTGGCTTTGACTTTTAATGAGTGCACAAATAAATTGGTTCCTATTGTGTTTGCCTTCTTCTCTTTGGCTTATTTCATTTAACACCATGAAACAAGGACATCATGATTTTGCAGACAAATGATTGGAACTAGAAAATATCATCCTGAGTGAAGTAACCCAGATCCAAAAGGGCATGTATGATATATACCCACTTATTAGTGGATATTATCCATAAAGTACAGAATACCCATGCTATTTCCACAGACTCAAAGAAGCTTAAAAGAAGGAAGGCACAAGGGAGGATGATTGAATCTCACTTAGAAGGGGTAATAAAATAGTCATAGGAATTAGATGGAAGGAGGGAACTGGATTGGAGGGGGAATGAGGAGAGACAGGAGAGAGAGTCAGAGAGCCAGGAAAATGGACAGAAATCTACAGCTGGCAGTGGGGGGAGGGGAGACACATGCTAGAAACCTGGGATTGGGAAGACTTCCAGACTATGGAGGTCACTTTAGCTGAGAGTCCTATCAGTGGAGATATGGAGCCTGAAATGGCCACCTCCTATAGACAGGCAGGAACTTCAATGGGGGCATAAGAATACCAACTCACCCACAAAAGTTTGTACCCCAAATTTCTTGTCTACAAGAAATCCAGGTTAAAAGATGGTGCAGAGACTGAGGGAATGTCTAACTAAAAACTGGGCCAACTTGAGACCCATTCTATGGGCAAGCATAAATCAAAAACACTATTAATGATACTCTGTTATGCTTAAAAACAGGACCCTAATATAACTCTCCTCTGAAAGGCTTTACCCAGCAGCTGACTGAAGCAAATGCAAAGGCCTACAGGCAAACAATGGATGGAGCTTGGGGGTCTTGTGGGAGAGTTAGGGAATCTAGGGTCCTGGAGGAAATAGGAACCCCATAGGAATGTCATATGAGAGTCAACTAACCAGCAGAGAGGTCCTTGGGGGCTCTCAGAGACTGAACCACCAACTGAAGTGCAAATACAGACTGGATCTAGCCCTCCTACCCACCACCACACATATGTAACAGATGCGCAGCTTGGTCTTCATGTGGATTCCCTAACAACTGGAGTGGAGGCTGTTCTTAAAGCTGTTGCCTATGGATCCAGTTCCCCTAACTGAGATGTCTTGTTTGGCCTCATTTGGAGAGGATGCACCTAGCCTTTCATCAACTTGATGTGCCAGAGTCGGGGATCCTCTGGCCTGGGCAGGACAGAGTACACTACCCTCTCAGAGGAGAAGAGGAGGAAAAGATGCGAGGAGGAGCTGTGTGAGCGGAGGATTTGGAGAAGTGTCAGCAATCAGGGTGTAAGGTGAAGAAAGAAAGAAACAAAGAAAGGGAGAGAGGGGGAGGAAGGAAGGAAGGAAGGAAGGAAAGAAAGGAGGGAGGGAGGAAGGAAGGAAGGAAGGAAGGAAGGAAAGAAGGGAGGGAGGGAGGGAGGGAGGAAGGAAGGAAGGAAGGAAGGAAGGAAGGAAGGAAGGAAGGAAGAAAGAGTTACTGACCCTTAACCCCCATTCACCCTCTGGAAGGAAGTCTATAAACTTACTGTTTCTCCTGCTGAACGTTGGTGAAATCAGTCACTGGTTTGTTGTTGAGACCTTGGGAGTGGGAATAGCACACACAGTCCCATTGAAGATACTATTTTGAAAGAGATCTAAGGAATAGCTATCTAATTATTCACTAATTTCCTTGTCAGGATGTTTAGTAAGGTTCAGCTCGTTTTATATGCCTCTTAGCTATTTGGAAATTGTTTTGGTAAGTTATAAAGACACATTGTTTTCTAATTGGATTATTTATTGTTTAATACTGAGTTGTTTGAGATCTTAAAATATGTTTTAGATATTAACCTCCTATCAAATACAGTTTGCAAATATGATATCCTATTTTATACATATTTTAACTTTTGAGTTTGCTGACTTTTCTTTTTGTCTATGAAAACCTTTTACTTTGATGCAAGTTTCTTTGCCTGGCTTTGCTATTATTTTACTGTTCTTAAATTTATGTACATTACCAATTCATTTATGGTAAAGCACTTTTTATTTATTTCAGATGGTCTTGTGGCTGCCTGTGAATTTGCATAATATCAGAAAAGAACCTAGAAGTGCAACTGGGTTGACTCTATGATCAACTTTGGAAACTTGTTTGTATAGAGATACCTCCTGCTCCAAATCTTCAGAAGAGGGAGTCTCCACTGGGACCTTCAGAAATGTAACAGGTCTTAATGAGATTCGGAGCTCCTCATCGCATCAGTTAACCATGACTGAGGAACCTTAAACTCATGTGGGCAATCTATGCAACATAAGGAGAATAGGCATTGTTCCTCCTCATGAGTCTGATTCTGGTTGCAAGAATCAAAATTACCTTTAAAGTCTTAACTTAAAGGGACCCTGGGGCATACAGATTTGTGTTTTCTTGCCTCTGTGTGTTAAAAAGTAGCTGGAATGCCTAATGATTACCATTGGAGGATTGGCCCCTCCCTGGAGCTGCTAATGTACCTCAACTCTAACGTACATTCAGGGAGAGATTGCACTCAACATATGAGGAATGGGGACATAGAAAATACGCATTTAACTGGTACCTTCTGGAAATAAAAAGAATCCCATTTACTCTTTGGCTCATGAAAGTGAAGAATGATTCCTCTGTTATCAGTGTAGAGATCCAAATGATAACCAGTAGTTACACCGGAGCACAATTCAAGGATGAACGACAGCAGGCTCTTCTTAGTTCTTTCATTGCTCATGATCACATTCTTATACTATCACTTTCATATGTAAAGCATTCTTGTTTTGTGCAAAACAAAACTCTTCTAATAAAAGTGAAATAAAGCCCCTCACTTAAAATTAGACACAGTTGATCAGGCATGGTGACACATGGCTGTAATAGCAGCACTGGGAAGGATGAGGTAGGAGGGCTATAGAAAGTTCAAGGCCAGCCTGAGACTAAAAACAAATGAACAAACGAAAAAAAAAAGAAACAGAAATCAAGCCAAGCCCCTCCCCCCCCAAGTATAGTTGTTTTGAATGTACATTTAACCCAATCATCAGCTCAGTTTTTGGAAACATCTTTTTAGTGTATAATATAAAGTGAGTAAAATAACTGCATTTACTGGAATGAAGCCTCTGATGAAAGGGCTTAAGCCTGATTTTCACTCATAAGGAAAACAAGGCATGATTATTGCAGATAAGGTAGATTAGCTTTAAAATATTCTAGCTGTCGAAATGAAGAAATGTTGAAATTTACAAATTATGGGATCAGAAAAAGGACTCATTATTCCAGTGATTCTTGTAATACTTTGCTTCCCGTATCATCATTTCTTTCTCTTGGCAAAGTAACTCATTGGCAGATCCAGCAAAAATAGGGCATCTTTGTCACATTCAAAGACAAATGAACAAAGCCATTTTAATTGATTAACTTGTTATTTTATACTTTCTTTTTCTCTAAGAATGTTGATTAGGTTCCCAGGAAAGATATGAAATAAAAGATATATGAGTATTACAACATATTCAAGCTAAACTTTATATTAAATATACATTTTCTACATGAATAAGTAGTGAAATTATGATATTATAACATTTTGTATGTTAGAAATATGTTCGTGACATAAAAAAAGGATTGCATAGATTAATAAGATGTTTGAACTTGAAGATAATGTTGGGGTTGGGGTAGTAGAAACTGAGTCATGTTTCAAAACTAAGAAAGGTATGACCACTTAGGGCAGCAGCTAGCTCCATGGGTGTATATAGTAAGTTCTGAGAGTCAGAGTCAGTCAGCTTCTCCATAGTTCTCAGTGAACACAGCATGTCAGAAATTAGCAAGAATATGAGCACAGTACTCTAAAGTGCAGTGTGCTATTAGTTTAACACTCTACATATCTATCTTTGGACTCTTGCAGTTTTTCAGGACATCTTTCATGCTTGCCTATCTGCTTAAAATACCATTTCATGGTAAATATAATATTTAGCATTTTCCTTCTAGTCTATCTTCAGACCCAGGTTTTAATTCTCTCTTTATATGGAGAAATCACGACTTACTATCTCCTGGGGGATGATTCTAAGTTTCTCATCTTTCACTGTGGAATTTGAATTAATCAATGATTGTCTTCTGTTTTAGACAACACTTCAAAAACGTTTAGACAGTGAAGGGTTTTGGGAAGCTCAAAATGTCTTCTTCCAGGTCAAATGACAGTTTATTTCTCAAGCTTGAGAGGTCTCAGTGATGACTAACATGGATCAACGAACCAAGCAGGCCAGCTAAATGTCTCTTTTAAAACAAAACAAAACAAAACAAAACAAACAAACAAAAATAAAAACAAAATGCCCTCTGTCTTTCTGTCAGTCTATCTGTTTATCTATGTGTCTGCCTGAGAATCTACTCTTTTATATTTTTACTTATTTGTTTTCTGAGAGAAGGTCCCTGCAACCCAGGTTAACCTCAGATTTACTGTACTCCTTTGTCACAGCATTCTATGTCCTGCATTGCAGGTGTGAGCCACCAAATCTGGTTTAGTCTTAACTTCTCACACAAAAGTTTCAAGATTAAGAGATTTATATTGGTCTCTTCCTGTTGGACTTCCACATATATGCTTCAAATTAGAGTATTGTTAAAATGTATTTTTGCTAGAATGCAAACATTTTTCTTTTGAAGTGTTGATTTGAATTCTAAAAATATTATTTGATATATTTTATTTTAGGATTGTGACATACTTTTCAACAATTTGTGAAACGGGTCAAATATACTATACTATTGTTAACGATGTATTTATGTGAAGCAGTATTCTCAGCATTGATTAGAATAAAATAAAAATACTGGTAAACTATAAATAACATTGCTCTACACTCTGCAGCGTCAAATAGTTACTCACGATTTCATTCTTTATATAAAAGTAAGTCAGCACTTTCAACTAGTCAGAGTAAACATTGCTTTCAGCTTTCATGGATGATAAAATTCTATGAAATTTACCAAATGAATTTTACTAAAATGAAATTTCACAAAACATTGCTTTAATTTTTTTTTTTACAATTGACTGAAGAATGTTCTGAGTTTTTAAACTGAGGATGGCAATATCGTTTTCATAAGGCAATCCAAATTTGCAGGTGTTGAGCTGGAACACTGTGGCACCACCTGTACAGGGCCAAATGAGCGAAATATAATGACATTCATTTTGTTTACTGAACCTGAGTCAAAATCCTTTGACTCAGATAGAGGGGGCCTGATTCTTCCTGCCCACTTTTGACTCTGTGGTCTGTATCAGTTAACTTTCTATCCTGCAGGTGCTGTGACTTCTCAAGTTATTTAAAACCCCCTTTCTGTCTTGAGTTTTATCTTGTAACACCCATATTCTAGTGTCAGTGTGTGCACAGAGTCACACAGTGATCTGCATGTATATTGTCTAGTTGTGGGTGTCTGTATTTGTTCCAGTCTATTACAGGTAGAAGCATCTCTGATGATGGCTAAGCAAGACCTGATCTGTGAGTAAAGCAGAATGTCTTTAGGAGTCATTTTATTACTATATTACTTTTTCAGAGTAGTAAGAATTATTTGATATTCTTCTAGGTCAAAGCCCTATCTAGTCTCAGGTTCTTGGCTACCTGACTTGTGTTCAGTATCGGTTTAATTTCATGGTGTGGGCCTTAAATCTAATAAGATATTGGCTGGCCACTCTGACATGCTTTGTGCCACTAAGAAATCTCTTGGGCAAGTTACTCTTGTAGACTGAAGTGCTTGTAGCTGGGTTGGTATTTTTACCTTTCTCCTTTAGGAATATGCAGGGTACCATTATATCTATTCAATAGGGTTGAAAGCTCTAGGTAGGTCCTAGCTCAATTTCTCCATGTTCCAACGAGTTGTGTAGGTGTTGTCTTCTTCAATAGCCTCTGTCTTTTTAATCAGTGAAGAACCACCATTAGCTTTGGCAATAGCCTAGGTTGGTTGGGAAGTTCCCACAGGTTCCCTCAGGATAATAATTCAATTAGATATAATTCTTTCACAGCCTTAAAACGTTTATTGGGTGATGAGAGATGTCCAAATGGTGCTGTCTTCCCTATTAATGGGTCATTTCATTAGATCACCTTTATCTATTACTGGAAGATTCTGTATTAGGTTTGCACATAGCCTCTCAAAAGAACCTTAATTTTAACCGGCCCTCCCCATATTCCTTCTGTTGGCCCCAGGTTACTTCCCATTACTGTCTAGTTTCCACATTCGACCTCTGACCATTTATAATTATTTACTCTATTTCCTCTTTCTAAGGAGAACTATATATCTACCTTAGTCCCTTACTTTCTAACCATTGTCGTTATATGAATTATAGCATGTCTATCAATGACTTAACATTTACCTTTCTTGGTCTGAGTTACTTCATAGAGGATGATTTTTTTCTTATTCCATCCATTTGCATGTAAATTTCATTCCTTAAAGACTGAGTAACATTCCATTGTGTTAATGTAACATATTTTCTTCATTCATTCAGCCATTGACAGAGATCTAGGTTGTTTCCAATTTTTGGCTATTATGAAAAAAACAGAAAAGAACGTGGTTAAGCAATGCCATTATACTAGAAAAAAGTTTTCTTTGGGCATATGCCAGGAGTGGTACAGCTGGAACTTGAGGTAGATCAATTACCATGTTTACTGAGAAACCACCACATGAATTTTTATAGTGGCTATACAAACTTGCACTTCTACCCACAATTTATAAGTGTTCCCTTTGCGATGTATCCTTACCAACATAAGCTGTTATTTGTTTGATTGATCATGTCCATTCTGACTGGTATAAGATGAAATCTCTTTGGACTTTTGGTTTACATTTCTCTGATGACTAAGAATATTGAACATTGCTTCGTGTGCTTTCCATCCATTGATGTTTTTTCTTTGGTAAATCTGCTTAGCTCTGTATTCAATTTTTGAATTGGGTTGTTTGTTCTATGTCTAATTTTTTGAGTTTTTTTTTTTTTTAAACATAGCCTGTGTGTAGACCTCTATTGGCTGTATAATTGGTAAGAAATCTTTCACCATTTTTTAGCTTTCAACTTGTCCAAATGATGGTGCCCTTTGCCTTCTTTGTGCTCTTTGCCAAAATGTATCAGTTTCACGAGGCCTTATTTGTTAATTGTTGTTCTTAGTGCCTGTGCAAATTTCTTTTCTGAAAGTCAATTCCCATGACAATGAGTTCAAAACTAGTTCTCTATATCTTTTCTAGAAGATTCACTGTATCTGGTTTTAGGTTGAGGTCTTTGATCCAGTTGGAGCTGAGATTTGTTCAGGGTGATAATTACTGATGTATTTGTATTCTTCGACATGCATCCACCCATCCAGTTTTAACAGCACCATTTGTTGTGAGATGCTGGATTTTTTCCTACTGTGTATTTCTGAGATTTTTTTTTTAAGAAATTAAAATCAGGTTTTCTTAGGTGCTCAGACTTATATCTGGGTCTTCAAGAAATAATCAAAATCAGGGCTGAAATTAATAAAATAAAAACAACAAAAACAGCAATAAAGGAATCAATGAAAGACAAAATCGGTTCTTTGAGAAAATTTACAAAATGGAAGACAAAATTGGTTCATGGAGAAAATTTACAAGATTGAACAGCATTTAGCCAAATTAACTGAAATATGAATAAAAAAGATTCAAGTAAACAGAATTACAGACAAAATGGTAGGTACATTAAAAACACTATGGAAATCCTGAATATCATAAGGATATACTTTAAAGACTTGTATTCCAAGGAACAGGAAAATATAAGAGAAACGTAATATTCTTGACATTTTTGACCTAACAAAATTAAGTCACTTCAGATAAACAATTTAAACAAACATGTATACATTAGTAAAATAAAAACAGTAATTAAAAGCCTATTAAAAACAAAAGCCCACATCCAGATGATTTTAGTGCAGAATTCTATAAGAATTTCAAAGCAGGGTTAACCCCAATACTCCTACAATCATTTCACAAAATAGAATAAAAGGAACATAGCCAAGTTATTTTTACAAGTTTACAGTTACTCTGGTACTTAAACCAGATTAAAACCCCATGAAGAGAATTACAGATCAATTTTCTCAATGAATATAAACGTAAAAGTCCTCCCCAAAATCCTTGCAAATGGACTCCAAGAACACATCAGAAAGATCATCTACCATGATCAAGTAGGCTTGAAAGTTGACACAGTGTTGCCTTATCTAGCCTTAAGAGAGGAGGTATCAAGTCTTAGTGCAAGTTGATCTGCAATACTTGATTGACATCCATGGGAGGGATGCCTTTTTCTGAAGGGAAAGTAGGAAGAGTGGATGGAGAGGGCAGAGGAGATGTGGAGATACATGACTAATAGAAGAGGAGGATGGGAAAACTGCAATCTTTTTAAAAAAGAGAGAACTGAAACCTATGATCTATAGTGCTGTCCTGCGTGAAACATATTCTAAGACAAGGAGGCACAAAGATTGTAGGAATAAACAACCAATGTCTCATTTTATTTAAGGCACAATCCTCAGTACCATAACTGGTACTGCATGGGTAACTAAGAACCAGAATGTGAGACTAGATATAACCTTGTAGCCTAGGATAAAACCTGAAACCACTGATCTAAAAAAGTAACAAATTATTCTTAATGACATTCTGCTGTTCTCATAGATCAGTGCCTTAGTCGCCAGCATTAGAGAAGCTTCCTCCTGCAGCAACTGAGAACAAATAAAAGGACCCAGATCTAGACATTGCACAGAGAGTGAGTGAGACATTGGGACACAGAATTCTAAACTCTTCTCTCAGAACTAATGAAACCCTGCAGAAGAGAAGATAGAAAAATTGGAAGAAGTAGAGGGTATGGAGGACACCAGGAAAACAAGGCCCCTAAAACAATTGAGCAAAACTCATTCATAGAAACTCACAAAGACTAAAGCAGCAGGCCCGACACAGGTCTGCACCAGGTCCTCTGTGGATGTATACGAGCTTTCAGTTTGGTGTTTTTATGGGACCCCTGAGTTCATGAATTAGTGGATCTCTAATTTTTGTGCCTGCTCTTGGTGATCTTTTCCTTTCGTTGGTTTGCTTTGTCCAACTTTGATGTGTTTTTGTTTTATTTAGCATATTTTATTTTATTATTTTTGGTTGTTATCACTTAGAAGCCTATTCTCTTCTAATGAGAGACATAAAAGGAGTGGATATGGATGGGAGAAAAGGTGGGGGAGGCCTAGGAGAAGTAGAGGGAGGAAAAACTATAATCAGAGTATATTTCTTAGAAAAAAAGAAAAGAAAAAATTAGCATATCTTCATGGTGGATTTTTTTCCTTTGATGAGTATGTAATGACCTTCCCAATCTCTTCTGAGTAGTTTTGGTTTTAAGTCTATTTTTAAAGATATTCCAAGGGCTACTCTAGCTGGTTTCTTAAGTGCATTTTTTTGTAATGTGTTTTTTCATCTTTTTCTCATGTAGTGATGTTGGTCCTGATGTTCAGGTCTGTTTCTAGGATGCAGCAACATCAGTTCTGTTTTCAAATTGATTCTATTAGTCTGTGTCTTTTTATCAGATAATCAAGACCATTGAAGGTGAGATTTATCAACAAGAAGTGTCTGTTTATTCTCCTATTTTGTTGTGGTGCTGACTTTTTTTTTTCTTGTCTTTTGATTTGCTGGCTTGATATTACGTATTCATTTTGGTTTCTTGGGTGTCACTAGCCTCTTCAGATTGAAGATTTTCTTCTTGTGCCTTCTTCAGTGTTAGATTTGTAGGTTGAGTGTGCTTAAATTTGGTTGTATCATAGAGTATCTTATTTTTCCATCCAGTGTGATTGAAAGTT
The DNA here is from genome assembly GCA_030674055.1 of Rhabdomys pumilio. Classification (NCBI taxonomy): domain Eukaryota; kingdom Metazoa; phylum Chordata; class Mammalia; order Rodentia; family Muridae; genus Rhabdomys; species Rhabdomys pumilio. The sequence continues at coordinate 17,309,135 of JANHMN010000001.1, forward strand.
TTGCTGGGTATAATAGCATTTGCTGCCACCTGTGGTCCATTAGTTTTTAGCACACCTGTCTAAGTTCTTCTGATCTTTCGAGTCTCCATTGAAAAGTCAGAAAGCACTCTAATAGACAATTCTTTCTGTAGTACTTGGTGCTTTTTCCATCCAGCTTTTTATATTCATTCATTTTTCTGTAAATTTTGTGATTTGATTATTTTGTGATTTGTGTAATTTCTTTTCAGATCTGGTCTTTGTGCTTTTTATGTTTGTTTTACCTTGGTAAGAATTTCCTTCTTTACATTAAAGATATTTTCTTCTATTTTGTTGCAAATATTTTCTGAAGCTTTGACCTGAGATTTTTTTTTCTCCTCCATGTCTATTCTTAGATTGGATCATTACACAGTTTCTCAGATTTCCAGAATATTTTGTGCCTGGATTATTTAGATTTCACATTTTATTGACAGTTATCTATTAACTATCGATAAACCTTCTATCTTCAGTGCCTGGGAGTCTTTCTTTCACCTCTTGTATTTTGTTGGTAAGGCTTGCCTCTCACTTTCCTATCCAAGTTCCTAAATTTTTCACTTCTAGTTCTATCTTCATTTGGGTTATCTGTATTGATTCTGTTTCTACTTGCAAATCCTGACTTTTTTTTTTTTCATTTCACTGTTTGTGTCTTCATAGAATCCTTCAATAGATTTAATAACTTCCTCTTTACAAACCTCTAACTTACTCAAAATATCTCTGTTGCAATCCTTCTGTTGTGCATCAATATATCCAAATAAATAAATAAAGTCATTTCTAGTTCACAGGTTCGAACCCTTAATGCAATAGCAGTGCTTTCAATTATATTGCATTTCTCAGGGCCTACTCTGATAGGGTTGCTAGATTTTAGTAGAGAAACATTGTCCTGGCTTTTATTGACTGTGTTGCTATACTGATACCCAGGCTTCTATATCTGGTGTGAGTTTTAACTCTAAGAGTTGGTATCTGGTTTTGTCTTTGTTATATGGGTGTTCCAGTTCTCGGTTTTTGTTTCCCTCCCTGGTTCTCAGGAGAGGGTGCTAGCTGTGGGTTACCTTGTAGGGGATGCTTCTGAGATCCTGCTGAATGTGGCTACTGAGTGATCTGTTTAAAATGTGTTTTTTTAGTATTGGAAGCTGGCACTTAAGATAGGACATGGGCCAGGTCAGGGGACATTGAGCTTCCAGAAGAGAAAAGAAAGCAAGTGGAGTATGCAACCACAATCTTATTATTCTCCTGGGAATAAAGGAAGAAAAGGAAGCCATAGATGGTAGTTGCCTGCAGAGCAGGAGATGAGATTAGTGGATTAGACCTGGAGGGGACTAAAGTGAACGAAGGTCTAAAGACAGTCTACCCCTCCTTTTCAGATTTTTAATGTATCTTCTTGGAAAACATATCTATTCAAATTATCTACCCCCTTTTTAGTAGTCTTGTCTTTCTATTAGCTTATAAAGTGTCTTTATATTTCTAGTATAATTCTTATCAGATTTATAGTTTGCAACAATTCTTCCCCATTCTTAATTTAAAAAAAATATTAAATATCAAAAGGGTTACTTTTGATTTTTTAAAAAATATTTATTTTTATGTATATATACTCTATCTGTATTTACCATGCATGCCAGAAGAGGGCATCAGATCCCATTGTAAATGGTTGTAAACCACCATGTGGTTGCTGGGAATTGAACTCAGGACTTCTAGAAGAGCAGACAGTGCTCCTAACCACAGATCCATCTCTCTAGCCCCTATTTTTGGATTTTAAAAGTCCAATTTCTTTTTTGCCTTTGAATATTTTCTTGACATTCCATGTACGACAAAGCTTTGTACAACATAAGTTAACAGTTATATTTGCAATTTCCCTTTCACAAAATTTGTAGTTTAATATTGTATGTTTTCTAGGCCTGTAATCTATTGCTATCTGACTCATATTTATGATGATAAGAAAGACATAGTTATCCTCTACTATGTAGAAATCAGTGACACCCACATCATTTATTGAGAAGACAATTCATTCTTCCATGCAATGCCGCCTTTGTCAGACAACCATGAATTATGAGGGTTCCTTCCTGGATTGGCAACCTATTCATTTAATTTAAGTGTTTGTCCAGTACCTGAGTCAGACTGTCTTCACTAGTGTAATCTTGTAGTGAGGTGTGAAGTCCAAGAGAATGAGTTATTTATTTTTTCTTTGTCATGATTATTTCTTAAAGTTACATATAAATTTTATGTTTTTGATTTAAACAATGAGATCAGTTGGATATTTTAGAGAATTGCATTACATCTGTAGAACAATTTATATGTACTGCTATATTACCAGCATTTAGGGTTCCAATGTATTAACTAGGTCTGATGTTCTACTCCTTTAAATTTTTTTTCCAAAAGTGTTTGCAGTTTTCAATTTAATTTGTTCATTTATCCTGCTATCGTGACCACCTACCATGTTCCCACTACTCTGACTCTGACCTTGGATCCAGCTAGGTAGAAGCACTGGCCTGGCACCCGTGAGATGCCAGCGTGGCTCTGCCAATCCATCACACTGTTCCCACAAAGCTTGGCGGAGCCCCAAACAATACCCACCATCATTCCGGTACCTGGTAGAATAAAGACTCTTAATGCTTAAAGATTATCCAATAGATTTATATATTTGGAATTTCTCAATTAACAAGATGTTGACACAAATAGAATTATTACCCAATTATCTAACATAGATATTATAACTACCTTAGACTACTAGAGACACAAGTACATTTGTCCCCATTTTGTCTCCCCCTCTTTCCTTTCCTTCTCTCCTCCCCTTCCTCTCCTTCTCTCCTCCCAACTCTTAACTCTGCCTACCTCTCATACTTCTCAATCACAGATCTTTATTGCAAATATGGAGGGAGGGGAAATATCCTGCTACAACCTCCCTTTCCCCTTTGTTATTCACGTCTACTGATTGCTTTCTTCTCCTCCAGATAATGCACATTTTGAGTTTTTCCTTTCATGATTTTTTTTTTGTGACCCAGTGAGTTTTATCAAGGTTGTTTACAGGACCCTGGAGGTGTTTGCTTAAAGGAACATGTACTTCTTTTCAGTTGTTTACCACCAAAGAAGATATCTTTATCTCTCCTGTCAACTATTCTCTTCTCATAAACCCTGGGAGAGAGCATTTCCTATGTGATAATGTTGACAGACTCAGTATTGCCCAGATAATTACAGCTGTGGTAAACACAAGAGTGCAACATGTGTACCGTGTGTACCATACCATGCCCAGAATACACAGCATATTACTTATTTTATAGATTTAATGTTGAGTTGTGTGTTGAGTATGGTTATGGATACTAACTATTGTTATATAATGATGGATCATTACTGAAGCTTTTCTAAGAGCCCAGTAGTCCTCATAGAATGCCTGTATCTGTTCTCAGTCATATGTTCACAGAGTCACAGTCCATGCATCCAGATCCCTCAGAAGGGAATTGGGCTCTTTGATCTAGCACTCTTCAATGTATTCCCTTGACACAGAGGTCTAAGGGAACTTTGAGATTGCAGATGTGTCCAGTCAGGCTCTGTGGTGAGCAAGTCCCAAATGCCTAGAGCATGGATGTTTAGAAGTCCCATTGAGAAATAAAAGCACTGGTACCACAGAGGCCCACAAAAGTACACACATTTTCACTTCTTTCTTCAAGATAAGGAAATTATTTAAAAAAAATTAAATATTTAAAAAAGTACTAATTTTTCTTAAGGGTACAGCCCCAAATTGGATAAGCAAGGGCAGCTTCTGGTCATGTGTTGTTGTGCACCAAGCTGTGTTGTCTTTGTATGTCTTTGTGGGAACAACTCTACTGTACCAATGCATCTTATTTGAAAACACAGTAAGAAAGCAAACACATCGATTTAAAAGCATCCTTCTCCACCAAGGCAAAGTACTTAGAAGGACAAATAAGTTTGTTTGGAGTAGGGCCCAGTAACTTCCAATTGTTCCCCAGTACTGAAATACTGCTGCAAATGCAACAGCTTTGAGACTATTTTTTTTCTCCTAACATAGAAAAATTAAAGGTACACAATACAGCAGCTCTCTCTGCTTTACCCAGGCTTTTGCGAAGCCCTTTTTAGTCATAGAAGGGCAATTGTAAGCAACTGAGGAGATATCATTTAGACTCTGAGTTATCACAAGCACACTCAGCCTGTATAGAACTACTCTCTGGAGGAAAATTTGCTATTTTACCTGTACTGAGTACTTAGTGCTTTTAAAAGATGCACTGTGCATCCATTCAGATTAACACAAAGTAATGATTGCCTTATGCTCAATCACTCTCAGCAGATGGCACAGTTTGAGGGGTGTCTTATTTTATACTCTTAGAATATTTTATTGCTCTATAAGATTATGAAGGTTTTATGCTAAACTTTTGGTTGGTAATAAAAACTAATATATCAGATGTTTTAAGTCCCTCTGCTTAAAGTATTTAGGAATAGATATCACTATATTTTATACTGCAAGTATTTTAACGTGTTCTGTGTATTAACCCCAGTTGATCCCCTGCCTCTCCACTTCCCTCCTCCTTCCTTTGGCTCTCCCCTCCCCATCACACTGGCTCACCCCCTCTCCATCTCCATGTCTCTCTCTCTCTCTCTCTCTCTCTCTCTCTCTCTCTCTCTCTCTCTGTGTGTGTGTGTGTGTGTGTGTGTGTGTGTGTGTGTGTATGTGTCTGTCTTCTACCTCCCACTCTCTTTTCTTTCTTCTTTCACCTCCCACTCCCATGGGGCTTTGAAAGAAATACTCACTGTTGAGAATTAGATTGACTAGCTCGATTGTGGTAGTAGATTTTCTGGGTTTAAAAAATTGAGATATTTGCTTCGATTACTTTTGTCAGGGAAAACAAAATGGCTAACTGTCTAAGAAAAAAATGCAGCTAGTGAGAAATTATCATGCAATTTGAATCTAGTTTTATAGAGTTTTAGGCATGTTTAAAAATTTATCTGGGAAATTTTGGATAGATTGAAAACTGTGTGTTTGAGGAAACTTATGTGTCAAATTTACATCAAGAAAGTTTAATCAAAACAGAGACCTCAGGTGTCTTTTAGAGATTTTTACATTCTTCATGCAAACGCTGCTTTCCTACTTATACAGATACACCAACACTGTGAAATAACCATGGCTTTTATTTTCCTGGTACAAAATCATAGAAAGAAATGATTATGAGATGTCCAGTTGGAATAGATAGCACATTTTATATTCATGGATAAAAGTAATGCCGAAACTTAATAGAACTGACATAGAAAATCATTTCATTACAGAAGCTTGTGTTCTGACCTGGTATACAAGATATCTCATCATTTATCCAATTCTCCATGTTAAAATTCCAAAACATCTTTTTTTCTTCAACTTCATATTTTCCAGTAAACTATCAATGCCAGTGAATCCCATATATTTTCTATTAATTATTTTTTAATAAATTTAATAAAATTAATAAAACTATTCATTTTATATCTGATCACTGCTCCATCTCAGTCATTCTCTAGAGTGCCAGAGTCCTGCTCCACCTCTCTCAGGCTCTCTCTCTCTCTCTCTCTCTCTCTCTCTCTCTCTCTCTCTCTCTGTCTGTCTTTGCTCTCTCTTTATGTGTGTGTGTGTGTGTGTGTGTGAGAGAGAGAGAGAGAGAGAGAGAGAGAGAGAGAGAGAGAGAGAGAGAGATTGGAGGATTGGAGGGAGAATTTCTCTCTCCTAAACACTGTGATTATATCAGCTGAGAAATTTATAAAAAAGAATATTGGTACTTTCTGGCTTCAATGTCATCCATACCCTTCTGCTACCTTAACAGTTCAAATAGTTCAGCAGCGTAAATAATGCCTTTACGATTCAGCCTAGGCCTTTCTGTCCCTCTCCATATGTACTACTCCAGGTAGTCCAAATCAATTTCTGTTTCATAGTCGCACCAGGTTTCAGCTTGTTCCATTCTTCTTCTTTTCCATTCAAGCTTTCTTCCTTTCTCTCTCCCTCTTCTTGCTTCTTTTTCTTTTCTTTTCTACTGTATCATCTCTATAAATAATGGGCCCATTCTCCATCCTTTTTTGGTACACTGACACTTACAAAGTTGTGCACTTACTCTTTGCTGAAGTTGTTTACAATTTACCCACCAAAGCAATATTTTCAAAATATTATTATTCCCAAAGCTGTGGAATTTTATTCTAAATTACCATATCCTTATGATATGCTAATTTATCACTTGTGAAGCCTTTATAACAGTTTCTATTGTTGATTTCTTCATCTGTCTCAAACAGCTTTGAACTTCTTCAGAGCAAGGATTAGTTTTGCAAATTTTATGACCTTTATTCTAATTCTGTATCTGCAAAGTATTCAGGGGACAGCAAATATTTAAAAAGCATGCTGTATTTTATTGATGATTAATATAAAAGAGGCTTGATCATAACTTTAAATGTCAAGAGCTTGTGTTAGGATTTTCCAAAGAAATGAACATAATCTTCTCAGAACTGATTACCATTATAATCTTTTATAGTTACCTCTATAACTAGTCACATGATTATAACCAATATTCATAAGTTGCTTCTGCCATACAAAACTACATCCCATTTTCCTTTTGAAATTATATTATATGGTCATGCCTGCTGACTTGAGGGAATGTAACATGCTTTCAGCCCTGAAAGACGATGTGTACTGTTTGGAATATAGACTCAAAAAAGTTCACTGAAAATCTCACTGACCATAATCACAAGGTATGCTAATGCTGAGGCAGATAAACATAAGTCGTAACTTAACAATTTGAGACAGCCCCCACTTTGATTTGAGCTATACACACCTATCTTCTGATGAAGCATGTGGCAGCCAGAAACTTTTACTTGCAAGCACTACACACACATCCTTCTGGATACAATGTGCCTGCTGAACTGTTAGCAATCCAGGACCCTTACTTGCATGATGCTGCATCAATAACTGATTTCAACAGTAGAAATAAGTTGCCCTTCTTAACTCTCCCTTTACAATGCCCAATTCTGTTCAAACATACCTGCAATGCATTTAGGAACTATGAACAATGGGCTAATTTAGCCTGTACAGGTTTTGAGTGCATATACAGTATGTAAAGAAAACTGAATTTTAAAGTGAACATTTAGATTAATATCTTCTATTTACCATCTTAGGCCTGTGCATACTTAGGAACGCTCATGGTAAAAATCACATGCATTGTTGGAAGTAAGACGCAAAGTCGAGAAAAGATCGTATAATCTGAAATCTGTGAATCAAAATAGAATCTACCCAAATTATACCGTTAGTAACCAAACTCCTCTCTCTCTTGAACTCCATAACAGGAAGCGCAAAATAAAATGCAAGCTTTGAGTGCTCTCGCTCACATGGCACACTGTCAGTCTTGACAGTGTATTTTAAAATAAACTTTAAATAAAGCTCTTTTACTATTTTTCAATACATATAAGCCTGTTACTGGTAGTTGAGATTGCCAGATTTTTTGGCTTCTTATTTAGAGAATTGAAAATGAAACTCTTACCTACTTAGAAAAAAAAAA
>JANHMN010000001.1:17329581-17356826 GCA_030674055.1 Rhabdomys pumilio
ATATAGATATAGATATAGATATAGATATAGATATAGATATAGATATGGAGATAAATCAATTCTAGAAACTATCTTTAATTACGAGCAACCCTCTCTTCCCATGAGTTGGTTAAATTTGTGACAGAGTACTTTTCAACTTTTCTGCTCATGAATATTCATAGATCATGGAATATATCTGAACATAATTATGAAGTTTTTGTTAATATTGTTAATAATGCTAATGGTACTAAACAATAAAGTGTATATTGTGACACATATATGATATAAGAGAATTAAGACAAATACAATTGATAGCAATTAATAAGTCAGTCGACTCAACATTATACTGGTATATTGCACTCTTAAATGCTGTGTCTTTCTATTTTAGAGGATGCTCAAATTCCACAAACTGATACTGAGAACTGTCCCTCTAGTTCTTGGACACTTAGACTCTGACACCATGTTAATGTATCTTTCTTGAAGGTTGGTTCAGTTGAGAAGAAAGGCAATGTCAAAGTCACTCCCTTTTGGAGGGAGAACCTATGTTTTAGTCACTGAGCAATGGTAAGTTTCAAAAGCAGCTTTCATGTTCCATTGCTGGGAAGCTCAGAGAAGGTCCACAATAGCCAGAACCAGCTAAGATGCAATTATCAAGTGTATTTGGTTTCATTGTACATCAGTGATGCTGTGGAAAGAGTTCCCCAGTTAACTCCCTGGGTCCAGATCTATGACTTCCCATTATTCATCCCTGGACCCCTTACCAGGAACCCTATACTGCTGCTTTACTTTTTTTTATGTAAAGATAAAATAGTAAGAATAATATCATATCATGGATTACAGAGATTTAATATATTTACAGAACTCTTAAAGGGGATATTGAAGTACATTTTTAAGAATGTCAGTGCAAGAGTTCAGAAATTTACACTCTGTCTGTAGAATTTAAGATAAAGCATTATTTTCTACCAATGATTGTTATTACATACAGGTATTTTCTTCTCACTACAAGACTATGTTGTAGAGACAAATGCTATTATCTTTTTCTCCCTTACAAACAATAATTTGGTAGCAAAGTACTCACCAGAACTACAGGCCAAAATCCACTTGTTTCTATACATTGATTTGTTTTATTACATAATAAAAATTATAGCAAAAATACAAAATATCAAAATCCTTAATGCTAAAATGGGCTATTCTCTGGAAACAATATCAAGGTTCTCACACGATGGATCAAATCTAATAATTCTCAGAACAGAGCTGTAAAATAAAGCAGTTCTACTTTAAGATCTAATACACCAAAATGCAGGCAGAGTTAAGAAAGTTAGTATGGAAGCAGGAGGAGGGGGGATGGGATAAGGGGTTCCTGGGTGGTGAGAGGAATGGGGTGAGGGGATAAAATCTAAATAATATAATATCCAATAAAAACAAAACAAAACAACAATAAAACAAAACTCACCCCTTAGGCTGTTTTGTGTTTTGAGTCCAAGAAGTATTATTTTTCTACCACTGAAACTGTTTTGCCAACAAACTAGCAAGATTTCCATGTATTGGCAATACTGAAATAAGTTGTGTGTGCACACAGACATAATTCCTGCTGTCCATAAGAAAATAGTAAATATTATTTAACAATATGTAAAAGAAATATTAAATCATAATCAGCATAATAACTATATATGTGAGAATCTTTCATCAGATATTCTGCTAATCAAAAGATTATTCAAGGGTTCAAGCTACTTGCTAATATCTTTTATGTTTAATAAACACATTTGACATATTGATTGTGACATATCCCAATGTAGATAAATGATATGATAATGTATGGTTTTGTATTACTAAATATGTATGTACTTCTACTTTTAAATAACATAATTGGTTATTTAGAAAAAAAGAAAGTTAGTAGAAAGTACAAAAGACTATTTACAAATTATAAATTATAATTTTATTACAACATTTCTATATACTCACTCAGATCACTTCTTCATTGGTTACTCGCATTTCTCCTTCAATGGGTTAAGAAGACTGGCCTATAAAGGAAGCATGTTTCTAGTAGGGTACTGGTTAGAAGATCATAGCTTTATTTCTCTCTGTCTTGGCTGGTCTTGTAAGGCAGCAGCTTCCTCTTTGAGAAGCCACCCTCAATCTTCTCTGCTTTGCTATGACTCAAGCATTACTGTTCACATCCTAAGACCAGCAGAGGCATTTCCTTTGTGATGTTAATTTCTTTTTTTTCCTATTCTGTTTCTTGTTTTGTATGTTGAGTCAGTGTTGGGTTGTGTAACCTGCTGCTAGTCTGGCACTCATAGCATATACCAAACTGGCCTCAAAATACACCATTTCTTCTGCCTTTGTCTGTAGATTGCTAGGATTACAGGAGGAGCCACCATGCCCAATAGCTGTATTTGTAATTCCTGTTCTCCCTCACTAGTCCCCTTGGAAACACAGCTTGTTTTTGTTAGTATACACTACAGTTCCTGATGGGTTTTGGTTAAATATGTAGGCTGTATTGTTGGTGTACCTGAAACTCTGTGAGTACCTCAACTATGCTCCTGCTTTTGCAACAACACAGCATAATTTTTGACTAATACCAACAGACAGCTTGGCATATAAGAAAAGAAGACTCTTAAAATTATCCACATGTTGTAAAAATGATATATGGGTTAGGTGTGAATATGAAACAGGTTTATGATAACATACTGTGATACTTTGAATGTCACTTCCAAAGTTTTTGTGCTAGAAACAAAATCCCCAAATTTCTATAATAGTGGTATTAGCCTTTGGTGATATATTTGTTATTTTTTGTTACTATGTTAAAAGTCTATGACCAAGGCGACATATTTAGAATTATGGTTGTATAGGGACACCTCTGCATCTTGGCTGGGAGCATGACAGTAAGTAGCAGGCATGGCAGCAGAAACAGAATGCTGAAAGTACAAAGCAGAGAGAGAAATCTAAAAGCAGGGCCATGTCGTAAGCTTGCAAAGCATGCCTTCTTCAGGGTCATTTCTCCTAAACCTCTCCAGAAGTATTACCACCTGGTGACAGCATGTTCAAGTGCAATAAACTATGGAGAATATTTCTTATTCAAACCACTACACGGTATAACTGTGATGATGAAATCAGGAAGGTCAGACATCTATGGATAAGGAAGATAACCAAAAACCCAGGATAGCAAAGTCTACTCTCAACAATAAAAGAACTTCTGGGGGAATCATCATTCCTGACCTCAAGCTGTATGACAGAGCAATAGTGATAAAAACTGTATGGTATTGATACAGAGACAAGATGGTAGATCAGTGGAATAGAATTGAAGACCCAGAAATGTACCCACACACCTATGTTCACCTGATCTTTGACAAGGGACCTAAAATCATCCAATGGAAAAAAATAGGATTTTCAACAAATGGTGCTGATTCAATTGGTGGTCAGCATGTAGAAGAATGCAAATCGATCCATTCTTATCTTTTTGTACAAAGCTCAAGTCCAAGTGGATCAAGGACATCCACATAAAACTAGATATACTGAATCTAATAGAGGTGAAAGTGAGGAAAAGCCTTGAACACATGGGCACAGAGGAAAAGTTCCTGAAGAGAACACTAATGGCTTATGCTCTAAGACCAACAACAGACAAATGGGACCTCATAAAATTGCAGTTTCTGTAAGGCAAAGGACACTGTCAATAGGACAAAACGGCAACCAACAGATTGAGAAAAGATCCTTACCAATCTTACTAGAGGGCTAATATCAAATATATACAAAGAACTCAAAAAGTTAGACTTCAGAGAACCAAATAACTCTATTAAAAATGAGGTACAGAGCTAAACAAAGAATTCTCAACGGAGGAATATTGAATGGCTGAGAAGCACCTGAAGAAATGTTCAACATCGTTAGTCATCAGGAAAATACAAATCAAAACAGCCTTGAGATTCCACCTCATACCAGTCAGAATGGCTAAGATCAAAAATTCAGGTGACAGCAGATGTTGGCATGGATGTGGAGAAAGAGGAACACTCCTCCATTGTTGATGGGATTGCAAGCTGGTACAACCATTCTGAAAATCAGTCTGGATTTTCCTCAGAAAATTGGACATAGTACTATCTGAGGATCCAGCTGTATCACTCTTGGGCATATACCTTGATGATGCTCCAACATATAATAAGGACATATGCTCCACTATGTTCATAGTAGCCTTATTTATAATAGCCAGAATCTAGAAACAACCCAAGTATTCTTCAACAGAGGAATGGATACAAAAAATGTGGTATATTTATACAATGGAGTACTACTCAGGTATTAAAAACAATACATTCTTGAACTTTTAGGCAAATAGATGGAACTAGAAAATATCATTTTGAATGAGGTAACTCAATCACAAAAGAACACACATGGTATGCACTCACTGATAAGTGGTTATTAGGCCAAAAATTCGGAATACCCAAGATACAATTCACATACTACATGAAGCTCAAGAACAAGGAAGACAAGAAAAGTGTGGATGCTTCAGTCCTTCTTAGAAGGGGGAACAAAATTCTCAAGGGAGAAAATACAGAGACAAAGTATGGAGAGGAGACTGAAGGAAAAGCCATACAGAGACTCACTCCCCTTCATCCCCAAGGGATCCATTCTATATACAGTCACTAAACCCAGACACTATTGTGGATGCCAAATAATGCTTGCTGACAGGAGCCAGTTATAGTTGTCTCCTGAGAGACTCTGCCAGATCCTGACAAATACAGAGGCAGATGCTCACAGCCAACCACTGAACTGAGCACAGAGACCCCAATGTAGGAGTTAAGAAAAGGAGTGAAAGAGCTGAAGGGGTTTGAAACCTTATAGGAAGAACAATAATATCAACCAACCAGACCCCCCAGATCTCCTAGGAACTAAATTACCAACCAAAGAACATACATGAAGAAACCCATGGCTCCAGCTGCATATGTAGCAAAGGATGGACTTGTTGGGCACCAATGGGAAGAGATGCCTTAGTCCTGTGATGGCTTGATGCCCCAGTGTAGGGGAATGCCACGGGGTGCAGAGAGGGTGAGGCAGGAGTGGGTAGCTGGGGGAGCACCTTTATAGAAGCAGGGGGAAGGGGATGGGATAGGAGATTTCTGGAAGAGAAACCAGGAAAGGGGGGAACATTTGAAATATAAATAAGTAAACTAACCAATAAAAAGTAAGAATGAAAAAAAAAGGAAAGATAACATGCTGTTTACTCTTTTCATCCGACAGGGTGCACACTTCAGGATATAGCATGGTCCTCGTCGTCATACACTGAGCAGATGCTACAACTGTATGGTGGCCTTGGATTCCCCAGTCTCAAGAACTATTAATCTATAAATTATATTCTTTACATCTCTCCTTTTCACGGTTTGTTGAGATAGAAAACTAAAACTTACTAAAACACTCTTATAATAAACAGCTTATGTGAGGAAAGTAGGATCTGAATAAGAATACCTAGATTATTATCTTGAGTTAAGTCTTAAAACCTAGAGAAATAAAAAAATAAAACATCCAAGCAAACAAACAAAACCATCTACTTCCCTATAAACAAAGCAAAATCCCCACATTTAATTTACTCATAGTATAGGGAAATTAATACCATCTACCTCTATATGTTGAGGCCTTGGAATATTCAATTCCTAGCATGCACTATATGTTTAGTTAGAGCCAGATATTAGTAAGATTTTTAGCTATGTAACTTCTGTAATATTTGTAACGTTATTTAAAGATAGAATGAAAAAACCTGGTTTCTTCTTAGTTTTCTGACCCACTAGATAACATGAAAATCAGCATTTACAAATATATGATGGGACATGACACTGAATAATAAATTCATTAAAAATCTAGTTATTTATCTGCTATTACTAGAACTGTTTTTTTAAAAAGAAATATTTCTTTTGTGGAATATTCAAGAAAACCATAATGACCTAAGGCACCAAATTATAGCAAGTGACCACCCAGCAATTAAAAAGACCAGAGCTGACTAGTTCTTTATTAAACATTAATCTTTGGCTTCCATTGAGCGTGCCAGTAGGTTCAAGGTTTAGATATCTTTGACTCATGGAAGCTCTGTGCCATGACACTGGTTTATAGAGAAGAATTATTCTTCATAACATTGTTTCTGGCTTAAGGCTCTTCTTACAAATTGAAAATACACAGCTCAGTTTATGTAACTGGAAGATGCTAGCATTTGTCACCAACACCTAAGTGACAGGAACATCATATTTACTATAAAGAAACAATGTAGTTTGAGAACACCATGATTTTATTTAATATTTTATATATAATATTTCTGGCATTCTTTACTTTTACCTCTGTGTAGCCACAATAAAGCCAGTAACAAATTTTTCTTACACTTTCTGCAGCTCACACTGGACACTAATGCTTGCCTTGTGAATGTCCCGGAGGCCTATAGCAGCAAGTGTAATTTATAGCAGTTCAAGCCTGCTAATAATTATAACCTTAATAGTTGCTGCTTATAAAACTACTATGAGATAAAGACTTCTGGGACACATATATCATATTGTATAACCTCAATACACATGCAAGGTGAACCCTGCTGCTATTACTTTCGTCTAACAAATGAAATGAAATCAGACCTACATATTATCAGATCCTAAATTCTTAGACACTGCATGGCCTATTACACTCTGACTCCCCTATATTCTTGTTTATTTTCATGTATGAGATTTAGAGTTTATGTCTTGCAGTTGGTACTCAGTTTTCAATCTGACTTGTCAAATTGATCTGGTTCATCCAGATGTCTGGCAACTGAAATGTTCTATGATTCAGATACAAGCATCTTATTTATCAATTTCTGCTTCGGAGACTTCTGGTTAAATTTATTAATCCCTGCTTTGGAGATTTCTTTTTAAACATAGTCCGAATGTTCACACTGGAGGAATGTTTTACATTTCCTACAAAGTTATGATATGATGGTATATATTTCTTTGAGCAAAGACTACACTATAATTTTCTCTCCATGCATGAGCTGAACACATCAAAGATACAGATAGAATCGAAATGAAAGGATCATCGGAGGAGAAAAGCTGGTGGCAAGCAAAAATTCAGCTCTGGTAAATGACTGGTTGATCCATCAGCCTTTTTCTTTGAAGTTTTGATCTAAAGGATAACAACACAAAAGAAGCCAAGGAGAAGGAAGCTATTTGCTTCAGTGTAACAAAACTAAATCTAAGTTAGATAATTTCCTCCTTTCTGACTACTTCAAGGTCACAAAACTTCGGGGGGGCGGGGGGGGGGGGAAGGCATAGGTAGTGAAAACAGGACTATCTTTCTTAGTGCTTAAGTGAAAATAGAGAAAACCCATTCAAAATGTAGTTAGGCTAATAGCAAAGGGAATGTCACTGGGATCACTCATGACACCAATGTCATCAGATGCTGTGTGATTATTAGCATACCTCAGGGCATGCTCATTTGACAAGATGCACAGAGGAATGTTTGGAATTATTTAGAATTTGCCTTATTTAAAACCACGGATCTATCGTATTTGAAGAATATTAAGGCCACTCACTTGAGAAGATTAACTAACATGACACACGTAAATGGAATTTAGTTTGTAACCTTGTGGCACTTGCGGCAGTTAGTGCTTGGCTAAAAGACAAAAGCAAATGAAAGCTACTTGTACATATTCTTTTTTTTAGTCAGGTACTATTTCCTGATCACAAAGACGGTTTATCACAGGAAATGCTCCTTGAGTTTTGAAGGATACATAATAGTTTTCTAAAAATATAGAGGTAAATACAACATCAGACAGAGCTCAAGGCAAAAAGTCAACCATTCAGTGAAAGAGACATACTAAAAACTTCTGGAATGTTGGTCCAAAGTGACACATATCAAGTGAATCCCAGACAGGTATTGGCAAGGGTTTGAAATTTTAATAGACTGGTTTTTATAATTTATAGACTAATATTTGATGATTCGGAGTGCAGAATTTTGCAGTCTGTTTTGCATGTACCGAGGAGTTTCTCAGGTTGTTTGAGTATTAATAGCAAGAGAGACCTAGAGAGCAAGGGAGGAAAGGTTTTACAGACATCACAGTGACCATCATTGCTCTTTCCCTACACAGCCCTACTATCATGGAGCTTGAATTCCAAAGCTTTTCTTGTCAAGGCTACCCAAGATCTTTAGCTTACCAAACTATCAATTCTCAACCCAGATCTCGGCTTCATGTGAAATAGAGAACCACCCACTCTAAGGCACTAACTCTTGCCCCGTTTTCCACAGCCTCTCTTCAGTTTCTTTTTTAGATCCTCCAGATTCATGCTTCATGACCTTGAATTGGCATCCTATTTTGATGTACTTGCTTCAAATTACAACCCCTACCTTTAAGTTTTTATACATTCATCATTGTACTCTGTTTCCTTTTGTTTGAAACCAATCGATGGGTTCAATACATTAACAAATTTCTGCTTTTGTACCTACTGGGAATCTAATGTGTTTCATGTTTCTGCATATCTCTGGAATAGATATGCACTTTTGTTTAAAAAATATGTTTTAAATAATGTGTTTTTAATTAAAATAGAATTACATCACTTTTCCTCTGGCCTTTCTCCCTCCAAGCCCTCCTAGTGATTCTGTATTTCTTATTCATCTTCAGTAATGGCATCCACTCCAACAGAGCTCTTCTTAAACCACACACTCAATTCAAAATTCCCACCAATCATGAGTGCAGGCCTAATTTGAATTGTTAACCTCCTTTCCTGCATACACAGTAATAAATCTTCTAAGTGACCTCCCTGCCTCTTCTTTTGCACCATTTAGAGATATTTCCTTAGTTATTCTGAGTATTTAGACTCAAATAAGAAAATGTCACTGTTCTTTGCAAAATCCTCCATAGTCCATCATACTTAAAATAAAACCCAAGGTTCCTGCCAAGGACAGAATCTTACATCTCTCTAATCATTATCTTCAATCCTTCAAATGTTTACGTGCTGCTTCAACAGCAGTGGTTCCCTCCTGCTCAATACGATGTTTGCTTTCACCAGACACTGACATCTGTGGCTATCTCTATATGAATTCTCCTATTTTTGCTATCAGCACATCTCTCTGTCTCCCATGAACTTATCTCTGAATAATAAACCAGATATGATAGTTGGACAACAGCCATCTTGTGAGCTCAGTGGTAATGTGGAAACATTCATTTCAGTATCAAAGTAAAAAATGGTACTTTTGAAATCAGAACAGAGGGGGATTGAGACCAGAGTCCTTTATAGTAGGCTCAGCCACAGGTGATAAGACAGAGAGACAGAGACATAGAGTGACAAAGAGAGAGAGACAGACATAGACATAGAGACAAAGACAGAGAGACAGACACAAAGAAACACAGAGACAGATACAAAAGAGAGGTTGTTCTGTATTTAAACTGGAAGAAAGAAGAATGAGAAATAAAGAAAAAGTAAAAAAAAAAAATGAAGAAAACTAAATAGACTTAAATTTTCAAACAATACTGGATGAAAATTCTCTCTTCTACCATTTGACCAGTGAATGATCAGGAGACCATTGTGTCTTCTTACACAGCCCACTCTGGAAGCCCAGGACAAGTATCAGGTGACTACCATCTCAGTCATGTCTAGCAGGATATCTATAGCTCCAGGATAAAACTGAGTCAGCACTATGCAATGCTGCACTTGAACACTGGAATGAGATTCTTTGGCTTCATGGAAGAGTGATCAGAACTGGAGAGGACATAAAGGACCAGGACCAAAATCAAACCAATAGAAATTCTGTTTGTGACAATATTTGCTCCTGAGACAAACACCCAACTAAAGCAACTTATTTTAGAACGTATTTGTTTTGGCTTACAGTTAGAAGGTATAGTCTGTTGGGCCTTGGACTAGGTAATTCCATTTAATCTGCACCATCAATCATGTAGGACACAGGTAGAGGTCTCCAACTCCAGAGATTTAAATATTAATGAGTTATCTAAAGGCAGGGGGAAGGGCTAGCTAATTAAGTTATTCCCTCCCCTCTTCCCCCTTCCTATAAAAGCCAGGGAAGCCTGGCTTTTGGCGGGGAGCGCACACCATCTACGCCCATTCACAAAGCCATGAACAATAAAAGCTTCGGAAAACTGGACTCCACGTGTCTCCTGGGCCTGCCACTGCCAGGTTCCCAGCCTTTGGAACCTTGAACTGCAGCTGCCAGCCTGCCAGCAGCCTGCATGAATGTGGGACCCTCCGCTGCTGGTGTTGTGGGAGGGATCCTGCCGCTGGCCCTTGTAATTTCTTCCCCCCAAACCTTTTGCCCCCCCCTCGCCACAGGACTCCCCCCCCCCGAGAGTTTTTTCCCACAATAGTCCATCACAATGTGAAAGTCCTGGTAAATGTTTGACCACATCACATCTGTGGTCAGGAAGCACAGAGAGTTAAATATGCTTTCTTCCCCCCCCAACCCCCCGCAATCCAGGGGTATAGTACAGAAAATTATTTCACCTTCTTTAAGGTGGGTAGTCAAAGCTCAATTAAGCTAATCAAAATAATTCTTACTAGGCATGGACAAAGGCTAACCCAATTGAGATGATCTTTGACCTGTGTGCTTAAACTCTTGGATGATTACAGACCCTGTCAAAATGACAAAGAACACCAATCATTCTGCAATCTTTTCTAGGACCTAGAGACTGGACAACACATGTAGTTTAAGTACTCAGTGCTTACAACATAAAGACCCCCTTCTGCTTGCAGGTCAGAAGACAAGACGATCAATACAGGAAATGTGATACCATACTGGTTTTGTTTTCATTAAAAAATTCTAATCCAAAAGGCAGAAAGGGGGAAGAGAGATAATATCTGTAACCATACACAGTAAAGTGACAGTATTAAACTGTGGTTTATGCTCCAGTGAAGAAGAACATAGAAATAATCTAGATTTACTATTAGTTTAACAGCTTCATTGACTCAGACAGAATGTAGCACCTATTTTAGTTTGGAAGTCTACCGGGTCTGCACTTGCCTGTCCTTTCTCTTCTTTCTTTCTCTCCTATCTCCATCTCTCCTTACTTTGATATAGACTCTCTCAAAGAACATAGGCTACACTGTGACTGTGAATGTCACTGCTTTAGGCTCCTGTGTGCATGGATAGTTTTAGTTATTTGAATTTGGCACACACACACACACACACACACACACACTGGTCATTTAACCTTGACCTAGACTTTCCTTAGCATCCCTTATTGTTCTCCCATTCCGATTATTTTTGGTTTTGTGGGTATATTTCCTACTTCCATTCTTAGCTTTAGTCTACTCAAAAAGAAGAAAGAGAAAGAGACTATTTATTTATATATTTATTTTTATTATTTTTTCCCATGAGGCTCGAAGAGAGTCTCACGGGAGGGAGGACAGTGGGATTCGAACTCAGAAAGAGAAGGGCACGGCCGCCTCCTGGCTGAGGGCGCCAAAGCAGTGCACCACCACATGCTTGCTTTTTATTTATTTTTAATCTTCCTTTACAGTCAGGCCACTATCCCTTTTCTGTTCTGCCCCCCTAGCCATTCCCTATCCCATACTTCCTCTCCAAATGTCCAAGAGGATGTCCCCAACCCCTCACCTCCACTCTACCGTACCTGCCCACTCCTCTTTTAGACAGAAACAATTCTGGGTTACAGTTTTGGACTGTGGGATGGCAACCCATCTCTCCACTTGCTGCCCTGTCCTTACACTGGAGGAGGACTATGCAAGTTCCTTCTCCCCACTGTAGGGCATTTCATCTAAGGTGAGTCCTTTGAGTCTGGAGCATCTCTCATCTCCCAGGTCTCTGGTACATTCTAGAGGGGCCCCCAACTCCTACCTCCTGAGATTGCCTGTTTCCATTCTTTCTGCTGGCCCTGAGGGCTACAGTCTGGTTCTCACCTCAATACCTGATCTTGTTCCCCTTTCCCTTCCCTGTACCCTCATCCACTCAGGTCCTTCCCTCCCTCTGCCCAGCCCTCATGATTGCTTTCTTCTCCCTTTCAAGTGAGATTGAGGCATCCTCATTTGGGCCCTTTGGCTTGTTAACCTTCATGAGTTCCATGGATTGTATCCTGGGTATTCTGTACGTTTTGGGCTAATATCCACTTATTTATGAGTATATACCATGCATGTCCTTTTGGGTCTGAGTTACTGCTCTCAATAGTTTTTCCAGACAGGGTTTCTCTGTTTAGCCCTGGCTGGCCTCTAACTCAGAAATCTGCGTGCCTCGGCTTTCCAAGTGTTGAGATTAAAGGCACGCTCCACCACTGCTGGCCCTCACTTATTTTTTTAACAAAATAAAATATAATAAAATAAAACATAATACATCATAATGAAGTAGAACAAGGCTAACTAACAGAATTTTTTATTTTTCTCTGGGGTTATTATAATAATTAATATTACTTAAAATAACATTTTGATTTCTAAAAATTATTTTAACCAAAAATTTTAAATATCTAATAGGACATTTAACAGAGGAGCTATTTTGACCAAATCCACTCTGATTCCTTTTCCTCCAATCTCTCTCCTGCCATCACTTTCCCCTCTGAACCTCATTTGCTATTAACTAACTCTCTGAGTATGTTTAGTATTGTACTCCGATTATTTTATTTCATTATTACTTTTAAAATAGATATTTTATGATATTATTATTATTTCCCTAAAGGTACTGAAATTGAAGATATTTGTTGTTATTAATGGGATGTTACTTTATTTTCATAGTAGGCCTATTCATCTGTTGTATAGTTCCTCAATTTTGGGTATTTCTGTATTAGTCAGGTTTCTGCTGCTCTGAAAAAAGAAAGAAAAAAGAAAAAAAAAGCACACTAATCAAAAACCATTTGGGAGGAAAGGCTTTATTTTTTTTTTTCATGTCCAAATCACATCCATCATTGAGAAAAGTCAATCTGGAGACAGAAACTAAAGCAGAAACCATGCAGGGGTGTTGCTTACTGTGTTGTTCCACATATCTTGCATAACCTGCTTTATTATACAATATCCAAACTTTTCAGTGATGGTGACACCCAGAGTTATATGGATCTTCTTACCTTAACTATTAGTCATGAAAATGCCCTGTATTCTTGACTATAAACAATCAGATGGAACTAATTGATAATTGATATACTTTTACCAGATTTAGTCTGTGTCAACAGAAGAGGAAAAAGAAGAGGAGGAAGAGGTGGTCCAAAACTAGCAAGAGGAGGAGGACAAGATGAGGAGATCAGAGGAGAAGGAGGAAGAAGAGGAAAAGGAAGAGGAGAAGGAGGAGGAGTATATACAAATTTATCTGAGAATGTAACTAAGGACCCAGGTTGGGTTCTAATCATGCATCAAGGCAGTTCATAGTGGCCAAAGTCTCTAATTCCCCTGTTTCTAATGCGCTCTCCTCTTCTCCTCAGGCAACCACACATACATGGTGTAAGTACAGACAACAAGTATACACACACACATACACACACACACACTAAAACGTAAAAATCTAGACAGTGACCTGACTCCAAAGTCACAAATCTTAACACAAAGACACAAGATACAAATTTTGAAAATTGAAACCCCAGTAAGTCAAAGAAAAATCTCAATAGGAATTTCATCAACAGAAAGGTTGAAGTGTAAGAAGGATTATTAGGACATGATAGCAAAATATATTAATTATAAGATACAGAAAATAGCAACAAGAAATCAATAAGAAAACATTATTGCAACATATAGAATGTTCCAAAACTAGGATAAATCCAAATTTATGGATCATGGGGTAGAAGAAGGACAAGACATACAACCTAATGGCATAAAAATATATTGAATAAAATTCTAGAAAAGAATTTAAAATCAAGAAAAAGAAGGTGAGCCAAATATGGGCTGTGTTTAGAATGCCAGCAAAAGATTAGTGCAAATGAACTACTTATGACACATGTTTTAAATGATAAGTAAACAGAACACAGTATGAGTAAGGAAAGCACAAGGAGAGAAGCTGCAAAGCACGTATAAAAGCAAGCCCATCAGTAACAGTAGAGTTAATAATAGAATCTATGAAAACTCCTTGGCCATGGAATTATGTATTTCAAGGTCTGAAAAAAAAAGAAAGAAATTCTAAATTGACATTAAAGGGCCTATTATAATTATACTTCATTATTGAAGGGAAAAGAAAAAGTATTCCATGATAAAGAAAACCTAGAAGAACCATGACCATTAAGAGACCATGATGTCTATACTAGAGAATGTAAATAAAGAACAATTCTAGTAATGTGCAATGAAATTGGCCTTTAAAGGCAGCAATGAATTTACATAGGTGAATGGATATGTAGAGGAGAAAAAACATTAAATAATCCTAATAGAAAGTATCTTACAAATGAATTTGACCAAAGAAAGAAAAGACTTTTAACAATAAAATCTGTTAAACATTAAAAGAGAATGTGAAGAAAATACAAGAAGGTAGAAAGTCCCTCATGTTGGTCAGGAGAATTAAAATAATTTAAATTTCCATATTACTTAAAAGGATACAGAGATTCAAAGAAATCCCAGCAAAGTTCTAATGATGTTATTCACCAAAACAAAAATATGATTCCTACAATTCATATGGAAACGTAAAAGACTTCCCAGCATCCCACCAACCCTGAGAAAAATGATTGATGTTGGACATATCATAGTTTCTGTTTCAAGTCATATTCCAGAGCCAAATAAATAAAAACAGACACAAAGATCAATGCATTACAAAAGAGAAATTTTATATTAATTCATATGGTTATAGTCATATTTTTACAGTGGTAGTAAAAAATATGCATTGAAGAAAAGATAGCCTTTCATTCAATATTTAGTTCTGAGAAAATAAGATCCACACACTAGATCCCATTTCTAAGCCTGTATAAATAAATTTGAAATAGATCACAGATAATGTACTACTGAAGTTCTGAAACCATAGGAAATATCCTTTGATGTATATGCATTGGACTTCCTATAAAGGATAAAAGAATCCAGGAAATAAGAAACAAGAATTGACAAATGAGGTTATATTAATCTAAAAAACTCTGCATAGCTAAAATAAAATTCAGCAAAGATATGACCTACAGAATGGGAGAAAAAGATTTACTAGTCATCTGAGAGTGAATGCATCCCAGAATAGAAAGAGTTTTAAATATTAATAGCAAAATGTCCAAAAGTTCAATATATTGACATCAATAGTTTTCAAACGATGAAATTTAGATTCTTAATAAATATACTAATAGTATTGAATATCTTTAGTAATAAAAAAAAACAAATTAAAACCACACTGAAATTCCATTGCAACCCTAGTTAGATCAGGTCTCATTAAAAATAATAAATTATTGTTTGGTGGTAAGGAAGCATGTTTGATTCCAACACTCAGAAGGGGGATGCAAAAGCAGGAAGATCTCTGAGTTTGAGACCAGCCTGGTCTACAGAACAAGTTCCAGGATACCTTGGGATACACAGAGAAAACTTGTCTCAAAGAAAAAACACAAAAACAAACAAAAAAAATGTAACCAAACAAACAAACAAAAAGCAAAAGACAAACTATCACAAATATTGTCAAGGATACAAAAAAAAAAAAAAAAAAAAAGAGAACCTTTATCTAGTAGTAAAAATGGAATTGATTCTATCTACTCTGAAAATCAGCATAAAATTTCACAAATCAGTGAAAATAAAAACTCTTACATATCTAGCTATACTGTGGTGTATCTGGAGGTCTCAGTAAGTGCATTATAGAAACACTTGCCTATCCATGTTTATTGCCACACCACATAGAGTAGCTGTACTATAAAATAAGCATATATCCATATATCCACACACACACACACACACACACACACACACACACACACACACATATATATATATATATATATATATATATATATATATATATATATGGATGATTGAGGTAAAGGATTTTTTTTTGTTTGTAAACTGCAATGAAGTTATCCGATTAACAGAAAAATGGGCGTAACTAAGAGTTCATCTATTGAAGTGAAATAAACTAGACTCAGAAATAGAGGTTTATTTATTTATTTATTTATTTATTTATTTATTTATTTTAAAGTCCAGATTTTATTTCCTTCCCAGTCCACCCTCCGACATTCTACATCCCATACTTCTTCTCCACCCTCTGTCTCCAGAGGAATGAGGATGTCTCCACTCCCCTACCTCCACCCCACTAGAACTCTAAACTCCCTGGAGCCTCCAGTCTCTTGAAGGTTAGGTGCATCTTCTCTGACTAAACTCAGATATAAGAGTCCTCTGCGGTATATGTGTTGAGGGCCTCATATCACCTAGTGTATGCTGCCCAGTTGGTGGTCCAGTGTTTCAGAAATTTCAGGGGTCCAGGTTAATTGAGACTGCTGGTCCTCCTACAGGTTCACCCTCCTCAGTTTCTTCCAGTTTCTCCCTATTTCAACCACAAGTGTCAACAGCTTCTGTCCATTGATTGGGTGCAAATATCTACATCTGACTCTTTCTTTGTTGGGTCTTTCAGAGAACAGTCATGATAGGTTCCTTTCTGTGAGTTCTCCATAGCCTCAGTAATAGTGTCAGGCCTTGGGGCCTCCCCTTGGGCTGGATCCCATTTGGGCCTGTTGCTGTACCTTCTTTTCCTCAGCCTCCTTCTCCATTTCCATTCCTTCAGCTCTTTAGACAGGAACAATTATGGGTCAGAGTTTTGATTGTGGGGTGGCAACCCCATCCCTCACTTGATGCCCTGACTTTCTGCAGGAGATAGACTCTACAAGTTCCCTCTCACTGCAGAGCATCTCGTCTAAAGCCCTTCCCTTTGTTTCCTCAGACTCTCTTAGCTCCAAGGTCCATTCTGGACCATCCCCTCAACCTCCTATCTCCCAAAGTTGCCTGTTTCCATTTTATTTTGGTCCCTGGGGTTTCAGTTCTTTTCCCTTACCCAATACCACATCATGTTCCCCTATCCCCTATTCACTTTCTTGCCCCTGGTCTCTTTCTTGCCTCACCCCTTTGTGATTGCTTTCTTCTCCCACACAATTGGAACTCTGGAGTCCTCATTAGGGCCCTTTAGCTTGTTGACCTTTCTGAGTTCTGTGGACTGTATCTTGAGTGTTCTGTACTCATTTTTGGGCTAATATTCACTTATTAGTAAGTACATATCACGTATGTCCTTTGGGGTCTGAGTTACCTCACTCAAGATGATATTTTCTAGTTCCATCTATTTGCCTGAAAAACTCAGGATGTCCTCATTCCTAATAGCTGAGTAGTATTCCATTGTGTAAATGAACCACATTTTCTGTATCCATTCTTCTGTCATGGGACATTTGGATTCTTTACAGCTTCTGGCTATCACAAACAAGGCCGCTATGAACATAGTAGAACACATGCATGATGGGGCATCTGTTGGGTATATTCTCAAGAGTGGTGGTATTGCTGGGTCTTGAGGCAGATATATTTCTAATTTTCTGAGGAACCTCCAGATTGATTTCCAGTGTGTTTGTACAAGTTTGCAATCCCACCAGCAATGGAAGTGTTCCTCTTTATCTACTTCCTCGCCTACATGTGCTGCTGTCTCCTGAGGTTTTGATCTTAAAGCAAAGTATGTAATGTTTTTCACTTATTTTGAACACAGAAAACTATATGTGAGATATATATGACATAAAGTCAGAAGGGGAAATGTTGGGGGACAGAAGTGGACGAGCAAATACGGGGAAATGATGGAGGATGTGGTTATGGTCACATACATATAGTAACTTCAAAGTTTTCTGTGTGAAACACATCTCTAGTCTCTACAAACACTGAGTATATAGTACCAAAATGAGCTAGAAAGAACACAGGAATATCTAGAATATCTAACGATCTGAAGGGAGCCTTACAACTTGATATAGTGAAGACAGGAGTGAGAATCTTTCTGATTTCAAACTTGAACTTCCTCAGTGAGAACACACCATTAAGAACACTATTTCACTGCATGTGCTGTGGTAAACATTTGGCTAGCAGTGCCCTGTCGATGAGCTGGATGGAGGTCAGGGAATGCAAGGATATTTGTGTCTAACTCGAAACTCTAATTTTCTAAATCAAGCAATTATTTGAAATATTGCCATACTTAATTCTTCTGATATGGAAATGAAATGTTTTTCTCACTCAGGAAGGTAAAAGTTTCTGTGTATGAGCAGGTGTCTGGTGATCTAATACTTTATAAATAACTCTCAGAAAAAGTAAAATATTCTTAAATACAATCTCTGTTTTGGTTTGACCTATTAAAATAACTTAAGTATAATGTAAATTTCAAGAGGTTCTTGAATGTAATTGTACTTCGAATGATATTGTCATTGGAATGTTCAGCTTTTCCATGTCACTTAATGATCTTACCACTGAAATACAGTATTTTCCTTAAAGGTTTACATAATAGTTGGCATTTTTCTCTTTTCTGTTTTTATGTCCCAAATAATAATCTGTTTTCATAGTTTCAAATTATTTCACATATACATTCAAGTTTATAAACATCACAGATGAGTTCACTATCCTATATGTTACAATCTGTTATATATAACCTAACCCAACACTGTATATTGTGTAATTTCCTTATTTATTATTTATTATAAATTTAATGAATTGTCATTATTTGGCAAAAGTAGAGTTATCTGGTTCCTGTTGTATCGTGGGAACTCTTTAAAATAATGACATTTTGTTCTATTTGAACATTTTGTTTGTTAATTGTGGCTAAATCATTTTAGCTTAACAGTTCATAATAAGCTTAAAAGAGACTGACATTTAAAGAGAATAAGAACATTGAGAACTAGAATTCTAGAAGTAATGAAAACTGAAATTGCATTTCAGTTGTGGAAAGCATTGGCAGACGTAGCATTTTCCTACAAAAGGTGGTTTTCAGGAAGCAGTTTTCCTCTGAATAGACCAACCGCATTCACAATTTAGCAATCAGTCACTGTGCAATCGCTTCTGACTATTATTTGAACTTCCAGAACTCTGTTCTCAGGATTTTACTTAGCACAAAGTATGAATCACTCTGGGTGGCTGCAAAACATGCCCACTGTGCTTAATAATAATCCCTTTGCATTGAAGAAGCATTTCTCAAAGCCAAATTCATGAACAGTCTAGCCATGACCTTAAGAAATGACAAGATTCTTCATAACATACAGGATCTGGGAAAAATTCAACATTTGTGAGGAAGATCATTAACCAAGTGGCTTATACCACTTATAGCAATAAAACTTGGTAGGCACTGGTGAACCAGGCTGGAAGTTTGACAGTGGAACATGTTACACATAATTAAATATGGATCCTTCCTAATCAATAGCGAGGACATAATTGCTTTTCTCAAGGTTAGTTAGGCAGGGTTGTTTAAAGGGAGAGCAGACAGAATGAAAAGAATCAAAGAGACAAACTGGAGAATCATGTGTCTTGGCACTGAGAAGGTTATTAGAAGCTTTGGAACACTTGAGACCCTGACCGTGATTTTATCAGCAGTTCCATCAGAGGACGATTAGACAAGGTCAGGGATGCTAAGAAGAACTGTTAGATGCATCCAACTGCTGCCTCCTCCTTCACTAAGTTGCTGGGTAATAGCTATCACATTTATATTTCTTTGAACAAAATGTGAGATGCCATGGGTATGATCAGTGATGAATTAATACATGTTTTTTAACACTGATAGCACCCCTCTCTCCAATTTCAACTATGGACTGCAGATACTGAGGCAAAGAAAGGGGTGAGTATGTAAGTGACTGAGTGTTTGCAATTATGTCATTCTTTGATGAAACCCATTTTAGGAAGGAGAAATTAAGAGAAAAGAAAATAACATTTAACATGTGGGCTGGTATCTGTTCTCACAAATGCTACTAAATCTTATATTTGCTTACATCTCTCTCTTTCCTCCTCCATTTCTAAATATTGATTGAGAGTCTTCCAGGAAACAAACACGTAATATGTTAGAAAACTGTGATGAGTGTTCTTGGTTGTCAACTTGACTACATCTGTAATTAACTAAAATCCAAAGGCAAAGGATACACCTGTGAGGAAGTTTTGCTTAACTAGAAATTGGTAAATACACTTCTAATCCAGATGTTTGAGGTAGGAAGACATAGCTTTAATCTGGGCTATACCTTCTGCTAGAAGCCTATATAAGGAGGTGGAAGGAGAAAGCTTTTGCTCTTTGGTTGCTTGTCACTGCCTTGCCATCAGCAACTTCATTGGGATTCTCATATATGTTGAAGGCCAACTGAGACATCCAGTGTCATGGAATGACCAACTACTAGATTCTTGGATTCTGCATTCACAGCCAGCAATTAATGAATTAGCTAGACTGCAGTTTGTAAGTCATTCTAAGTCATATATATATATATATATATATATATATATATATATATAAATAAAATCTCTTCATCTCCCTCCCTTTTTCTCTCTAATCTATCTATCTATCTATCTATCTATCTATCTATCTATCTATCCATCATTCATTCATTCTATAAGTTCTGTTATTCAAGAAACAGAACTCTGACTAATAAAATAATGAATTTTAAATATATAAATTATGATTTGTTGATAACATCTATTATGAGACTCTATAACATGGGAAAGAATGACTTCAGATTGTACTTACTTAGTGCTATAGAGCCACCTGCATGGTGGGAAGGTGGCAAGGGGTTTTAAATTTATTCCAGAAGCGAATAATATTGGCTCACGCTTACTGATGGACAATGTTTCCCAAAGTTTCTATTTCCCCCCAAACATTATTGACACATTTCTTATCTCAAAGATATTTTCCCTGGAAATTTATAACATTCTAAAGTTGGAGGAATAGCCTAGAGATAAATCATTCTATGGCTTGCTTTTATTTTCAAAGCTATAAATTGTCTCCTACAAAGATAGAGAAAAATAGTATTTTATAAAAACAAATATACCATATTTAAAATGTATTATGAAGGAGTCAAACTTTGGTGTAAGGGAATACATAATAACCCCTTGAAGTTAATACCCCAGCAAAGAATAACTGGTATAATTTATTCTAATTAACTGGAAGTCAAAGGTTAGTAAATACCTTAGATGCCTTAGCATGATAGAAGTTAAGAAATCACCTCCTTGAAAATTTTAAGTGTATATTTTACGGTTATATTGCCAACAGCATACATATATAAAAAAGTGCATTTCAAGGTAATTTTAC
Organism: Rhabdomys pumilio; assembly: GCA_030674055.1. Lineage (NCBI taxonomy): Eukaryota > Metazoa > Chordata > Mammalia > Rodentia > Muridae > Rhabdomys > Rhabdomys pumilio. The sequence continues at coordinate 17,350,666 of JANHMN010000001.1, forward strand.
TCTGTGTTCATCCCTTTCTATACTGCTCCACTGAGCTCCTATCAGATAAATTATGAGTGAAAATGTTCCTTAGAATGAGGTACTCTGAAGTAGGCATTTAAAAGGGAGTGGTGATGTTGTAACTTTATGAGAAATATATTTGGTCTTCGCTCACAGTTGCAGGTAGGCTTTGAATTTAATGGGCAGAGGGAACCCAGTGTATCTTTCATTTTGACATTTGGTCTCTGGAATTTGTGATTGAGGAAGTGTCCCCAGTCCCTTAGCATTTCCACTGAGCATTTTCATTCTCTGATGAGGTGACTCTGTGAAGCCTTGGGGGATGGGGAGAGGAAGTGCAGCAGCCCCTGTGTATAGACTCTTGGAATTCTCATCTCCATCAGTATCTTCTGGGAAAAGAAACAATGTTTGCAACTGAATTACTTGTGTTGGTGGCAAAAAAAGAAGTATACACAGGCCTTTATATAAATTCTCTAACAAGAGTTGAGAGAGCATCCATGTTATTGAGTGCATGAAGTTCTTGACAAGTAGAGTGTCCAGAGAGGTCACGGGGGTTTCCTTTCTTCATGCTTACATTTACTCCACCCTCTTCCTGTTTATACTTTGTGATCCTCTATAAAAATTGGAAATGATGTTGCTTTCATTTTTATGAGCTGTTCTAGCAAGTCTATGAAACATGATGAGGAGGGCATGAGAACTTGTTGCTAATTGATCAGAAGTACAGGTCACAAACTGGAGGTCTGAGTGGCATCTGAAGCAGAGGACAGATTAGTGGGACTAACCAGATCAAACCATAAGAACTAATTAACTCTGCTTAGAGGTCTACTTATTGCAGTTGGAGAGAACTGAGGGATGGTTAACTTTTTCCTATACACACCATGCTTTTGTACACCATGTACAGAGAAACCTGTATCATTCTGTACATGTTCTTATGATGAGCAATGCGCTCTGCTGCACTGTGAAAACAGAAAGAATAGCCCGTTTTTTCTTAACTCTAACAAAAGTACTGAATGTTTATTGGTTGGTAATTATAACAATTACTACTTATTGAGTATTCACAATGTCCCTGTTGAACATTCTACATTTATTTTCTATTAATCTTGTTAGGCCTAAAAGGGTTTTACAGATGAGAGAACAGAAATCTGAAAGGAGTTTGAATTAGGCAAACAGTTAGAAATTTGTACCTAGATCCGTGTGAAACAATGTTCCTCCATACATAAGATGAAAATCTATTTTTCTTAATATTAATTTTGAGGTCAGTAAAATAAATAAATAACCCCATTCTTTTCTATATGGCATATATAATATTATACAAGAAATTCTAATTCTATCCTCTTTCTAAGCTCAAAATTCTACAATTTACCACAAATGAAAATGCATAAAATAAGCCCAAGATTTAGTGTAGTATCCCACAGATGTGGCCATGTCTGGAGACAGAATAAAACTATCTTCTCTAAGCCACTTTGTCATTTCCCAAAAAACATTGTCTAGATAATAGTGGAGATCAAGCTTCTACATTCCTCAGCTTTTACCGACGCCTGAACAGTGAGGGTCAGAAGGACACAGGCAACAAAATACTGTGTTTTTGAAGAAACTTTGACCCGGGCATCTGCCAGAGGTTGTATGTTAAATTGTGTTCTGAAAAATATGAGAGACACCTATGCCAGAAGCTGCAAATACAAACCCAGGACTCAATAATTCTGAAAACAGTCTGAAGTCCCATCTATTGAATGGCTACAGTTGTTTTACATCATACAATAAATCTGAACTCTAACTTTTTCTCATTCAATTTTCTACAACTATCGTCGAGTTGTTGTATACAATATTTTACAAGAAATTCTAATTCTATCCTTTTTCTAAGCTCAAAATTTTTCTAAGCTGCACTTGTATAACACTTTCTTTCTTTGCTTAGCAAAGTTTCAAACTAATTCATTTATTATGACTTAATTTTAAAGTATGTGCTACAATGTTATTTCTCTTTAATGTAGCAGATACAAACTTTATAGCATCATGCCTATTCATGTAGGGTTCAAGTGGTTTGTAGAAGGTTAGGGAACAACTCATGTATGGAATCAAGGATATTTCAAACTAAGAAAGTTTGTAAATATAAGGATAGTAACTTGTGGAAAGGCACACACACACACACACACACACACACACACACACAAATACAACACAGCTTCTAATAGCTGAAGCCAAAGAACAAGTTGAGCAAAGAAATCAAACAGAATATTAGATTACAACCTAGCATAGAAAATAACCCGGACAAAATATCTAGAGTACCATAAATGCTTCATCAAATCCAAATGAGAGAAGAGAAGCATACATCTCACAGAAAATTTCCAAGTGGTTTATTTAGTTTGAATTATAAAACTCTTCAAGAAGTGGAAACTGACAACCCATTTCTCTTTGCCCTTCATGCTACAACATGAACTATGTTTGCTTCCAAAGACAACAGATGGAGTCAGTTACACAAAAACGCATGACTGTAGTGGCATTAGATTTTGTCGTGACAAGATGATCAAGGTCAGCAGTGCAAATAAGTTTATTATTCTTGATAGGATATGTATGAATAATACTTTATTTCTGTATCCTTTTTCTAAAATATCCATAATCAAAGTTGAAACCTAGAAAATCATTGGACAAACTCTATTTGAAAATATTCCACAAACTATTCAACAATGGACCGTAAATAACAGCATGAGAAGTTGACAATGATGATACATATTTTGAAGAACAAATTCAGAGTTTTTTTTACAGTCATCACGATTTTTTATGAAAATGAAACTACTCAAAAAGAAATGAGAAAAGAAGTGAAATCAATATAAATACTAATGTACTACTGCTGTATGTTTCAAGACTTAAAAAATATCAGATGTGTTCTCTGTTATTTGCAAAGTTTTATTTTATAGATGCATGATATTTTAATATATCACTGAGTATATTTTACAAGCTTTTATCACTCATCCATTGAGTACAAGAGATGGATGCTTACAGTGTAATGAAAGTCAAAGGACATTCAGCTCCTTGCCTTCTAAAACATAAACTCTCAATATACATTTCTCTATCCAGGAAGTATGATTTTAAGTTACTTTGCTATGGATTATGGTACTTATAACTTCATTACAGTTTCTTGTGTATTAGGTATATCAGCACAAGTAAGAGACTTTTAAAATGGGAATGTATTTTAAACACTGAGAACCATATCAGTAAAAATCCATACATATTATAGATTAGTCAATTGATATAATAACTCATTCAGTTATATGGTCTCTCAGTTTTTCCTGGAGGACATTTGAAAAAAGTCTATCTAATCACAGTGATTGGAGACAATGATAAGGAACACATGATTTGAATGGAGCTGATGTGAAAGAAAACTGAGTTGATCAATAGTACCAACCTTCCCAGAGACTTCCTAGCCATAACTTGAAGGAAAGAGAGTGTGAGAAGAATAATTTGTAGGTGCTTCCCCAGGAGTCCCCATGAGCGCCTTAGGCTATCAGAGCCTGATGTCATTAACTATTGGCTTCATTCAACTAATGAACTCTCCTTGCTCTGATTAATTTTATTTCCCATGTAGATTCTTTTTACTGAAAGGAACGCACTCTTGGGTCACTTTGCTCGTTATAGTTCTCATGGCACATTTGTAAATTTGCATTCTAGTTCACTCACTAGATTCTTGGGATTTGAATAACCTAGTTTTAATGTGAAACACAGTGCTATCTTATTACCCTCTTTACATAGTTGTTTTGAAATTGAAATTGGTGATAAATTCACATGTGGTGCACAGTAGAATGCCAGACAGAGTACAAATTCTTTCTCAGACATGATTTTGTGGAGAATTGGTTATTGCTGTTAGGTCTATTTGTTAATGTAATGTTACTTTGTATGTCTATTGTTAATGTAAACCAGTCTATATTAGAGAGTTATGTAAATCAAGGTTTCAGTCAGCATCTGCCTTTGATATATTGCATCTCTGTTTGACCTGCTTACTTGTTATTTCTTCCCTATACCTTTGTCTCCGATTTCGTTTTACATCCTCAGTACCTGAAGCTGTTGGATTCTAAACACTCAGGACAGCTTTAATGAGTAGACGAGCTGCTTTATAGGCATCTCTTAATTCATCATTGGAATGAAATACTTCTAAACTGCAGTGTAAAGTTGTTTAAGCAACAGGTTTAGCAGCTGTGATAAATGATGTGTGTGATTTAAATTTGAGTAGAATTGTGTTTAATTGGAAAAATTGGCCACTACATGAAAGTTTCACTGCAAAGATGAAGACATTGAAAGACTGCCAAAGGTACAAAAATGCAAAAGAGAGAGCCATGTAAGTTAATATTTCATGAGTCAGCCAGTGTTTTATAAAGCAGGGATATTGAAAATATGTTCCAAGACCATCTACATCAGAACCATCTGAGCATCAGTTAAATTTTACATTCCTTGATCGCAGAGGAGATTACTAGATTTCAGAATTCCCACAATAGAATTTAAGGATTCACAGAATTGCAAGGATCATGGGTAACTCTTATACCTCCTACAGTGTGGTCTTGCTTTACAAATGAAAGAGAATATGTTGTTACCAAAGTACTGACAGATTATATTCACATTGATCATGACTATCTAAATCTAGAATTTGATATGTATTCAGGGAGAAAATAAGAAAAAATATGATATGATGCTCAAGTGTTATGCCTTGTTAACTAACAAGTAACATCTTTTTATAGTACTTATTGTAAACTAAGCACTCTACTCTGCATTTTAAATAACTGAATATATAATTATATAAGCCCTTTGATATAAAATTTTATTCAATTTGCATGCAAGTAACTATGACACAGGGTCTCTGTCTCTATTACCAGATTCACAGCAATTCAACCAAGTGCCATCTCTGGTCTTCTCTTGATGGAATCCTTCTGTTTGAAGTTATTTTTCTTACAAATAAAGATTATATTCAACATATACCAGAGTTAAGCTTCAACAAGCATAATCTCATCGAAGAGTAGTTTGATCTGATTAATTTTCCCAGGCATGCACATGATAAAACATTTGCTTCATTTTTTATTCACAATTTTCAGTCCTTGAACCATTTCTATGAATCCTGATGCATATTTGTTTACATTTTCCAAAAATACTTGTTCTAATCCAAACCTAATCCAGTAAAAAATACTGGGTCATTTTATTTACAATAAAACATTTTCTATAATTCTGAGTAAATAGAATCCATCTAAAAACTAAGGCATTGGATGTAGTCATGAAGAGGATTTTTTATGAATCCACCAAAGGAGTAGAACTTTATATCGTAAAATATGAAATATTCCAGGTGACCTGGAATATAGTCTATAAGATTTCTGAACCTCTCATTGCATACTTATGATTTGAAGAGTGAGGGGGAGACAGATGGAGGGGAGACTGAGGTGGTGGCCAGACTGGAATGTAAATTAATAGATAGATAGATAGATAGATAGATAGATAGATAGAAAGATAGATAGATAATTTGTAAAGCACCTGTGTATCTCCATGTAAAGAACAAAAGCTAAAACAATATATTAAGGATCACTAAAAAAATAAAATACTCAGAGGATGGATGCACCTTGAACTCTAGGTTATAGGGCAAAGGTTTCTGTCCTGCACAGAACATCCTAACTCTTAAGAACACTGAAGCCATCACATCACAAAGAAAGGGAGACAAAAGCCATTTAGTGGCACAGCTAGAGTGCTTAGTAATTTCATAATTTTGAATTATAAAGTGAATAAGAATATTATTACCTTGAAGAAACAAGTCGATTTGATTATGGCTGAATAAATTTTGACTGCTTAAAACTAGACTGAGAGAATGTTCCTAAATGCAGATAGAGTTCTGTCCTTGGTTACATTTCCTGCCTCCAACTTCACTTAAAATCAATACAAAATTATTTCTACTTTTTATATTATTATATAAAAAATTTTTAAACATTTTTATTTTCACCACAGGAGAACCAAGTGTTATTTACTTAGATGAAAGAAACAGCTAGGGATTATTAAGCCACAATTTTAAAAAATTTATTAGACTATTTACTGTGCTTTCAAGTAACAAGACAGTGTCAGGCAGTGATTCTTAACCTGTGGGTCTTGAACCTCTGTGTGTGTGTGTGTGTGTGTGTGTGTGTGTGTGTGTGTGTGTGTGT
>JANHMN010000001.1:17358029-17390376 GCA_030674055.1 Rhabdomys pumilio
AAGATGTTTTATACTATATATTTTATACTATTTTATACATGTCTGTCTGTGTGATATGCATGAGTACACAGAGACCATAGGATGATGCAAGATGTTTTATACTATTGCTTTCCACCATATTTCATTGACATAGTGTCCTTCCTGAGCCTGGACCTCCCATCTTCTCATCTATGCTGGGTTATTTACAAGCCCAGCATTTTCCTTTTGCTATCATCTCCTACACTCTTTGCCTGTCTGTACGTCTTGGGAAATGAAACACAGGTCTTCATATTTGTTGAGCAAGTACTATACCTAATGAGTCATCTCCCATGCCCCAAAGGTATTATTTATAAGCTATTTTTATTTTAGTTTTTCTTTCAATAATAATACTTAATTTTGTTTTATTAAAAATTTACTACTTATACAAAAGAATGAACTTCATTATGACATTTTGATACATATATAAAAACAAAGTACAATAATTAATATGTATAAATGGTTACTAGAGTAAATTCTTAGAGCTAAAATTCATGTATAAAGTAAAAATTTGCAGATTTTGTTATAAGTTGCTAAGGAAAAAATGTTCTTCATGTTGCACAGGAAAATGCCAAAGTTCTTAATAGCAGAGTATCTGAAACACTTGTCTGAGAACATAATCATTAATATTTAATATAATACTTAAAAATTATTGCAAATTATATGAATAAAATGTCCTCTTTATTTTGGGTATGTTTACACAATTGTTAATGTGTTACCAAGTACTATTAGTAACTCTTAGTTATTGAAATTATTTATAAACAATAAATATTTTATATTTGGGTATTAACATTTATACATCTACATGAGTTATCTATTTTAGAAGCACATGTTTTATGAGTTAAAAATCACCGCAAATATCTCTCCATGTTTCTCATTTAAGTGTTTCTCATTTTAAGTATTTTAATAATTTTGAATATAAATAATAAGAAAAGCAACTATTATTTTAAAATCATGACATTAATACTATAAGTGAAAATTGAATATATCTTGAATTAATATGTAAGCATCATATATTATCCACTGTGAGAGAGATCATCCTAATTGACATAATTGATATGAGAATATTCAATATGAATGTGGAGAACAACCACTCTCTTGTTTTGTACCTTGTGCTGTGTGAGAGAAAAGCAAGCTAGTTGAGCACTAAGCATATACTTATTTCTCTCTGCTCATGACTATGGAAGTACTGTGACCTAAGTATCTATCACTGTATTTGCACCAGAGTAATGGATCTTAATGTGGACTTGTGAGTTAAAAATAAATGTTTTCTCCCATAAGCTGCTTTTTATATGGGTATTTTATTATAGAAACAGAAATGAAACCAGAACATCAAGTTACTCCTTTTTTCCCAACTGCCAACAGGGATTTTCCAGAGAGCTTATTTACATAGCCTAGGGTTAGGTTTAAACTTAGTTGTGACTGGATGTAGACTCAGTTAGTACGTTATGTCTTATTTCCACTGTCTTTGTTTTTAGACTCTAATTTCTATAGAGTTAGACTTTTTCCCATATAAAATCCACCAGGAAGCCATTTCTCCTTATACTGAGAAAATTCTTTCATGATCGATCTCCATAAATTTGAATATTTACCCTTGGGAATATCAAAAGATTCAATGAAAATGTGAAGTCGGAGACAAAGAATAAAGGACCCAGGGATATCTTTAACAGGTTTCTATAAATAGCAGCTTTAAATGGGAAGTTACACAACTGGGTGGTAAATTGTCTTCAAAGATTAACGTTATAAACTGACTAGACTTCTGTGTTCATATGGCTTAACTAACATGAAATGTTTCAGGCTGAAAATTGCAAATGTCTAAATAAGGAGCACAGAAACTTTCTTCCCACAAAGTAATGGAAAAAATCTTTCAACTACTTTAAGAAATTTGACAAATTCATGAAAAATGTGTAAGGTGTTTTCAAGAAAGTTAGCCCTCTGTATGCATAACTGTGGTTTGAGGTTTCACCTTCTATGGCTGATTCATGTTAGAGCAGATCTTCAAGACTAGAGTTCTCAAAGTTCATGGCAAAACTGACTCTTGAAATAGCTATCAACAGTAAATTTTAATTTTAGTATGGTAACAGAAACCAGAGAATGGTTAACTGCACAGCTATTTCTACATTATGATGCTAATAATCAATAGAGTTATGAGATAGATAGACCATCATATTGACTAAAACTCAACAGTGGTTTGAAATAGATCATCATGTCAATACAGACATTTGATATATTCCTTTATACCTAGGTTATAAGAAAGGCAGAATATTCTTGGGAGATACTACAGAAGAATAGCTACTTTGTCATCTGTGACTGACATGGGAGTTTTTTACTCTCATAAAATTAAAGTATAGGTACACTTATAAACTCCAAGTTGCATGTAATTTTAAAACAATGTACATATTCATTATCCAAGTATGGAAATAATAATGTTTCCAGTTATTTAAACAGAACCTCTGACCAATCACTACCTGCACAGTTAGTTATGCTCAATGACAGCACTTCTATACACTTATAGATAGCTGCACCTTACAAAAGACACAGCTTTTACAGAATGAACACAGAAAGCCCTAAATAATAAATAAATAAACAAATGAGAAATAAATCATAATCCATGAATATTGAAATATCACTTAAGCCATAAAGTGTACTTGTGTTTGTACATGTGAGCATGTTTTTGTTTATATAAATATGTATTCATTTGTATGTATTTCGATGTGTGTGTGTGTGTGTATGTGTGTGTGTTAGACCAAGACAGGAATGTATGATCTATGTGATTTACACACTAAAAAAAGCAGAAGTAAACTGTTTCTGATAATACCTAGAATAGGTGTTAGGACAGAAATGTTAGGAGTATCTACACAGTACATTTGGTACAGTGAGAGAAGCAATGTTGAGTATATCTAAAGATTTATAATATTTACTCATAAATTTGAGAGTAGAAATGTTCATAATTAAATGAAAAACTTACTAGTAGAAATCAAAAGTAGACTTTAACAAGTAAAACAAAATGATTAGAAGCTGAGTAGGTAATTTGTGATTATCAAATATAAGGATTAGAAGGAAATTTTTAAAAATTAACAGTTTCACAAATATCTGGATACCATTAAATGTATCAATATGTGTTATTTCAAAAGAAAAAGTGAAAAAGTAAGACATAAAAAGCAAGAAATATTGGTTAAACATTTTCAAATTTGAACAAGAATAAATCTAATCGAAACATTCAAAAAATTAAAAAATTCTAAGAAAAATTTATGCACATTATGATCAACTGTGATGACCAGAATGGAAATCTGAAAATTATCTAATCAAAATGGCTTATTAGATATAAAGGACACCCAGTAAAATAATTGATATTCATCAGAAGTAGCAGGTTATATAAAAGAGCTTAAAAGATTTTAGCAACCATATAACTTAAACCAGAATCCTATTTCTTACAAGTTTTTCTTCAAAATAAAGTCAAAATGATAATTCCTAATATATTACATTAGAAAATTAGTTTATAGAAGACAATTTTTTAAAGTTTTAAAGGAAGTAATTCAAGTAGCTTAAATTTATACGAAGATCAAAAGTACTTCTAAAAGTTCATGTACATGGGCACAAAAGACAGAATAATTCTTATTTGTTTTTCTTCTTTAAAATAGTTTAAAATTAAGTTCTAAAGCAAATAGTTTTAGACCTATTTAAAGTACACAGTACATTGGTTTACAAAAGCCTAATTAAAATAATAATGAAAAAGAAAAAAATGAACCAATATTAGAGTGATGTATCTATATTTTTTATAGCATATATTTTGCCCAAATCTATTTTATATAATTTTAGGAGTAACATAGACTAGGGAAACATATTGCATAAGACATATATCAGAAGACAAAGAGAGAGACATGTAGCTACCCATTTTACTAATTACATTAAACATAAATGATTAAACACCCCAGTTTAGAGCCAGATGTATTAGTGCCTGCCTTCAATTCCAGCACTCAGGAGGCAGAGGCAGGGGCAGGCAGTACTCTGAATTTGAAGCCAGTCTTTTCTACATAGTAAACTCTGGAACAGCCTGGTCTACAAAGAGAGTTTCAGGAGTGTCAGGGTAATGTATACATAAATATCATACAGAAAAGCCCTGTCTAAAAAAATCACTTAAAGCAAAGCAAACCAACCCATCAACCAACCAAACAAAAAACCATCCCAACTTAGAAGGAAAGTTTGTTTACACATGAAGAAAAAGAAGATTCTTGTCTTATGGGTAGGATATGCCTCCTGGGAATTTATGTTTCGGCAGTTTGGTACCTGATTGATGATGCTTCTGTTAGGTGGATGGATCATGAGAGAACTAACTTCATCAACATGTTAGTAGCACTCTCATGATTCAATCACATTTCAGAGGAGCTGAGTCTGGAGACCAAACATTTAAACACAGAAGCCTTTTAATACAATTAACTTAGCTCATTATGGATGAGTTCTTAACTGAATTAGTTATTAAGTGATAAGTCACTGTTTGGAAAGCGAGTTGATAGAGGGTGGGGCTTTAAGGGTATAACTTGCTCCTGGATCCACTGTCCTATTTTTCCTTTGTCCCATGAGGTGAGCATCTTTCCTCTATCATGCCATTCTGTGTTTACATTCTACTGGAACACAAGCCCAAAAACAATAAAAATAGGGACAAAGGGAGAAAACACCCCAGTGAACCAAATGAATTTTTTTCTTTTTCTTTTCTCATCTTTTCTTTTCTTCTTTTCTTTTTGGTTTTGTGTTTTCAATGTTTTGTTACAATCATGAAAAAGAAGTTAATATAGAAAATTGACACTGAGAAGTGGGGTCACTGTTATAAATACACTTGATAGTGAGGTCCAGAGGCATTGCAAGGGGATTTTTTTTTTAATTTTAGAGAAAGAGGATGTCCCCACCCCACCCCACCCACATGCCAGACCTATCCAATCCCAGGGACTTGGGGCCTCAAGTCTCTTCAGGGTTAGGTGCCTCTTCTCTCACCGAGGCCAGAGCAGACTGTCCTCTGCTGTATATGTGTTGAGGAGCCTCGGACCAGCCCATGTATGCTGCTGGTTGGTGGCTCAGTGTCTGAGAGATTTCAGGATTCTAGTAAGATAAAGAGAGTCAGAGCTGTGGTGGATACTTCAGCAAGTTAGTTGCAGAAATTGAGAATCACTAGTCCAGGAGAGGAGCCAAACGGCTACAACTAGGAAGGTCATACAGGAAGGGATGCTCAATTCTTTAGCTGCTGATAGGTCAATAACTCTCTTCCAGGTGCAGGTCCTGAAGCTACAGTAGTTAACATTGGCCATTTTTAGCTTCAGTCTTGCTTTGGTTTCAATTTGCTTTCTGCCCTTTTACCTCTTTCACGTAGAAGGGTAAATATTATCTTCTATCATTATATGTTGGAAATATGTAACTTTTGATTCATAATAAATGATTGCTTAAACTCCCTGGTGTCCTGAACCAAGCCAAGTAATGGCAACAGAAAACTTGGGTTTGCTTTAATTGATCTCCTCCTGGATATGTCTCTACCTGGAATTTAACAAAATGGTTAGCTTTGGAAAGGTAGGGGGACAAATAATACTTGAGAGATTATTAATTTCTTGAATAAAAATATTTTTTCTGTTCCTAGTATGATCTAACATATGCAGTAATGAATATTTGATAAATGTAGGTCGCTGTTATACAGTGAGCACAAAGTTGGAAAAAAGTGAGGGATTAGAACAAACAGGAGTCTTGATCTCTATGGATAATTTTTTTTGATAAGAATTCAGAAGCATTCCTTGAAAATGCAAAAGTTCTTAGCTCTCTTTAGAACTTTCTAAATGATTCTGAATTGTAAACATAGTTTTATATCTTCATTTCACTGCAGTGAATGGCTTGTTTTTTCTTAAAAGCCATGACAAAATATTTATGACTTTTACTCTTTATATATTAGCCCAGAGATTGTAGATTGAGACCCAGGGACCACTTGAAAAATTTGTTAACTGTCCATTTTTTAGAATTCTTAGTCTAATCAATACAAACACCTGTTGTTATCCAGTGTCCATTTGCTTTATTTTTTATATTACCTTTGTTCTTTTTTTCCATCACAAGTTTGAACCTTGCAAAGCTTTTATTTTAGTGACCACAAGAATGTAGTTCATTGAATTTATGACTAACACCAAACATGGACCTCTACCTGAAACTGTTTTCAGTTTTTGACTGGCCTAAATTGTTATCATTTCTTTAAGCACATCTCCGAGTCATTTGTATCCTGACATACAAAGTAAGTTAGCTTCTTTTTGTGTCAAGCTAGTAATAAAAGTTACATTCAGGAGCTAGAGTCCTTTATAACTTTAGCCCTATAGATTAGCTAGCTTAAAACTATATATTCAATTAGATATCTCAGTGAATAATAGTACAGGTCAGAGAGACAGCCAAAAAAACTCAACTTTATGAACACTCCACAGGACTTTTTTCAGCTCTGAGAGTCAAACATGAAAGAAAACCTTATTTCTTTCATATCACTGCTGTTCTTAAAAATATTTTCAATCTAAATTACATCATCATTGTCTATTATTTATCAGATAAATTAAAAATATATCTTTTCCTCACTTTTAAAATATGAAACATTTTCTTTTATGTGATGAACATATGGCTAATAGATTATACAGTAGAGTCTATTTAACCAGTGAAAAGCAATCAACATGTTAGCATTTGACTTAATATCCTACGTGTGTAAGCCTAATAAAATTGATGTAAAGAAAAGTGAACACTCTTCTTTATCTGAAAAGAGTTTTCATGTGTTACATGCTGTTAAAACTCCAAGTTCATAGTTAGCTCTTCAGTGAGTAGCTATTAATTGTCTCAAGGGAAGGTTGTTTTAACAAATCTTCCATTGCGTAAATTGGAGAGGTTCTTTGGCTCTTTCATGCCAGGGCTCAAGGATTTCTAATTAAAGCTCACATTCAAGGAAAAGACTTTCCCAATCACTTGCTGACCTTTTGTGTCTAAGAAAAGTGGCTGATTACAGATCTGGGGACTTTCTTGGACTAGTGATGACATCCTGCAGGAGGCAAGAAAATATTCAGGCAAACAGTGAAGGGGCCCTGCTTCCTGTGTCTGCAAAGAGTGGGGGAGCAATTTGGTGTGATAATTCAGGGGACAGAAACACCTATTGCTTCCTCAGAACACCACAGAGTCTCTGGAGAATATGTCAGTGGGCGGTCCTCAGCTGGCAGTAAGTGCTTACCCAGTGTTCCTGCTTCCAAAACTGTCTACAAAGGAAAGGAATCAACTTAATTCTCAAGAACCAGAATTTAAGTCAAAAGGGCTTATATGGAAAGTGTCAACATCTGTTTCTCTGTCTCTCTGTCTCTCTGTCTCTGTCCCCTCTCCATCTGTGTGTATGATAGTGAAAAATACATAAAATAATATTTATGCAATGTGTTTGATAGCTGACTAGTCATAAAATGAATTAGTCACTTATAACCCATCCAAACTGTTAGTTGGTTTTCCTCATCTTTAAACCCCACCAACGAAGTCAACTAGCACAGAATATTTGCTTATTGTGTAGCACAGGCATTAAGTAGCTCCTTTAAGTGTCCCTTAAGTTTTCTAAAGTATTCAGCAGGCTCTTCATTTTTTTAATTAATCATTTTATTTGCTTACATTCAAATGATCTTCCCCATCCCAGTTACCCCTCCACAAACCCCCATCCCATCTTCCCTCCTCTTTGTCTCTATGAGGGTGCTCCTCCACCCACCTACCCAATCCAGTTTCACCGCTCTAGCATCCCCTTATGCTGGAGCTTGGAGCCTCCACAGGACCAAGGACCTCCGCCTGCCACTGATGTCAGATAAAGCCATCCTCAGCTACATATGTATCTGGATACATGAATCTCTCCATGCATACTCCTTGATTGGTGGATTAGTCCCTGGGACCTCTGAGTGGTCCCTGTAGTTGATATTGTTCTTCCTAAGGGGTTATAGTCCCCCAGCTCTTTCAGTCCTTCCCATAGCTCTTCTATTGGGATCCAGAGACCAAAGTATTGAAGCTTTAATCCTACATAGAAGGGGTAACAAAATAATCACAGAGGTAGAGGGAAAGAGGGAACTGGGAGGGAGAAAGGAGGAGGAGGGCAAAAAGGGGAGGCAGGACCAGGTATGGGAAGGGACAGGAGAGAAGTACAGAAGGTCAAGAAATTGAATAGAAACATGAAACAGTGGGGGATGTGGAACTAGAGAAGCCACTAGAAAGTCCCAGATGCCAGAGAATCGAGAGGCTCCCATGACCCAACTGCGATGATATTAGCCGAAATACTCAAGAGAGGGGGTATAGAACCTGCAGAGAGCACCTTCAGTAGATAGGCACAACCTCCAGTTGAGGGATGGGACCAGCCACTCATCTCAAAATTTTTAACCCAGAATTGTTCCTTTCTAAAGAAAAGACAGGGACAAAAGTAATGGAGCAGAGACTAAAGGAAAGACTAGAGACTGCCCCACCTATGGATCCATTCCATCTGCAGACACCACACCTCGACACTATTGCTGATGCCAAGAAGGGCTTGCTGACGGGAGCCTGGTATGGCTGTCCCCTGAGAGATTCTACCAAAACAGACTGATACAGATACAGCTACTCACAGCTAACCATTGGACTGTGCTCCGCATTTTTAGCTGAAAATCTCTACATTCTTCAGCAAATGTCCTCGACTTGTGTTTTGGTAATGTATTTTGTTCATCTGGCCCATGCTCTCAAAGTCAGTTTAACATGGCCTATAGGAAGAAAGCCTAAGAAAACCACTTGTAGGCAAGAATTCACCTATCAGTAAAGCAGTTCTTTGCCCCTTAGTAAATGTAATCTTCCAACTATTGAATTCTTTCTCAATATAGAGACTTCAGTTTTGTCTTTGAGGTATGGATAGCTTCTACTTACACTATCTTTAAACACTGAGTTAATATTAAATATTTGAGGAGTTGGTATCAAATTTGCTAATGATAGGAAATACTACAAAGTGAATCTGTTTCCCTCTATTAAGGAAAAAAAAAACCCCATAGTGTATGCATTTTCTTTCGACCCATTCTCTCCACAACAAAGAGGACCTGATAACCAGAAAACAAATTGTATTCATCTTTGTTGTAAATACACACATTTTTTTCACTTTGAATTTTGCATACAAAGTTACTGTTTCTGTTATTCAAATTCAGTCATATGCTTGTAAAATGGAACATGAATAATGCATTCTGGTTAAATTCAGACACTGAGGCTGAAATGTGGCACTATTTGACAAATGCTAAAATGTCTCTAACTCAAATAGAACTACCCATCAAGAATAATATCTTAATTACCACAACCTTACCAAGTTCAAAGTTTTAATTGCATATATATATTTCAAATTATATTCATTCATCTGTAGCTATATTCCATGACAATTATAATTATTGTATTACATATACATTAATAAATATAAAATGGCCCATACACTAATAAATATTATCACTGGGCAAAAGAAAGTTGTTCATGGATTCAGTAGAAAATATCTGTCCAAATTTAGTGAGAAAGGGAAGAAAAATGTTATAGGATATTAATTTTAAGAGGAACAGAAATATTCCCTGAATTAAAGTAATTATATGTCAGTGATATAACGTCTATACAGGAACTACAAATATTTTATCTAACTGACTTCTGAGCAGAGGACTTTAAAATTAGATTATTTTTTGTGTATAGGTTATTTACCTACACATATGTCTGTGCACCACGTGATGTAGTACTAACAAAACTAGAAGTTGAAACTAGAGTTATTGATAGCTGTGCGCTACCATGTGACTCCTGGGAATCAAAACTTAAGTCCTCCAGAACAGCCATCAGTGCTCTTAGCCTCTGAACCACCTCTCCAGCCCAAAGGTGAAGCAAGTTCAATCACCAAAACAAACAATACCATTGCTGAAGCAAAGGGAATTCACTGGCTGTTTCAGAAATGTCATGCTTTTACTGCCTGCTGGCTTTTGCTTTGGGTCCTATTCCTATTCTTACAAAACATAAATGAAGTTGCTATTTTTATGGTGATCATTTCTATGTTTTAACCTTGGCTATGATTTATCTTGCTTAGAACTGAACTGAATGAATAACATTTTGCTAAAAAAAGTAAAACTTTTCTTCCAGACTTTCTTTAATTCCATGGTGATATCAATGGCAACTTTTAGAGAATGAACAGTGAAAAAGACAGAAAAGATCAAATATTTTGTGTCTCATTATTAGACACAAAAATACTGAAGTAACTGCCAACTCTAAGTCATTATCCCTACTTCACACCTAGTTGTATTGGCCCCATATTTATGAATCTGGTTGTATGAACACCTGTTTATCCTATATAAGCAAATGTGTAGATATGTAAATCTGTACAAGCATGGAAATTTTATTATAAGTTCATCCTGGTACCAAGCACATACTTGAACTTCTACACAGAAAGACTTTCTCCTCTCCATTAGATCTGTGTAAACACCATAGCCTAACAGCAATGGATTACAGCTTGGAACAATATTTTAATCTTCCGTTATGATTCATTATTTACATATATATTATCTCTCTCAGGGTTTTGTAGGAAATATCGAGGCAGTGAAGAGAGTGTTTTATAAGTTCTCTTGAGGAGTATGTGTGCATGTGTGTTGGCATAACTCATGAGTTACATCATTAATAATTTAACTGAAGATAGTGAATTGTCTTATCAGTGAGAGTTAATATTCATTCATCTGATTTGATTGATTATCAAGATTTTTTAATGTTCCTATGATCCATGATCTATGTTAAGTAGAATAAGAGGAACAAAGGAGGAAGTGGTTGTGTTGGAGAGAATAAGCATGTAAGGGGAAGGAAAAGGATTCTGTAAAAAATGTTGTATGCAGCTAAATCAGATAATTTGCAACTATATAATTATATATACATATAACATATATAACAATATATTTAGTTAAATATAATTATATATATAACTATATCATATATGTAATATAAAACCATATACATTATATATAATATATAGTTATATACATATGTATATAGTTAATATATAACTCTGTAACTATATAATTATATATTTTATATTTAATATGATACAGTATTATACTATATTATGTATTTTATTTATATAAATATATATATAAATATAGATACAGATATGTACACATAACTATAGTTATATATATATATATTGTAAATAATATATAAGCATACTATATATATGTACAGGATTCAGGTTATCACTTAGAACCTTGCAATAGAAAATATTTTATTATTTTTTATAAGAGACCAAAGCCATTTCCTTTAAATGAAAGAATCACCTCAATATACATTGGCTGAATTGTTTTACTAGCAAGTGGAGTAAAGCCTTGGCTGCTTGACTTTCCACTTTAACACTTTCCTGGGCCACTTTCTAAGGACTTCAGGTTTCTATACACCACCAACTCTGAGAATATGCTGTCTTTCCATAGCCTATTTTGTTGTCTGTGTTAGTGAAGATTTAGCTTAGCCAACACCCTGCAGAAAGTAGTAGCAAGAAAGGAGGAAAATAATTGTTCCACCTTTGACTCCTCTCTGAACTTGCTGAACTTGGCTGGCAATTAACTTCAATCAGTACTAGAAAATCAAGATTAATATAAAATGCTAAGTTTAATATACATAAGTGGAAAAGTTGTTGTTTTCTGATGACTGGTAATAAATCTCTACATGAAAACAAAAATCAATAAAGCAGTTAGGAATGTATTTGGCTCAAACTCTATTTCTAGTCTTTGGTTCGTGAGATATCCAATGATACTCTAAATCACCGTGTTATAGCCTATATCCAAATACCAATCATAGTGCCCCCTCTGCATCCCAGTATTGTGTATCATTGTCTCTGTTTTTTGAGCCTCTATGAATTGTCACTTAACTGAGCGTGACCAATAGTCTAAAATGAAATATTCAATATTCTGTAATTAACATAATTATCACAATATGCAATATTCTCAGTATCTCTTTGAGGGAAGTCAGATAAGTTGATGTTACTTAAGCTGTTTAATATTCAAAGTATTTGTGATTCCAAATAGCAGAGACATTATAGAGCTAGGATTATAACTAAGATTTATCCGATGTTAAGCCTGTGACTGAGATGACTGACTTCACCAACATCCGACCTCCACCTCCTTATATTAATCAATGTTTCATGGGGACAACTAGTTTGGCTATGTTCTTTGCTGTAGGAAGAATACGAATGAGTTTCTCCTCAGTAGACATAGTAGAACACTTCTGGCAAAGGACCGTAAATGTAATGAATGTGTCCTGTACCTCTTTCTCCTGTCCCTGCTACTTTTTGCATTATAGTTAAGGTGAAGGGAACAACCTTAATCAATTTGGACCTGAAAAATCAAAACTGTGTGCTCACTCAGAAAGGCTGAAGAAGTCAAAGACAGGTTCTGAGCACTATCACAAATATCCCAAGCACCATCAAAGTTGTGTAAGCAGTGGACTGCCTATGCAGACGTGTATTAAAGGTACTTATCATCTGAGAGTTGCACATGTAAATACCACACTTTGATAAGATTCAACACCCCATTCCCTCTCCTCCATTGTGTTCCATAACACTCTGTCACTTTGTCCTCCCAACCTCATGTACCCTTTGTATAAAACCTGCAGATTACTGAATAGTTTTGACAGTACCAGAGAGTGATGTGCATGCTACTGGGTGGAGAAGTCATAGCCTATTATACCCCAGCTATGCACAGATTTTGGAGCAGAGCACTTTACACAGCACTCATTTTGGAATACCCTGACATTTATGCTAACAAACACAAGGATACACACTTGAAAACTTAATAAGAAAGCAAGCCCAGGCAGTGATCACCTTTGGGAGTTTACAGAAATAACTTGAGCTTCATTTGGCAATTTTACTTAAGGAAAAGAAAGGGAGAAAATAACATTCATGATTATTCAAAAAATAATTCCATATGAGGCTAAGTGGACCAGTTCACCTTTGAGAAGTGAGAGGTTAAAATATAACATGAAGCATTCAAAACAATTTTCATATAGAAATTAGTAACAATTAAGCATAGAATATGGAGATGCTGGGTACAGTATATCCAGAAGCAAAGGAAACAGAAAAACAATATCTAGCAATAGGACTAGAAGTGAAAGGTCAAGACAATTGTCTTGAAAGCCTATTTTTTTCAGAGCATGTTAAATTGTTTCTCGACTTCTCACAGATAGTGTATTTCTATCCAATTTACATCTGAAATGCTTTTAACAAATGTATTTTTCTCATTTTCTTATCTAATGATTATTTGATTAACAATATCTGTGAATATTAGCAGCTGCATTGTTTTAATACCTTAATAATGTAGTAAGTTGTTTTTTAAAGAAACTCACTCTTACTATCCATTATTTAGTTGTTGTTAAAATGTAATTATCTTGCATTCAAATTGATTGTCTTTGGAGAAGATTTATTTTTGAATGGAAAAATGTAATACAAGGAGAAGGACATGGCCACTTCTAAAGTACAGAAAAGAAGTTTATTGTATATATAAGAGAGAAAGTAGGCCGAGGGAACAGTCCAAGCTGAACATGGCAGGCTGACTAAATCTGGCTATGAGGGGAGCATTGGGGGAGGAGGCAGTCACTAGACAAGTGAGTCCCTAGGCCCACAGGCCAGGAGAGCCTTGTAGCCAAAATGCTGGGTTACAATAGGAATCAGGTCAGAGTAGGGAAGCCCAGATCCAGAGAAGGGGAGGTTTAGGAAGGGATAGGTGAGAAGTACTAGAAGGAGCCACAGGTAATGAATGAGACTTGTCCTGGGTTTCTCTGAGACCTAATAATTGTCACTTTAAATTGTCAGTAGGAACTTAGAAACAAGACAATCATATTTAGTATCAATTATAGCCATTAAGGATTATAACATGAATTTGATGTTACTATATCTTTAGGTCTACTGTAGAACAGGTCTAATATCAATATTTCCATAATTATGAATATATATGTACATATATGTGTGTGTATGTGTTTGTATATGTGTGTATGTGTGTATAAAAAATAATAGAAGCCTGGATCTGAATTCCTTGAGAGCTCTTTTTCTGTCAAGAAAGTCCTATAGAGGAGACAAATAGAAAATGATTTGTCAAAATGACTACAAATTATAGTTGGAAGTATGGGTAGATTTGCTTCCTTTAAATGAAGATTGTTTTAGTTATTGAGAATTTACACAATATATTCTTGTTTTCAATGCTTTTGGGTTGTGTATTTTATTTTTAGTTTAAATCATATATGAACTACTAATTATCAATAAATTTGGTTTTCTAATAACCTTAAATGGAGAATGAAGTATTACTAGAAATAATATAATCTAGAACAATGGTTTTTAACCTTCCTAATGCTGTGAACCTTTAATCTAGTTCCTCAGATTGTAATGACCCCAATCATAAAATTATTTTATTGTTCTTTTATAATTGGAATTTTGCTACTGTTATGAATTATAAGACAAATATCTGTGTTTTCCAATGGTCTCAGCAATCTCTGTAAAAGAGTTATTTGACCCCCAAAGATGTCATAACCCACAGCTTATCTTGAGAGAAAATATGGTTAAATGCATGAGTTAATTAAAACCCTATTGTCTTCACGTTTGTTTCCTTGTTACTTTTCATCCACAGATCTTTAAGAGAAATCCATCCCAAACACTCTTTAAAATCTTTCCAGCTCATTCAGAACAGTATTCACTCTTAGGAAATCATCAATGCTAGGTGTTGTCTGGCCAAGAGGGTATCATTCTTATGTGAGGTCAGTGAATCATACACTATGGAGAGACGAATTGCACTTTCCGAAACTGTGTGCATATTAGATTCCATCCCACTTCCTTTTCTTTCACCATGACCTAGATTCTCCTCTTTTGATAAGTGGACCTTTTGATGTGTAGTACCTTTAACCACAAGAGCTTTGTAATCTCTTCTTCAATCAATAGCAAACAGCAGAGATGCTACTGCCTGGCCTCCCGGGCTGATCTTAAAATGCAACATAGCTTGCTTGAGCCTTTGTTTCTTTTTCTCTCTTATAGCTACACGATACTCTAATCCAGGTCAAATGGAGAGATCACATTTAGCAGTTGTCACTGAAATCACTAAGTAGTCCTTTTACAGAGTCAACATCATCTGGTGTGAGAATGAAAGAAACGTTGCATACCAGTGTCTCGTTGTTAAGCTTGTGGGGGACATCATGTTCCATACATCCTTTTACCTGAAGCAAAAAAATCATGAGTAGAGAATAACTAATTACTCATGTTTTGAGCCACGTAACTTTTAATATTGTAAGTTCTAATTGCTATGGTATAAATATGCTAACTGGGCATCTGGGCTCTAAACAATGGCAAGCAAGAGATTCTAATTTATCCACTGGGTGTGAAATTCAGTGACAGCTCTATTCTAAGAACACCCAAACAATGAATTGTTTCCTTTTTCTCCGTTTCAGTTTTAATTTCTTGAAAATTAAAGCAAATGTGAAAAGAAACTATTTTTTTCATTAAATTATTTCTGACAGAAGTAAAGATTATGAACTGTAAATTAATTTAAAAATCTGCCATTATCAAGAAATATAGAGTATCGTTGATTTGGGTAAAATGACAGTCATTGTATTTTTAACATGGAACTTTTTTTGAAGTTTAGAAATTTAATAGACTGTTATCTAACACTGACCACATTATCTATCCATATATAAAGTATCTTAGAAAATTGATCACGGTAAAGAAAGTGATATTTTACTAATAAGTTTTAAAAAATTGTTCCTATAATATAGCTGTGCATATTTAATTTGGGGATGAATTAAGTCTTGCTGCGGGTGCCAGATGGACAGAAGGGGTACTGTGGCTCTGTTTTTAGGCTCTGAGCAGATGCTGCACTGGGGGTGTGAATCCTTCTCCCCCACGCCATGCTGACTCCTAACATCCTATGCAACTGTTCTGCTGTGGGGGATTTCCCCACTGTGGGATGTCCAGTGGGCCTTCCAAGAATAGGCATTTATTTTTGCATTTAAAGACTTCTGATCTCCTAGGAATTGGAGTTAGGAACCCAAGTCACTTTTACATATACTTGTGTACTTTATGGCAATATTCTTTACATGCATCTTGTATAATGAGCTGTAATAGGGAATTTGTGTCTCTGTGATCCACTAACAACCTCATTTTCCTTACTGGAGGGATGAAGCGTGGTGTGTTCTGCTTTCTAATGGGGTATATTTGAATTTCATTGAATAGTAAGGACATTTTGAAAAAAAATGTGTATCTCTTCTGTGTGATAGTGCCATAATATGTCCCTGGAAGTAGAGTAGATAATTAATATTTTAGCTTTAGATTTAAATCCTAGCCTACGCCATTGATTTGTTCATAGATACATAGAAAATCGCCACAGTAGAGAATCCAGAAATAAGTCTGTGTATTTATATCAAACAGAGTTTTGAAAAAGGAAAGAAGGAATTACAGTGAAGAAAAAAAAACTTTTAAATAAGTGATTATTGGAAAATTTGGCAGCCATACACAGAACAAAGTAACTAAACTCTTATGTCTCACCTTACAGAAATCAAAGTCAATAATTGAAAAAGCCCACAGACTAGAAAGAAGCCTGGAAGCAATGCATATAGACATTGGTGAAGTGTTCAAGACATGATTGTAGAAGTTACACAACAAATCTAAAAATTAATAAGTATAATTTTGTTATACTAAAAGACTACAGAACAAAGGAACAATTGACAGAATGAAGAGAGGCTGTGGATGACAATATTTGCACAGTTTGCATCCAACAAGGTAGTAATTTGTAAAATTTGTAAGGAACTCAAATGGTGATTGAAAGACAAATCTAACTTTAAAACGAACAGGTTAAATGAACACATACTAAAAAAGAATATATAGATGGTCAAGATAGATGTGAAATTAATGTTCAATGTCACTATCCTTTGAGGAAAATTCAAACTAGAACCACAATGAGATAGCATCTTAATGTCTTATTTAGGGTTTCTATTGCTGGGATAAAATGACCAAAAGTAACTTAGAGAAGAAAGGCTTTATTTGGCTTACACTTCCACAACATATTTCAGTTCAGGACAGAAACTCAAACAGAGGAGGAACCTGGAGACAGGAGCTAACGAAGAGGTCATGGAGGGATGCTGCCTTCTGGCTCGCTACCCATGACTTTTCCAGTTTTTTTTTTCCTCACAAAACCAAGGACCGCCAACTCATCAGTCACTAATTAAGATAAGGTCTTAGAGCTGGATCTTATAGAAGCATTTTCTCAATCAAGGTTCTCCCCTTTCAGATTACTAGTGGCAAGTTGACCTTAGACTAGCCAGACCACTGACCCCTTCTCAAATGAAACACAAACACATCACTATTAAGCCTACTTTTCCTTTCTTATTCATCCCCAAGATCTCACATTAAAATTGTAAATAACTTTAAAAGTCCCACAGTTTTTACAAATTCAAACACATTAAAATTTCGGTCTTTTTAAAATATCCAGTTTCTCTAAAACTCCAAAATGTCTTTTACAAGTTCAAAGTCTTTCATCTGTGGGCTCCTTTAAAAATGAAAATTAAATTAAATACGTGTTTTCAAGAGCAAAGAACCCCAGCAGGGTCACAATCTGAACTAAGCAAAACAAAACTCCAACAGTATAAATAAGTGGGCTTCATCTGGAATATCAATTACATATGAAGTAATAGTTATCTGGGATTTACTCACCTTCTTCTGTCTTCCTCCAAGGAGCTTTGAGTCTCCAGCTTGCTGTCTCTAACACCCATAGCCTGTCTTCTATGCTCAGGCAGGCTCCACTCCAGAGCTGCTGCTGTTCTTGGTAGTCATCCCATTTTATTGGCTTCTCAAAAATGCTGGAGTTTTTTTTTTTTTTTTTTCTGCTACAACTAGACTGCACTTCTGCCAATTGACTCTCATAGACTCTCTTGATGGTGCCAAGTCTCAACTTCTTTGCATGATCCCCTACGTACGGGCCTTCAGTTAACACTGACTTTATCAATGGCCTCTCTTGACCTCTCAAAGTGCCAATCCTCAGTTGTTCTTGTTGATATCATGCTCCGAACTCAGTGACATCACATATAGGCGACCCCCACGTCGCCTTACATACCCAGAATCCACCTGACTACCCCCCACCTTTATCTGGGAGAGGCTATGTCACCGCCCATATAAATAGGCAGAGCCCCTGACTTCTCTCTCTTCTTCCCTTATATTCTTGTCCCCACATTTGCCCTATTTCCTGAATAAACCTCACTTGGAACCGTTTGGTCTGGTGTGGTCTGTCCTCAGCAGCGCTGGTACAACAACCGTTCTCTATGATGCCTTCACGCCTTCAGATACAGTACCACTTGAGTGACTCTTACAATACCAAGTTTGGCTGCCATCTTGAGGCACATGTCTTGACCATGTCTCCAACACAGCTTCTGTGTGCTGGCTCTCAGGAAGTACTTCTCAGAAAATTTCAACCCAAGGATGCTGCTCTCATTTTAATCACTGCCAAATACTCAGCTCCAGCCAGTCACCACCAAGTGTCCCGACAAAGCAAAGGTTTCCCTTTCATAGTACTGGTAGCTCATTAATCACTGACGAGTCTCCTGCTAACCAGAACCACAGAATCTTAAATCAAAAGATTATGATAGCATCTTGAAGTTTTCATATGAATTTTCATAAAAATTTGCTTGAAGACTCAGCGCTGGTCTTACAAGCATCCACAGAAACTCACTGAGCTTTCAACACTCAGTGGGTTTTCTAGTCCAAAGTTCCAAAATCCTTCTGTACAGTATGGAGGGGCCTCAAGAAACAAGGAATAGAAATATAATTCAGCAATTCCAGTACTGGTTACAGATTCAAGAATGAAATGCTAAAAGCACCATAGACTATTGTTCAGTCATTAAAATAACAAAAATTTCCCATTTACTGCAGCCTGGATGGAACTGTAGAACAATACCTTATGTGAAGTAGGTCAACAAAATTGCCACATATTTTTCTTTTTTTCATATGTAAAAGCAAAAGAAGTTAATTTTAGAGGAGAGAATTGAACAGTGGTTACCAGAATCTGGCAATGGATGTAGGAGAGAGGCATGGCAGGAGTCTAACTTACAAATACAGTATCTTGGTCAGATAGGAGAAATATCATTTCATATTCTAGAGAACAGAAAGATAACTGTGGTTGATGATAACATTTTTTTTCTATTTCAAAACAGCTAATAGATAGTATTTTAAATCTCACTGTCACAAAGAAATTATAAGTTACCGAAGTATTAAACATGTCAGTTACTCAGATCTAATTCTTACACATTACATACATGCGCTGAATATCACATAGTACCCATTTGTATGTAGTCACTTTGTGCGCAATAAAATGATAATATGTTTTGAAAGTAAAATATAGCCTTCTCATTGTCTGTAAAGATTTATTTGTATCTCTGTTCTGTGTTTAGTGGGACTCTGTAGAAGATGCATTTAGTGTCCAACCAGTATTGCACTTCTCACTGGTTTGGCAGACAAGACTGTTGCATCTATAAGAATTGTTTCCCATGCGCTAGAAACATGACAGCAGCCCTCAACCAATGTCCTGTTAGAGTAAATTAGCAATTGCCTTCTTTCTATCTACTTCCTTACAGAGCTTATTACATTTGAGTATATGACATTTTCAAGTTTCCCTTTGAAGAGTAAACTTTGGTAGCCTTCAGTGTAGAGCTGAAAAATAATGTAGCTCTTTATAGGTGATTCAGTTCTTATACCCAAATTATTTTACCCTCAAATAAAATAATGCCTTTGGCTTGTGAGCTGCCTAGCTCTGTTAAGAGAAAACAAAATTGATATCATTTGTTGTCAAATATTTAGTTGATTTCATTTCATTTGTTCAGTTTTTCTATTTCCTTTTGAAAACAAACATCTTGTTTTATTAAACATTTTTTTCCAAATCAAAAAAACCTATTAACATGTATTATATTTTTTTAAGATTGTAGGCAAGATCAAGCCAGAGAAGAGTGAGGTAAGCAATTGGATGTGTTTCATAAGCCCTGACCTCTGACAGTGGTGCTTTGGACAGTTGGTGGCTTCTATGCAAGAAAGAGTCAGTCTTGTTTAACAGTATGGCTCCTGCTGGGTCGATTACACTCAAGTGAATGATCATACGCTAAGTAGCATATGGGCAACCCAAACTAGAGTGGATGAGCCATTTAAGAAAAAAGAAAAAGACAGGACACAATGTTGCATGATTAGGGAAGTAAGTAAGGTGGAATTAAGGAGAAATATTGGGATGAATATGATCAAAATATATTGTATAAAATACATTGTATACGAAACAAATTCATTCAAATATTTAAAATTTTGAATGTGAGATCAATTATTTTACTTACAAATGTATTAAAATTTATACTTTTCAGTCTGGTTTCCTTTGTGAATTTTGTACGTTTGTAGCAACATTTTACCTGCCATCATACGCAACCTCTTTTGTGACAAGTGTCCTTCCTTGAATATGCTTTGCTTTGTAAGAGCATCAGAGTTAGATATTCTGACTGCCACAGCCCTAAAAGAAGCTCTCACCTGAAAAAGAATAAAAGAAGAACAGGTTGAGAAATAAGTATCTTTTTCAGCTTGGCCTTTTCTGGTAAAGAAATGCTATTATTTTCCCCCCATCTAACACCTGCCAACAGACCCATGTTCCTGTTAAATGTTTGTTTGGGGGGCGTGGTGGGTAGCTCTTATATAAACCCATTCCTACTTTATCACTTCTAACATTAGGACTTACTATTTCTTGGAGACTGTTTTTCCTGACTGAACCCCTAGGAGCATAGAATAGAATTCATTAAATAGTAAAAATATTAGGTAAGACTTTGCTCTGTTTTGTTTTAAAGCCTCGCAGTCACAGGATGGCATAGACAAGAAAAAATAAGCTTCCTTTACTTTGGGTTCATAGAACCAAAAGAGAGATCCATAATAAAAAGACATATGAATAATAATAAAGCATATGGATTTGCTCAATAAGTTTCATCTGACATACATACCTATAAGATTGAAAATCTCCCAAATGGGGAAACTGTAACTCACATTTGACTTTGATAAGGAGAATTCATTCTAACAATCAAGGGAACTTAACAAGGCCAGTTTGTTCAGCTTCTTCTCTGGGTTGTTTCATCCTTTCATAGGTACATGAAAGGCTCTACCTAAAATGAAAGTATGTGATGTCTTAGAAGGTCAGAAAATGATTTCTTCTCACGGGATTTTGGGAAAGTGGAGAAGAGTGGAAACTAATGAAGGTGTGTTCTTTCTCTTCTGTTTCTGTGGTAAGGACTTGAAATGTTCCATAAAGACTCAAGTTTAAAAACCGACACTGCTCAGTAAGAGGGGTGAGTTTCTGGGTTCCTCTGCACCTTCTCATCTTTGTTTTACTTCACTGTAGCCCCCGCACAAGAGTAAAGTGACCATGAACTGAAATCTCTAAAATCATGTGATAAGTTTTAATTTTTTTCCAGGTGTTTTGTCATAGCAATAGAAATCTGGCTCACAGATATTTTCTCAAACACAAAGGTACTGTGTTTTGGGATGAACCTCATCAGAAGTCAGTTCTGTAGTTTGGAACTCAGAACTACCTGAAAGACGCCAACAAACTTTCATTAATTGGTCTACAAACCAGATAATGCCAAATGTAACTTGTTTGAAAAAAAGAAATATTAATGATTCCAATAACAGTAATATTGTTTCAAAATGCAAACAATGTTAAGAAATAAGATGTTTGAAGTTTGTGAAAAATTAAGATACCCAAGGTAAATTTTCAAGAAGTAACAGATGGTCTTAGAGTTTTTAAGATATGTGGGTAGAGTTAAATTCTATTCTTCCATTTTGGTTAATTTGGGTATGAATCTAAAAATTAACAGATAATAATAAAAAGTGATAATGATAAGAAATGAGGACCAAACCATTATTAAACAAAATATTCAACCATTTTTCCTTAATAAGTATTAAGTAATTCATTAAATAATAAATAATGCCAAGTATACAAAACATATTTTTTCTTGCATAATCTACCAATTATACTACTGTTGAAGCCATTAACTATAAATTAATATAATTATCCATGCAATATATCTTTTTTTTAATTTGTAGAAAATATATCATTAATATAAACCCATTGACACTTCTTACTTACATCAAGACATTCAAAATTTGAGAGACTAACATTAATATTTAAAATTATGAGAGAATTATTAACAAATTAAAAACCATTAGAGACTCATTTTATTAGTCTATCTCTTTTCTGGTGTACCTGGAATTTTGTTTAAATACTTAAATTCTTAATATTCCTAAGAGTTTTTAAAAATAGTTACTTGTTACTTTCTGAATGCTACATGTCAGTGGAGTCTACAGCTGAACACGCACAAGAGAAATTATCATTCTTGGAGAGCTCAAGATCAAATACAGTTGGAATAGTTGTCATATTGGATGTGAAATACCAGTAAAACAACCGACTAACCTCCTCCTGATATGAGTGCTGAGAATTGCTAATCAGTTAGATGTCAGTGAGCTTTTGGTTGCCCACTCTACTCAGATCAGGACCAAAGAAGATGGTTGGGATTGTTAAAAGGAGTCTAAAATAAGAACTTGTTAATGGGAGCTGTCAAGAAAGCACTGCTAGTGTTACACTACATGACGAAGTGCCTAAATACATCAGAGTTGCCTCCGGCTTCGTCCATAATGTAACTAGTGCTTAGAGGGATCCACTCCCTATTGTCGTATGAGATGTTTGGTGAAGCATGTTTTGTATTTCATCTTTCTTGCCCACTTTCCATTTTAGCCTTTGATCCTCATTTTGTTCTATGTAATTTTGCTTCTTTTATTTTCATTTAAATTGGCTGGAGAAGAGGAGGCCATTAAGACACACTGTGTAGCTGTCAATCAGTAGATTCAGAAAGTCTGCAAATGATAATGGTTGATTCAGCACAGGAGCTTTTTGGAGTATCTGCATGGCAGAGATGTCAGCATATTGTTTCCAGTATCCTCTTCCACATGCAAAAAGTAACAGAGCATGTCCCTACTTCCTTTATCCTTCTCAGGAGAGCAAGCAAGTAGCATAATCAATTCTTCCAGCCTGTGTCTTGCACCTGATACTTGGTTTACACATTGCTTTGTGACTCATCCTTATTTTACTCTTCAAAATCTGTCTTCTACTTTTATATCTTTTTTAAAAAAATTATATCATCTTAATGGAACATCATGTACCATTGTATTATGGACTCATAGTATTTGTCTCTCCTAGCATTTACAGTTGAGTGCAAAGTTGTCTTAATTACTGAAAGCTTTTCAGGCTCTGGATATAAAAAATACAACCTTCTTTATCTTGGGTGCTGAGGGAATTGGGACTGTGCAGATGGTTTGAAGCAGTAACTTTCTTGGTTGCTGACATACATAATTGTACCTAAGAGAGACCAAGTGGAGCCTTGACTTCATTTATTCTATGAATATCAAAGTCATAGACGTATGGTTCTGGTAGTTCATAGATGAAAATAGCTCTCTGTACTGCTTACAGAATTCAAATACATAAGAAATGTTTTGTAGATGGCCAACCTAGATTTTTTTTTTTATTTTTATTTTTTTGGCTAGTAGCTTATCTTTCTTAAGTTACTTGGTTAGCTTGACAGGATAACATTCTTGGGCTAACAGTTACATTAAGAAAACCTAGGAATTTTCTTTATGTTGATACTTTATAGCACTCACTATTAGTCACCAAGAGAAATTCCATGGCTTGATCAGGGCGGCTTCCTTTGCAGTGACATTTGCTCAACATATTTTTTCATGGCAATAATTGAAAAAAAAAGTAAAAATAGTGAAAGGTGGTAAATGTCATGTCTCCACAAAACAATATAAAAGGAATTCATAAGGGCTCAGTGAATCACAAGACAGGTTAATTAAAGCCACTAGATGGCAAGTAGAAGTTAGCACAAAATTTGCTTGACTTTGTGTTATTGTAAACTGCACAGAATGATTCCTTTATTAGAATATCTACTAGAGGTTGTGTTATAGTATTATTCTGCTGGTGCAATTTCAGGCTGCTTAATATACTTCTGATTCTGAGAAAGAAATGCTTTATGGGATAGGCTTTAATATGTTCAGTGAAGTTTTATAAAAATTCAATGTGATCTATATGGCACAGATGTATCCCTATGTGTATCAGGATTGCAGTGTGAATCTCATATCCTAAAAGAAAATGAGAAGCAACATTTCACAATGTAGGGACAGGCATTACAATAATGTAATCTCATCATGGAAACATATTTAGAAACCATGAGTCCTAGTGATAAAGCATTATAGTTGATTCTACTCTCCATTGGATATCTTTCCTCTATTTTTACTTTTCTGTTATATTTTTAAAATTTTAGTCTTTTGTAATCTGACCTATGCCTTGATCTGTCCTTTGCCTTGTTGTCTTTAAAATCCTTGATCACTTCCTTGCAATCACATACAATTCATCCAGCTTCGTGGTGTCCTTATGGTCAATTCTGATGTATGAAGTGTTTATGATGTCTATTCATTCAAGGATCATTTTTTTCTTCAGGACATTTAATCTTTTTTTCATTATATACACATCAGGATTTCCTATGAATTGGGCATAGAGCTTAGTGAAAATACTGGCATTGAGAAATCATACAGGACCTGTGTTTATGTTACTGTGGGTGTATATTTTCTTCTATGACAATCACATTTCCGTGTATTTATTTGCTGAATATGTATAGAGTACCCCTGTGTGTCATAGAACTCAGTTCTAGCAACACAATGATAAACTACTCAAAATGAAGGGACTCTTGAGGACTCAGACACATATGTATTTGCTTATTCAGTCAAAAGTACAATTTATAGAAAAAAGTTATATATCAAAAACTTGTTTACATATGGCTAAGAACATTGTTGAAAGAAAAATAATGGCTCAGTTTTCATGAAATTTATATTCTGATAAAAGAAATGAATAATGAAATAAGTATGTCTGTGTTATAAATATCATTCAAATCGTTGATTTTATTAAACATGGTCAAGTTAGGACAGAGACGCGCATATATATATGAATCTAAACACAGATACTGAAGTGTGTGCGTGTGCATGCATGTACGTGTGTGGGCATGTGCATGTGTAAAAGACAGAGAGAAAGAAGAGACAGACAGAGACAGAGACAAAGAGATCAAGATTTCCTGCAAATCTAGAAACAGTTTACTTGGGCTGTTTCTAGAAGAGAGCCAGTCGGAAGCAGGGGAGTGAAATATGTAGATATCTGTTGGGAGATTGTGCACACAAGGCTGGTTGTGAAGCCCAGAATGTTGAAGCAAGACTATGTTATTCATGGTTTATATAGAGGAGATCGAGGAACTACAGAAGAGAGTAGAAAAGGGAAAAATTATAATTTGAAGATGTGGTTCATTGAGGTAGCTCAGGTACGAGTTTGAACTTTATTTCCAATATATGAGCTAGTCACAAGAGAATTTTAAAGAATCAAATATATTGCAGAAAATAAATTGTGGGACAAGGAAGTATAGGAAAGTGTAGAGAGAATATCTTGTGTGTTGTATCGATGCATCATATGTCAATTAAAAAAAACTATGGGCTATAGGAAAGGAAATGTTAGAAGGTGAGACATCTTGTAGGCAGAAGAAATTCTGGGATAAAGTCATCTGTAAGATATGAGAAGGACCTGAGCAGAGGAAAACAGTCAAATGGCAGAATGTAGGTTAGTATAAATAGGTTATTTTAACTTAGTAGCTAGTCAGGGAATGAGGCTAGCTATATGAGCTAGGTATTTGTAAATGTATATTTTAAGTCTGAGTTGTTATTTTGGGAGCTTGAGACAAGAAGAAAACAATCCGTCATACAACAGGAAAGAATACAGTGATTATAATTTGGATCAATACACTAACTAACAAGGAAAATGAGAGGAAGGCAGCTTAACAAGTCACTGTCTATCAGAGGCATACTAAAATGTAGTCAGGATATGCAAAAGGCAGATAATATGTAATTTACATAAATGAGGTTAGGTAAGAAGTATAGAACACAATTTAGTTTTCACACAAGCAAAGTAGGAAATGTCACAGAACACCTGGTTTACTTAGTCTGCTTGGTAAAGTGAGAAAGGCTGAGAATAAACAGGTTTGAGGAAGAGAATCAAAAGGTTAAACTTGTTCATATTGAACTGTAAGAGATTCTGCACACCTGAGCACAAATCTCAAATGTATTGTTGAGTACAGTGATCTGGAATTTAGGAGAGAAGTGAGCGCTGAAGATCCATACTTTAGAGTTGTCATTCATGGCCTGCCTAAATCACTGAGAGAAAAATGGTGATAAATATAAGGTCACAGTGAGTCACAGGGAGCACTAGCAGGAAGAGTAAATGACATAAATTGAGATATTTAAGTAAATTCAAATTCACTAATGTGTATTGAAGACAGAAGAACCAATCTTTTGTGTTTAGTGGAGTCAGTGAGTTCAAGAAAAGATGTACTGAACGTTGACCATTGGGCTTGGAAAACAGAGTATGTAGACTTCCATGGTTTCTTATCCCTTCCCTCAAGATAATGACTTACTGTTTAACTCTAGTGAAGCCAAATTAAGTAAGATCTATGCTGGGTCACACCCCTGTTCCTTGTGCCACTGAGACCTTCAGTTTTCTAGATAGTGGTTGGACTGTTGGCCTCCATCAGAGAGCATCTAAGAAGACAATACAGAGCAGAGCTCAGCCTATGAGGACACTATAAAAGCAACATTCAAATCTTCTTTTGGCAGTATTTTTTAATTTTTCATGACATGGGACTTTAAACTATTTTTAAGCAACACACTTCTACTGGTTTACTTATGTTCTGAGGATGAATTTGGGAAGCTAACACATGAGACAAAATGCCTTGTGCAAAGCCTACTGTTTTTACAGAGGATTTTGTGAGGTGAGCAGTGACAAGATTTATTTGAAATTTCCCTGTATCTTGTCTTTGCCCAACCCTAGGTACTTTCAACTACTCCATACATCTTTAGAGAAACTGGAGTGGGAGCTAACTTCTGATAGTAATCCAGTTTTTCTGGGGAAGAATAAGGGGTTACTCTGAAATGCCTGTTGGATAACAAAGAGGATTAGACGGGAATATTCTTTAATTATAGGAATTGTAAAATCTTAAGATCTGGTGGTTGTGTAAGAAAGTGCTGCTTCCGTAGGATGCGTAGTCTAAAATCTTGCAGTTTTGGAAAGCAGTGCATGCGTTTTGGGTGATAGTAAATACACTTGGAAGAAAGAAGTATTGGGGAAAGGAAACACTTGGTTTTTCCATATACAGGCCTTCATGATGAGTCGAGTAACAGAAAGATAAGATGTCTGAGAGGTTTCAAAATCTAACTGAAGATTGGTATATATCTGCCTAGATACAGACAAGTGAATTCAGTATCTCAGGAATCTATAAGATCATTTAAGAGTATATTTCCTGATGGAGCATCTACTCTTACACTTTAGAATGGCAATGCCATTAAACTGTCCAGGTTAAAACAAAACAGAACAAAAGTCCCATTTCCACTTTGTTTTTCTTCCTCTATACTTTTTGACAATTTTAGGTTAAACTAGCTTGTGGAGGAGGAAGTTTGTTAGTGAAGAACTGATCCTGAAGAGAATGAAAAACAACTAGTGGTGTCCTTACCCTTCTGCAAACCTTGTAAGGGAGTTTGTGAAGTGATTACATGAATGAGCTGGTAAGCCCTTGACATTATTTATCATATTTTCTGAATCACCTGGGCTGGTGGGGTGTGGCTACAATTCAGCTATGTTCTGCTGGCCTGATGAAATTGATTCTGTTGGTTTTATGGTCTGCTCAGAAAGTGTTGCACTCCTTCCTAGTTATCTCGGGGAGAATATATTTGACTAACAGAGACCCCCTGAGGAAGAAATATTTGCAAAGTAGAGTTCGGTTTTTGATTCATATAATGAAATGAACATCATATTATCTGACTGAAACCCTTTCTGACTTGTCAGGACTTTGGTGTGATCCATAAATACGCTATAAGATTAGTTAAGACCCTGAAGTAAACGACTGCATTTCTGGACAAAATAAAATGTGATGCAACTATATTTTATGCTTCTTTAATATGTTTACACATAAATACTTAGAGAAAGAATGCAAGACAGAGAAGGAGGGAGAGCATGAGAGAATGTATTAAGTAAGACAGAACCTTTGCCTTATGCATTTCACACCCTTATCAGCTTGACCAATAGAGCCTTTTAGAAGAGTCATTTCTGAAGCCAATGCAATGCTGTTGGAGTCAAGAGATCAGGATGAACCAAGGAGATGCTTCTTTTGTTACAGCTTCAGAGGGTGCTTTGTGTTAGCCTCATCCTTTTATTTTAATGTATTAGTGTTCTTGTATTTTTTTCTCAATCTGAAGAATGTAAGAATTGATTATTATTGTATCCGGATGTAGTCGTGAATTTATCACTCTGCCTTGTTCTCAAGATATTGCAGCATGATAGAAGATAGAATTATGACACAGAGGTCAGAACTGAGAAGGAGCCGAAGAAAGAGGAAGGAAGGCCAAGAGAAGAATTGCTTCTAGGCACCCAGTCAAATTGGATTCTTTCCAGAATGGAAGTTGACCCTCTGGGATGACCAAATAATTACTTTGTACTATCTTCTAGGTCCTGGAGTTGGCTATGATTACTGACTACTAAGACTGCTATTTATAATAATGGACAGTAACTACTAATTGCATTAAAACTTTCTAAAATAGCTATAAATTTAGAGGTTAGATAAATATAGATACAAATGTAAATAACATAGATAGCAAAAATAAGTATCTGCATGGCACTTATTTGTGTCTATTTCACTAATAACTTAAATACCATATAAACAAGAGTTTTCTTGAAGTATTTTCATCTCTGAGTCAGCAAACAAGTTTGCTTATGAAAAGTAAGAAAACTTAAAAGGAGTTTAGACAGGGGTGTGGGATACAATAAATTAAATTGATTAATTAGTTTCTTTATATTCACGTTCATTTTCCAAAGCAACTTAATCTCTTATAAGTAGAATATTTCAAATCTAGAGATAGTTTGAAAATTGATACCATCAGGGCATAGCACTTCTAATCTTTTAATCTCGGAACTAGAAGGTAAGATAGGAAGATTGCTGTGAGTTTAAGATGTGACTGGGATAGCTAGTAAATTCCAGGCCAGCATTAGATAGAGTAAGACCATATATCAAGGCACTGGAGGTACCAATGCGTATACTAGGCTTTGTCGTGTGTGATGCTCTAAAAATCAGAAGTGTGTGACAGAAGAGCAGTATCACAGTGTATCTACTAAGGAAGTAAAAGTGTGAGATTACTTCAGATATCCAGTGGAGAAAATCTCTCCGGTTGAAAAAGACTAAACAAGAGAATAAACTTTCTAAAGAATTTCCTAATTTAACAGGCATGTCTAAGGACATCTTAATGACCCTTGGAATATTACACTGGAT
The DNA here is from genome assembly GCA_030674055.1 of Rhabdomys pumilio. Taxonomy (NCBI): domain Eukaryota; kingdom Metazoa; phylum Chordata; class Mammalia; order Rodentia; family Muridae; genus Rhabdomys; species Rhabdomys pumilio. The sequence goes on from JANHMN010000001.1 coordinate 17,387,514, forward strand.
ATTTCTGTACATTTCTCTTTAATGGAGAGTCATGTGTTTTGGGAGTATATGCATGTGCTTTTGTCATCTTTAAAATGGTTACTCATCAGTTATTAACCATTTTGAGTGAAGCTGCAGCCACCAACAGATTGGTAAACTGTCATCAGTGGTAAACAGACTTTAGCAGGGGATACATGTAAGTTAATGATGGAAAAGATACCATACCTACAGGACTAGATTAGATGTGACCCAATTAAGTTGAGACTGACAAGAAAGTACGTTTGTAACCAGCTAAGGCTACTAGGAACTAATCATCCAGTCTAAGGATAGAACTTAGATTTTGTGAGAATATTCGATTAGCAACACTATTTCTCGTACTTAAAAGTTTATTAGAAAACAAATATTTTTGTTCTAGAAATTTTTGTCTGACTAGAAGCAGACCTCAAACTACTGCTGATGGTACAATAAGGCATCCTCAGAGACAAGGGATAATTTACAAATTAGCATAGAAATGATAGGAATTATATTACCGTGATGGAGAGGGGAGAGAGAGAGGAAGAGAAATAGACAGAGAGAGACATATGCACAGAGAGGAGGGAGATAGAGAGGCAGAGAGAGATATACAGAGACAAAGAGAGGTAGACAGAGAGACACAGAGAGACAAAGAGACATAGAGAGAGAGAGAGAGAGGAGACATGCACAGAGAGGGGGGAGACAGAGAGACAGAGAGACATAGGCAGAGACAGAGAGAGAGAGAGAGAGAGAGAGAGAGAGAGAGAGAGAGAGGAGATGAGAGATATAAGATTGAGATTCCATCTAGCATAGAAATTCAATCACAAAATCACAAATCAGGAGTAAGAACAGAGCTACTCCTCTGACAAGTCCTCATGGCTGAGATGAACGGATAACATAGAGTAGTAAAAAAAAAATGTGGCCAGCCTTTTTCTCTAACATCGATTCACATGTTCAATAACTATTTAAATTCCTAAGCAGGATTCATTTCACTTATGTATTTTCCTGTTTCTGAAAATTGAAAACAGAGTTTCACATATCACAAGTTTGAAAAAAATATATACGTGTGTGTGTGTGTGTGTGTGTGTGTGTGTGTTTAATTCTGATTAGTTCTAAGAAAGGTAAGAAGATGTTGGATATATCAAGAGGCGACCTGAGGAAGGAAGGGCTGGATGGATCGATCCAAGGGCGCATTTCTTGTCCTTTTATGCTTCAACTTCCAGGCTACAAATCCTAAAGCCTAGCTCCTAACACTGAATAACAACATGGACTTGGGAAATAAAACACTAACTTCATCTTCTTAGTGAACCTTGGCCTCCCAGTCTTTAATGCTGGTCTTGAAATGAAAGGCTCTCTGAAACATTTTTCTGTTTCACAGAAGTCAATTGAAATAGCAGATCTTTCCTTCATCAACTCAAGATGAGCTTCAGCAGGAAAAAGAAAGAAGGGTTTTGCCCTTCTCCCTTTGTCTTTTTACCCAGAAGCTGAGGGAAGCCTGCAAGCAAAGCCAATCCTTCCCTTGGTAAGCACCAGGCATTCTAAAGTCAGACTTGAAGGTCTCAGAGATAATCCTGTCTTTCTACTTACATTTCTAAACATTAAAATTCAGGGAACTCATATTTTTCACTATTATTTTGCTAATGAAGTTCGTTTTGTCCTTTCAAAATTGTAACAACAGGTTGAGTAGAACAGAAAGAGTTTTGTCCAGACTTGAATATCCAACATATGAGAACAATGTGCCTTCATGCTTGAGAAATATGTTCCTAAGTTTAAATATTTAACCTAAATGTCACTATAATTATAACCATCTCAAGCTTATTCCTATAATTCTGTCTATGGGATGTGCAATTACAGTAGTAATCTAAACAATGAAAGTAAATGGAACCCTGTAATTATATGGCCCAATTTCTCTCATGTTACAAAAGAATGAGGAAATGCATTATTTAATCAAAATTCCAAGACAAAAACCATGTTTAGTACTGGACATTGTGTACAAATATGAGTTGTATGCCCATTAAATATTTCTGTTTTCATGAAAATCATTAATGATTGTGTTTCATCTACAACATTTTCAAAACACTGCATGGGGAAAACTCTTGCCTTAAGCCATAGAATAGCATCTTATTTAATTCACATAAGCTACTTGGTATATTGGACAAACTAGATCCATAGTCTTGAGCATTTGAGACTATGAACCCTATTTGGGAAATAAACTTAAAAGGATTTAGAAACTTCTTTACCAAAACCATTGACTAAAGAGAGTAAAATATGTCTAAAAATTTAGCAGTCAATTTGAATCCTTTGCAATGGTTTTCTGAGCAATAAACCATGCAAGTTTGAATATTATATAATGAATAATATCACTACTTAAAAAATGCTGGTCCAGATTTATTAGACTCACTTGCTGACATTCTATTTAAATATCCTTAGGTTTTTATTATAAATAAATTTGATAAGTCATCACTTCTCAATTATCTGCAAAAGAGCCTCATTAACTCACTGAGAGTTCATAGTTAATGTTAATGCTTATTTGATCAGAAAAATAGGTTAATTAAATTTATAAAAAATTATAATATATGCACCACAAAAGTAATTCACAAATATCAAATATAAAGAGGTAAGATGACTAACCATAGGCATAGAAAATAGAAGTAATATTATATACATGAAAACATACGCTGTTAAACATGAAAACTATTTGCCTTGAAATAGTTCAGATTTGGATTGGAAAAATACAACAGTGATAGAAAGCTTGCATAGGGTGTGTGAGACCCTAAGTTTAATTCCAACACCATAAAATGAAGATGTGAATTACATTATAATTTTATAGATATAGATATAGATATAGATATAGATATAGATATAGATATAG
>JANHMN010000001.1:17390386-17408270 GCA_030674055.1 Rhabdomys pumilio
ATATAGATATAGATATAGATATAGATATAGATATAGATATAGATATATAGATATAGATATAGATATATAGATATAGATAGATATCACTAGCTATGATTTAGAGTAAAACAATACTAAAAAAGTAAATAGTTACTTTTTTAGTATTGTTAACCATAAGATTTAGCTGTGAGTATAATATTCTGAAAAAAATTAAAATAAAATAATGCTTCTAGTGTACTTGTCTGCCCACAGTGTGTGACAGTGGTAACTCTCTTCTCATCTATTGAATCATTCTTTTGATTTTAGCATTTTGCCTTCTGTTTCTTTTCAAGCCTATTATATTGTATGCTTCGCTTCACGGCATCCTTTTCTTTTCAAGTTCTTTACAACTAATGACCCCACATCTCCAGTGTTTTATTTTACTTCTTGTTGTACATATCACACGTCTTCAGTATTTAATCTTGACTTCCCTTATGTATCATTACATGTTCTGCTAACCTCATGTCTGCAGATCCAGCTCAGAGTTCTCAACAGAGGCATGATGCCTTCCAGGAAGCCATACTGCTTAATAGAACTGCTTCACAGTGCTTAACATTTCTTCACATAGACGTAACATGTCTAAAACAAAATCTTGAGGCTTATCAATTCTATATCCTAAAAGATATCTCTCCTGTCCCTTTGATATCTCTGGTTGAACAATCTAGGAATATTCTCTTTGGTACCATGGCATTCATCTAATCTAGAAGCACCTGGCTGCAGTCTTCCATCTTTCCAGATCATCATCAGAGTTTTGGGCTCCTTGCTGCACTGCCTCAACTGATGACTTCATGATACTTTTGTTGGCTGGTTGCATATTCTTCCAATTGTTCTTCCTCATCGTACTCTCCACCTCTGAATACAAGTGAGGTAAAATGACCTCTGTAAAGTCACCACAGCACTTCTCTGATGGTCATGTTGTATGTGTCATCCCACTTTTAAAGATGAGTTTTTAATTTATGAGTTTATGATTAAATACCTTCATATCTAATGCACAATGCTACCTTAAATTATTTTTATAACACTACTCCTATATGTAATTAAATATTGAAATTTCAAATCAGTCTAGAATTTACTAGTTTGTGTATTCACACACACACACACACACATGAACACACACACACACACACACACACACACATTTTATGGTATAGATAATGACTAAATAAAATTGTTTTTTTCCAATTCTTCAGAATCAGCCCAAAGCCTTAGAGAAGGTGTTGAATGACAAACCACCCATCTGCACAGTATTAGAAAAAGTATTTTCTAGTTCTAACTTTCTACAACAAAGTTCTATTTCAAACATCTCTAGGCCATATAGTAAAAACCCAGATCAGTACCTCTAATGCCTAACAAATGTAGGAAGAACTTAGAAAAAATTCAGTCCTGTTTAAAACAGAGGTCAAGGCTAGGATGGTTATTATTCTTTATTATAGAAAGTGCCACTTTTAGGAATTATTTTGCTTTCCTTTGAATTCAGCGAGCAACAAAGTATAACTTTACAGCATATTTTCAGCACAGATCTACAATTACTATAATTCTTTTGCAAATGACATTGATTTACCTGTTATATCTAAAGTTCATTATAAAAAAAATCACCTTAAATATAGTCCTGTAGCTTTTGATTTGCCAATTTTTTCAAACTTTCTATGGGTCCAAGTTATTAAAAATGACATCCAAAGGCTTTCTAAACTACACTGCCAACATGACTCAGCTGTGCTGTTTCTCTGATAGCATTTGCTTCTCCATAATGACCTCTCACTGAAAATCACTGAATGAATAAAATGCAGATTATAATGTACTTTATTTTTTCTTATTTTTCTTTTGTTAAAAGTGTATTTCTTTTATATACTATATTCTTATTGCTATATCTCCTTCCCATACTCCTCCTATATTATCCTGCCTCTCACTCCATATACAAAAAGAATTCAACTGAAATAGGACAAAACAAAGAAACATAAAACTAGGCAAAGTAATAGCACACGAAACATATAAACAGAAAAAACTCACAGAAATCATATTAAAACAGAGATTTAGAATCTATAGTGTGTATGCAAAGCACCAGGAAGAAAAAGCAAAAATAAGCCACTACAAAACATTATGAGATAAAGAAATTCCAAACATGCCATTGTGTTAAGTTTTTATTGGCAAATTATTATTAACATGAGACCTGCCTTTAAAAGTAGTTTGTAAGCCTACCATGGTGATAACATCTTTAATCTCAACACTTGGGGGGCAAAGTAGGGGAAGTTCTGTGAGTTTGAGTCCAGCCAAGACTCCATAGCGTGTTCCAGGACAGCCAAGTCTATGCAGAGAGACCTTGTCTCACTCCTTCACACCACCAAAAGAAGAGCGGTTTGTATGTCCAGAGAGACTCCGCTGGAGAACACTATTTTTCTATTTGTGAGTGATTATTAGTTGGAGGTACCTTCTGGGTTAGAGATGGTACCTTGTGTCCATTTTCCTCTCAGCACAAGGGCCCCATCTGGCCCAGACCACCACAGATCCTATGCATGCTGCTACAATCTCTTTGGGTTCATATGTTTGTTAGTTCTGCAGTGCTTAGAATGCTATGTTTCCATGATGTCCTCATCCTCTCTGGCTTTTAAAAATCTTACCTCCTCTTCTCTTCCTCCTCCTCCTCCTCCTTTTCCTCCTCCTCCTCCTCCTCCTCCTCCTCCTCCTCCTCCCCCTTGTCTTCCTCCTCCTTTTCCTCCTCGTATTCAATATCCTCCTTCTCTTCCTCCTCTTCTTCCTCCTCCTCCACAGGATCCCTAAGTGGAGGAATTTGATGAAAACTCTTTTAAGACTGAGTCTCCAAAGGCCTCTCATACTCTGGATCCTCCCATGTTGTAAGTTTCTGATTATCCTGTATTTTCAATCTTCCTCTAAAGGCAATGTATAAAGTTGAACATTTTCACGTGCTCCTCAGATAAAAAAATAGTTGCACATGTTCTGCACCTCATTTGTTGGAATAAATTCTGCTTAGAGTTTATAAACTTCTCAAAAATAGAATTACCTAAGGTTAGGGAACCTCAGTTGATTAATTGCCTCCTTTGGATTGGTTCTAAGGGCATGTCCTACTACATTTTCTTGATTGACAATTGATGCGAGAAGGCCCAGCACACTTTGGGGAGTATCTCTGATGAGTTGGTCTCGAGTTGTATAAGAAAGCAGGCTGAGCAAAGCTTGAAGAACAAGTCAGTAAACAGTGTTCCCCCATGGTCTCTACTTCTGTTTCTGCTACCTTCTCTTGATGATTGACTGTAGTCTGTGAGCCTGCTAAACTCATTCCCTCCATGTTGCTTTTCCTCAGTGTTTTATCACAGCAACAAAAAAGCAGTCTAGGGCAGAAGGCTTGAAGCATCTGTCTGGTATATATTTTCTTTACAGTGCAAAAGCCTCCTAAGAAAGAGCTGAAGAGATTGCTCAATGGTTACAAGCACTTCCTGCTCTTGTAGCGTTCTGAGTTCACACAATATACCTCTAATTTCAGCAGATCTCACAGAGCTTTTCTGGTCTCTGCTGGTACCTGGGAGCACATGGAGCACAGAGAGATAGGCAGATATGCACAGACACATACACATAAAATGAAATAAATAACTCCTAAAAAAAAAACTTCTCAGAAGAATTCCAAAATATGTGCTATGTAAAGTTTCCATGTAATATATAATTACACCAGAGGAAGCATATGGTGAAAATTAAAATATTTTAACTTAAGTTTAGACTCCAAATTTACTGTATAATTACATGTTTGGCTTCCTAGATACCAATGTAATGAACACTGAAGGTCATGGTATTTATTTTAAAATATCTTTGTACACTTTGGGAAATCCTTTATTGTAGCTAATCAGCAGAAGGATGGATTCTGAAACTCCGAAAGGGGTATTACAGACTATTAGAATGCATTTAGTTAAATTGGGGAAAAGAAATTAACCTTGAGCATGCTTTGGTACACCAGATATATTGAAATTATAGTCCCTTCATTGAGCATAATGACTTCATTCTACAAGCAGCATTAACTAGGATTTCACTGTACATATTGTATGAAGGCGTATATCGTTACCTGGTTAATCACTATGTCATTTTAACAATAAAATAGACTTCCCATTTCCACTCACTGTAATAAATAAAGGAGTACACAACATCCATTCTGGGTTTCCAAACTTCTGCTAGAATAGTTAGGGTTTCTTTGTGACCACCCCCACCCCCTTGGAAAATACCAAACTTCCCTTAGAGAAGAGCTTGTCCTCGGGGAAGGAAGTGTGGGAGTGAGCCCTTAAGTGTTTCCTACTTTACTATTTGCTAATTAACTGAGCACCTTCATCAGCAAATCCTTGAGCTTTCTTTCCTTAAATTTTAAAGACTAAGCAATGTGAGAGCGAGGCTCGTGTGCAGTGTGTGTGCTCTGGAACAACTGGATTTATTTTCATCTTATATGCAATTACATGGTGTGGAAATCAATGAGAAGTGAAGGCAGGGGTAATTAAAAGACGCTCTGTTTTCATTTTATATGAAATGCTTACATTCTATTTCTAAAAAAAAAAAATCCCCACAAAATAACAAACAAGCAAAACCTTAAACACACACACACACACACACACACACACACACACACACACACACACACACAGAGAGACGTATATGATTTATAAGGATACTCAAATTTTTGTCCAGATTTACTAGCTGACCATAGCTTATTGCAGTGAGATTCATACAATGAGATCACCCACTTTTCAATAAATGTTATGTGCTGTTTTCTCTATTAAACCACTTAGTAGTTTACACTAATGTCACTTGGGTCATTAGCCTTTTTTGCTCACCCCCACCCCTCCTCTGCCTTTGTTCTAGGTGTAAGTGTCCTGTGAGTGAGCTCTTAACATGCTATAAACTTCCTTGTTGCACACTATTTAAACGTATTAGTTTCTGTGACCAGAATATTTTCAGAGTAGAGTCTGAGAAATTTCCTGATTTATCTGGAACACTTTAACAAGTGAAAAAGATGCCACAATATAGAAATATTTAGCTTAGGCAGTGGCAGTATCATAGCCAATGAGGTTTATCTAAGGTGCGGTTACTGCTAATAGAAAATATTTAAGAAACCATACATGTGCGTTTTTATTTCTTTGTGTCCCTACATCACATATAGGAGATTAATTCCAGGACTCTCCAAATATTTGACACAACCAGATTATATTTTTACTGAATATACATAGTTACAATGAAATTGAATTTGTTAATTATGCATAAGCGACTTACAACTACAAAGATTAAAATAATGATAATAGTATAACGCATTAAAGTTATTTGAAATTTGTGAACTGTTATGAATATTTTCTCTTGGTAACCACACCATAGTTGAGCATAGAGAGCAAAATCAGTGATAACAACCAAATATCTCATATGGATGGGGGAGAAAGCACACTACAGCCTTTCAGTACCCAATGTTTTGGGGTACTCAAGCAATCAAGAATATGGCTTCATGTTTTGTTTTCACGTATTTTCTCTTTTAAAATGAAATACTACATTAAGGAAAACTGCCAAGTGGGAAATCATGCTGAAATAAAATGCTGCTCAATGAGAAATACAGCTTAAGAGAAGCACCATCCTTTGGCAAATACCTCCTATTGATACATAGTAGTCAAGAGACTAGATCAAGGTTTTACTTAAAAGTCCAGCTAATCTCAAACTCTATTTTATTACAAATTTTCAGAAATAATCCTATTGAATAATATCAGGCCAAATAAAGTTAGTGAACTGTGGGCAGGGGACCTTATTCCTTGCTGCTTCTTTGAATGGAAAAAAAAAAAGACTTCATACATTGGGACATCTTTAAGCTTCTCTTCTGTAGCAGGATACTTATTCTGCTACATTGTATTCACAGTGGAGCTGGGTGATTGGGTAGTAGAAGAGGAGGTGGAGTTGGGAGAAGACGAGAGGAAGGGGAGGGGAGAAAAAGAGGAGGGGAGGAGAGGAAGAGAGGAAGGAGACGACTGGAGAGGAGGTGGTGGGAGATGACCGGAGGAGAGAGAGGTGGAAGGACAATGGAGGAGAAGGACATGGCCTGAAAAAAAACCTCAAGTTATAAGGGATCTCATTGATGGGGACTAAAATAGGGTAGTGGTAAGTCTGCCCAATTTAGGCATGCAGTTTGTATTCATAATTATTGAGATGTGTTTTCTTTGTATTTGGGTTTGAGATTTATACCAACACTTCCTTCACTCACTATGCTTTACAGGAAATTTATTTGACTTGTAATTTTGGAAAACACAGCCTTGAAAACCTGGGTAGCTTATTAAACACTGAAATTTCCAGTTTTTCACCTCCTTTACAGAAATTTGCTGATATTGCTCAGATCACATTGTGTCAGCTTGCCTAAAAAGATGAGCAATCTTCAGGAGCATTAGATTCCCCCACTAAACTACACCATCTAGCAATAACAAATGTGGTATTTGGGAGAGAGCTATATGATAAAATACTTGCCCTGAAAGTGTAATGATTGGAGTTCAGATTATTTGAACTCACGTAAAAGGGTTGTTTCATTTGAAGTATAAAAACATTTTAGTTTTCATGGTCTCCCTTTTCAATTGTTAGCAGCCATTTCTACCATTTCTAAGCATTAGAGTTCTATTTAGAAAGTTTCTTTGTGTGCCTTTATTTTTTTCTTCTTCTTTTTTTAAGATTTATTTATTTTTATTTATATGAGTACACTGTAGCTGTCTTCAGACACACACCAGGAGAGTGCATAAGATCCCATTACAGATGGTTGTGAGCCACCATGTGGTTGCTGGGAATTGAACTCAGGACCTCTGAAAGAGCAGTCAGTGCTCTTAACTGCTGAGCCATCTCTCCAGTCCCATGCCTTTATCTTCTATGGTAAGGTATATGTTTTCTTCCAGTGGTTTTATCGATTCAGATTTCTCATTGGATCTCTCTGGAGGTTTTTGTTGTTGTTTTGTTTTTTGTTGTACTTTTTTTTCCTGGTTGGGTGACAGACAAGGGTCTGATTTTATTTTTCTACATGTGGACATTGAGTTTTCCAAGAACCATTTGTTGAAGATGTTTCCAGTGTATGGTTTTGGCATATTTATCAAACATCGGGTAGCTGCTGTTACATGAACTTACAAAAGTTTGGGCAATTTATTCTGTTCCACAGGTGTACATGTCTATATTTTGTGTCATTAACATGCTCTTTTTACTTCTATAGTGATAAAGCTTAAAGTCTTGTGTGATAAAACTTCAAAAATTGTTCTTTTGTCTCAGCATCTTTTTAATTATTCTGAGTCTTTTATGCTTTTGTATGCATTTTAAGACTTTTTTTCTGCTTCTCTTAAAAAATGTCATGGGGATTTTAAAGAAGACGTCACTGACTGTAAAATACTTTTTGGTTGAATGGACAATTTTCACAATATTAACTTTACTGATCCATGAGTCTGAGAGTCATTTTCATCTTCTTGCATCTTCATAATCTCTTCAGAGATTTTAAGTTTTCACTTTAGTGACCTTTCACCTCCTTAGTTAGTTTTATTCAGTGAAACAGCATAGAAAACCCAAACATGAGTATGTATAATTTTAGCCATCTGATAGTTGACAAAGATTCAAAAATGCACAATGGGGACATTTTCTTGAAAGATAATACACCATTAGTTTCCAGAAGGCCTCACTGCACCAAGAGAAATAAATAAGAATTAAAGAGTTAGCTAAATAAGAGATTTCCTCTGAATAGTATGAGTAGTGTTCAAAGACAGACCAGGGATGTTGATTTTGTGAGTATCTACTACATGGAAATGGTGTCAGAGGGAAAAAGTATTCTCAAGTAGGTTTTCTTTTGCTGCTATGTTGTGTGTTAGTGCGTGTGTATGTGTGTGTGTGTATGTTTGTGTTACTATAAATGTGTATGCACATGTGTTAGTGTGAGTGTGTGAGTGAGTGTGTGTGTTAGTGTGAGTGTGTGTGAGTGAGTGTGTATATGTAGACACACATGTTTATGTGTGTTAGTGTGAATGTGAGTGTATGTTAGTATAAGTGTGTGCATTCATGTGCGTCCTAGTGTGTGAGAGTGTGTATGTGTGTTAGTGTGAGTGTGTGTGAGTGAGTGGGTGTATGTGAACACACATGTTTATGTGTGTTAGTGTGAATGTGTGAATGTATATTAGTGTGTGTGCATTCATGTATGTGCTAGTGTGTGAGAGTGTGTATGTGTATTAGTGTGAGTGTGTGAGTGTGTGTGTATGAGTGAATGTGTATGTGTATGTTGATTTAAATGAATAATGATTAACACATTAATCTTTATTATCAACCTCATCAACAGTAAAATTTTGCTTGGAAAAAGAAGAGAAAATGTGTTAGGACAGCTCATATCACACATTTCCTAGAACATTTTTTAACTTGTCTTCTGGTTATATTTCAGATTTTGTCCTCTGAATTTTTGAAGTAACTAGGATTATACACACTGTTAGATGGTGTCTATCTTCCTTTAAGAGACTAGCTCTGTAAGAAGTCAGATCCTGTAGCCTGTAGAAATCAGGCCATGTCTCTCTCTAGCTTTCTACTGGAAAGGAAGAGTTAAGATGTTCTGTTCATTGTTCTTTTACAGCTAATATTTATGGACCTATCTAGTACCAAGTAGCCCATGTTCCTTGTCACAAATGTATCCACACACTAAATCACACTGTGAGGAACTTTTCATCATAACAGGCCTCTACTTTGTTCATGCTATTTCTTTGAAAGCTACCCCACAATTTTCTTTCCATCAGCCTGTTTATATTGCCTCTCACTTTTATGCTTTCTTTAAGCTTGCTCTCTTATTGAATGTTGTCTATAAGCTTTAAGTGAAAGCATTCCCTTTAAAGAATGAGAAGCCCCAAGAAAAAGCCATTCTCATAGAAGTTTGAAAAGCCTCGTGGTATTGATTTTGATATATTGTACTGTTTCTTTTGAATTTTCTTATGTGTAAAAGTAACTTTTATTTGCCTAATGTAATTGTCATCTTGGAGGCTTACAACTGAATTAGAGAAACCCTTTCCAGATCTTTCTTAACTCTGGCTGGTTGCTTCAATTCAGCTGTTCTGGCTCAAACTCCTCTCCAAGCTGACTGATTCAAACTGGCTTCTCTCAGTCCCTCATTGAATTGCTCTGCTTGGCATCAAATTAACTTTGGCAATTTGTTCTAATCTGCTCATTCTTATTTTCTGGCTTTGACTGCTTTTGCTGACCTGAACTGAAACATGAGTTCTACATGAATGCACTAATGACTCAACTCCACTGCACTGCATTCACCACACAGATTGGATTCCCAGTTAACTGATCAGAACTGACTAAACTCTCTCCCTGAGCTCCCGTTTAAAAAACTTCTCTTCCCTGTGCGCATCTCCGGAGAATTGGGTGTATCTTTATACTGTCAAATCTTTCTCTAATTCAGTACTTTGTCTGCTGCACAATTAAACAAACATCATTTTCAAAGATGGCTGCTTCCTTCTACAATCTAATTTCTTTCTTTAAAGGTGTATAGAACAGGGATGTCTGTGTTTCAGTCAGAGAGATTAAAGGTGTGTAGCATGTTTGCATTCCAACTTGATCATACGTTGCCAGAACAGCCATGTTGCTGAATTAAATTTCTTTACACTCATGCCTTATCATGAAGATAAATTATGTACCAGATCCTTTCTAATATATATTCTAAGAATATATATTTCACATCATCTTTTATTTTTTTATATATTGGTAATTAGCTCTTATTATATCTTGGCAACTGGAAGCTCCTTCCTACTCTATAACTTTATTTAGATTACCATGACATTAAACTAAATCTGACTAATCTTTATATGGGAAATATAGATCCATGTTTTTTACATATATGTAGAACAAATTATTAATGATTCTCCTATAAATGTATTAAAATAATTCAAGTGACAACTAATAAATGAGTTTGATTTATTGTCAAACAATAAGCTAAAACAAAGTATGCATATATACATATGTATATATACAGTTATTGTGGTTTCTATAAAAAGTATATATCTGGCGGGTAATACAGGTGCTGCGTGATAGCATTGAAACAAATGAATATAATAGAAATTTTCCTTATTCATTGTATAATGTTTAATATTATGTTCTCAGGTCCTTTTCACAGAATTACTCCAAACTGCTATGTTATTTCCTTGAAGGAAACAATGATTATTAAAAAAAAAATAACACCAAAAAGCCAAAACTGGCCAATCAATGAAAAACCAATACCCCACTTACATTTAACATACACACACTGTCTCCTTATCTACAACACAATGTACCCATGCAAATTTTTGTTTATCATGGTTTTAGACTGTTGTTGCTAAAGTTATAAATTTCTTCCAAAGGAGCATGTTTTAATCTTCTGCAAACAATTTTTAAGTCAAGCATGAAAGTATTCCTTACAAAAGTCTATAAATCTATTGTTCTCTGTACTCATTAAACAACTTATATTTGCATTCATTTAAGGAAATCACTTATGTTTTCTAGCAAATTTTAGAAGGATATTTCCAAGTATTAAATTATTTTCTGGAACCAAATATATAAATATCACAGAAATCACCACCTACACGAGAAGTGAGTCACCTCTAAGAAGACAAAACAGACTCCAGGAACAATGACAGCAATAGGTGGTGTATGTTTCTGGAGCAGAGAACAGTCTGACAGACAACAGTGGTATGCTCAGGAAGGACAAGAGGGAGGAAGGGAAAGTGTCATAGGCAGGAGAGATACAGAGGAGTTCTGCAATTGCCTAGATCTCTTTATTTGAATTTCAGATTTTATGTCAACCCTATAGGAAAAGACAAAGGGAAGCTTTAAATGACAAATTTAGGAAATAAAATCTGAGTCCCAAGCTTGGTTTGTCTCTGTCCTGAATGAGTAGAGAGAGCATAGGTGAGAAAATCTTCTCTAGTAACCCCCCCACCCCCAGTCAATGGTCCTAATCTTTCAGGGTGAGCACAGCCCCTGACAGAGCCAGTGGGCCTGACTAACTGTGGGCAAGAAGACCACCTTTGCTTTCATACTGAGGTATTCTGCAGTGAACTTTTACAAAAAGGTTCAGGTTGGTATTTTTTCCTCCATTAGTGAATCATTTATCATATACTCTAAGTTATGTGGAGCCCAGTCTGGAATGAAGTAGAATTTAATTAGGCCTCTCAAGGACCTGCACAAGAATTTAAGGTCCCTGAAGGCATAAAGCATGACTTCTTCATTCTTTCTTTAGTGCATGACAGCTGAACTAAAACTAGAGTCAAACTAAACCATTTCAAATATGGCTACAAAACTCCTAAGGTTTATGACTTTGGAGGGGAAAGCAGGGAGGGTGAGACACTTTAAAACTAACTTTAACTATGAGGAAGCATGATGATCATTGCCCTAAAAGGTGAGCTTGTGAAAATTATATCCATCAGTGTTAAACTGTTAATGTTTTATGCTGAGCACTCAATAAAAGTTAGTGGTTTAATATGCACACACTGGATTTTCTTTTAAAAATAGGACACCAAGCTGGAGAGTAGGGAAAGAGGGTTAGATCTGGGAAGAGTTGTGGGGAAAGAGGTAAACAAGATAAAAAATACACTCTATCAAATCCTCAAACAACTATAGATAAATGAATAAATAATAAAATACAAAATAAAAGGTTTTCATGTTGCCAAAATGGAGGTTAAAACCAATATATAAGCACAAGTAAATAGAGCCTGTTGAAAATGACACTCGGTGGTTCTTATAGAACTCTTGACAGGAAAACTGAAAGCATAAACAGGAGAATAGGCCAGAAGCTCATGGGCCAGCTACCCTGGACTAAGGATCAGGGCTGCAGAACCAAAAAGAGTGACCCTGCTAAAGTCAAGTGAGAAGAGGAGAAGTGATTCCCCCAAATGTTGGCCTCTTACTCCACACATGTGCTATGGGAAATTCTAGCTTTCCATCTCCATGAGCATGTGTGTACACACACACACACACACACACACACACACACACACACACACACAAATAAAACTCAAACATTAAGGTTTTAAGAATATATGATGCTAATGGATATTTTAAAAGATGTTTAGAGGGGAAGTGGGATTAATGGACGGAGGGGTTAGGAATGTATTGTGTGAGAGAATGATCTATTTTCAATAAAAAGAAAATAAAATAATGATGTTTGATTAGTTTTTACAGATTTAAGCAAAATGTAATAAAATTAAATTTGGAACATTTTCTATGCTGTGTATATACTTCAACTCAGTGCTAAATTTGTAATTGTTGGTGAAACATTAGAACTTTGGAGTTAGATATGGATTAGAATTTTGTGTATGTAACTTGCTGGCTTTTCATCTCTGAAAATAACTATATATATATATATATATATATATATATATATATATATATATATATCCTTGATTTTATCATGAACAAGAGTAACGTGATCTTTTCTCTGTGACAGGTGTGTTACAACAGCTGAGCACAGCATGGCTAGTGCCTGGAGCATGATAAGATTCAGTAAATAATTGTATATTAAAACTGTCATCATCCAGTCAGAGAAACAACTTTTCAATGTCTAGGACACTCATCAGGAAGATCACATAATGTCAGTGAATACAATTCTGAATAACATATAAGATGCATATTCTTAGATGGAGAAGTAATTTTATTAAAGATGGAATCACTTTAGGTTTTATTTTAATGTATTTAAACATAAACTACATTAATAAAATATAAATTTGATAATTGTATGAAAAATATATAGGCTATCAAATCTTAGAAGGTCTATTAAAAGTAATGTAATGGGAAAAGGTTTACTCTGTCAATCATATAACTACATAATGTTGAAATAACCAAAAGAAGGAGTGATTGCATAAGATTCAACTGACAGACTATAGAACAAAATTCCCTGAAAAAATAAAAATATAGTTTGGGAAAACACAGATATAGGAATAGTTCTCTAAATGCATTAAACAACCACTCATAAAAATAAAAGGTATTGACTACTTCATACACAAAAGAAAGACCTGAATAGAGAAAACAAAATCACAATGTCGTCTACTGTCATAATGCAGCAATAACTTCTGATACCTTAAAAGAAAAGCTATTTATAATATGTGATAATGTAACTATACGGGTAGAAAGCTGAATGAAGGAAATTGGTACAGTGAAGAATTTAAATGTTCTGGATGAAATCATTGGTAACTAAATTCAATGAATAGATTTACTAATACATAGATGGCTTGGCACCTAAGTAAGATTTATAGTAACATAAGTGTATAGTCACAGGGAAAACCTTTTATTATTACGTAGTCATATACTGGAGATAGTCTGCAGAGGCTGGAATGATCTTTTAAATGGTTTCTGTGGTTTTAGAAATGCTTATAATATGAAATAAGAGAAAGGGTCTCAAGTTACTAAAATGTGAAGTGTGGGTTTAATCATAACACAAGTTAAAAATGAAAAGAATCAAACTGAACAACTGGTAAAATTTTGATGTTTTATGCTTTTTGTCTTTGTGTTTTCCTATGTTGACAGTATATAAAATTTAAGAGCACTATATTTAAAGATACAGTGGATTCATAAGCTGATAATTTGTCTCAGATGATGACAGTAAATTTGAAAACTGAATTTTATTTAAATGGAAAGAAATACAGACACCTTTCCTTTTAGGTGTTTTCAAGCTTAAAGAGGCACCAAGCTTACAATACATATTTCTGGTGGTATAGAGAATGAAGAGAAGCTAGCATTGAAAATAGAACTGGCATCTCTTTGCTGGTAGGTATTCAAGCAATAAGGCCTCTGAGTCCTTATGGGAAACTTTAAGTTGTCAAGAGCAGCACGTGTATCATTAAGCTATAGATCCACATTCACTTTTGGGTCCTGGTTTATATATTAGGAAATGAAGACTGCTTATAAACGGTATAAACTCAAAATATTTCATTTTGCTTTTGAGTCAGGGCAAGAATATATCGACAGAGAAAGTTCTGTTATGTGGCAGAGAGTTCCAGAGACTGATAATACGATAGTTGTCATTAAATTTAGCCAAGTCCTTGATGTGAGAAATTTCAGTTCATTGTTGATGACACAGATTGCAGAAGCATATGGAAGCAATTAGAGAAAAGTAAATGGAGACAGTGGGTGCTGGCTACATATTTGTGGAGCCTGACTAGATAAAAGGAATAATGTGGGATGAAATCTCAAGGAGGCAGTGAGGTCTCTGGTATCTACTTACAGATGAGGAAATTTGAGCATGAAAGCAATCCAAAGAATACAAAATCAATTATTCTCTGGTGGGGATGTGGGAGCGTGGAACATCATTATGATAAATTAGAAGGTTATGTTGCAAAGGCCGGGGTTAGATTTCCAGATAAGGTTCTTCCTCTGCTGAGATGAGCAGGAAGTTCTGATTGAAGTAAAACTTTATCAGGAGACGGGCATCTGTGTCTGGGAAGCGGTGTGCTTCATGTGTGCAGGAAGTAAGCACAGGATCAGAAGATAAGAATGGCTCTCTCAGAAGGAATGAAGGACCTACAGGCATGTCCAGTGTTCCCTAATTAACTAGCCCCTGTGCATTTTTCATCTCATCTCTTGAAGATATTGCAATCTGTTCCTATGAATTTGTAACTTGTCACAGGGAGTAAGGTAGGAAAAGGGTTATACAAGACTATAAACAGTATATTGACTACTAGAAGAATGTTCCACATTATATTCAGAAATCAAGTGGATAGAGGAGCCTGCTCAGCCTGGGGTAGTTTAACAAAACCTAATGATCTGCCTGGCTCGATATGCTGCTTTTGATCAGTGCCTTCCATATCTGAGCTGAAAAATCCCCCCAGTACATTTTCACATTACCAATGTGGGTGATATCTTCTGTGCTTCTAAGTTAAAATTGTCTTTGACTCTCCCCACTTTGTGTCCTTTTAGGTTCTCAGTACCAGATACATTTCGACTCTCTTAGAATCCAGATACACAGTGGGTCCATAGGAACAGAACAATTCTCACATGAGAAAGGCTCCACAAAACATATACTGACTGCATTGTCTGAGGTTGCTTGGAGATAGTGCATTCATATTCACAATAGATTGCATAATTATGAGATCTGATTTTCCTATTTCCCAGAGTGCTTTTCAACTCTACTATCTACCAAATTAAAGGAGACAACTCAACTTTACAAAATAAGTGTTTTAGTTTGTGTGTTGCTGCTCGACACTGCTCTATTTTTAATTTGTTCATCATTGATTCTAATAAAGACAAACTGTCGTTCTAACTATTGCCTGGAATTCCACATTTTCATTTCATTGCCTCTGTAGCAGCTGTTCGTGTGTCATTCAATGATGATGTATCTTTTTCTCTAGGCCATGCTGAAGAAGCTGGGAGAGACTGCAGCACATCACCATCCAATGAACTGGATTAAGGAAAAGTTTTGTATGTCCCCATTCTGCTTCTGTTGCTTAGCAGGAAGGGGGTGCATAGAAGGTGGCATTTCCAGAAGATGGAAGAATAGACACTTTGTTTTCTCCAACTACGTTTGTAATTTCTTCCTCTAGTCTAATCTCCACAGTTCTTCAATCAGAAACAAGTCAAATTGGCTTTCAGAACTCAAAGAATTAAATAAGCACATGTGACCTATCTGTTTCTCTAGCAAATAGATGTGAGCTTCATGGCTAGACAACATTTACCACTGTACCTTATGCCTCAAATTATTGTATGTAAGAACATAGAAGTTGAAAAACGGTGACAATCATGATATTTAGTTGATTCATGTTAATGGGGATTTTCTGTCGATTAGTAAGGATGAATTCTACCAGTATTCAGTTTAGAATATGATGGGTTACTCCTCTCCACAGCTTAGACATAGTGGAGGGAAAGGGAAACCAAAGAAGCAGTAAGCCATGGAAGTAATTCAAGAGGCAATTGTGGTTTACTTTCTCAATCTCTCTTTGGGTGAATGGACTGGTCAAGTGTGTTGTTCAAAGTTCCTTCTAGGGGGCAGCACAGCCCTGGAATTCTGCCAACATCCCTTTCTATTTAAACCTCCCTCATTGCTTCTTAGGTCTTGTTCAAAGAAACAAACTGTAAGCCTATAAATGTGTTAACCATGCTATTGAGGGACATAATAATGTCAAGAACATTAATATACCCAAAGTTAAGTGGAAGGATGGTAGAGAACAATTAAAAAGAAAACATAGTAATACAAACCAGAAGAGACCAACACCAAAAAAGACCTATTAAAAAGCAGTCCTTTCATTACTCAAGGTATGGAGCTTATGTTTTACTTTCCAAGTTAATAGTAATTAAAATCAACATTATAGGCATAAATGTGTTTGTTTGCAAAATAAAAACCTGAGACATTTTACATATTCGAGAGTTAAAAACTTTTGGACAAGGTAAAAATAAACTTAGCTCTAAGCTGTAGCTTTCGTGATTACCTTGATTTTTAAAGAACATTTCTTTATTTGTGAATTTTAATTTGAATGAAGATTCTGGGTTTGCAAAATAACTGCAAAAACAAATCAGATGTTAGTTCAAAATTTCCAATTCCTCTATGGATTCACTTCTAATAGAGATTCTAGGCAAGTAAATTGTGGTATCAGATGATAAAGAAGAAATTTTACTTACTATCTCACTTTAACACCTTCAGTTACAGGCCTCAAATTCTAGGGTTAGGAGACTCAGGAGAGCCGGGTGGTGGTGGTGCACACCTTTAATCCCAGCACTTGGGAGGCAGAGGCAGGCGGATTTCTGAGTTCGAGGCCAGCCTGGTCTACAGAGTGAGTTCCAGGACAGTCAGGGCTACACAGAGAAACCCTGTCTCGAAAAACCAAAAAAAAAAAAAAAAATAGGAGACTCGGGAGCGTGAAGTCATAGTATTCTGGTCATCAGCAGAGGACTAAGGGTGACTTAAGTAGCTACTTCAAAAGTTAATTGACATTGTTATTCTCTTTTCTCTTGCTGTCATGAGATGGAAGGAGGAAGCTTCACCTTCACTTTTTCTTCATGATAATTTCTCTTTATCTTTGAGTTAATGACATTTCAGAAATATAGAAGAACTGAATAGAAGATGAAAATGCTATCTAGAATCTGGATGTTCTAAAATAGCCTCACTTTTATAACACTGAAAAGGGACCCTGCTTAATTGTCATGATTTTGTAAAATATATGATTCTGATATTTTCTCTTTTCTCTGAGGGAAATGAAATAATAGACCAAATGGGAGAAATTATTGTTGAGTTATATATAACTTCTAATTTGTGCACTGAGTTCTTACTCATCACTCCTGATTGCCAAACCTTGGAGCTTAAAAATATATATATTTCCACTAATTATAAGGATGAGAGTCTGATATTATTTATCAAGAACATATTCACTCTTTAACAGCTTTCTTCAATTAACATTTGGTGGAAAAGTGCAATTACTGTTAGAGACATGTAAACACTCATACTGTTCTTTTCTCATACAGCCTGTCTGTCACTTTAAAGTTTTCAAGGAGAGTAGCATTTTAAGACAAAATCAGAAATGCCTTTGTCATATCACCAGTGTGGTCATGAAATGAACACTTGTCACAAAGGCAAAGATGGCTGCTCCCATAATCACTGTCTTCGTTTATTATTGGTATTTTTCTTAATTAACCAAAGTATCTGCCACTGGACTTAAGAAAGTGTTCATTTACTTTCCTCTAATTTGACATAGATTAAAAGTGAGATTTGACATTGATTAAACACATAGAAGTTATGGGGATTTTACTTGCAAAAACACTTCAGAAGGACACACAAAATGTTCCTTAGTTCTGTTTTACAATGAAGATGGCATTAAGCAATGAGAAGAAGAAGAAGGAGAAGAAGGAGAAGAAGAAGAAGAAGAAGAAGAAGAAGAAGAAGAAGAAGAAGAAG
>JANHMN010000001.1:17409388-17443679 GCA_030674055.1 Rhabdomys pumilio
TCAGAGGAGCAGGTCCCGTGGGCGTGGCTTCTAGATCGCTGATGCTGACGTAGGCAACGTGTTTGCGTGTTTGCCTCGCGGTCGCGCTATTGTTGCGTCAGAGGAGCTGGGCCGCCATCTTGAAGGCGGCTGAGAGATCGTTGGGTTCCGCTGCCGTTGTGCCTCGCGTTTCTCCATGAGGAAAATGCTGGCCGCTCTGCTGTCTCGCGTCTTTTCGGGAATGGTCCAGAAGCCTGCTTTCAGAGGACTGCTGTCATCTCTTCAGTTCTCCAACGACGCCACGTGTGACATTAAGAAATGCGACCTGTACCGGCTGGAAGAGGGGCCGCCCACCTCCACCGTGCTTACCAGAGCTGAGGCCCTCAAATACTACCGGACCATGCAGGTAATTCGGCGCATGGAGTTGAAGGCCGACCAGCTGTATAAGCAGAAATTCATTCGTGGTTTCTGTCACCTGTGTGATGGGCAGGAAGCCTGCTCCGTGGGGCTGGAGGCAGGGATAAATCCCACCGACCATATCATCACATCCTACAGGGCTCATGGCTTGTGCTACACGCGGGGACTGTCAGTGAAGGCCATTCTCGCAGAGCTGACTGGACGCAGAGGAGGCTGTGCTAAAGGCAAGGGAGGCTCTATGCACATGTACGGCAAGAACTTCTATGGGGGCAATGGCATTGTTGGGGCACAGGTTCCCCTGGGAGCTGGTGTGGCTTTCGCCTGTAAATACTTGAAGAATGATCAAGTCTGCCTGGCTTTGTATGGTGATGGTGCGGCTAACCAAGGGCAGGTCTTCGAAGCATACAATATGTCAGCCTTGTGGAAATTACCCTGCGTTTTCATCTGTGAGAATAACCTCTATGGAATGGGAACAGCCATTGAGAGATCTGCAGCCAGTACTGATTACCACAAGAAAGGCTTTATCATCCCTGGACTGAGAGTGAATGGGATGGATATTCTCAGTGTTCGTGAGGCTACCAAGTTTGCAGCTGATCACTGCAGATCCGGCAAGGGGCCCATTCTGATGGAGCTGCAGACCTACCGTTATCATGGACACAGTATGAGCGATCCAGGGATCAGTTATCGTTCACGAGAAGAAGTTCAAAACGTGAGAAGTAAGAGCGATCCTATAATGCTGCTCCGAGAGAGAATGATAAGCAACAACCTCAGCAATGTTGAAGAATTGAAAGAAATTGATGCAGATGTGAAGAAAGAAGTCGAGGAAGCAGCTCAATTTGCTACAACTGATCCAGAACCAGCTGTGGAAGATCTAGCTAATTACCTCTACCACCAAAATCCACCTTTTGACGTCCGTGGTACAAATAAGTGGCTCAAGTATAAGTCCCACGGTTAGATATTACCTATAGATTTGTTAAAATTTTTTCAGTGGGACATTTACGGTGAACTTTATGAAACTTTTCAACGTTGTTAAGGAGGAGTAAATAAAACGGCATTACAGACAAAAGTCTTATAAGCCTTTATAAAGATAGGTTCCTGGGCTATTAAGGGGATTAGAAAATATAAGTTTGTTAAAAGGAGATGTTCCACTTTGTTTTAACATTAAAAGCACTGTATTCCAAGTAGTACGAATATCTTTTAGAATATTTTAAATTTATATAATTATAATAGGAAAAACAGGTTAAATTCCCCAATTTGTCATAGTTTCATTTGATCTTCTTAGTTTTGAAATAAATACTGTTAAAGAAGTAGAATTTTGATTCTTCTTGTTCCATGAGTTTGTCCAAAATCCTATCAAAAGAAGGATGGCTTCACTCTAGTCCCCCTTCCAATACCTGATCATGTTCCCCTTTTCCCCTCCTTGGCCTTTCTCCCATCCAGATCCCTCCCTCTGGCCCCTGTGGTTGCTTTCTTCCTAAGTGGGATTCAGGCATCCTCCCTCATTTGGGCACTTGGGCTTACCTTCTTGAGTTCTGATCATTGAATCCTGGATATTCTGTACTTTTTTGGCTAATATCCACTGATTACTGAGTACATACCATATATGTCCTTTTGGGTCTGAGTTACCTCACTCAGGATATTTTCTGTCTACATCCTTTTGCCTGCAAAAGGAGTGAAGCCCTGAAGGACAGCGGAAAGAATGGAAACAACCTTGGGAGGTAGGAGGTAGGGAGACATTCTAGAAAGCATGAGAGATCTGGGAGGTGAGAAACCCTTAAGATTCAGAGGGAAGGACCTTAGATGCAATGCCCAACAGTAGGAAGAGGGAACTCCCTTTCTACCTCCAGTTAAAAGACAGAGCATCAAGTAGAGGGATGGGGTTGCCATCCCACAGTCAAAAATTCTGACTCAATATTGTTCCTGTCTAAAAACTTCAGGAACAAAAATGGAGAAGAGGGAAAGTGATCCAATAACTGGTCCAACTTGAGATACATCTCAAAGGGAGACTTCAAGGCCTGACACTATTACTGATGCTATAGTGTGCTTACAGAAAGGAACCTAGCATGGTTGTCCTCTGAGAAGCCTGACAAGAAGCTGACTGAGATGGATGCAAATACTTAAAACTGCCCATTGGACTGAAGTTGGGGACCTCTATCATTGAATAAGGGAAAGGCTGGAAGAAGCTGAGGAGGAGGGTGACCTCATAGGAAGACAAGCAGTCTTAAGTAACCTGAACCCCTGAGCTTTCTTAGACAACGAGGCAGCATACACTAGTTGGTATGAGGCCCCTGACACATATACAGCATAGGACTACCTGGTATGGCTTCAGTGAGAGAAGATGCACCTAACCCTGGAGAGCCTTGAGGCCCCAGAGAGTAGGGATGTCTGCTGAGGTAGGAGGGTGAGGTGAAGACATCTTGGAGATAGTGGAGGAGGAATGGGAAGAGGAAGTGTTGGAGGGCAGACCAGGAGGGAGGTAACAACAGGAGTGCTAAAAAAAGATTAAAGACAAATTAAAAAAAAAAAAAGGATGAGTTCAAGTCATTCAGAACCTCTCCTACTACGCCACTTCCAACAGATGATATATACTAACCAATAATGAACACTGGTATTGTAGACATCTTGTATATGTGGTATTGGTTCTGAAGTGTGTTAACACTAATCATTTTTCCAGAAAAAAATTAACAGGGCAGAGACAGGGGCAGGGAATACAAGGATGATGATTTGTTGTTGGTGGTTTTCATAGCAGTTTATTTTGTTTACAGTATTCGCAGTGTACTGACTGGCATAAATGTAAATGTAAAAATTCTTGGAGGAACTTTTATTTCCATTAGTCTTCACTATGATATTACTCTTGCTATACAATGTTTCGTGCTATATGTGTTCTAGATTTGAGAAAGTAGCCCTGGGAGATTTTTGATTGACAAACACTACCACGTCTCAAAGCCAAGAAAGTAAAATAAATGAGATGAGGTGACATTAATGCACTTAATTCAACTCTATTTTGTTGAGTTGAATTAAAATGTAAAATTAAAGAGATGAGGTGACAATACATTTAATTCAAATCTAATTTTTCCTAAAGTACATACAGCAAATTGCTATGTTGTTGAATGACATCTTACAACTCATCTAAGTATAAATGGATTGAAATCTCCTGAAGGAAGACCTGACAAATCATACAAGCTCAGGTCTTCATAATCCAGTTAGTATGCCACAACATGTTGAAAACAATGCTATTGGTTATATTTGGCCAGAACTTAGATCTGCTTGAACTTGATGTTTGTTATATGCTACGCTTTGGAGACAGATTTATTTGAAACCCCAAACAAGAATTTGCTTAAAGATTTCAGAACCAGTTTCTGGAACATATGAAGGACTTTTATTTTACATCACCTACTTTTGTAAATAAAATATTGGCTTGTTTTCTGTTACTGTGATAAAATACCCTGACAAAAGCAACTTAAAGAGGAAAAGGTTTATGTTTCCTTACAGTTCTAGTAAGTGTTCCTATTGGGAGGGAGGGAAGGTAAAGTGGCAGGGCTCGAGGGATTTGGTCACACTGCATTCATACTCTGAGACAAAAGACTTGCTGATGCTCAGCTCCCTTTCTCTAGACTTTCAACAATCCAAGATTTGTTACATAGGTAATGGTGCCACCAACAGTGTGGAAAGCTGGGGGGGGGGAAACGGGGGGGGGGGGCTGTTTGCATCTCAGTTAACACAATTCACAGGCAAGCACAGAGGCCGATCTCTCAGATGATCCTGTCAGTTGAGAATTTGCTTTCCAAGAACTTTAATGGAAAACCAAAAGCTCAGGGACTTGTCTGTTTAATATTTGGACACAAACATATAAGCGGTATCTATATATCCTTTCCCAAACAAGCTCAAAATTCTAAATTTACAGAGATAAATTTGTTTATTATTTTATTTTTTCATTCATTGTTTTTGCTCTGGGGATGCATGCCACAGTGAGCATGGTCAGAGGATAACTTGGTGGAGATTATTCCATCATATAGTTTCTGGAGATCAGGCAAGGGCCATTACATACAGAGTCATTTCACTGTCTCAAGGTTGTGTTTATAAATGAGTGATATTACTAGCTCATGTCATTTGGTCAGAATACTATAGCTATTCAGAGATACTAGAATCTGATCTCTGTAATTAGAAAAAAAGATTTTTCGTAAATGTTCAAAGTGAATAAGTACAGTTTTCTAATGACAATACAATTTAATTTTTTATTTATTATTTTATTTATTTACATTTCAAATGTTATGCCCCATCCTGATTTCCCTATCCCAGAGAAAAGATAGAAGAAAGAAAGAAAGAAAGAAAGAAAGAAAGAAAGAAAGAAAGGAAGAAAGAAAGAAAGAAAAAAGAAAGAAAGAAATGGATCCCCAGGTGGGGCAGTCTTTGGATGGCCTTTCCTTCAGTCTCTGTTCCACACTTTGTCTCCGTATTTCTTCCCATGAGTATTTTGTACGCCTTTCTAAGAAGGACCAAAGCACCCACACTTTGGTCTTTCTTATTCTTGAGCTTCATGTGGTCTGTGATATGCTGAGCTTTTGGGCTAATATTGACATATGAGTTAGTGCACACTATGTGTGTGCTCTTTTCTGATTGGATTGCCTCACTCATGATGCTATTTCCTAGTTCCATCCATTTGTCTAAGAATTTTATGAATTCATTGTTTTTAAAAACTGAGTAGTACTCCATTGTGTAAATGTATCAAATTTTTTGTATCCATTCCTCTATTGAAGGCTACATGGATTCTTTCCAGCTTCTGGCTATTATAAATAAGTCTGCTATGAATATAGTGCAACATGTGTCCTTGTTATATGTTGGAGCATCATTTTTGGGGATCCATCCCATATAGTCACCAAATGCAGACACTATTGTGGATGCCAAGAAGTGCATGCTGACAGGAGCCTGATATAGCTGTCTCCTGAGAGGCTCTGATAGATCCTGACAAATACAGAGGCAGATGCTATCAGCCAACCATTGGTCTGACCATGGGATTCTCAATGGTGGGGTTAGAGAAAGGACTGACAAAGCTGAAAGTATTTGCAACCTCATAGGAAGAACAACAATAAGAATATACCAGACTCTCCCCCCCCAACCCCCGCTCAAATCCTCCAGGGATTAAACCACCAACCAAGGAGTACACATGGAGGGAGCCATGGCTCCAGCTGCATATGTCCCAGAGGATGGCCTTGATGGGCAATCAATGGGAGGAGAGGTCTTTGGTCCTGTGAAGGCTTGATTCCACCCACCCACCTCCCCCCCCCCACCATGTAGGGAAATTGAAGGGTGGGGTTGTGAGAATGGGTGGGTGGGTAGGAGAACACTCTCATAGAAGCAGGGGGAGAGGGGATGGGATATGTGATAGGAGATTCCTGAAGGTAAAACCTGGAAAGGGGATAACATTTAAAATGTAAATAAAGAAAATATCAAAGAAAAGAAAGGAAAAGAAAGAAAAGAAAGAAAGTTGAGTTGGATAGGTGGGGATCAGGTGAATCTGGAGGAATATGGGAGAGCAGAAATTATGATCAGAATATATTAAGAAAAATAGTTTTAATATAAAACTATAAAAATATATAAAACTTGAAAGAAAAATAGAGCAATAAGAAAAAGAAGAGGGGAAAAGGGACAGCCGTATATTTGTTCACCATTTTAGACTGGTTTTATTTTATTGAGAATTCAGTGTTGAGGTTCATGTATTTATAGTAAAACAGGGGAAAGTGTAGGTTAAGATGTGCGCTATTGAAAACACTTTCAATTTCAGAGACAGGCCTCTTGTACATCCCAGACCTATATTCCAAAATATATATATCAGAACTTGTTACCAAGAGACAAATTTGAAAAAAAAATTAAGTCTTAGTCCTCCAGCAGTAAAAAACAAGTTCTTAGCTTGTTGTAGGTAGATCAATGCAAGCCTTATATTTTGAAAAAAATAAAAGCAGCATATAAAATTTATATTCTGAAAATCAGCAACCTTTTAAACTTAGCCTTTGCTGGATATAAAAGTTGGCATAGAAGCATTTATATGGAAGATATCTGAGTAGCAAAATTAGATGCTCTAATTTGCACCCAGATTTTATTTAGAACTGTGATTTCTCAATCTGTTAGCTATCATATATCACTTAGATACTATACATATACTAATTTAATAGGGGCAGAAAATACACATTTTTGCAATTTTATTGTAATATAGGTGATTATTGATAATTTAATACTAGTAATGTATTCAAAATTTGCATTACTTCTCCTATTGAAGATTCCTTTTATTCAGTGGTCTCAAATGCTTAAAAAATTGAATCAGCTTGAAAGAAAAATCAAAGTCTCCATTCAATCAGTATTATAATTTTCCCATTGAATAAATTCATGTCTATATGATTCATGAAGCTGATACACAGAGTATGCTGGGCACAGAACAAATATAAAAGATCCCTGTACTGGAATAGGAAGAGGGAAGATAGAAGTTTTCTAGTAGGGTTACACACAGAAAAACATACAATCAAATCAGGAAATGCTGAAGAGTAACAGAGAATTCATACAATACTTTCATTTTGGCAGGCCAATAAATACTTAAACTGAATAATTTACCCAAAGAAAAAGAACACAGTCAAGCTGCATGACCTTTTGAACAATGAGCAAAAGTTCAATTATCCACCAATGTTCTATTAAAAGTCAGCTTTCCGGCTGGCAGTGTTATTTCAGCATTCCTGGTTTAGAATTATTAAATGGAGAGAATTGTGTTTGTAGAGTTGCTTGGCTGGGCTGTACTAGGTAACTTTATTTTAAGAACTTGAGGTTACATGAAGTATCACTCTGTCACAAAAAGAAAGAAAAAATGGAGGGAACACTTATTTTCACATCACTTCTGGAGGGTAAGAGCTATTACATTACATTGACACACTCCATCTGAATGTGACTGTAGCCATGCTATACGATCAGAAAGAATATAATTTGCTTCCATTGGAGACTGAAAAAAGCATGCAAAATGGGCATAGAAAATTCTTCCCGATGTAATCCACAAAATCTGCAGTGTTGCTGAAAGAGTAGTTTATTAATTCCTTGTTTCTGTATTTTTTGCTGGTGCTGACTATGCTGGCAAGCCTTATATCAGCTTGACTCACAAACTAAAGTTCTATAAGTCCTGGGTTTTATAAGAAAGCAAGCTGATTAAGCCAGGAGTAACTAGACAGTAGACAGCACCCCTCAATGGCCTCTGTATCAGCTTCTGTCTCCAGATTCCTGGCCAGTTTGAGTTTGTGCCCTGACTTATTTCAATTATAAACAGCAATTTGGAATTGTTAGCCAAGTTCCCCAACCCTAATTTGCTTTGATCATAGTGTTTCATCACAGCAGTAGAAACCCTATGTAAGACAACTTGGTACCAGGAGTCAGGTATTGCTGAGAGAGACTTGACCAAGTTTTTGGGAGGATTCCTGAAGGACTTTTCAACTTTGGGCTAGAAAAGCTATTGATTATAGAGAGCTTAGGGTAATACTCTGTAAAAACTTGAAAGATGAGGTTTAAAGCAGTGCAGAAAATGAAGGCCTGGCTTATAAAGTCTTACAGGTAACTTTAAAGATGTTATCAAAGCTGTTTTCTATTTTTAATTGAGATTATGTTATGGTCAGCTTGGACTGAAGAGACTGGGAACATAAAAGTGACACCTTCGCATTACTGGGACAATTGATGCTGATTACATGGAGCTAAGGAATTAGCAGTGATTATAAGAGACCAACAATCTTGAGGTAAATTTATTTTGGAAGTGTTTCCTCATAGTCAGCACATGCCAACTGTGTTTCAGAAGCAGCTGAGATTTCACCTTGTCCTGGCATCTGAACTTGGTTGTAGTATAAGAGGCACCAAGGTACGGTACTAGTTTTGAATACATGAAGGAGTCATGAAGAAGAGCTGAGTCCTGGCACTGTGAGAGGTTACAAGCTATAGGTAAAGGTACAACCTTGGTGGCAGTTGAAGGCCCATGATTGAGGG
Source organism: Rhabdomys pumilio (assembly GCA_030674055.1). Taxonomy (NCBI): domain Eukaryota; kingdom Metazoa; phylum Chordata; class Mammalia; order Rodentia; family Muridae; genus Rhabdomys; species Rhabdomys pumilio. The sequence continues at coordinate 17,417,789 of JANHMN010000001.1, forward strand.
GATCATGCAAAGAATTTGAAGCTTGCCAACATGAAGAGAGCTTATGAAAGGATATTGGTGAAAGTGCACTCTAGTTGCAGCAAACACCCCAGTATTTTGGTGATGTCAGTACCAAGGGGCCGACCACCAAGAAGAGCAGCAGCCTTGAGGTTGAGCTAGCTGAAACCTAGAAGAAAAGGTGTATAACCTACAGAGATTAGAATTGTAGAAGTGACTCAAGCTTCAGGAAAACCCCAGAAGATCATGAGGATGTCCACATAATTGGACATTGAGTTATTTATACTGTTGGAGTTGGCCTTTGCTTAGTTCTGAATGTGACTGTGCCCTGGTTCTCCCTTCTTGAAGAAAGAATTTAATTTAATTTTGATTTTTAAAGGAGCCTACTGCTGAAAAATTTTTTAAAAGATTTTGGATTTTTAGAGAGATTGGATATTTTAAAGAGACTGAAATCTTAGTGTGCTTGAATTTGCAAAGGTACTTTTATAGCTTTTTATGTTTTAAATGTGAAATCTTGGGGAAGAATACTAAAGGAAAGGTATGGTTTAATATTGTTTCTGTGTCAAGTTGACAGGAGTCGGTTGTGCTAGCAAGTCTTACAATGTGACACACAAACAGGGTTATCTGAAAGGAGGGAACCTTTATTGAGAAAACCCCTCCATAAGATCCAGTTGTAAATAATTTTCATAATTAGTGATTGATGGGCAAGAACCCAGACCATTGTGGGCAGTGTCATCCATGGTCTTATGGTCCTGGGTGTTTTAAGAAAGCAGGTTGAGCAAGCAAGGCTAGCAAGCCATTGCTAGTAAAAGCCAACATTCCTTTAAGTCCTCTGTATCATCTCCTGTTTGAATTCACGTTCTGACTTCCTTAGATGATAATATTCATATGAAAGTATAAGCCCCCCGATAAGTTCCTCCCCAACTTTCTTTTTGGTCATGGTTTTTCACTGCGACAATCAAGACCCAAATCACTGATCAATCAGTTTGTCACCATAGTGATAGTACCAGAGAGTTATAAGATGTCTAAGTATATGGTGTTCTCAGGTGTTTTAGTTCCTGGTCACAAGGTTCTATTTTGAATCTATGCAGGCACAGTGCACTCAAATGGCTAAGTTGATCACTTTGTAATAGTCTATTATTAAGGAGATAGATTGGGAAGTGAAATTCTCAGTTCTCCTTCAAAATCATGTTTCCAATAACTTAACTTCTTTTTTTTCTCCTAAAGGTCCTATTTTCTCCCAGAGTTGCAATATGCCATGAATCAGATCTTCTACACATTCAGAGATTCAAACTCTTAGATCTTCCCTGAAAAGGAAATGCCTATGGAAATCATGCACTGGTTTTTACCATTAGTATGAGAACACACTCTGAAATCAGTTTGCTGAGTTTATTTTTTATGATTTAAATTTCCCTTGAGTCACTTGTCATTTCTCTTGTTTCTTCTATCTTTCCGTTAATGCTTTATGCATTTTATGACATCTTTCTGCCTTGAGAGCAAAATTCAAAGCAGAATCAAACTCTAAGAGAGCTAAAACCATAGACTGCTCACTGTTTTAATATTGAAGATTTTCACTTATGAGCACAAAGGAAAAAAAAAAAAGAACTCTGACCAGAACATTAAGAATTAAACTCAACAACACCTGAGTTCAGACCGAACTGAGTCTGCACTGTCCATTCATGTGTGGTGATTTCTCCGAAGCACTGTGTAAAATGATAATATATTTTCACTGGAGTGCTGCTGTGCAGATTGGAAGTAATACAACTGAAAGCCCTTTCGCATAACATGTATGTGAAGGTCTAAAATGCCAGCTGTAGTTTTCCATCTTCTCTCCATTTCTATCACCATCTAAAATGTGATGAAGACTTTCTTTTTTTCAGGAGTTTTTACCAAACAGCCTTCCATTTGGGCCTCATGTCTCACCAATCTCATGAATCAGGTGTCATAAATACTTCATAATTTTCCACTAAATTGATGCCATAAAACTTCTACTTACTGCAGATATTTTGATACACAAATCATCAATGGAAAAATTTTAATGACACCTTGTCTACAAATTTCACTATGATAAACACGGAACATAGGTAATATGTTAGTAGTTTGCTTTCCCTATTATCATGCACACTTAATGTCTAATTTGGACAGTATATTTCCTAATAACTCTACTGAGTTTCATTTTGTCACAAATGCAGTATGTAACATCATACTTATGATAACAATTTGACTAGTGTGAAATCTTCCAAATCCCCATCAGGCTCAGTCTAAGCTATGGTTGCTAATTTACTTGATGTGAACACAAGAGGATTTACATGTGCATAATTCACTTATATGGATTTTATCTCAATCATAAAAATATTAAGGAGCAATTGTCAACATTTTATCAATTTAAAGGAGCAGCCATGCAGATACTTGATGTACTAACATTATTCATAATTTCTATTGTAAACAGCATCAAATGACTTGCTATTCACTGCATGGGTGTGAAAAGCGAATTGGAGACTCAAAATCAATGACATGTTGTCCTCTATCCATTGCTGCTCTTTGGCAAGAGAAAAGGGGTACCACTCTTCAAACACAGCATGCCATTTTTTAATTCACACTTAAATTTCCACTTGAGGAGGCAAGCAAAAACAAACTGGTCCTCCCAGAGAAGCACCCTGGGAATAAGTGCCCTCCCAACTTTAGTAATTATCTCAGAAGAGCCTTTCTCCCACTCCCCTTTGCCATCTGAATAGGGCTTGCTTATTAGGGCCTTGTTATTTTCTACTACCCTATTTGCATAATTTGCAGATGTCAACTGGGTGGCTTTCTTCTCTTCCATAGAATAATAGTCTTTGTTGAGTAAATTGTTCTGCCTTTACAGCTGTAATTAAGGATACACTACACAAAATTTAAAATGAAACAACTCTCAGCATTACGATAGGTAGGTTTTATATTTTGAGGGGGTATAATCAGATCCATGATTCAAAGCTGCCTCTCCTTTTTTGTAAATTAACCTATGTGTGTGGCTTCAAATCAGTGTCTGTTCTCAGGAAATATTCATTGAAACATCAACAATATTCAGGATAAATGAACAGCTGTTATTGTCACTTGGCTCATTATATACAGTCTCTAAAATCATGCCACAATAAACAGGAAGTACATCATTATTGAGTTACTAGTTTGACAATAAAATTTTAAATTACTTTGTTATTCATCCATGATGTCTTAATGATTTCATGGCTATCTGGGTAATTGTTCATTTGCTGGTCTTTATGTACAGAATTATGTGTAATTCTATATAATTTTCAAATATTAAATGTTTTTTATGTTACTACTCACTTTTGCATTTTCTTTGACAGAAATTCTAAAAAGTTATTCTAAGAAGAAGAAGAAGAAGGAGGAGGAGGAGGAGGAGGAGGAGGAGGAGGAGGAGGAGGAGGAGGAGGAGGAGGAGAAGGAGAAGGAGAAGGAGAAGGAGAAGGAGAAGGAGAAGGAGAAGGAGAAGAAGAAGAAGAAGAAGAAGAAGAAGAAGAAGAAGAAGAAGAAGAAGAAGAAGAAGAAGAAGAAGAAGAAGAAAGTGATAATCTGCTGCCATCAGACTACATGATACTTTTGCAACACAATTTGATTGTGTGGTATAGATCTAGCAGACGAGGAGAACAAAAGCATTTCCAATATTCACCTATAGTATACTATATTTTAGGAAACCATTCTAGTATTTTAGGAAACAAAATATTTGAAGTTCAATAACATGTAGAGACATTTGATTTGGAAATATTTTGTTCAATAAGATCTTTCTACAGAATTATTACATTTGGATTTTTCTCTGCCGTTTCAATTTGAAGTAAGTTTGTTGTAGATTTGTTCCCTCCGTGGGTGATGACTATTTTTTGAATTACATTGTGCGCAAATAAACTGCTCTGCGCCTTTTTATCTTTATAAAAACTGTGCGTGAGTATTCTTGGAAGTGTGATTCTATATTATCTTTTTGTCATAGCGTTATTTATAATTAACTTAGTTAAAAACAGTGACCATAGTCTTTTAAGACAAGATCAATTTTGTTGGCTTGAGTATCACATGAATCTCAATTCATTACTTAAAATAATTCTTTGTGAATGTATCTGTATACAGAAAGAAAGAACTGAATTGCTACCTAAACCAGTCTTATAATCATATGCAATCATTACCGTTGTCACTGCCATTATAAAGATGGAAATATTTGTAAGATGCAAGTAGAACCACATAGGTTTGCACTGTCTGCTCCTATGTCAATTTACTGGGGACAAGTCATGTTGAAGTCTATGTTTATACAATGTCATTCTACTGTGACTAAAGCATACTTGAGTGTTTTTTCAAGATAGCAAAAAAAATTATATCTTGATTTCTACCCAGTTACTTGTCAGTTAAGGTTTTGTTGATATTAAGAGTTGAGAACTAAATATTTAATGGTCTCCTAGATAATGTATAGTATTTAACCAAGGATATCTGACATAATTGTAAAATGAACTGAGCAGGAGATGTATTTTTAGTAATCACATAATTTAAAATATGCAATGACTATATCTAATCTCAGATTTCCTCAATTTAACTGCAAATGGACCAAAGTTAAATATAGTAAAAATGTTGTGAGAACTATACATAGCACATTTGCTCATTACCCTCAGAAATGAACACATGGCAAGTACTTCATAAATAAAGAGTAAATTAAAAAATACAACTTTACTGAATAGGGAGAAAATGAATATGTAGGTCACAATCAGAGCATGAGAAATTGCATTAGGTAAAACTTTTTTTTCATCTGGGTTTTCCTGAAGAATCTAAAGAGCAACTGAGGACAGATCTTTCTCTTTACTTGTGAAGATGCATATTATTCAAACACACAAGAGAAAATCAAAGAAAGAAGAACATAGTTTTTTGGTTTTTTTTGTTTTTTGGTTTTTTTTTTTGTTTTTTTTGGTACAGAATCATCATTACTATGTAATAGTGCCAGAGACAACTTGGCAAGTCATAGGCTAGAATTGGAAACTCAAATTGCCTTTTTAGAAACAAGTGTTTGAATGATTCTTCCATTGTCTGTAATTGTCACTGGAACTGGATGATATTGAGTTGGAGTAGTTACTCCCTTTTACTGCTATAAATGAATAATTAACACTTATACAGGTAGGGAGAATAGGTAAGTATTTCATGAGAAAATTTCTATGAATATTCTCTAGGACTCTTTGTTAAGGGTGTGGCCTTACAAGTCTGGATGATGTGCACTATGACATAAATTCAAAGACTGATGTATGGAATTTAGAATCAATCCCCTTTATAGAAAAGAAATTGGTAAACACCATCTAAACCAATAATCACAATGAGAAATAAGGATCGATGAGATATCATGTTAATAACATCAATCTTCAAAGTGTTAGAATATCACTCTCTGTTGTTCATTGCAAACTATTTATCTGCAGACTGTGAGGGAACCATCATATTAATTCCCTTGGAAGGAACAGTACAACTTATTTTCTGACCAATCTTCCTCAAACTATAAAGGTCATTTAAAACTATTGTCTTAAAAATTGCTAACTGGAGTTTATTAAGATGAATAATATTATAACTTGGATGAGATCCCAAAAAAGAAGAGAGACATTAGGTAGAAATTAAGGGGATATGAGAAAAGTGTGAACTTGAGTGAATGATAACATTTAAGTATGCATTTAGTAACTGTAATCATGTTCATAATAGATACTAACAGAGGAAGAAACTGAATGGGGATAGAAACTCTATTATCTTTGAAATTTCTCTGTAAATCTAAAACGGTTTTAGTGTAGAATGGTTATTTAAAACTCAGCATCATGATTCCAGTTAGGAAAAAAATCCAAATTTCTACATGAAACGGGCTTTTTCATAGGACTTTAAATATAAAAATATATTTCTAGTATTTAATGATAGAACTCATAGTCAATTAAACCAAATATTTATTCATGTTATAAAACAGAGTGTTCATATAGGATAAATGTCATTATAAGTATAAAGTGAAAAATGTTAGAAAATCAAGTGTCAACACATTTTAAGACATTAAAGGATTGTTTATTATTATAGGGTTAATTGAAATGGGATGTTTTACCATGTATCAGTATCCCAAGTATTTCCTGCACTTTATCTGTTGATGAAAAAATTCAGCTAATATTGTAATGGTATCCAAAAGTTATAATGGTGTCTCAATATCCTTAGATATAATTAGTTGATTTAGACTATCATGACTCATTATCTAAATTGATTTCTGTTTCTAATTATTCACACACACACTAGTATGCATTTGAATAAACAAAATATTAATCAGCAATCAAAATATTTAAGCTTAGATATATTAAAAAATATAAAATGTTATTATTTCAACCATAACACCAGCAGTGTGTGAGCTTGCTGTTTCTTATTAAATACAAATTTAATTATCTTAATTACTCTGGCCCAGTTGCAGCTTCATCATAGAGCATCCATGTTGCTACACTGATAAATATCTCCAAGCACCTAATCATAGATGATGTACACTCAGGTTATGACTTTGTTGAACAGAGTACTTTATTTGTAAAAGAATTTTACATTGATTATTTTTGTATGGAAACTCTCAAACTTATTATATTTTGAGAATACTCTCAGGAAAAAAGTAAAGTGAAATTAACATATAAGAGGTGAGTGAATTAGAGTCAAAAATGAGCAAAATTGATATTGACAGGCAACTTATTAGTAATTAGATGGAGAGCACAGAACAGCATTAGATGCTTAACATGGGACCATTAGAAAAATGCAAAGGAAATGACTATAGGTTATTAATCAAATAGTTTGCAAAAGCATTTATCATTTTTTGTCTTACTAAAAATGTAAAGTTCTCACTGGAGACACAGGTCAAAATATCTCTTGGTTGTTTGTTCTGAATACATATTTTGATAATGAAAACTATGTGAGTTACAGCATCTTCTTTCCAGTCATGGCCTGGGAGGGGACCAGAGTGGCCTGACATTTACAGTCCTTCAATGGCAATTACAGCACAGCTAATATATCAATTTAATTAAATTCCTATAGTGATTCATGACATAAAATATCAGAATAAGTTAACTTGCACAGAAATAGACAAAAGATCAATGCACTAGGCAGAGACAAAATGAATTAAAGAAGAGCTGCCATCCCTTGAAAAGATTGTGTGCATAATGAGATTTTTCTTTTCTTTTTCTTTTTAAATGCAAAGCTTGTGTTTTAGACATCATTCATGGAGGTTAAGTGAGGGAGATTGTGGTCATGTACAAAGATGCCTAAGGTAATCATTAACGTAAACAAAAATGATTGTTTTTCATGTTGCTGTAGAATAAAAAAAACAGTACCTGATTAAATAAAGTAAATACAACTTGCCCATCTATTATCGTGAGTTGTGCAGTTTCAGATGTTTTACTATTAGCTTTTCATCCATTAATAAATGGACGCCTCTGAAATCCTCTTGACAGAGAAACTATCAAAGAAACTGTGCTGAGGAGATGATCAGATGTGGAGAGGGAATTCATAGGTTCTCTTATCTGTCCCTACAACTTTGAACTGGTGTCCTCATGGAGGACCCCAGCAATTCCAAAGCTATGCTGCAGGCCTTTCTTTTTGCAAAGGCAACGTGGGCTCAAATAGTTTTATAAAGAAGGAAAGGGAATGCCTATTCTTCAGTAGTCTGTTCTGATGAAGTAGATCTCAATGGCTGCAATGAACGCACTGGAGATTTAGTCGCTGTGCTTTTATATCTGTGTCATTGCTCTCTAAATAAATTTGTGATGTTCTGGTTTTCTCCAAGCATCTTCATCTGTACAGAAGAATCATGCTAATTATGTCTTACTAAGATATCTTTCAACCAAAATTTTTATAATTCTATGGTAGACAAATAATTCCTAGCTCATGTTTGCATTGAAGAAATAAGTAATCATTAAATTATAAAGAAAAATTGTATTTCTTCATAAACTTATGTAAAATAATGTTTTGTGTGTGTGTGTGTGTGTGTGTGTGTGTGTGTGTAAGCATACCTGTGTGTGTGACTTATATTTTAAATTAGTTCTGAAATCATCTTGCTAGATAAAAGTGATCAATTTCTTTACATGGACATATACTTTATAGAATTACCAAAAATACTCAAAACTTTGCATGATACTTTAAAACTCTAAAACTTGAAACCTAAAATTCAAACTTTAAAATTTAAGACCTGAAGAATTCCATTGGCAATGCCAATGGGCACCCCTAAAGAACACTGAAAAGAAACAGTAAGTAAAAAAAATTAAAGCAATTAAGAATAAATGTGTAAATAAAATAATCGCAATTCTCTTGTGCTGCCAAATTACTTCTTAATTAAAATTATGATCAATCAACTATAACACAAAACTCAAAGTTACAGTTGTTTACTCAAGAGAAATTTGTTTTATTTTGACCACAGTATTGACAGACTGGTATAAAGTAAATTTATTTGAGAATGCCTTTCATTTTGAATGCATAAAACAGGAGTCTATTTGAGTAGCTGAATATTAACCAATCACTGCAGCTTACCCTCTCTGAATCACAGTTGATTGGCCGCCCATGATTAAATGGAGCAAACAGCAAGTTGTGTAACCCATCACCCCCTGTGTATTTTACATCCCTGTACTGCCCATAAATGATACCTCATACAGAAGCACAAAGAGCTGGGACATTTTTATTGTCCAGAGGACTGCCTGATTCACACATCATCATTCACAGACCATTGCTTAGAGTATACTACATTTAATTTTTATGCACATGTTTGTGTGTGTACATATTTGCTTGTGTGCATGTTTGTATATAAGTGCACATATATACTCGTGTGCCAATGAATGGAGTTGAGATGTCAACTCTGTATGTTTTCTGTAACCATTTTCTTCAGTTTTCTGGAGACAGTCTCTCACTAAATCTGGAGCACACTTCTGACAGAATGACTGGTCAAAAATGCCTAGCAATCTGCCCATATCCTTCTTTCCATCCCTGAGAATACAAGCCTGTTTATTGTTGTTGGTGGTGAACTGTTTGTTTTTAACTTTTTTTTTTCTGATGACAATAATGATTGTGACAATGCTAAAAAGAAGTAAAAAAAAAAATGGCCAGGAAGTACCATTAAGGTGTTCTGCGTCTTTAGGAACTTGGGCAAAAGAAATTAAAATAACTTTTGAGATTTTTAGCTTACCTCCATCTTAGTGCCCATGATCAAGGAAGCAACTGACAACAGACCTTAGCATTTGCTGTTATTGCAAACAGGAACAGCCACTAAGGACAATTTGTGGAGAATTCTCAAAACGGTGTAAGTAGATCTCTATGACCAAGCAATTCTACTCCAAAGGGCTCAATATGCTCTTCTTGTTTATTGCCACTCTATTCACAATAGCTGGGAAATGCAAACAACCTCGTTCTTCAGCTGATGAATGAATAATGAGAAGGTAACAATAGGTACAATGGGATTTTATTCTACTGCAAACGAAAATGCAACCACAAAATATGCAGGGGAGTGAATGGAGCCAGACAATATTATACCAAGTGAGGTAACTCAGACACAAAACATAAACATGAAGTGTTTTATTTGTACATCTTATGTCTGAATATTTATACTTGAATATATAAACAGGGCTAACAACAGAAACTAAGAAGGTAGAAATGGACCATGATGATTGGTGGATGGAGAGCTCTAAAGAGGTGAACAATAAGGCACATGGTCTATGAAGACACTGGCTGATTTCAAGACCATTATGAAATCTGTCCTTCCTACTGTTTTCTTTGATCATTATGTATTTACTTTCAACCGATTTTTGTTTTTCAAAAACTCTTGAAACCCAAACCAAGAAGAAATTTACCACAGGAGTAGCTGTGCAGTATTCTCATGAATCACCCATGCATACTAAGATGAGGCCTGTCTATTCTGAACGGATCAGTGGTGGCTCATCAGAATGGCTTAGAGAATCAGGACTGAGCTCAGACAGAAAATGACTCTGAAGCTAAAAAACCTTTCATTGTTCAGTGTACCTTCTGTTTGTCCTTTATGGTCTTGAACTCAATCAAATTGTCAAAGAGCCATATTCCATCACAAGGATAATGGAAGTAGGAATGTGGGATGATTTATTTCTGAAAGCAAAGGTCTATGGGAGTGAAGATTTCAATATGCAGCATTTTTTTTTCATCTTATGATACAGAAAAGCAATCAGAGTTTTCTTGCATGAAATTCCTCCCTGGAAATGTCAAGCCCCAAATCTACTTTCTACTTCAGTCAACGTTGCTATCACTGGACCCAGTGTCAACCTTTCTGAGGTCCATTCTTTTATTAACCATTGTATACCATTATTTGATAAACTAAACTAATGAATAATCAAATAATATTTTATGCCGAAGCTTAGTTTACAATATTGTTTACTGAGTTATTCCACTTTTAAAACATATATAAATTACTTTATTTTATATCTGAGTTTCTAAATAACATTTTTTAAAAGAGGGCTTATATGTTATTTGTTTATACAATTATTGAAATACAACTCATATCATGTAAGTAGCCAATTTGACAATTGTTTTGCTGATTTTTAATATATTGACTTTGTAATGCTATCAATTAAACTTAATTTTTAACATGGAATATAAACCCTCCAACTAGTTTCCACTTGTATTACCATGTTTCATTCATACTCCATTCCTGTAATAACTAATTTACTGTCTGCCTGTGACTTTGCTTGTCCTGAATATTTTACCTGCATAGTGTCACAGAATAAGTGACTTTTCACAACTTGGTTCTTTCAGCTAGGCTATGTCAAGGTTTACTTCTTTTGTTGCATGCATTAGTACTTCAGTTTTTAATGCTGAATATTTTTCCTTAGGTGCTCCATTTAATCCTATATCCCTAGTGATGAAGATTATTTCACTATATTCTATATTATAAGCTGGGTTTTTTTTTTAGCTAACCTTAAATATCTATGCCATTTCCAACTTTGCCCATTATAGACACTATTAATGTGGGCATTCATGCATTAATTTTAGTGCAAGCATAGGTTTTAGTATTAAGGTGTGGGATTTCAATATCCCATGTATCTTCCTGGTGATGCTATTGAGGACTCACCCACCCATACCTCAAAATAAGGCATTTTTTGTTCCCAGCAATAGCCTATTCGAATTTCATTTCTCTATAATGCTTTCTATTCTCTGTACCTGTGACTATATCCATTTTGGCATATATGATTTCAAACTACTAATAATCAGGAGTTTTCATGTTCATATAGGCACTGTGTATCTGAAAAAAAAACCTTTAAATGTTTTTGTTTTTGTTTCACATTTTTACTTTGCAGTTGAATTATCTCTGTCTCCCTAATGAGTTGTAATAAATCTTAAAATATTCTGAATGTACATTTCTTGTCAGTCATGGTTTGTATATACTCTCACCCATTCTGGAAGTTGCTTACTCATTTTCTTACTGTTGTCCTTTAAAGCACAGAGGATTTCAAGTTTTGATAATCTCCATGTTCGTGTGTATTCAGTTGCGGATATATTCAAGGGTCTATATGCACATATTTGCACTTGTGTGGAAGCCAGAGGTGAATGTTGGCTGTCATTTCTTAGGAGCTATCCACCCCTATTTTGGAAACATGGTCTCTCATTGACCTGGACTATGCTAAGTAGGCTAGACTGGTTGTCTCCTGGTGATTGAACTTAGGGTCTTATGTTACACAGCAAATATTTTACCAACTGAAAAAATGTGCTCAGTCCATTTGTTATTTCAATGTTCAATTTATTTTTTTCTTTTCTCCCCTTTTAGTTTGTTCTTCGTATCATATCCATCAATTATTTACTGGAGCTCCCTGTTTTATTTTTCCTGAGGAATTCTATAAATTTAGCTTTTATATTAACATTTGTGAGGAGTCTGTATTTTATTTACTTCTGTACGGTACGTGGTATGAGCCAAGCATATTAGTTCACAGAGTAGATAACCATTTCTTCTATATTAATTTGTTTAAAAGAACATTGCTGATATAGAGTGACATCTTTAAAACTTTGTGAGCGTCACTCTCTTTACATTTCACACAATGCTAATTCTCTAAACATTTATTGTAAATGATTTATTTGTTTAGACTCTGGATATATCTCCAATCTGGAATCTCTTGATGGACATTTTCTGCCTTCACTTACAGAGGAAAATCACTTTCTGGTTTCTTTGTATTTTTCTTAATTTTTATTTACAAGTTGTATAATTTATGTAACATAGCCACTCTGGTTTCCATGCTCATTACCTCTAAATATTTTGTGCTTAGATTTTTATTATTACTATTATAGTCCTTGTTCATTTTGCTTCTGCTTGGTTGGGATTATAGGTGCTTTAAGGTATTTTTATTTATACATGTTTATGTGGGATTATAGGAGTTTATGTGTGTAGCTGTTTTGCAGAGATCAAAAGATGTTGTACTCCCTGAAACTAAAATTAGTGGGGAAATGTAAAACACTTGATGTGGGTCATGGGAACCAAACCTGGATCCTCCTGAAAAGCAACATGCACTCTGAATTTCTGAGCCATCTTTCCAGTCCCTATGAGTTAGATATATTACAAGATCTGTGTTGCACTCCGTGTGACAAATCTGTTTGTCTATCTATCCATTCATACCCCTGTTCACCTACCCACTTAGGATCCACTTAGTATAATTTAGTGTACAGCAAATGGTTCATTTGGTCTCCTTAAACACTTTTTTTTGTTTGTTTCTTTATTTACTAGTTTCTCTGAAGGTTTGTGTCATAAAAATCCAAGTTTCCAAGATATCCTTGCTTATTACTTTTTCTATCAGCTTACAAATCAGTGCGATAGCAGTTATTGATGTCACCTTTCCTTGTGTTTTCTTGTTTGGACTCAGTTTTTCATATATCACAGGCAGCTGGAAAGATCAAAGTTCTCTGTAGTTATCTGGTTCTCTGGGATATTTATTTAACATCCTTTAGGCTTTTATTTGAAACTTCCAGATCACCTTCAGGCTGAAATGCTTCTGTGTAGTTGCTTTATCCTCATGATGACTCTGAAGGCAGGCATGGGGGTGAGGGTGCAGATCTTTCCTATCCAAAAAGGTTGAAATCTAAGGCACATGAAGCAGTCATAATGTGCGTGCAATAGAAACATACAGGGAGTTGTAACTACAGACAATATAATGACTGTTGTTTATAGATTGTGCTTATTGTTGAGACCCCATAGGAACCTCAACTTCCCTTTCCACAAAAAAAAGCTAATAATAGCTTTGCTGCTCTATCCCAGATAGATAAATACAAGGAACTAAAATGGCCTCAAGAAAAGTACCCTGGATATTACTGTTTACAGATATCCTGTAACATCTGTGAAAAAGATGATGTACACTTTGTCCTTTCTTTTTGTTAATTTTAGAGTTATAAAATGTAGCTATTTGTTCATACTCTCGTGTTTATCTTGAAGGGCAAGTTCACAGTGATCCTCCCTCTGTCACTCCAGAAGGTACACTGTAATTGTCTTTATAGATTCTTCTCCATTGCTTTCTCTCTTGTCCATTATTCATCTTCTGTATATCTGAAACTTGAGGTAATTTTATTTATAACGTTCAAAATATAAAAGCATAAGAATTAAAAGTTTACCTCCAAAATTGGATAGCCAGTTGTTGCTGACTTCTTCCCTGGGAAAGAATAGTTCTTCCAATCTCCATATTCCTTTTCTTCTCTAGGGCTAAAGCTCAAATTACCTCATCCATCTTAGCAAATTTCTTGTTGTTGTCCTCGTCTGCTTCATGCTTATGCAGTGATGTAAGACTTTGTGGGTGTAGCATCTGACATCACTAGAAGACAGAGTCCTACACCAAACTCCTTGATCCTCTGGATTATGAGCTTTCTGTTCTCTCTTTATGGTGATTCTTAAGCCTTTTGTACCTGTATCTGTTAACTAAGATCCATAGCTCTGCACTTTCAATGACTGTAGTGTTCAGTAATCCTCCCTATTGTACAAAAGGAAAAGAAGTTTGCTTTTGATAGGTTAGGGCTACCTTATCTGTGGGCACAAGGACAAATTTAGAATACAGTCAGGGAATATGATAGTTTAGTAAGTGGCATTGTGGGTTCTCTTCCAGAATCCATGATGCCACCTATCTTGACTAGTTGTCTAGGTTTCCAGAACCAAGCCTGATCTCCCTCTTGTGTGGGTCTAAAGTCCAATTAGAGAGTTGTTTTATTTGTTTTTGTGGTTTGTTTTGTTTGTAAAATTAGTAGTTGGACTGATTGTGGTGGCATATGCCTTTAATCGTAGTACTCCAGAGTGAGAGGCAGGTAAATCTTTGTGAGTTCAAGACAAACTTTGTCTATATAATAAGTTCCAGGTTAGTTAGGACTACATAGTAAGACCATGTCTTGAAAAAATACAGTTATCATTAAAATTTTATTTGTAAAATTGACATCATGTATTTTATAAAATTGTAGTATTTGAGTTCCATTATTTTCAACATTTTCAACTTACATCACTTTTCTCTATATTTGTGTCATTTAATTGCTACCTACTTCATGAATTAGTTTTCTGAAAAGGAATTTTATGGAAATATTCTCTTGCTAGTCTTTGCAACTTTGAATTCCAGATGGAATAAGAACTACATCTATTAAATTTTAACAAATACATTAATTTAAGTACTTTTACATATGATGTGATGATTCAATTTTATTGAATTAAATTTAGAGCAATAAATTTACATTATATGTTTTATTTACATTATGCCATTTGCATAAAATCAGTCAGTGAATCATAGCTTGAGAATACATCTTCAATTAATTATGCAGCAATAAAGTCCTCAATATGCATTATCATTTACAATTGTAATTTGCTACATGATACAGATGAGATGTCGCAATGAGCAACATAATTGCCTTTTTAATGCTGTGGTAGGTATGCTATGGTCATTAATTATCAACTTGGCTAATCATTATTGGTGGCAATTAATCTTTGCTCTAATAATTATTGCTGATGAATATACATGTTTTGCCCCCATTACCTTTTCCATTGCATGAAGATGATGTATGAAATTACTAAACTACACACAGCCTAAAACAGAGATAGAAAATTTTATATGGTAAAGGTGTCCCTGAGCACAGATAGATTTTCATTAAGTTATTGAACTGACAGAAGTGCATCTGATATGCTGATCTTTTGAGATGTTAAGGTTGTTTTGTACTCTGCCCTGATACTTCTTTTTAACTCATTATTCAGCATTGTGAAGTTATTTAATAAGCATGCTTTTAGGGGTAAATATAATATATTTGAGTAAAATGAAAAAAAGAAAATTATTAAATGATGACTCTTACAAATTACTCAGTGGGTAAAAATCAGGGACAAGACAAGGCTGCCCACTCTCCCAGTATCTAATTAATATAGTACTCAAAGATCTAGCTAGGGCAATAAGACAACCAAAGGAGATAAAGGGGATACAAATTGGCAAAGAAGAAGTCAAGATATCACTATTTTCAGTATACATAGCAGCCCAAATAATTCTACCAGAGAACGGATAAACAACTTCAGCAAAGTGGCTGGATATACAATTAACTCACGCAAATCAGTAGCCTTCCTTTATACAAATGATCAATGAGCTGAGAAAGAAAATAGGGAAACAACACCATAATAGTCACAAATAATATAAAATATTTTGGTACAACTCTAACCAAAGAAGTGAAAGATCTGTATGACAAGAACTTCAAGTCTCTGAAGAAAGAAATCAAGGAGCATCACAGAAGATGAAGAGATCTTCCATATTTGTGGATTTTAGAATTAACATAGGAAAAATGGCCATCCTATAAAAAAACCAATCTACAGATTCAATGCAATCCCCATTAAAAACTCAACACAATTTCTCACAGACATGAAAAGAGCAATTCTTACTTTCCTGTGGAAAAACAATAACCCAGGACAGTGAAAACAATTCTTAACAATAAAAGCACTTCTGGAGGAATCACCATCCCTGAGCTCAAGCTGCATTACAGAGCAATAGTGATAAAAACTGCATGGTATTGGCATAGAAATCAAATTGAAGACCCAGAAATAAGCCCACACACCTATGGACACTTAATTTTTGACAAAGAAGCCAAAAATATAAAATGGAAAAGTCATCTTTAATAAATGGTGCTGGTCTCGATGGTGGTCTGATGTAGAAAAATAAAAATAGATCCAGATTTGTCATTTTGCAAAGGTCAAGTGCAAGTGGATCAAGCACCTCAACATAAAACCAGATGCACTGGATTTTTTAATGATCTTTTTATTGGATATTATATTTATTTACATTTCAGATGTCATCTCCTTTCCCCATTTCCCCTCCCTAGAACCCCCATCTCATCCCGCATCTCATCCCCCTTCTCCTTTTTGCTTTTATATCATTTTAATTACATGAATGTGTTAAGGTCAGTTCTAGGTTGAGAATCTAGCAATACAATAGATGCAAATAGTCAAGGAACAAGCAAGACAATAAACACAAATAGTCAAAGAACAAGCAAGGCATTAAACCCAATTATGTGACCAGTACTGAATCTAATTAGAAGATAAGGTGGGAAAGAGCCTTGAATTCATTGGCACAGGTGCAGCAGGGTTGGATTTCCTAAACAGAACCCCAATGGCTCAGGCGCTAAAATTAAGAATTGATAAATGGTATCTCGTGAAACTGAAAAACTTCTGTAAGGAAAAAGACCCAGTCAATAGGACAAATCTATTGATTGGAAACCTACAGATTGGGAAAAAAATCTTCACAAACCCCATATCTGATAGAGGGCTAACATTCAAAACATATAAAAAAACTCAAGAAGCTAACTTCCAATAAACCAAAAAACCCAGGGTTTTTTTTTTTGTTTGTTTGTTTGTTTGTTTTTAAATGTGGTATAGAGTTAAACAGAAAATCACAACAAAAGAATGTCAAATGGCCAAGAACTTAAAGAAATATTCAAAAACCTTAGTCACCAGGGAAATGTAAAACAAAACTACCCTGAAAGTCCATGTTACATCAATCAGAATGGCTAAGATCAAAAACTCAGGTGATAGCACATGTTAGTGAGAATGTGGAGAAAGAGGAACTCTCCTCCATAACTGGTGGGATTGCAAACTTGTACAACCACTTTGGAAATCAATCTGGAGGTTCCTAGACAATTGGAAAGAGATCTACTCAGCTATACCACTCTTGGACACATACCTAAAAAATGCCTCACCATACAACAGGGGCATGTGCTCCATTATGTTCATAGTAGCCTTATTTGTAGTAGCCAGAATCTGCAAATAACCCAGATGTCTCACAAGTGAAGAATAGATACAGAAAATGTGGTTCATTTACACAATGAAATACAATTCAGCTATTAAGAACAAGGACATCATGAGATTTGCAGGTCAATGGCTATAACTAGAAAATATCATTCTGAGTGAGGTAATCCAGACCAAAAAGGACATGCATGGTATGTACTCACTAATAAGTGGATATTAGCCAAAAAAAGTACAGAATACCTAGGATATAATCCACAGAACTCAAAAATTTTAACAACCTAAAGGGCCAGAGTGAGGATGTTCCAGTTCCACTTTGGAGGGGGAAGAAAGCAATCACAGTGGCAGAGGGAGGGAGGGAGCTGGGTGGGAGTAGCAGGAATGGAAAGAAACCTGATTAGGTACTTGGGGGAGAAGTCCCAAGGGGGAGCAGAATAAATGGAAATATGCTACCTGGTGGCAGGTGGTACAAAGGAAGAACTCTAAAAAGTACCAAAGACTTGGGAGGTGAGAGACTCTCAGAATTCAAAGGGAGGGACCTTAGATGAAGTGCCTGACAGTGGGGAGAGGAAACTTGTAAACTTCACCTCCAATAGAAAGACAGGGCATCCTATGGAGGAATGGGGTTTGCCAACCCACAGTCAGAAATTCTGACCCAATATTGTTTCTGTCTAAAAGAACTACAGGGACAAGAGTAGAGAAGAGACTGAGAGAAAAGTGATCCAGTAACTGGCCCAACTTGAGATCCGTCTCTAGGGGAGGCTCCAAGGCCCAAAACTATTAATGATGCTATGGTGTGCTTACAGAGAGGAACCTAGCATGGCTGTCCTCTGAGAGGCCTGACAAGCAACTGACAGAGATGGATGCAGATACATACACTGAACCATTGGACAGAAGTCAGGGACCGCTATGATTGAATTAGGGAAAGGCTAGAAGTAGTTGAGGAGGGCAACCCCATAGGAAGACTAGTAGTCTCAACTAACCTAGACACCTAAGATCTTTCAGACACTGAGCCACCAACCAGGCAGCATACACTAGTTGCTATGAGACCCCCGACACATATACAGCAGAAGACTGCCTGGTCTGACCTCAGTGAGAGAAGAGACACCTAACCTTGAACCCTGAAGAGATTTAAGGCCCCAGGGAAGGGGGACATCTGTTGGGGTGGGGGGTAGGAACATCTTCTGGGTTAGGGAAGTGGGGACATCCTCTTGGAAACAGGGGGGGTGGGAATGGAAAGAGGAACTGTTGGTGGGTGAAGTGATGGGGAAATAATGACAGGAGTGTAAAAAACAATTAATAATAATAATAATAATAATAATAATAATAATAAATAGGTACAGATGTTTGTCCCCCTAAACATTTTCTGTAAAATATAAAATAAGTCATCATCAAATAATGTCTTCCTAATGACTAATTCAATAATGGAATTTGCAAATGTTTGGTAAAAGTTGGACATTTCTATAAGCTGATAATATCATGGATCATTTAAACACTGTCAGAGACCCCACTGAGTGAGCGACTAACATGAAAAGGTATTTGAGCAGTTGCTGTGGTATTTATCAAATAGAAATTGTGTCATTATAAAAGACTTAAGTGGACTTCTAATTCAAACATTCTTAAGCCAAGCAATCCAGTTTGTACAGATCATAGTTATTGCTCCAACGTATTTTTAGAAGGAGGCGTGTAAGTGCTACTTTACTCAATTATTCTGACTGGCATTGTAAATATATTTTGTTTCAACTGTATTTCAAGATTTGAATTACAATAACATACAATAACTATGAGGTATGAGGATTATATGTGAGTTTCTTATCATTTGACTGAGTAATATTAAAGGAAAACTTAAAGACTGGATTATGGTTCTTCTGAAAAAGAATGTGAATTGTTGGGCCTGACTGAAGCAAGTTGGAGAACCCACAGTTCCTATGGTTTGTCTGTGGAGGGTTACTATTTGTATAACACTACAGACAAGTTAGAGAACATGGTATATTTCAAAGCAGGACTCCTAAGTCTGAGGAAGTCTGGGTTTCATTTATGCCTTACTGTTTGTTATGATTCTTCCTATCATTTGCTTAATCAGATCCTAGTTACTGCATCTTTGAAAATCATATTATAAAACCAGTCTTGTTTGCTGGATTTTGATATTTAATTTCAATCTATCAAGAAGATTACAGATGGGAAATATATAGCTGCTATACATTATTTCTTATTAAAAATACAATTTCAAATAAAATATGAAAAATTGAAATGATATATTGAGACAAATGTAAATTCTAACACAATATTTAAGATCAATTATCAAAAACAACAATTTCAAATGTATTGAATAACTCCCCCCTACTTATCTGTGAGTAATGCCTTCTGGACTTCTCTCTTGATAAATTTGCTTTCAGTCTAATTGTCATTCTTTTTTCTTAAGCATGAGGAAATGTGTGGGGAAAAGATCATCTTAGAGCCAGTTATCTTAGATGTCGAGGTTACTCTAGAAATGATGCCAGTATGAATTTGACCCTGTTTTGTTGATATTGGTGGCTTGTTTTGACTCTTTGTAGATGGATACATACTAATAACTTATTCCAATTGGAGTATCTGTCAACCTTGACCAAAAAAACTCATTGGATCACACTACCTTTTTAATGGTGACATTAAAAATTTCTATTCTATTCCTCCAGCTAGCTTCACATTCTTCCTTTAGTTCTACTGAATACAAGCTCATGACTTGGCAAGTGTTTAAGATTTATCTATTTATTAACATTTTACTCACAAGGATAAAACTCTTGAAATATTACAGCTCATTTTCAAGAATGTCCTTGGGATGGAAAGCAGATATATTCTTTGTCACATTACATTTTCAGACCATGTAGGTCACTGTCATAAAGCAGTCACCAGAAAAGTTAAATGAAGCTGCATTATGCAATCGACTTTTTTCATTTTTAGATACATATACATTTATATAATACAGGACTATAAATTGTAATGTTAGGTCTAAGGATTTTGGAGAATAATGAGTAAAGTTCTTTTAAGTCAATTATTTGGAGCTGACACTATTTTATGCTGGTATCAGTGTGTGTATGTATGTGTGTCTGTAGGTTGATATAAGAAATATTTCATTTTATTGATGAGAAAATTTATTTCATGTATTATGTTTGATAGGTAGAAGATAAATCAATCCATCTTCTTTGTCTGTCTTCCATTATGAATATAGTTGAATAAGGTCAAGGATATTAGTGCTTAGGACAAATGATACAGGGGAAATTGAGATCCCTCTTAGGGTCTCAATACAGTAATTTTAGCATGGACGCAAATGGAAATATAAGAATAGTTCTAGTAGAATTTAAAAAGAAATTCCTAGAGCAGGCAAGCTGTAAATTTAGATGCTGTCAAGAAGAGGATGTAAGAGAAAAAAGAAAAGGGCAGGCCATTTAAATCGGCATGGAGGGTAGACACATGGCTTTAGATGAAGAGCAAGGAAGCCCGAAATGTTGGGACAAAGGCCTACTGATTTAAGAAAAGTGAGGTTAGGAAAAAACTAGAAGGAAAAAAAAGTAGTGATTTTCTGAAAAAGTCAAAAAAAAAAAAAAAAAAGCAGACTTATGAATTATGGCTGTGGCCCTTAAGCTACTGCACCGGGGAGAAGGACTCTGGGGCGTAATAGTGTCTCATTAAAGAGTAAATCTGTCACCCTGATTTCTGCCTTATTGTAGGAGGTGGCCCTTTCAGGTTGCATATTCTAATGTTATGCGTCACAGCTAAGGCCACCCCCAATAATTCTTGGGCACCTCGCTTTTCACAGTTCTGTCTCTCCTGAAGATGTCCCCAACTCCCCTTTCCTGTCAGTTGAAAATTTCCACTTATTCTCAAGCCTGTCAGTGGGAGAAGATGTGCCTAGCCTCACAGAGTTGAAGTACCAGGGTGAGGGGATACCCAGGGAGATTCCCACCCACTCAGAAAAGAAGGGAAGGGGATATAGGGTATTGTGGTAGGAGGTGATGGAGGAAGTGAGCAGGATGTAATGTGAATAAGTAAAAGAAAATAAGAAACAAAAAGAGAAAAAAATATAGTGACTCTGTCCCTCTCTTTAGACTAGCCCTCTTTCATAAAGGTGGTCCCTGAGGCAGTGGGATTGAAGTATTATTCCACTGGAATGTTCATGTTCAGTCTCCACACAACCCAGGCCATTCTCTTGACTGGGTGTTATAGCTTCTTGTTTATTCCTCCTCCCCCTGCTTTAATACTACAATAAGTATCAATTGACTTCAGAATATTTGCTGCCAGTCCCAGTGAGAGAAAATATGTGTTAGTGAATTTTAGAATGATGATTAATCGTGATAGACTTGTATCTAAGTCTCATTGTTTATTTTTCTTTATAACTTTATCTCTAAAAGCAAGATAATAATAGTGCAAATGTTAATGTATGATTGCATAAAAATGATTGTATTTAACATAAATAAATACTAAATAAAACTTTTGTAAGACTTTCTCAATTTATAGTATTCCTTCCAAGAATTTGTATGCTTATATATGATGTTATCTGTTTCTCTTTCTGTGTTTACCTTTAGGCTAAGCTACTTCTTACCTAAAGGCAACCCTTAACTTAACAGTGTTTCTAGATTGCATTTCTATTCCTTTGTATATTTTATACCATATTTTATATTTATTGGTCCATTAGGGATTTTTTTCTTTAGCGTGACAGGATAGATTTATTCTTCAGTTCACACTGAATATACTTGAGTTTCCAGTTATTATATTGGAAGCTAAGATAAACAATGTAAGAAGAGGTCTGTCTTTATAGTGGTTACATTTGAGTAGTGGAGGTAGACTGTAATTCCACATCTGCCTTGATATTTGTTAATAATTCTAACAAGAGGAGAATACATGGCCATGCGACCCAAAGTCAATGGAAAGACATTCTTTTTAATAAATAAGAATGAAAAGTTAGACAGATGATTCAATGGTAAAGAACACTTGTTACTCTTGCAGAGGACCCAGGCTCATTTGAAAGACTTGCCTCAAGTAACAAGCAAATACCTGGAATTCATGGGGACTTGCAACCCACTCTTAGCTTTTGTGGGCACCTACATACACATGTTACACACACACACACACACACACACACACACACAAACATATATATATATTAGGCCCACATCCATTAACATAAAATAATAAAATAAATGTTAAAAAAGAATAATAATGGTTAAGAAGAAGCTACTTTATAAATAGATATGTAAGAGAAACACTTGACACATATGGGCCAGATGGTAAAATCTTTTAATGGGAACTCAACGTTGTATGTTTAAGAGATGTAAACTATATTCCCGTTTTTAGTCAGAATGCAGAGTAGACTTTTAGATGTACTAGAAATGAATCTGGATAGGTACAGAAATCAAGCTCATGAGTGAGCTTAATGAATGTTTGGAATAATTTAAATTTATTAGACAAAAATGAAGTCACTGAGGAGTATCACTAGAGTAAGAGATGATGATTGCTTCTTAGGAAAGATAGTAATGAAAAGGGGACCTGGTGGACAAAGGTCAAGGCTTACAGCCAAGAGGAGAATCTAAGAGGCCGTCACAGTAACTTAAGAGGAAAACGCATGAGAATGTACACCAAAATGGTGATAGCAACAGATTTGATGTCTATATTGTATTAGCAGAAACAGTCATTCATGAACATTTAGCATGCTCCACTCCTCTGCTTTGTTCTGCTTATGTATAAGCCTTTTAGGATATAAAAACTGTCTCAGTTAAGTACTACCATAGTCTTTCTGTTTGACGTAAAAAGTAGGCAATAAGGCATTTACAGTACTGAACAAATTCACCTCACTGCTGCATAGAAGAGCCAAGTTTCAACCCGAAACTTTCTAATTCTGGAGTTTAACATATGCAGCATAAAGCAACTTTGCAGATCCAAATACCAGCTACAAAGATGTATTCTGCAGTTGTGTTTCCATAACTGTGTCAGGTACACTAAGTTTGTCATTTTGTTTAAATGGTTGCAGTTGGTCAAAGCGTAGGAAGAAAGAAAGGAAGGTGAGAGAGAGCTGACAGAATTGCTTAGTTAACAAGAGAGAAAGCCTGGCAGCTGTGTACCAGCTTGAAATTATGAATGTAATTCAGTCAAATTTATGTGCAGATGTTAGTAATGCAATGAAATGGAGGGATCTAGTAAACAGTTGATTCTGTGTCTAAGGCTCTGGATGGAAGGTTTTTGAACTGGACAAAAAAAACTGTATTAATCAGCTTATGGATAGCAACTCAAGACAAAAAGTTAGACAGAGGATTTGGAGGCAAAGTGGGATTGGATAACAAAGATCATACAGAGAGGATAAAAATATTCAGAGAAGGAAAGGCCACCCAAGTCTGCCCCACTGAGTGATCCATTCCAACCATAGACACCAACCCCCCACACTATTGCTGATGCCAAGTTGTGCTTGCATACAGGAGCCTGGTATGGCTGTTCTCTGAAAGGCTCTGCCTGCACCTGACTAAGACAGATGCACATACTCACATTTAACCATTGGACTGAGCTAGGAAACCCCAGTGGAAGAGTTAGAGGAAGGGCTGAAGGAGCTGAAAGAGATTGTAAACCCACAGGAAGAACAACAGTATCAAAAACTGGACCCTCAGAGCTCCCAGGGACTGAACCACCAACCAAAGAATAGCCATGGGAGGGTCCATGGCTCCAGCTACATATGTAGCAGAGGATTGCCTTATTTGGCATCAGTGGGAGGGAAGGTGCTTGGTCTTGTGAAGGCTTTATGCCTCAGAGAAGGGGGATGACAGATGCAAGGAGAGACAGGAGTGAGTGGGTGTCTGGGGGAGCACCCTCTTAGAGGCAGAGTAGGGGAATGGGATGGGGGGGTTCATGGAGCAGAGATAAGGAAGGGAGATAACATTTGAAATGTAAACAAATAAAATTATTAAAAAATAGTTTAAGCAGGGAGTTGAAAGATGCAAAAGTACAAAGTTGCAGCAATTAAAACAAGAAAACTTTTCAAGAATGGGATGTATATATTGGCCATTTACCCATTCTCCATTTGTTTGTTTGTTTGTTTATTTATTTATTTAAGGCAGCCGGGTCCAAAGTTACCAGTATAAGTGTGTTTCGTTTTCTTTCAGAGTTCATCCACTAAATCTAGTGCCTCTGGACAGATACAAGGCTAATCAGTCTGGCTGGGTGCCTCTTGCCTGTTCAGCCACTTGACGTCAGCTTTTCCTAACAGGAACTTGGTATGGAGGTTTCTGACTTCATATACCTGACTGTTACGACTGAGTTTCTCTCTTTTTGGTTTTGTTTATCTCTTTTGACTCTCAAAGGGTTGCTGGACTCTGTGTGGTGTGAAAGTGAACTCTTCCCTGACCACTTCTTTGTGGTGTGGTTCCTTTCTGATTCAAATTCCTGTACTGCTAAGGTCTCTTAAACCTCTCAAAGAGAACCACATTTTATCTCAGAAGTATGAGCCTATATTGGTTATTTTCTATCATTAGAATTTGGCCTCTAATCTCTAACATTTCATTCCTATTATAATATAATATTGTCCCTGTAGTGTTAATTCTCTGAGATTCATGTTTACATTTTAAACCTCTCAATGATGACCTGATGCTGTGCTTGTCACTTAGGGGATTAGTTTTCTTGATAGGGCATCCAACCAAGGTTTGATGGCACTTGCTGCTTATTGAGTTAGGGTTAGAGTTGGGGTCTGGGTTAGGGTTAGGGGTCTAGCCAAGAATGAATTACCCACAAGTAGGTACTAGTCTAGCTAGGACCATGGAAAATGGCTATGGGGATAAAGATGTTTTAAATAACAAACTTGATCTTACTACTTCCATGGACAATCTTCTTAAGGAGTGGAATTCCAAACCAGATAGGGCTCCAGAAGGGGATCCCTTTAGGAAGCTCTTCCACTTACAGAGACTCCAGATTTGGTTCGAATACAAGATATGGCAACTTCACAGCCTTGCAAAGAAAAAATGAATATAAAGTTATGAATTTTTATATTTGAAAGTGAAGTTAGATGGAGTACTGTTATATTTGACAAGAACACTTTTAGATGCCTTTAGACTACTAGAAATATTGTAAATGCATTAAAAAAAAACTACAAACACAGGTTGGGAAAAAAGAACTTTAAATGAAGAA
Source organism: Rhabdomys pumilio (assembly GCA_030674055.1). Classification (NCBI taxonomy): domain Eukaryota; kingdom Metazoa; phylum Chordata; class Mammalia; order Rodentia; family Muridae; genus Rhabdomys; species Rhabdomys pumilio. The sequence goes on from JANHMN010000001.1 coordinate 17,443,170, forward strand.
GGATATATCTAATGAGTAACTCCCCAGGATAACTTTTGTTTGAGTTATATAATGACAAGCAGAACTATTAAATCCATGTTTCTTGCTACTTATTAGGAGTGTAGTATATTGTGGTTACCTTTCTAACATAGTGAAGTTGTTCATTACAAACTTATTGAAGTCTAATTTAGGAGGCATTGAATAATATCAACCTGGGGCAACTAAAAATATTTGCTACATAGTTTATTAAGACTTTCATACTTCTAATAACATTGGTTTATTAACATTGCTTGAGGTGTTCTATAATTTATGTCTGTCTGTCTGTATGTATGTATTTATCTATCTAACTATTTATCTATCTACAATCATTTGGGATCCCAGTCTTAGATTAAAAAGTAATAAGTAACTATAACTTTTGAAGAAGTATCAGTTTTATTTATAAGCATGGTCTTCACTAGTAAATTAAAAAAACTGAACTACTAATCATATCTGCTCATATACATTATGTATATAAATGTGTAAAATATAGTA
>JANHMN010000001.1:17443779-17473078 GCA_030674055.1 Rhabdomys pumilio
GAAATCTACTTTACTCTTCCAATTGCTGAGATGAGTCTACTGGCAGCCATGGAAGCCCTTGAGGAGCCATTTACTTTTGCAGTTTAGTGTGCAGAACAAATTAGTACTTCCCAAAATAATACCAATTAAACCAATGTAAAAAGTTAGTGTCTATGCTCATCTCTTGAGACTAGTTACAGCATCCCTCTATAGGACTGTCACTCAAGAACAATGCTTTTCAGTTTGGCAGAGTTGTGAGACATTTCTTCTGTGCAACCAATCCTTCCTTTGCTAGATGCCTTCTGTTATCACTTCTTCTTAAACATACTTCACTATTGTTTGACAATTTCATACATTTGTATAATGAAATTTAGTCATTTAACTCTGTACTCCCACTCTCCCATCATCTCCTTATCCTATAGAAATGCTTCTTTGCAGGTTTTATTTTTGTACTTCCCTTCTTGTCTGGTGTGTGATCCAATTCCCTGAATGTAGATGAGAGGCTATTTACTGAAGCAGACTATTTTACAGTGGCTACACCACTGACAAAAGTGACACCACCCTCTCCCAACAACTTTAAATTGCCACTAATCCTCCTACATTTATTTGTGCTTCTGTTACTGGACACATGTTTGTACACATATACACATATTTTATTTTATAACAAGTAGAAATTACATATTTGGTATGCTGCCAAATATTGTTTATATATTAATTTATTAATATTTCATACATAATATTTGTACACACAGTTTTAACACCACATATGGGAAAATTAGAATGACATGTAGAAGAGTAATGTGTGAGCTTGTTAACCATTCTATACTTTCAAATTAAATAAACAGCATTACCGGGTAACTGCTGTATGAGATAAGCTTTCATTTTATGGTGGAAAAATCAGGAAAGTTAACTAGGATTTCTGAGTGCTACAAAAGAAATAAATGACTTCGGTTTTCACAGACAGTGGTAGTAGTCACAGAAGACTGAATGTAGATTATTTTTTTTACTACACAGTCATGAAGAATGCAAATGTTATATCTGCCTACTTTCAGCATTCTTCATTCCTTTATGTACACGCAAATTATAAGTAGTCAATTTTCTTTTTTCTAAAGTGTTTCTTTGAGCCTTTCCTTTAGCGAGAATCTGACAGTAACAAATCCTCTCAATTCATCTTTCAAATTGTCTGGATTTTGCTTTGATATCTAAAACTTATGTTTGCTGGGTATAAAATTCAAATTGCTACTTTTTGTGTATTAAGGAGTTTTTCCATTAAGTTCTATCATGCAACAATTCTTACCTTTGCTCTTTGTATGATTGATGTTCTTTTAATGACTCACTTACCTAAGAATTTTATCTTCGTTACTGATTATCAGGAGTTAAGGGAAGAGCCCAGTTTCCCATGTCTCTGTCTTGCAGATTAGGTTGTTTGAGCATCTTAGATCTCTTTAGCTTTTATTATAAGAGGAAAACCTTGGCAATTATTCTCTTTAAAAGTTTTTATGTCTACAAGCATAATTTTCTTTAGGGCACAAGGTGATGCTCATCTTGGTTATCTTTAGTCATTTTTAGTGCCTGTGTAACTCACTTTGGGCAATTTTTTCCTGCTGTATTTATTGTGTTTGAATTTTTTCCTGCAGAGTCTAATTTACAGTTAATTTCATCCAGTGATGATGCCTTCATTTCATTTATATTTTTCATCCCTACAAGTTCCATCTGGCATTTATTTTATCTTCCAGCTTTCTTTTCTCATTATGTTTGTTTTCCTTTCCACCCATGAACATATTGAGCATACTTATAATAGTTATTTTAACATCCAAGCTTGCTAATTTAATCATTACTGTCATTTCTGGATGTATTTTTATTGATAGAGAGTCTCTGGGTTGTGGCTCACATTTACATCTGGTCATGAAGAAATGAAATTCTTTTAGAATTAGCACTGATTACCCAGAAAAGAGAGAATATGTGCTGGGTTTAGGAAATGCATTATTAGACTGAAGGAATTTACAGCATCAAAGCTGTTAATCCTGCTCTAGTTACAATTATAATAAATTAAAATTATAAAACACTTGAGAAAATCTAGAAAATTAAAGAGATATTAAAATGCAAATTCAGAACTGAAAGTACAAAATATAAGTGTTACAAATATACAAGAAAGTTTTGATGCCCATCACATTCAAACCAGATGCCCACAGGTGCTAGAAGAGGGCATCAAAACTCCAGAATTGTAGTGACAAGTGTTTGTGATACCCACATGTGTTCTAGAAACTAAGCCAAGGTCTTCTGCAGGTACAGTGAGTGTCCTTAACTATACAGCCATCTCTCCAGTGCTGATTCTGTTTATTTTAAAAGTTGAGCCCCAGGAGAGAACTCAGTGGGTAAAAGTGCTTGTTAACTAAATCTGTCCAGCTGTGTTTCATCCCCCAAACAAAATGGTAGAACGAGAGAAAAAGTTGTTCTTTAATATTCACAAGTATGTTGTATTGTGACTTCTTGAATATACATTTATACACAAATAAACATACAGTCCACATGAAAAGAAAAACTTGAGTACTATTGAATTACTATCAAGAGTAAATATCTCTTAATAGATATATAGAAATATACACTAGTAGAGAATTATGTGGAACTAAAGATTAAAGGAGAGGTTTAACATTTTTAATTATGTATTTCACAAAATATGTGCTAAAAGAAGAAATTGATGAGAATAAGTACTTGTGTGCTCATAGTACATAATTCTTATGGTATTATCTTAAACAATGTTATTAATGCTTTTCATATATATATATTTCTAAAAAATAAATGGTAACATGTCCAGAAACAATCTGAGATTTTAATAAGTACTTACTTAAAAAAATACAATGAAGTAGAATGGAAGTCATGCAATAAATAATGAGAAATATATTTGTTTCCTGGAAAAATCATACAGTTAAAAACAGTAGTATTAGTAGAATTATTTCAGAAGGACTATGTCAGAATTTAGAAAGATTAATCATAGCTAAAATTACAAATACATTTATAAAATAAATACTAAATAGTTTATATTATTTTTCATAGTACTTAAAATTTTATAACATGCTGTAAAATTTACATACTTGTGGAGATCTTTTGGAATTTGACATTAGACCAGGACAAGAAAATCGGATTCACTCAGGAACCTGATAATAGTCCAGGACACTGAAGTAAGCTCAAGCAAGAATATGATTTTGAGCTAGGACAAAGAAGTAGGCTTCAGGCTAGAATATGACTTTGGGCTAGGACAGGGAAGTAGGCTCAGATATCTTGGTCATTCTGATAAGCCCCTAGAAACAGTGATCACAGGACTTTGTTTATTGCCTTGCTCGTTCCTTGACTATTTGTGTTTATTGTCTTGCTTGTTTCTTAACCTAGAACTGACCTTATTACTTGTATGTAATTAAAATGGTATAAAAGCAGATTGGAGAAAAAAATAAATGTGTCTCAGCCTCAGAACTGTCTGGGGTCATGCTACAGTGTAGTCTAATTGTCTTTTTCTGTTTAATCCTCTCTCCTTCCCTGGAGAGCCTGTCCACTGACTGAGCTGGGTTGGTCACATATAGAATTTAATAGTTATCCTATATCTTCATTTCTTTGAATATAAAATTTATGAAATATTTAATTACTTACTTGTATACTCATAGCACTTAATTCTTATGGTATTATTTGAAACAGGGTTATTATGCTTTTCATATATTTATATTTCTAAATACTTATTTGTTTAGTCATAGTGTTTGATTGTGTAAGTGTGTATGTAAGAGAAAGGGAGGGGCATGGAGAAGGAGAAAGAGTGTGTGTATGTGTGTAGATGCAAGTATGTAGAGTGGATGCATGCACATGGATATGTAGAGGCTAGAGAACAACCTCGAGTATCATTTTCTTTAGCTGCTGTTCATCTTGTTTTATGCAACAGAGGAGTGGTGCTCACCAGTTTAGAGAGGCTGGCTCAGCAGAGAGCCCAAGAAATTCACTGTCTACTTTCCCCATGCCAGGCTTGTAAGTGGATAGCACAGTGCTTTGTTCTTTATGTGGATGCTGAGATCAAACTCAGTTTCCTGTGAGTTTGCAGCAACTACTTTTACTGAATAAAACCATCTCCCTTGTTCTGTTTCTTCCGTTGTTTTGGAACCAAGTGTTAGAAACAAGAGAAAAGAAAGAAAAATCAGCAAAGAACATATCACTTGAAAGGCAAAAAAGATGGAAATTAAGATGAAAAAATGAAACGAGCTGACAAAGCATAGATTTAGGCTAGTCATTTTCAGTCTGGTGACTCAAACATTGCTGTTCAAGTTTAGTGGTGTTGTATCAAAATGATATTAAAAACCAAAGTAGTGATCTGGTGCACATACAAACTGACAGCATAATAAAAGAACCAAGAAGACTTAGAAGTAGGAACAAACATAGCCATCCAGTTGAAGAACTGTAGCTCTGGTGAGCTGTCTGATTGGAAGCAGTGCTTTTGCTTATCAAAAATCTACTCAATGTATCAACTGTTAATTTTTTCCTTTCTTTCTTTCCTTCCTTCCTTCCTTCCTTCCTTCCTTCCTTCCTTCCTTCCTTCCTTCCTTCCTTTCTTCCTTATTTCTTTGCATTTCTCTTTTCATTCCTAATCATCAACTCTCACTTCCTTTGTCCTTTCCTCCTTTTTTCATCCCTCATTTTTTGTCTTCCTCTTTCTTCTGTGTCTTTGAATCATGAGTATATCATTGTTGTGATGGCTGAACAGAAGAAATATCTTCAGAAGCTTCCATCTTGTAGAAACATACACTGTACCACTGTACTAACAATGCTACTAACTGTTACAGGCAGTTGTGTTGAAAATAGACATGGATTTATTTTATCCAGCTTCCATGGTATTAGGACATATTTTGTATTTTAATGGAGATGTGCCTTCTTTGTAAGTTATCATTTATAATTTATCATGTGTTCTTCAGTAAAAAGAAGTGTCTGCATTTGTTCTATGGTCAATGGCTTGCCTCAAAGAGCTAACATTTTACACGCCAAACATTTTGAAAAACTTTTGATGCAACTAACCTGGTGTTTTCCTATAATAGTTTTCAGGCTCAGAGTAGAATTGGAAATATACTGGAATGTTTTAAAACCTCAAGAGATTTTGCTATTTATATCTTAAGAAATATTTTTTTATATATACAGGCACAAATTTAAGAATAAATATTTGTTGAAAGGAAACTAAAAAGCTGACCTGTTAACTTTCAAGAAAAAGCATTCCATGATAATTAACAGAAGCCTGTGCTGTAAATCTTAAAATAATTTATCATTTTTAGAAGAAAGGCTTGTCAGATCCACTCCCTATAAAACTGATAGCAGAAGACATAGGTTCTGGTTTGTGAATGGATTTGTAAGCTAAATACATCATTTACTTGGCTTGCATGACATCTGAGGGAACATCTCACTTTCAGAATGTATTTGACCCACCCATGCAAGAGCTAGCTGCCAATATGGCGAACATCTCTGGAGGGTTGTAGAGAACCACAGTATTGCTATCTGTAACTCTACCAACCACAGCTTGTTGTGTTAATGTTTCAATTGGGTTACGTATATTTCCCCTTCTGAGAAAGGAATACTGTATGTACTACATAGGTGGATATTAGCAGTAACTTAGAGCTGTTGGCATAACAGTACTAACATAAAAGCTAGTAAATGGCAGAAATCACACTTGTTTGAGAAACTCACCACATTAAAAAAAATAATAATAACTCTTACTTATGATGGCTCCAAGAGTAACCTGACCAGGACATTCTTGTTTTCTAAGTGACCTGGAACCAAGTGAATAATGCTTACAATTGCTTTATTCTCAGATCTTCTCTTGAATGAGCAATTTGAAGTATATGTCCAATTTTTCTAGGCTTTATAGTACTAACTCAAATTGCTTTAAAATTAATACTTCCAGAATAACAAAATGGCAAGTTTGAACTCTGGGTAAAGAAACTTTATTTACATTAGCTTTAATGCCAGACTACTCTTAGCATTTGTTCCTCTCCAAAGCGATCCACTTTTGATGAAACATAATATTATCATCCTGTCTTTGAGCCCCACATGTTGGCTTTGTCTAGCATCTATTATCTCTGACTCAGAATATGAGTATTTAATATCCATTTCCAGACATAGGCCCCGCTGAGCCTTAGTCAGTAGTTGTTTCAAATGCATGTCATATCTTACTTAGTTACAAGAATTCTCCTGGGATCTTTTCATCTCAAGGCCTGACATATGCTTAAAGTTATGTCATGCTCAGCCATCATCAGAGAAATCTCTTCTTGCAAGAGATGAGAACAAATGCAGAGATGCACACCTGGACAAAGTAGAGAGGGTAAGATGCCTTGGAACACTCAGTCTTAAGTAAGTAGAATGTCTCAGTCAAATACCTCACCTCAGAAAGAAAGATTGTAAGAGCTCATGGGGTGGTAGACACCATGGAAACAAGGCTTTCTAGTCACAACAGTACTGATTCACATATCACATCACAGAGACTGTTGCAGGTTGCACAGTTCATACAAGTATCTATGTCAGCTGGAATCTCAGTGTCGAGATGGGAAGTGGACACAAGTTCCCATCTGTAACCTAGAAGCTATCTACATTTGATAACCACTCATAAATGAAGAAGCAGTTTTCTCCAGGAGCCTAACTGGGTATACATATTAGACCCTGCAATAGATGGCTGTTACAGGATGAACTTAATAGTACCTGTGGAGGCATTTTAACTCATAATAATTTTCCTGGATCTTTAATTTTTTCTTTCCAAGTTTTTTTCTTCTATATCACATGTTTTGATTTGGTATATTTATGGGATTCTAATTTTTGCAAATGTGTGTCTCTACTTGTGTATATGTTTCTTGTGCTTTTGATTTGGAATTTTTTGTTTGTTTTGTTTTATTCAGGTTTGTTTATTTTATATTTATTATTATTAAATTATTATTAAGTTATTATTTATAGGGTTGTATGTTTTTTAATGAGAGAATATGAAAGGGTCTGCATTAGGATGAATGAGGAAGTAGGAAGACTTAATTAAATATATTGCATGAAAAATTCTATTTTCAATAAATGGAAAAAAACAAAATTAAATACTTATTTTATGTCTGAGAAAGGAAAAAGTTTTTTCTACTACAAAATAAGATTTTGACTCAGTAGCTAGTGCAATAATCTTGCAGATATAAGGGCAGATAATTTGAAAACAAAGCTGACAAGAAAAGCAAAGAAAAATATCTGTTTCTCTTTTTCTGGGAAGACAGGAGAAAGTTCTTTGTTCATATATCCAGCTATATATATGAATATAATTAGCACCATTGACTTTCTGTTGGTTTAATTCAGAATTGCTTCATAGGCTCAAAAGTTGAATACTTAGTTTCCCTTGTCAAACTTTTTAGAAAGATTAGAAAGACTTGAAATGTGTGGCCTTGGGGAAGGTTTGACAAAAGGGTAGGCTTTGAGGTTTCAAAGTTCTGGTGCCATTTCCAATGTCTACTTTCTGTCTCCTACTTGTGGGTCAAGATGTGAGCTCCAAACTCTTCCCATCAGTGTTCCTTTGCTTCTCCAACTTGTAGGCTAACCTCTGAAACTATAAGCCGAATTAAAAGTTTTTTTTTTAAGATAAATTTCCCTACTATACAAAAGATAAAGTCTTAGTGCTTTCATCTAATTATTAAATAAGGTTATTTATATAAATTCCCAAAGCTGGTGTTAGAAATAGTTCAAATTTCAGAATACACTTATTTTCTTAATGTATCTGAGTTAATTCTGTCATGTGGAATCTTTATACAAATGTACAAGATTATAGAATTTTCAATATTACATTAATCACATTGCTCTTAAAAGTCAAACAGTTTGGGTTTTTTTATTATTTTTTAATTTTTTTTTAATTTTAGATATGGCAGTATCATTGCTTCTGAGCTTTTTGACTGATATCAAGTGTAGGCAGGACAGAATATATCCTCATAGCATAAGTATACCTCTCTTGGGTATATAACCAAAATATGCCCTACCATATCACAGGGCGGTGTGCTCCACTATGTTTATAGATTCCTTATTGGTGGTAGCCAGAAGCTAGAAACAACCTAGATGTCCAAGAACAGAGGAATGGATACAGAAAATGTGGTTAATTTACACAATGAAATACTACTCAGCTATTAAGAATGAGGACATCATGTGTTTTGTAGACAAATGAATGGAACTAGAAAATATCCTAAGTGAGGTAACTCAGATCCAAAAGTACATGCATGGTATGTATGCACTAATAAGTGGGTACTAGCCAAAAAGTGCAGAATACCCAAGCTACATTCCACAGAACTCAAGAAGATTGATAAGCCTAAGGACCCAAGAGAGGTGGTCAAAAATGAGCAGATGAGTCTAGTATATAAAGGACTGATATCTCTGGACTGCCACTGTTGTGATAAAACACTGTGACCAAAAATGGGAATATATTTTGAGTTTTCAGCTCATAGTTCCACATCATCATCCATCATTGAGGAAGTCAGGGAAGAAACTCATGACAGAAACCTGAAGGCAAGAACTACTGCCAAGGCCATGGAGGAGAGCTTTTAACTTGCTCAGTCTATTTTTGATAGCACTGATAACCGCTATCCCAGAGTGGTACCTCCCACAGTAAGCTGGGCTCTCTAACATCAGTCACCAATCAAGGAAAAACACCACAGCTTCCTCCACAGATCACATTTTCTCGGTTTAGGGTACTTTTTCCCCTAGAACTCTGGATTGTGTCAAGTTGAAACAATACTAACCAGCTAGTCACTTAGAACTGGAATCACGAGGTGTCTGATGAAAGGTCATGTAGTTACAGATGCAGCTACTCTGAGGGAGTCTACATTTCTTCCATTTATTTAGCTTTCATCATCAAGAACATCTTCTGTCCTGTATCCTTTACTGTAACACCAAGCTTCTGGACTTTATAACTCTTCTAAGTAATTATTTCAGGAACAAATTGCAATTTGTGGTATTATCACATATACTAAGCTTAGTATTGGGATATAGCAATGAATATATCTATAAACCTGGTTTTGTTAATCTCTCATGGATGGTTTGCAACACATGTGTAAAGTAATAAGAAGCTGTGGTTTCTGAATATATGAACTTTGAAGTTTTCAAAAATTAGGCACTACATCTACATTTCCCTTTTTACAACATTACATACAGAGGGATAAAATTCCAACATCTAAAGAAAAGATTATGAATTTGATATTCAAAGATTGATTGAAATCTCATATTAAATTCATAGCCTCTCCTACAGTTTGGTTCACAGAATGCTTAGCACAAAAGCGGAGTAGGACATTTCATTGTTTCAACTTCTGCAAATGAAAATCAAGCTAAGGCCGCACATAAACTAAAGGAATGTGTCAGCAGGAGGAAGGAGAGGGTTTGTGAACATCTTCCTACCTCATACTCTAGAGGAGTCTGGAATCTAGCAGGGGACCAGCAGCTTTATGTTCATGAAGACATCAGCATTTACCCAAAGACAGAATTGCTGAACTATCACAGCTTTTGCAGCTGTAAATTCAAAACAACAATAATAAAAGAACCCAAGACTCCCTGTTTAGTAACTCAATTTCCTTTATATTGGGGGAAGAAAATCAGAACACCAGAAGACAAAGTCTGCATTGGTTCTGTGCTACTTTAACAGGATACCTGACAATGCTGGTGTGGAATGATAATAACATACCAAGATCTACCACAGTAAATTCATGAGCTAATAGCAAGTCTTCAGAAATGTTAATTTTCAGAAGAAGAGCAGGGTTCTTTTAGTTTTAGGGAAATAATGATAGGTAATCTGTTCTGATTTCATACATACAAGGTAGGGTATCCGACGTCCCTGAACTTCCATTGGAAATGAGCTCCCATTTGGACTGTCAGTGTCCAACTTATGTAGATGAAACCTGCTGAAAGATAAGAAAATGGATTGAGGATTTTGCCAGCGGGGAGGCAGTGAGAGAAAGGAATTACCTGATTATACATTCAGGGATGACAAGTAAGCCTTCCAAAGTTCAGAGTTTCAGCTCTGATAGCCATCTCTACGTTTAGTTGAATATCTGAACATTCAGGAGTACCTTCTGTTTTTAGATAACTGTTGAAAGTCTTTCAAGACAAGTGGGGTTCTCTCATTATTCCTTTTTCTTCCATTCTTCTACTTGAGAACACGGGGCCACAAAATGGTCTACTGCTCGTGCAGTTCTCCTTTCCTGAATATTTTGTTAATTGTTGTTATTATTAGGACTTCTTAAATATAATGAATGGTTGCAAGGTTGTCCGTGCCTTTGATATTATAATGTGATGTTATCTATATGTGGTTTGAGTAGCATTACAACTATCTTGAGATAGAGGTAGCTGGCAGACTGCAGATTGAGCACAGCTTAAAGAAATAACATTACTTCTAAAACTTATTGTAAATCCAAGGTATCTAGAATCATCACACAAAGATAAGATGGGAGTCACAGTAAGATTATATCAATTTTATTATTTAATTTCTTGAGATGTTTTAAATTGTTCTACTGGTTTTGAAATTTCCAGAAAACATGTGAGTATTTAATCTACTTTTCATCTCTAAACTAGGTGCTTGGTTCCAGTTCCTAACTGTAGTTGAAAAATAGACTTTCACTATTGAAGTTTGACAGTACGAATTAATTTTCACATCACAGGCTACATAATTCTAATGACTGCCAAACATTCAGTTTTAGTTGCTGTCTATAATTGGCACAAGATTTGGTATATCAAAAATGAACAAAAGCACCAGATAAACAAAGCAAAACAGAATTCAGACACACACTCTACACACAAAACAATTGTGTTGAAAATAGGGCCAATTCTGCTTGCTGCCAAAGCTAACAATTATCTGTGGTTGTTGTACAAAGTGTGAGAAGCTGGCCCGGGACAGCAGGACCACGGCAAGCATATTAGCAGTAGAGATGACCATGGCTCAACACAAATGGACATTTGGATAGTCTGGAAAGCATGATCTTAGGAAATTCCCGTGTCCATTAAATTGGGAAGATTGTACTTCACTTTTATTCTTGAGATTATTTTATCAGCATTTCTTAAGTTGTTAACTCAATATTCAATATCAATATTCAAATATCTTAAGTTTCTTCGTTTCAAGAGAATGTACACTTATTCATAAATGAAAACATAATACTTGTGCATATATAGAAATAATCATGTTCAATCTGTACTCTTATTAACCATGTAAAATCATCAGCCAGATGAGTAATTTCCTCACCACAGAAACAAAACAAAATATAATCTGATCAGTTGCTTTGTCTGCCATGCGAAGATCAAAATTCTATTCATAGGAGCTATGTTATAGATTAATATTTTAGAAAGGTTAAAATATGTGAGCATTAGGTTAAAAGAGATTTCAATGAAAATGCCGAGCCTGTATGAAGTGAAGATATCATCTGGTCTTTTGAGCATTTGTTTTATAAAAAGAAGCACACTCAGCTTGCTGCACCATCTTCCTGGTCTTTCCTGATTTACTTTGCTTGTTTCACTCTGTTTTGCATAAGCAGCTGAGACTCAGAGCAGGAAGAAAGAGAGATGAAAGTCTAGTGGAACTCGTGCATTAATAGAACCAAAACATATGACAGATGTCCACAAGCCATACTGCTTATGAAGAACATTGAGTAGGTGACCGTATAGTTTTCAAATATAAAACAAGTTTGTAGGCATAAAAAATAAGTTTACCTTTAAGTTACCAAACTAACTCAATGTTAATTTCAATATTAGTTCGAAGAGATAAAACTATATTTTAAAAAAGCACACAGTTACATTCATTAACTCACAGCAGCTTTGGCTGTATAAGATTAAATCAATCAAAGTCCTAACATGGTGGGAGGGGCTTATAAGGCTAAGAAACTGTTAAGATTTGGTGAACTCTATAGAAAGCAGCACTTATTTTCTTCATAGATATAACCCTGGTAGGATTCCCATGCTCTATCAGGTGAGCCCGCATTCATGCAAATATCAGCAGCAACAATTTGACCATGGTTTTAAAAAGAATAAAGAGAGAGTAAGCACATGAAGTTGGGAAGACAGTGAGCAGTGTGGGATAGATCTGGAAATAGCTGGAAGAGAAAGACTAGGACTTGGTTCGATCAAAATATATTTTTGTATAAAATTCACAAATGATAAATAAAAATTTTTTATAAAATTAATATAATATGGTGTCAAGAACTGAAATGATCATGCATTTAAATTTAGGTATAATTAGTTCATTGCTATAGGATGATTAGATGATGTGTATAAAAACCTTTATTAAAAATATACGTATATATGCTCCTGAATTCGATTTCTAAAATTAATTCTATGACAATTATTATGGTTTGTGGAAATTTTAGGTGTGTTTATGAATGCAGAATTTATAGTACAGCAACTAAACAAAAGATATAGTTGTGCAACAATCAGATTTATTAAACATATTTTACTACATTAATGCTGTAAAATGACAAAAATTCTTTACAGTAATAGAGTTATATTTCCTAATAATAATCAGAAAATGTAAAGGAAGAATAATAGTGTTTAATTTAATATATATTTTACCATAATTGTATCTTTATTTGTGCCTCAAAGTTTTGGAATTAATAGGTTTGGCTGGCTAACAGGTAAATCACTTGCCAAGGAAGCATGGAAACTGAGCTCACATCCCCAGAACTCACTTAAAAGCTGAGAAGGCATGGTGGCCTCCATATAATCCCAAAACTCACAATGTGGAGAAAGGGGTTCCCCAGAGCAAAGTGGATAGCTATCCTAGATGAATTGGCATGCGCTAGATCATAGTTTCTCAACCTGTGATCTAGAACACCCTTTGGGTTTGCATACAAGATATCACACACATCAGATATTATGTTACATTTATAACAGTAACAAAATACAGTAATGAAGTGGCAACAGAATAATTTTGTTGTTGGGGTCCCGACAACATAAGGAGCTGTATTAAGTGGTCTGAGTGTCAAAAAAGTTGAGAATCACTGCTCTAGATTCCAGTGAGAACTCCTGAGTATTTATATAAAGTAACAAGCAATTGAGTAATTTACTCAGCATCAGCTTCTGACCATTTATGCACACCGAAAAACTAATTTAATGGATATACATTATTTTCTAATGGAACAGTGGTTAATTTATTTAGATGCTATGCTCACCTAATGACATATTTTATTTATTCCATATTATCAATATTTTAAATAGAGAAAAGAGAGAATATGTATTTCTTTTCATGAAGGTATGGAAATGAGTCTATTTACATTCAAGTCAACATCTCTGTATTTGGATTCTAGTATCATATCAGATCTCATCAATTCTCTGAAAAATTTTGACCACTTGCATGCTTGTAGACAAAAATTTATCACCTTTCAAATGACATATTCTTTTAGGAAGCCTTGTAAGATTTCTTTATTCAAAATTATTACTTCTCATATTGGCCTATGTGGACAACAAAATTTTCTAACATCACAAAGGAAACAAGTGCAGTTTGTACTATCTAATTTATCATGTTTGTATGTATATATGTATTTACTTATCACCTATCTATTATCTATCTATCTATCATCTATTATATCTCTCTTTATGTGTGTATATGTATGTACATGTATATGTATGAGCAATGATCTATTTATCTAACTATTATCTATCTATCTATATACTTATTATCTACTAATATATCAATAATCAATCTTTAAAATCTATCTATTCATTAATCAATTGGTCATCTTTCTTTTTTCCTTTTCTTTCTTTTTCTACCTACTATTTGATCTATCAATGTATTTCTAGTCATTATCTATGTATGTATCTATGTATGTATGTATGTATGTATGTATCTATCTATCTATCTATCTATCTATCTATCTATCTATCTATTTATCTACCCACTATGTGTATATTACCTACTATCTCTTATATATCCATCCATCAAACTAGCAATTTTATATCTATTGTTTTTAACTTCTCACTTTACCATTCTGAATTTTCTTCTTTTCTTTAAATTAGATCCTAAATATGTCAGATGAGGCATAAAATATGTATGTATTCCAGAGTGGATCTCCAGATGTATCAGTGTGGTACTAAAAGGAATTATCTTTATTCTATTAACAGTTAAGTAATCTCCGTTTTTAGTGGCAATTTGAGAGAAAAGTTTTTCTAGCAGAACAGCCTCTACTGTAGTTGGTGGGGTGGTGGGTATGAGAGTATTTCTAGTCAACTGGAAGAGAAAGGGCATCTTGCATCTGGACTTAATGCTTACTTTCTGTTTAGGGTAGTAGTATTCATGCATACATATGCAAAAATTTCTGCAGATAACTTGACATGAGAAAGGAGTAAATTGGAAAGTTGGTAACAGAGTTCTAATGAAGAAATCTTTGAAGAAATGACTCTATGCAAACATTTGTTAATAGAGTAAAGGAAAATAAATGAGGAATAAGAGTCAATGTGCTAAGCACCAAATAAATATTTTATAGACCTTATATTCCATGCACTTACATTAAAGGAGTGTGTGTGTGTGTCTGTGTGTGTGTCTGTGTGTGTGTGTGTGTGTGTGTGTGTGTGTGTGCGTGTGATGGACTACTGAAGAACCTTCTAGCTTTGGACACCTGGGAAAGTCAGGGGATGATTTATTCCCAATAATTTGTATGAGTACTTGAACAAAACAAGTCTGAAACTCCCTCATAACGTTCTAGTCTTGTCTTCTCTTACCTGACCTTATACAGAGGGTTAAATGTGGAGCGACATTAAGGCCTTGTACTGCACTTTTTTTTTTACTTCTGGTCACAAGTCACTGGTTATTCACAGAGGAAAAGCAATGGAAAATTTTAATTTGTTTCTAAGAAGTTTTTTTTTCCTAATGTAGATCTGAGTGAATTCATGAAAATTGAAAATAAACCATGTTATAAGATTCTTTTCAATTGGAAAATTACTGAAGTTACTTGAATAAGCCAAAACTGTATCCACTGCAAGTAAACATATAATAAAACCTATATCAAGTTGGTTGTAGGAAAAATTGATGTATTTTTTGGGTTTTATTCCTAATTGAAATTCATACAATATGGTAATATATATGAATTTATACATATATAAACTCTATACATGCACATGTATGCAAACACATATGTGGGCACATACATTATATATGTAATATATATGTATATATAATTATTAAATATGTTATAATATATTGTATTACATATATAATGTTTTTAACTACTTAATACAACCTGTCTATTCTGTATAATGTTACTTTTATGGATATTTTCAGAGTTGATCATTTGGTTTGGAGAACTGACTGGTGTGCTCTTTCCTGAAGACTAATTTTTACCCTAAGCATTCCTTAGATTCCTGTATTTCTTTGTCTATGTTTATGGCCTCTTGGCTTTTCCCCACATCGACTTTACCATGTTTATTGGTATCGTTCTCATTCATATACTGTTTAGACAACCAGATTTATTTAAGTTATTCCCTTTGAAAAATGAAGGTAGTATTTATATTTTCCCATTGCATAAAAAGTTTTCCCAATCATTCTCCTTAAAAAGCAAAATTCATTCACTTACCCAACTGCTCTAAAGATACTTAGTATCTCTTTTCTGAAATGAAAACAAATCTTGAGGAAAGCATGCTGAAATGTCTTTACAAATTCATTTATTCGGAACACAAGTGCAAATGGCATATAGAGTAATCTTATTGTATTTATCATATGATAAAAGCCATGTGTCCTGAAAACTATGACCTATATACCCTCTTATCTTCCAGTTAATAGAATTACTATTTTACTTCAAAGATTATTTTTATGTTTATTTAACTGAAACAAATTCAGCACTGAACTTGACTTTAGTGTTTCCTGACTCACAGGCATTTGAATTAGTGACCAGCTTCTCCTGCTTGCACATCTTCTTCATATATTAGTGGATGTAATTATGTAATACAAGTTTGATGAAGGAAAATTGACTCTTTACATGCATTTAAATTTCAGGTTTAATTATTAACTAGTGTGGGAAAAGAAACTATAGTGATCCAGAGCCTATACATTCATTTCAAACTATATTATATTAATTACTCTTTAAATGACATGTATAATTAAAACCCTCAAAATAAATCACAAAGAACAGAATAAAAACTAACTTATTTCATGCTGCATATGACTTTATGAAGCATCAAACACATTAATCCATAAATAAGTTTGCATTTGAATAATTATTTATTCTTTCAAATATTTATTGAGCTTTGTAAATATGTGGTAGGGTAATAAACATGAGTATGGCCATCTCAAATGACATGTTTCATATAAGCCTTAACGCAAAATGTGAACATGGTTTGAGTCCTTCATGGTAACCAAGAATTGCATCGATCATAGGGTAGAAAAGAATAAGTCCATGCTGACTTCACCTTCACTGTAAAATTAGCAAATAAGCAACACATAACAAAAAGTATAGAAGGACTGATTTACATAAAGAAATTCAGATATTATGATAGAGACTCCAACAAATGAATCATAAGAAAATGATAGCTATTTCAGACACAGGAAATGGACAGAAATGGGGCATTAGAATATTATCTAAATACTGAAAGCTCTCTTTTTCAGCTATCTCCTTCACCCTCAGAATATTCAATAGGAAATCAATATTTAGCAACAGAATTTTTCAGATGTGCAGCTCCCACACATAAGAGGAATTCTTCCATATCTCAGGTTTGTACAGGGGTTTGGTATGATTCTACAACATCATCTGTCTTTCAACTACTCTGATGTTCCAACATAGTATCTCTTTTGTAGAGAATAAAGTGTAAACCTATATATTTTTCTCCATTACCCATCTGAAGGAGCTTTGATCTAATATGTTTTTTACTTCCTCTCAACAGTAATTCTCATCCTTTTTCAATCTAAAGGTCAGATTTCACCATAAAGAAATAGTCTACTTTCTCCACATCTTCGCTAACATGTGTTGTCACATGAGGTTTGACTTTAGTCATTCTTATTGGTGTCAGGTTTGGAATCTCAGGGTTGTTCTGATTTGCATTTTCCTGATGACTAAGGACTTTGTACATTTCTTTAAGTGCTTCTCAGCCATTTGAGATTCCTCTGTCATGAATTGTCTGTTTAGTTCTATACATCATTTTTTGATTGGCTTGTTTGGTTTCTCAGTGGTTAGCTTCTTGAGGTTTTTTTTTTTATATATTTTGGATATTAGCCCTCTATCAGATGTAGGGTTAGTGAAGACTTTTTCTCAATCTATAGGCTGACAATTTGTCCTATTGGCTATGTTCTTTGCCTTCAGAAGCTTTCTAGTTTCATGAGTTCCTACTTATGAATTCTGACCTTAAAGTCAGTCTGAGCCAGTGGAGTTGTTAAGTGACCTTTAAGAGGCTTAGAAGCTGGGAATGATGGTATATACTAATGAGCCCAGCATTTGGGAGGTAGAGGCAGGAGGATTAAGAGTTATAGGCTATGTAGTGATTTCAAGGCTAGCATAGGCTATATAAAGCCCTAACTTAAAACAATGACAAAAGAGACTTAGGAAAACTAGAAAAACATAAAATCAATGTCTTATATCATTTAGATTTAGATGATACTAATGTCTTTATTAAAAAGGGAAACATAATTACACTTTCATTCATGTAGCAGAAGACTAAATTTCTAATGAGCAAATAAAAGACTGACTGGAAGTTTAGCTACACTGTAGTGCATTTATTCTTTTTAATTTATTTATTTGCTTATTTAACATGGTGATAAAATCCATTGATCTATTCTGTAGGATGTCAAAGATAAAGATGTCCCCATGAAAGCTTGGATATTATTCTAGAAAGTTCTTCTAATATCCAGTGCTATCCTATTCTCACATTCATGATTTGTTGTTTGAGTTATTATTTTAATTTGTGTTTCCTTGAGGGCACTGGTCCATGGGTAATCCTGACAGAGAACATTGTTTTCTCTGCAGATCCTCTCACCTGTGCAGTTATTAAGCTGGGTGCCAGTGCCACATGGTCACACATCTGTCTCAGGGTAGGACAGCCTGCCCTTCTTTTGGTAATATATGTTGTCAGCTGCCATTTCTGTGAGCAATTTTCTTTTTGAAACATCTTTTTTAGAAGCTGCTGTCCTCATTTCTTCACCCTCCCCCCATGGCTTCTCTTTCCAATGTCTAATTTCCCTTGACGTGTTCCTGGACTAAATACTCATAATTAATTAAAGAGAAAGAAAGAATGAAAAAAAGAAAGAAAGAGAAGAAGAAAGAAAGAAAGAAAGAAAGAAAGAAAGAAAGAAAGAAGAGAAAAGAAAAGGAAAGAAAAGATTCTCTGTATTGATTGACACCTTGAAGCCTTAGTTCTTACCTTCCAGGAAGTGTGATGGGGAAGGACCAACATTTCCAGAAGAATTGGATACATCCTAGGCATTCTATTTCTGTTGCTTCAACTTCATGTGAAGACAGCCTTAGAATCCTGTCCAAACATAGCCATAAGGGCTCATAGTCTGTTGGTCTTGATCTTATTTTTTCTCTTCTGTTGCTGTCTGGTTCAAAGGCAGTAATGATTCAGAATTGTTCCTGGTGTTTCTGGGAAGAGCAGGCTCCATAGCTTTATAATTGTACTGAATCTAGGGGTTAGCCCAGAGAATTTCTGGGTATTTTGATGACTCTAAGAACCTGTTTGTTTAAATATTCTTCCACAACATTGAGGAACATTTCAGAAATGTGTGGCATGCTGTTTAAAGGTTTTGTCCAGGCTTCTATCTTTTCCCTAAACACAAGTGTTGACATATAAAAACCTGAAGAGTGTTGGACAAGGGAGATAGCTCAGCCATTGAAATGTTTCACTTCAAAACATGAGGGTGTCAGGGAATATTCTTATGATAGCATGGTAGAGGCCCAGACAGGCGCACCACTGGGGCTAGCTGGACAGCCGGCTAATGGTGATCCCAAGGCCAGGGAGAGACTTTGTCTCAACACAAATAAGACAGATGGCTCCAAAAGAATGGTAGTGTGTTTGTGCAGAAAATCACAGAGAAAGAAGGAAGCAGGGTATGGGAAGAGAAGCAGGGGGAGAGGCAGGCACAGGGAGGAGGCAGTGAGGAAGGGAGGAAAAAGAGAGATATATAAAACTCTAACTTAAGTATGCTTCTCTGCATTCTACTCATTTTTGATATATTGGAAAAGATCATATTTAATGACATCTGCTTCCTTTGCATATTAATCACATCAAGATATATGTCAAGTGCCTTTTGGACTCCTTTGTGATGAGTGAAATCTTCCTTGTGTTTTCATGCAGAAGTTCATCATCTCCAGGCACATAATTCGTGGCTGCATCTTGTGTGTGGCTTGTTCTCCATTAGTAGCCTGACTTAGATGGAGAGTTTTAATTGTCAAGGAGATACAATCTAGAACCACCTGGAGAAAGTCCTCTGAGTAGGTCTGTGAGAGATCATCTTAATTACATTAATTAATGTGTATGGACCACCCCCAGATCCCTTCCAGAGGCAGTACTGTAGTGCCAGGGAAGTGTGAGTGATCCCTCCCAAAACATTCAGAAGCTGATAAGATTCAACTCTCAGCAGAGTCTTTATTCAAACTAGCTTGGGCCACTATAATATGTTTCCTCCTCCTCCTCCTCCTCCTCCTCCTCCTCCTCCTCCTCCTCCTCCTCTTCCTCTTCTTCTTCTTCTTCTTCTTCTTCTTCTTCTTCTTCTTCTTCTTCTTCTTCTTCTTCTTCTTCTTCTTCTTCTTCTTCTATTTTGGCAGGGCTTTACAGATAGCAGCAAGTAGGGTCAAGTTGAGTATGCAAGCATCTAATTGGATTTCTACTATAGCCTTTAGCATAATTGGTTGTTGCTGGGAGTCAACTCATAAAATAAAAACTTAATTTGTTTCCCTCTGCATTGAAGGTCATTAGGTAGTGCCAGGATTGTAGTCTGGGGGTGCAGATTTGTTGGGGAATAACCTGGAGATGCTTGTTGGGGGCTTAGCCTAGAGACTGGAGCTAGGCTTGGGTTTTGTTGGGGGTGTGACAATAAAACCATACTAAATACCCGCCTGCTGGTTTGTCTGTATTCAAGATCTCTAAAACAGAGGATGAATTGAAAAATTTGGCCACTCACTGCACCCTGAGTTTTTGGATTCTGCATTTAATAAAAATTAGTCAATAAGTTAAGAGTCTTACTTGATCACTCTTTGTGTTCTGATGTGTGATCCACCGCTTCAAGCACAGCCTGTTCTGACTTCCCCACATGAGAGACTATAATCTGGAACTGTATGGTTAAAGAAGTCCTCTGTCCTTTAGGTTGATGTTCTTTGTGTGTTAATCTCACAGTAACAATAAAAAAAATAAGATACCAACTAAACCTATTATGTCTTTGTCAAAAGTTTTTGTGTTAACTCAACATAAGTAAGAATATTCTCTTTCAAGTTCTTGTTGATACAAAACCCACATGAGAAATTAATGTTTTTAGGTTGTTACAATTAGAACACAACCTTAAAGTTTTTCTGTTTAATAATAGGAACTACCGTTGATAACTGTATACACAGCATTCTTGTGGAAATAGATGCTTTTAAAAAAAACAATATATTCTGCTTCTAGAAATAATAAAGGATGTTCAGGCAATGGCTGGTGTCCCTTTTAGAGGTGCTATGCCAATGTAAGACAATAAGTAGATAAGGAGGCATTCTACTAGAACCAGGTAACTATTTGAGGGTTTATGAAACTCTGACCTATAATGATTATAATATTTGTTGAAATTGTGAAATGATTAAGGTCCAGATCTGAAGGTTAATCATCATGATTAACAGGCTTGGAAGGTGCCATCAAGCAGCGTTCCTTATATAAACTTGAACATTTATGAACCGAACTGCAGTCATTTTCCCATGGGAGAAAATTTATAAGTTTGCTTTGGGCAGTGCTGGGACATTTCTAAAGACTTCTTTTCTTTTTTCTTTACAACCTACAGCAGTATTTTACACACTATGAAGTCCACAGCTTACTTAACTAGCTATTCAGAATCATAAATATAAGGTTACCTTGGGTTAATTTTCCTTTGTGTCTCTGTGATCTGACAACTTTCCTAGCGCTTCTTAAAATGCACAGTGAGATGGCTGATTCCAGTCAAGGCACATGACCTTTCCTGGAATCCAGTTAGAAATGCAAGAGAACTGAAGAAATCACTGTCAGGTAATGCAGGCAAAGCTTAAGGCCCACTGACCAGTTGAGCAAATGATCACACTGCTCCCTTGTTCCTAGAAATCATTTGCAATGGATATTCTTTCAATTACAGAGGAAAATTAACTACCTCCCAGGAACCAAATTAAGAAGTCCAGCGCAACGAGCTGGGAAGGCCTTTATGGATGGTGTGGTTACCCGATGAGCAGCAATTTCACATCTAATTACAATCGTGTATAATTTATAACTCTCCTTCCCTTCATTCACATTAAAGCACATTGGTAAGGTTTCCAGCTGAAGGCTGGGAGAAGGCACTATGTGACTCAGAATTGTCACATTTCTCTGCTGGGAACAAGGCATTATAATGAATAGCTTTTACTCTGTTCTGGCTTTTACTCTGTTCGAAGAAGACATGTGGCTTATAGCAAGCAACTTCAACAGTGGCCTTGTGGTTTTGAGTACCAAGGTAGACTCTAGGTGACACAGTAAGAATGAAATGACTGTGTGCCATATGTTTATCCACTTCTCATGTACTCCAATTGTATAAGGCATCTTTCTTAATGCTCAAACACATTTGAAATCTTAGAATTGTTTTTGAGGTGTCATAAGACAAGGAAGGGAAAGAATAAAACTAATTTTTTAAGGATGATAACTTACTCAATTACAAATATCTGTGAATTTTCCAGTACAAAAGTCAGTGTCCTTCAAAGCACATGGTTGGATTTTGAATTTGAGACTATTTTTACCATCTTGAGGGATGTGGGAGAGTCAATTGTGTCTTACATTCCAAAAGAATTTGATTACTTCTGACAGTTTGCTTAAACTGTTCTTTAACAAACATCAGTAACATTGGAACTGAAATTTATAGACCATTGCTCTTCCCCTCCACTTTTGGAATCTTTATATTCTTACATTCAAAATCCATTCAGAGCCATTTGCTGCTTTATGTGGAAGACTAGAACAACCTTTTGTTTTCCTTCATTGTATGAGAAGCATGTTTCAAAAACTGAATATGCACTGCTGCTTTAAAATATGAGAATTTAAAATACTTTATCATTCAACAAATGTATTTAGTTCAATTAAAAAATGTGTTTTAATATTTAAGGTGATAACTCTTGGACTTTTAAAAATAAAGAAAAAATAAATAAGGTCCAATATCTTCACACTATTTAGCACTTTACAGGAACTACTGAAATTATACAACACTGAAAATACAAAAAAAAATAATTAAAGAAGTAGATAAACTGGAAAGGAAAGCAAGCATCCTGTAAAAGTCACCCTTCCAGATGTTTAAGCTCTACCTCATATATTCTGAAGAGCTTTACAGTGTCCACATTAAAGGGGTTGGTAGTAAATGACTGCTTAGACAGGGCCTGTGTGCCCTCAAGAATGACTGTGGTTGAGACAACCATTGGCTATAGGGACTGAAATGGAAACTTGTGAGGGAACACGATTTAATGTTGTATATGAAGGAATACACCCTTTCGAATTCACCATTAATGATATTTTGTACAGTCCATGTATTTCACTATGTGGTTCTTTTTCAATCATTACCGACCACTTGGTCTTTTGGAGTGGAGAAAAGGAAAGTGCATTGTTGTTTTCTACTTCTGCTCTCTGATTCCTGTTTCCTATACAGAATGTTTTGTACAATTTTCAGTGCAAACTGATGCATCAATCTCTCTTTGAGTTTCTACAACTCAGTGTCTCATCAGTAAACTCTAGCTTCGAAATCACTTTTTCATACAATCTTTCCTTAATATTTTCATACCTCGGTTAAAGTATTCACAGCATTGGATGTCTTTCCCCCACAGGCTATAATATAATTCATTCATTGTGAGATAAGATTTCCAGCATCTGTTTTCAATCTTACTCAACTGAGTTCCATGAGTACAGCATTTTTACTGAGCACTAGTAAATTCTAGGTCTTGCATATCAACAGAATCAGCAAGCACATACTTTGTGAACCAAAGGGAGAGGCAGAGCTACAACCTCAATGCCAGCCTAGCGTCCATAATGACATAATGACACAAATTGTTTGTCATTAACTTCATATATATACATTCATACATGCTGGTCTGCACAAATAAATACCCTAAATCATCTCTCGAAACATATTTTTGTAATTCTTTCAGTTGTTCAGAGAAGTCTGCTTTCTCTTTCATAAAATTGCTTTCTAATTTCTTTAAGATAGTCTTTGGGCCTTCTGTGCCTTCTCTTTTAAAATGAATTTCATCCATTCACTATAAAGTACTTATGGGCCACCTGGTCAGACTTGGGCACAAATCTAAGTTCATCACTCCCAATGACACAATGATGGTATGTATTGTCATCTTTTCTTCAGTGCCATTTCCCACTGTTACCTTTTTTCTTCCTTCTCCTTAGTGTAATTTTCTCTACTTTCTGCAATAGGAGAAATTCTCATAAACTTTCCATTGTGTAATCTGAACACTGATTCATATTTCTCAATAGACAGCTTATGCTCAATAATGTGTTGACAGTGCCAGTAACAACAGAGGCTCGGTTACCAGTGAACCTTAAGTTGCATGTGGGATGAAGTATTGAACGTGTTATTCATACTTGGAAAAGTTTCCTCTCTAATGCTTATGCCCCAGGCAAAGCAAAATTCTACTGGAGCAATAAAGCAGTTCTCAAATTCAGAGAGTGGAGCTGTGGTTTGAATACATCCTCCTATAGTCCTGTGATAAAAATTTAATCTGAAAACAGAAAGCTTTAGACATAGACCTCCTGAGAGGCGATGAAGTCTTAAAGATGATATCATGATCGTGGAAAAGGGTTCCTTATATAAACTAATTACTAGAGCTAGTGAGATGGTTCATTGGGTAAACACATTTGCCACTAATCCTGAAGACTTACATTCAATACCTAGGTTCTACATGGTGAAAGAGAGCTAGCTTCTGCAAGTTGTCCTTGGAACTCCACCTATGCAATGCAGAATAGCACTCCCACCCAAGTAAGTAAATGTAAGTTTTGCAGAAGTTATTTCCATCCTTCTCTTTGTTTCTCTGATTTACTTACTTACTTTTTTTTGTATTGTGTCACAGACTACTCTAGCAAGACAGTCCTTATGTGATGTTTCTCTCTTGATACAGAGATTCCTAAATAGTGAAATTATAAAAAATGGATTTCTGCTCTTTGTAAACTATCCCATCTGTGCTATTCTGTTGTCGCAACACACAGTAAGGCAAAGATTTATATCTTCTGTGAAAATGAATATTCTTAATGAAGTTTTTTTTTTTTGCTACACAAGGAGTTTAAATAACAAAAAGTTAAAAATGCATCTTTTATTTGTGTGTGTGTGTGTGTGTGTGTGTGTGTGTGTTTGAGTGTGTGCATGTGCAAGCATACACCTATGCATGTGCATGCCACACATTTTAAGTGATCAAGGAGGCCAGAAAAGTAGATCAGATCTTCTAGTGCTAGATTTATAGGCACTTATGCTGTGACTGACTTAAGTATGGTAACATAACTTAGATCCTGTGTAA
The DNA here is from genome assembly GCA_030674055.1 of Rhabdomys pumilio. Classification (NCBI taxonomy): domain Eukaryota; kingdom Metazoa; phylum Chordata; class Mammalia; order Rodentia; family Muridae; genus Rhabdomys; species Rhabdomys pumilio. Next base: position 17,468,415 of record JANHMN010000001.1, read on the forward strand.
GAGCAACAAATGTTTATCACTACTAAACCATCTAACATGTCCCAGGAGCAGAAAATTGAATGAAGAACTTTTGTATACCTAATATAGACAAAATAAATAATTACCACAACAATTGGTAAAACTGATACTATACATGAAAACTTCCAGTGCTATAAATAAAAATTTTAAATTTATGAATAAGAAAGCATTTTATGATGTAAAAGTGCAAATGATACGTTGTCAACTCAAAAACGAAGATCTCACTTCAAAGATGAGTAAACGAATCCAAGACATTTAGATTCACATTGTTCCAAATGTGTTTCAACTTGATAAGAGACCCATTACATTAGAATACTTACAAAAGAAAATAAAGTAATAAATCAAGATGCTTTTCAATTATCTTGGAAATATGGCATAGTAGGAAATATGGCATGGAAATATCACTTATAGCAAAGTGGGAAAATATCTGCTACATGTTTTAGATACCAAATGACCTTACCTGGATCCAGTGTCATGCTAAGGTTATACCTGATAGTAACAAGAATGTTAAGACAGACATTAAAGTGTGCAGTTAAAGACTTTTAAAGGTAGCACACAATTCCTTGATAAAGGGTGAATAGTAAGCTTGCATATGCTTATAAAGACTAAAGTTTAGAATGTAGCTAAAGATTATGCAGATTTAGTAAAATGTGATTGTAGGCTCTTCTCCAAGATCCATGACTGGTAGTTGGCTGGATTTCCAGTTTGAGTCAGGATTTCCTCTTGTTGAGCATGACTTAAGTCCAATTAGAGAGATTTCAGGTACCACCAAGGTGTGAAGGCCAGCACTGGACCCTGCCAGCTTCTGGCTATTACAAATAAGACTGTTATGAACATAGTTAAACATGTCTTTGTGGTATGGTGGAATGTCTTTTGGGTATATTCTCAGGAGTGGTATAGCTGGGTCTTCAGGTAGGGCTATTTTTAATCTTAGCTATTCTGATTGGTGTAAGGTAGAATCTCAGGGTCATTTTGATTTGCATTTCCATGATGATTAAAGAAGTCGAACACATCTTTAAGTGCTTCTCAGACATTTGAGCTTCTCTGATTAGCTCTGTACCTCATTTTTAATTAGGTTATTTGGTTTTTTGGAGTCTACTTTCTTGAGTTCTTTACATATTTTGGAAAACAGCCTTCTACTGGATATAAGGTTAGTGAAGATCATTTCCCAGTTTGTAGGTTGCCATTTTGTCCTATTGACAGTATCTTTTGCCTTATAAAAGCTTTTCTATTTCATGAGGTCTCATTTGTCAGTAGTTGATCTTAGAGCCTGAACCATTGGTATTTTGTTCAGAAAATTCCCTACCATATGCCAATGTGTTTGAGGCTCTTTCCCAATTTTTCTACTATTAAATTCAGTGTGTTTGGTTTTATGTTGATGTCGTTGATCCATTTGGACTTGAACTCTGTACAGGAGATAAGTAGGGATCGATTTTCATTCTCTACATGCAGACTGCCAGTTAGACCAGTACCATTTGTTGAAGATGCTTCCTTTTTCCACTATGTGTTTTTGGCTTCTTTGTCAAAGATCAATCATCCATAGGTGCATGAGGTTATTTCTGGGTCTTCAATTCAATTCCATTGATGTTCCTATCTGTTTCTGTACCAATACCATGTTTTTTTTTTTAAATCACTATTGCTCTGTAGAACAATTTTAAAAAAAAGCACAAGGTAATTTGGTTCTGAATCAGCAACATTTAAAGTCTCCAGATTCAACAAGTTTCACATACAACTAGACTTGTATAGTCTTTAGCAAAACTGTGATTATTTTTCTGGGGAGGTTCAGCTTGCTGGTAGAAAAGAGGTTAAATATTTAAGAACAGATCATGACATGAGGCAGAACCCTTCATTCATGTAGGTCCACTCAGATAATAGCAGATGTAGATACAAAAGTTAGTATCTTCAAAACCTGTGACAGTTCTTCTTGTTTTAGGTAATGACTGTGTTTATCTGTTCTTCACCTATCAAGAGAATATGTAACTTTTTTTTCTCACAGCACCACATCCAAGCCATTAATTTTACTGCAAAGATTTTAGCAGAGATAGATGACCAGGTCCATTCAGAATATCAGCTTAGACAGTGGGGTGGCAAGATGGAAAGCTTACCTAGGTAAGGCTTTTCTTTTAATTTTTGTGCATCTTGGAGGTCTCATGCAGGGAGGACAAAAACAGTAGATCTTGTCTCAGGGGATGTCAAAGGGTTGTTCCAAAACTGCCAGCACATGCTTTATCTTTAGCATGGAGCAGGATTCATGCACAGTGTGTGTGCTTTATCAAGGACAAGTTTCTAGACACATTTGTCTGAGCAGGGAGAGGGGTGAGTAACCATTAAGGGATTAGAGATACAAGAACCAGCCAGATCAAAGTATCTTTGTATTTGTAAACCAGTCTTGCTACCTGCCTGTTTACCTGCAGAGCAGTAGAAGGCAGACTTTTTTTCCTGTTTTCTTTTCAGTTTCTCCAGCAGTAGATTTATTTATCATCTTGCCTAAAATGAAGTTTTGCATAGCATCATGGCTTTTCTGATGTATTTCAGCTAAAAGTCTCTGTCAGTTCAGAAGATAAGTGGTAAATCCTGTAATGACCTTTTTTTTTTCATTATATTGCTGTAGATTTATTTTATAGTCCTATCACAAGAAAATCCCTGCATATGTTACATGTGTCAGCCAGGTAGTTTGCTACCTACCTTTCAGATGGAAATCCCCTTGGTCCTTGTTTTGCCATTTTAGATTTTGGATTCTTAGCCCAAGCTGAGGCCCAGTGTCATATTCATCTTCCTTTTTAATGAACCTTTGAGCATGTAAGAGCTTGGTGCCTCTGAGAGGACAGTCAGGAATTGGAAACAAGGGTTTCCATAGAAGCATCCTTCTTTAGAAGGGATTCCTTGTGATTACATTAGCACTGTTGATGGGATTTGAGCATTAGTAACAAGAATGCTGCAATTAATGTAGAAAACTATAAATAAAATAGTTCTTAAATGTTAACTTCTCTATAAAACTATTAAAATATGATTTTTTGACAATTAAGTAGAAAATCAAGAAATAAGTTAATTGTAAATAAATAGACAAGAAATCAAATTTTACTAAGATTAAAGGCATAGATAAAAATAATAGCATGTTACTTGGTGAAATTCACTGACAAGAACAAAACCATCTTCCTGTCAAAGGATATTCTATTTGTATATCACTTAGAAATCATCATAGTAAACAACATGTTAATTAACTTAACCAAAATTTACTAGAAAATCTAGGTAAGCCCTTTTGGGGTACATCCTGCATAGGTGAGCTGCATGCTGTTCCCTGAGTTCCCTCAACAGGCCCAGGCTTTGCCTGGTGCGTTCCCTCAACAGGCCCAGGCTTTGCCTCCCTTCCTCAGGAGGCCCATGGGACTAGAGGTACATCCAGCTGCAGCTGGGGCACAGCCATCAGCAGTGAGCAGATTGCTGTTCCCTGAGATACACTACTATTCTCCAGGTTTTATTGGCCTCCCTGAGACATCCTGTCAGGATAAGGAACATTCAGCCAATACCAGGGATAACAGGAAAGGCCATCATAAGGACATATCAACAAGAAGCAGAGTAGTATGGCACCACCAGAGCCCAAATGTCCTACTACAGTAAGCCCTGGATATCCTAACCCAGCCTCAGTGCAAGAAGATGACATTAAATCTGATTTTATAGAGATGATAGAGGCTTGTAAAGAAAAACTGAATAAATCCCTTAAAGAAGTAAAAGAAAATAAAATTAAATAGGTAAAGGAGATGGATAAAACTGTTCAAGACATAAAACTGAAAACAGAAGCAATAAAAAACACAAACTGAGGAAATTATGGAGATAGAAATCCTGGGGAAGAGAATAGGAGCTACAGATGCAAGCATCACCAACAGAGAACGAGAGAAGCGTAAGAGAATTTCAGGTGTAGTAGATACGATTGGAGAAATCTCTAATTCAATCCAAGGAAGTGTTAAATCTCAAAGTTCCCGACACAAAATAACCAACCAATCTGGGATGCTGTGAAAAGACCAAACCTGAGAGCCATAGGAATAGAACAAGGAGAAGACTTGCAGCTCCATGGCTCAGAAAATTTCAACACAATTATAGAAGAAAACTTCACCAACCTAGAGAAAGGGATGCCTGTAAACATAAAATGCCTGTAACATTTGGTGCTATAGAACACCAAATATGTTGGATCAGAAAAGAAAATCCTCCCACCAAATAATAAAACAAAAAATGTACAGAACAAAAAAAAATATTAAAATCTTCAGGGGAAAAAGACCAAGTGACATGCAAAGTTAGAACCATCAGAATTATACCCCACTACTCAACAGAGACTCCAAAAGCCAGAAGGGCCTAAATTGATGCCTTGCAGACTCTAAGAGATCACAAATGTCAGCCCAGAACCTGATAACCAACAAAAGTTTTAATCACCATAGAAGGAAATAACAAGATATTCCATGACAAAACCAAATATAAACATCTTTCCACTTATTAAGCCATAAAGAGAATACATGAAGGGTATTTTCAAACCAATGAGGTTAATTACACCCAAGAAAAGACAAGAAATAAATAATTTCACCCAGGAAAACAAAAGGTCTCTCTCTTTCTCTCTCTCTCTCTCTCTCTCTCTCTCTCTCTCTCTCTCTCTCTCT
>JANHMN010000001.1:17473088-17496797 GCA_030674055.1 Rhabdomys pumilio
CTCTCTCTCTCTCTCTCTCTCTCTCTCTCTCTCTCTCTCTCTCTCTCCTTCTCTCTCTGTCTTCTTCTCCCTACCCTACCTTTACCACCACTACCATTAAAATATCAGTAATAAACAATTATTGTTTATTAATGTCTCTCGACATCAGTGGATTTAATTCCCCAATAAAAAATACAGACTAACAGAATGAAGGCAAAAACAGGAACCATCATTTCACTGCATTATAAGAAACACACCTCAGCAACAAAGATATATATTACCTCAGAGGAAAGGGCTGCAAAAAAGTTTATCCAAGCAAATAGAACCAAAAACACGAGCTAGATTAGCCATTCTTATATCTGATAAAATAGACTTTCCACCACAATTAATCACAAAAGTTAGGGCAGGACATGTTATACTCATCAAATAAAAAATCCTCCAAGATGACATCTCAATTCTGAATATCTATACACAAAATTCAAGGACACCCACCTTCATAAAAGATACATTACTATACCCTAAGTCGCACATTGAACTCTGAACACTGGGATAATTTAAGCCCTCACTCTCACCAAAACACAAATTATTGATAAAGCAACTTAACAGAGGAATAATGAAGCTAACAGACATTATGTGTCAAATGGACCTAACAAATATCTACAGAACATTTTACCCAAACACAAAAAATATAGCTTCTTTTCAGCACCTCATGGGACATTCTTCAACACTGATCATATACTGGTAACAAAGCAAGCTTCAACAGACAAAACAATATAAAAACAAATAAACAACCTCTCCCACCAAAAAACAAACCAACCAAATAAACAAAACAACCTTGTGTCTTATCAAACTACCATGGATTAAACCTTGACTTCAACAACAGCAGAAACAACAGAAAGTCTACAAATTCATGGAAAATGAGAAGCTCTTTACTCAATGACCACTGAGTCACAGAAGAAATAAAGAAGTTAAAGACTTTGTAGAATTCAATGAAATGAAGGTTCAACATACCCAAGCTTATGAAACACAATAAAAACAGTACTAATTGGAAAGTTTATAGCATTAAATGCCTTCATAAAGAAATTGGAGTGATCTCATACTAGTGATCCTAAAACACAACAGGAAGCTCTAGAACAAAAAGAAGCAAACATACTGAAGAAGAATAGACTACAGGAAATAATCAAATTCAGAGCTGAAATCAGTACATTAGAAACAAAGAGAACAATACAAAGAATCAATGAAACCAAAAACTGGTTCTTTGAGAAAATCAACAAGATAGACAAACTCTTATACAATTAATTAAAAGGCAGAGAGACAAATTAACAAAATAAGAAACGAAAAAGAGGACATAACAACAGACACTGGGGAAATCCAAAGAATCACTAATTATTACTTCAAAAGCTTATACTACACAAAATTGGAAATTTTAAACGAATGGACAGTTTTCTTGATAGATGCCAAATATCAAATTTAAATCAAGATCAGGCAACCTATTTAAACCCATAGGGAAAAGAAGCAATCATCAAAAATCTCCCAACCAAAACCAAAACAAATCAAAACCAAAACAAGGAAATCTTTCAAAGAAGAGCTAATACCAATACTTCTCCAACTCATCCACAAATAATAAAATACTCACCAACTGAATTGAAGAATGCATCAACAACATCATGAACTATGAACAAATGGACTTCATCTCAGGGATGCAGGGATAGTCCAACATATGGAAATCTATCCATACAATATAAACTGAAAAAAACCCACATGATCATCTTATTAGATGCTTACAAAATCTTTGACAAATTGAACATCCCTTCATTTTAAGTCTCTAGTCTCAGGAATAAAAGACACAAAATAAAAGCAATATACAGCAAGGTGATAGCAACAAATTAAATGGAGATAAACTTAAAGCAATTCTCCTGAAATCAGGAACAAGACAAGGCTGCCTACTCTCTCCCAATCTATTCAATATAGTATTTGAATTTCTACCTAGAACAATAAGACAACTAAAGAAGATCAAGGGGCTATACATTGAAAAAGAAGAAGTCAAATTATCTTTAATATCTATATATATATATATATATATATATATATATAATCTCAAAATTCTACCACAGAACTCCTACAGATGATAAACAATTTCAGTAAAGTATCTAAATACAAAGTTAACTAAAAAAAAATCAGTATCCCTCCTTTATACAAATGATAAATAGGCCGAGAAAAAAATTAAGGAACCAACGCTCTTTACAATAGCCACAAATAATATGAAATATCTTGTTGTAACGCCTCTAACCAAGCAAGTGAAAGACATGTATAACAAGACCATCAAAATTTTGAAGAAATAAACTGGAAATGATATCAGCAGATGGAAAAGTCTCACATGCCCATGGATTGGTAAATTTAATGTAGTAAAATTGGTCATCTTTCAAAAATCAGTATACAGATTTAATGCAATTTTCATAAAAGATTCCCACACATTTCTTTACAGTCTTCAAAAGAGTCATTCTCAACATCATATGAAAATCCAAAACAAACAAACAAACATACAAAATGTATAGAGAATATAAACTTGTGCAACAAAAATCTCTGGAAGTATTACTATCCCTGATTTCAAGCTGTACTATTTTGCAGTAATATTAAAACTCGCATGGAAAACAGGTTTACTAATGGAACAGAATTAAAGACCCAGAAATAAACTCACATTCCTATGGGTACTTGATTTTTGATGAAAATGTTAAAACAATACAATGTGGAAAAAAAGCATCTGTAACAATTGGTGCTGGTCTAACTGGATGCTTCTTCGTAGAAGAATGCATGTAGAATCATATTTATCACCCTGTACAAAACTCGAGTTTAAGAGGATCAAAGTCTTCAACATATAACCACATATACTAAATCTAATACAAGTAAAAGTAAGAAATAGTCTTGAGCTTGTCAATACAAAAGACAACTTCCTAAACAGAAAACCAATAGATCAGGTACTAACATCAAAAATTAATAAATGAGAATTCCTGAAGCTGAAAATCTTCTGTAAGGCAAAATATACCATCAATAGGACAAAAAGTCAGTCTACTGAATGGGAAAAGATCTGCCCCAATCCTTCATCTGACAGAAGACTAATATTTAAAATATGTAAAGAACTCAAGCAATTAAACAGCAACAAACCAAATAAGCATACATCCAAAAGATGTTCCACCATGCCACAAGGACACTATGTTCAGAGCAGCTTTATTTGTAATAGCCAGAAACTGGAAACAACCCTTACTTTCCTCAACTGAAGAATGGATAAAGTATACGTGTTACATTTACACAATGTAATATTACTCAGCTATTTAAAACAAAGATATGAAATTTGTAGGCAAATATATGGAATTAGAAAACATCCCATTGAGTAAAATAGGTTCAGAAAGATATACATGGTAGGTATTAATGTATAAGTAGATATTAACCATAAAGTATAGGATAAATATATTACAATCCTAGGACTCAAAGAAACTAAGTAACAGGGAAGGCCCCATGGAGCATGCTTGAACCTCACTCAGAAGGGGAAATAAAATAGACATTGAAAGTTGGCGGAGAGATGGAACTGGGTAGGAGAGGGCATGGAAAGGTGGGGATCAAATGTGGAAGAGCAGGGGTTGGGGATGGTACATTTCAACCTTGAATTTAATTTTTTTGGTGTGCAAAAGTAGACTCACCTATAAAATAGCTGTGATCCCTTGAATATTATTTACATTTTTCATTTACAATTTCTAACAGGTAGAACATGAACATTGATAGGATCTAACTCCAAATATGTACAAGGTTTAGAAATTATTACTATAAAGTGTTTGAATCCATGGTTTGTGGATATCGGCTAGAAACAGTGTTATTGCAGGAGACACAATAATGAGGATGAGAAGTGTGTGAACACTGAGGACAGTTCTTGGGATGTAAACCAGAGTCACCATAAAATAACTGTAATCTTTTGAACATGATTTACAATTTTTTACTTATACGTTCCCATGGGTAGAACACAAATATTGATAAGATCTGATTTCAAATGTACAAAGATTTAAAAAATAATGCTTTAAAGTATTTGAATTCATGCTCAGCTCAGGCTAATTGCAGTTTCCTAAAAGAGAAGAGTCTACAGAGAAATACTACAAAGATGTCTATCAGAAGCACACTACTCTAAGATATGATATAAGGTTCCAAATAAACACTATCCCAGTAATTAACTGAGGTAAAATTATTTGTTTGGCTGTCAGAATTACTCCAAGAGGTAATAATTTCCAGTGAGAAAAAAATCGGGCTTTGTCACAGAAGTGACAGGGGCATTGAGTATTCCTAAAAAAAAAAAAAAAAATCACTTTTTTGTTTTACATAAAATGTCCAATATCCAGTGAAGTTCCCTTTTCCTTTTAGGGAAAATTTAAATAATTTTCAGTCTTATGATGAGCTATTGGGTAATGATGTAATGGTATTTTCTACTTATGTGTAACAACGTGTATGAGTTTTCTTCAGTTAATCTGTCACTGTCAGTTCAGTTCAGGAAACTTGCAGAAGGTGGAGCAAGTTCTCCCTTTACCTGTCAATTATCTGAAAAATTTACTTTATATAGAAAGAATCAGATGAGTTAACAGATCTATCATTCTGACCCCAATCAAAAGTGAGCCATTATAGATACATTAGTTTCAGACAAAGCCAACTTCAAGGAGGAAAATTATCAGTTATGAAGGGGACATTACACAATGATAAAATGATCAATTCCTGAGAAGACATAAAAATCTATAATGTATATGGATAAATTGTCCTTCATAGTTAGAGATTTCAACATTCCTTCATCAGTAATTGCTAGACCAGGTAAGCAGAAAATCAGTAAAAATAAAGTTTATCTAAACAGCATGATCAATCATCTGGATTAAATTAGCATTGGTAGGCCATTCTACCCAAAGAGAGCAGAATAAACATTCTACTTAAGATTACACAGGACACTCAGCAAGACAAACCACATTCCTGTCCACAGACAAATATCATCATAAGTTGGAGAGCATAGAAACTTTACAGAGAATGATGTCTTGGAAGTGTGGGTTTAAGCTGAAGCAGAAACATAGCTAAACAATACTTAAATATTTAATGGTCAAATTAATCTTACATCATATATGAACCAAATAAATCTCAAGAGAAATTGAAAATAATTTGTAATTAAATGAAAATTCAACTTAGAATTTGTAGAATGCCCTAAGCAATGCTTCAAAGACTATCTCAAGTATTAAATACATGTTAGAAGAAATCTCAAGTCAACAATATACATTTTAATATGAGAAAATAAAGAACAGGATGGTTTGAATCTGAAGAAACAGAAAAAATTATGTACTTTAAAACAGAACAAAAATAACTTATGTATGGAATAGATATTAACATAATTCAAAGTAGGTACAAGAGAGAACATTTTTTAAAGTACAGAAAATCAGAATGTTCTCAGATGAGGAGGCTTACAAACCTGGTGCATCCTCATGCACTTTACAAAAATGAGAAGACACAGTAAAGAATATGAGGAACAAGGGAGGGTCATACGCAGATAGTAAAGGATAAGTAATGCTACAAACGATGGTAGGAACATTATGATACTACATTTGATGAATTACATGATATGCAATTAATAAATAGAATCAAGACATAAAACAGTCAAAGAGACATAGACAACCCAGGGCCTGCAAGAAGGCTTTGTAGACACTAAATGACTCAGAAAATCACTTATTTATTCCTAATAATTTTCCAATAGGTAAAGGCACTTACAAAGCCTGATGACTTCAGTTCAATATCTACAACTCAGGTAATGAAAAGATGGAATTAACTACTCTAACTTGTCCTCTGACCTCCACAGGTGAGCCATATAGCAAACACACACACACACACACACACACACACACACACACCACCACCACCACCACCACCACCACCACCACTACCACAAAAAAGAGATAATAACAATTTTAGAACAACCTATTTGTTTCCTCATATACATCAACTAAATAAATTGAGTTAATAATAAACACCCTTCTGAGAAGGACATTAGCTCTAGCATTCTCCAGCAAATTGATATTTAAAGAATTAATTATAATTCCAACAAACTATTTTTAGAAATGGAAACATAGAGAACAATTTATTGTTTCTTCAATGCTGTCACTATTGTCTGAGGTCTAGAATAAAAGTTTACGATATTGAAATACAATAAAGCTAGAGGCCAATATTTTTTTCCAAATAGACATGCAAACCCTCTTGATTCAAATTGGGCAAATAGAATCTACCAATATATAAAGATAATTGTGAAACAAGGAGACATACTATGTATTCCCAGCATGCAAGGTTAGTTGATGTATTGAAAAATAAATAATGTAAGAGGTCTTCATAAAAAGCTACAAGAAGTACAATCATATTCATTATCATAGAAAATCACTGGACAAATTAAATGCCAATTTATGTTAAAGATTTCTGCGTAATGTTTCCCCATCTGGCACATTTGAGTTTTGTTCAGAGGATGAAACACTGGTAGACTCCTTGGGTACAGAAAACTCATCTAGACTCTCACCGGCTTCCTCTGTTCCTACTTTCTTGAAAGGAGATACTTTATTTCCTTCCCTTTCAGAGACCATTTCTTGGTTTCCCATTTGAGGTGATGAAGGTGGGGCTGGGAGGTCCTGTGCACTCTTGCTTGTCCTTCGAAGCTTGCTATCTCTCACAGGCACTAGGCCGACTTCAGTAAGGACCTGCTCCTGCCGTGCCATCTCACTCAGCATGGTCCACTTGTCCTTTGCACTCTTTTCGGGGAGATGACTTTTTGATTGGCTTGACTCGAGGTGGCTCCGAGACAGGAGAGTGCTCCTCCTGAACAGATCCCACCTGAGTAGGAACTGTCCGAGCAACCCGAGTCTGAGCATGCTCCATAGGAGAAGGCAGCTCTTTATGAGGATCCTCCATAGGAGGTGGCTCCACCTGAGGCAGCTCCATGAGAGGGGGAGGCTCCCTCTGGGAAGACTCCTGGCAGGAAGGTGAGTCTTCCTGGGGAGGCTCCACAGGAGGAGATGGCTCCATTGGAGCAGGCTCCCCAGGAAGAGACTACTCCACCTGAGGAGGCCCTATCTGGGAACCCTCCATCTGAGTAGGCTCTGTCTGAGCAGTATCCATGGGAGAAGGAACTTCTGTCTGAGTAGATCCTAACAGGCTGACGACAGCCAGAGGGAGTGCAGGGACTCTAGACACTCTAAATTGAGCCAACTCAGAGGAAGAAGGTTTTGTCTACCCCATCCCCTTCTGAGCAAGTTTGCCACCTTTTTTATTTGTCTTAGTCTTGAGAGTCGTCTTCTTTGCACCTTTCTTAACAGACTTACTTTGCTTTTTTTCCCCCTTCCTCTCCTCCACTTGGTGCTGCCGTTTGGCACTTCGGTACTGTTTCTGGGTTAGGCCTGCCCCTTGGTGCCATGTATTTGTACTTAAAACCATTTCAGTGGAAAGTATTTTAGTGATTGAAACTTCTAGTACAGTTGAGAGTTCTTCCATTTGAAAACTGATACTTGCCTGGGATTGTTTGAATCTTGTTTTCTAGTCTCTCCCCTTCCCCATTACTATCCTCACAGTCTGAAGGCAGATTTCTCTCTTGATAAAGGAACAAAAAAAATGAACATCTTACTTGTAAATTGATATCTAGTACCTAGTGGTAAACTTGAAACGGTAGAATTCTTTACAGCCTAATCCTAGGCAGCCCTAGAGAAATGTATCTTAATCATTTTTGAACCTGTATTCATTTTGTCTTTTCAAGATATTTTAAGTTATATTTTGTTTTTCAGAGCTGTCTTTTATTTTGGGGCTACTTTTTAAAAAAAAAAAATAAAAAAAAAACATTGAAGCATAATTCATAAAAGGCTTTGTTACTTTGATGAGACTTTTAGAACTTTATCAGATTGTCTTTTTCTAGTCTTCCAAGAATGGTCATTTTGCTTTTTTAGATTTACTTTTAAAGTCATGACATGGCTCCTTCAAATGTAAAGTAATGCAAAGTAAAGCCTAAGCTCACCTCATCTGCTTCACTCTGAATGTGGACAACAGAATAAATGACTTGCTGCTAGCATACTGTTACTTGTAAACAGAAATGGTGAAGAAACTCTCTTTTCTTTGCAAAAAATCAAGATATATCTAGGGTTTCCTGGTTGGCTGAGCACACGAGGTGAGCTGATAGTCTTAGTTCAGAGTGATCTGATTGTGTAGATTTCCAGTCTGTACTGCTGGATAAGTGTGATAGCTTCTACAGTTCTGTGTATGGCCCATAGGCTCCCGCTAGTTACTGAACTTTTAAAACTGCTATTGTGACATTACAACAATGTTTTGTGCCAATTTTATAAACCTTTACACTGCAATATGTGCTACTTGTCTAAGGCAAACCAAAGGTATATTTCTCAAGGTTCTGCTGCCTTCAGCAGCACTTGATGGAGGATTTTTTTTTTTTTTTACATTTGTAATAGATAGAGATGAAACATTGCAGTTTGTTTCTAGTTACTAAATTTTTTAATTGTAAACTTTGTACCAAGTTTTCTGGTCAAGATTGTGTAGGATAAGTTAAACATAATTGCATATTATTAACCAATATGAGTCTATTTCTTATGCATATAGTTGCATGGAAATAAAGTTCTAAAAAAAAGAAAAAGATTTCTACCAAGCAGAGAAGAGAGAAGATTGTCTTCAAATTAATTACTCAGAGGACTGAGAATTAACTTAGTGGATTAGACTGGGATGTAATCCTAAGATTGGGGAAAAGACAAAGGATCATTCTCCTTTCTCCAATTTTATTAATATTATATTAGAAGTCTTACTAGTGAAATAAGAGAACATAAGGAAATAGCAGGTGTCCAGTTGGAGAATAAAAGCACAAAAAACACACAAACAAATTTGTTTACAGATGATAGGAATGTTTATATAGACATCATCAAATGATTGACAATTGTTCTTGAGATTGTAATACATCATGGCAAGGATTCAGGTGGCAAGGTTCATACATAAGGCAATTAACAACTGTAATGTGTGGTTTTAAAATACAACTTACATTAATTCTTCAACATAAAATATTGCAGTAATCAACATTATAAATTGTATTACATACTGTTAAAATGCCAACTGTCTATAATCATATCTATAGATTTTATACAACCCCTGCACAAATGTCAGCAACCATTTTTACACATTGAAACTTAGTTAAATTTTTTGGAGAAAGACAGAGATCTAGAGTAATGTTCACTCAAAACTGAAGAAAAAAACGTTAGGAGATTGATACTTTTCCCAATTCAAATATACTGTAGCACAGTGATCTACACATTACTGGAAAAATGAGGAATCCTTTAATCTCAAATCTAATTGTCTCCCACATTTATCATTTATTGAATGCTTATGTAATAACACAATTATAAATGTAAACTTGCTAATGAGAAATAAGAAACTGTATGGCTTTTCAAAAGCTTTAGTCATTAGTGTTAGCATCTGATTCCATGCTTCCTTCTTTACTCCACCCTCCCATCGACCTCCTCTTGTGATTTTCCCAGTCTAGTTGTTTTTATAATACTATATTGTATTATATTTTCCTATTCTATACAGTTTTATAATGCAATATTGTATTTTCCTTTGTTGAAAGATCCACTCTACTCACAAGTCTTTCCTAGCTATCTAACATCTGTGGTTACTTAGGTTAAAACACACACATTTAAAATTTAAAAGCTTGGAGTGTTATTGAATATATCATCCAAAATTCAGAGCTGTCCCCATACCCATAACTAGTTGACTATCACAAAATAGACTTCATGTTTTTTTGTATTGGCATGTATATTTTGTTTGGTATGTGTGTGCGTGTGCGTGTGTGTGCACTTTTTACAGTGTTTTAATTTTATTTTATCTGTTTTTTTTTCAGTAAGAAAGAATAAAAAGTGAGTAGGTATAGAGATTAGGAGAATTTGGGTAGAGCTGGGAGAGAAGAAAGTATATGATCAAAGCCTATTTTCAGATGACATGAGAGACATTCAAAATTCTACCACAAAACATCCACAGATAATCCACACTTCCAGTGAAGTGCAAGATAGAAAATGAACTTACAAAAATCATTAGCTTTTCTATATATCAATATATAACAAGCATTATTTAGAAGAAATCATGTGAGTATTTCCATTTATAATATTAAATACATAAGCATCTCTTTGTTTTCCTTCAGACAAAAACACATAGTTTTTGCTAACTGACTGCCACATTTGAAAACACCTTCTAATTTTTAATAATGAAATGTATTCTTAAGTAACTTCCTACCCTTCCTCTTTGGTCTTTTTGGCAAGACAGAGACATTTCCATATGAGCATGTCATTCTTATTGTGCTGCTAAAATACTTGAAAAGGTATGAATATAGACTCTTATTTGTCACTATTTTGAAGTCTGGGAAGTCCAAGTTCAAGGTCCCAGTGTGTGGCCAGTACTTTCTTGCATTTTCATACAGGATTTGAATGAAAAGATGGGATAAACTTTCCATGAAGCTTTCTTACAAGATCCACTCAGAAAGAAGGAACGTTATTGGCGGCGCAGTTGCTGTTGGTGCTGCCTATTACTACTCCTGTGACGATAGGAAATTTGGAAGGAATATGGTTAAACCACAGCACTCTTCTTCCTTCCTATTTAAACCTCTGCTTTATTTCCAGACACTTTATTTCATTATGTAGAAATCAAAATGTGTTCCACACTCTTTTTGCAATGAAAAACGATACAGAGAAGTTTATGTTTTCATAAAAGAACCCATAATATTATTGATTCTCTTGAGTATTTTTTCATTTGGCAACCCCACAGATGCAATATTCTTCTGTGTGTAACACTTGACGTAGAAGTATAAGTAACTTATTGTGACTTGTCTTCTCTTCTCCTTGATCTCATCTTTCCTAGGTCTTGCGATATGATTGCAAGTCCAAACATTTATGCCTCAATGAAAACCTATATCCTATGGTCCTATAATGATAGCAAATTCAGACTCATAATGCAATGTTTTATATATGGTTTTAATCATTCTTTGATGTCGTTTCATCTGAAATATTGTTAGAACATCTGAAACAACATTGTAGGTTATTCCCAGCTTGCTGGAGGTGGTCTATGGATTTTGATACTTCAAAGCCTTTATCATATTTGCCTAAATATGTTCATGAATACTTTGTCAACCTAGGAACAGAGATCCACCCAAGACTAGTGATATTTATTTGGCAATAGCAATGAGAATCACACATCATAGTCAAGAGCATGTCTTTGGAAGTAAGTCCTAGAAAGAGAAAAACTTGAGAGGAAAAAAGAGAGATTTATACAAGTGACATAAACAAAGAGGTCATTGGTCTTTGGAGACCTCACTTGCTGAGGAAGAGAGTTTGACCACAGTGTGGTGTTGGAATGACTGTAACCTTAAAGAAAGTTTAAAATAGACTTTGGTACACAGAACGGTGAACACATGTGCAGTGTGTAAAGCACTGGCCAAGTGTATACTGAGAAAGCCTTGAAGCTGAAAGAAAGTCCTTGAGAATGTCCTTCTCACAAGAGGGCATACCGCAGCCCTCTCTCTTCAAAGCGTCCCAGGTCTAATTTTGTCTGGCAAGATTTCATCTTGCTATCAGCTTTTATATTTCTTAGATCCTGGCACACTCTGTAGATTATTTCAGATTTGGCTTTCCTTCTGTTGAATTTTTTTGATTTTTTATTATTTTTACTGACTTAATATCAACTATATCTCCCCACTCAGAGATATCTATTTTAAGAGGAGCTAGAACTGAGTTTATATATTTTTGTTCTATTTTTCTATCTTGGCTCTTAGTATACAATTCTGTACTCGTATACATACTTTTGGATATTTTTGTAACATAATAACTTTTATCACCAGCAACTATAATTCTTTACTAAGTTTAGTATAATGGCATATTTTTATGTGAATCCATCTACAGCTCTTCTTATCAAATCAAAGCTGTTTTATACTTCCATTTTTTCAACACCATATTATTAATTATATTTAAATTAAAAATTAGTTCTTCCACAGTGCAATACTTTCTTCCAATGCATTCTGGTTACTTTCTCCCTCAGTACTTTCTTATATCCTTCTTACACCCATCTGTCCTTATGTATCCATTTCCCAAATTTATTATTTTGTTTTTGTTTTTTGATTTATTTAGTTTTAACCCATGTATCCAAGTGACCACTAAATTTAAAATATATAATGAAACCTTGCAGGGTATCCCATATTATAATAATTATTTAAATCAGAGGCCTCTGATCAGCAGACTGTCTAAGCTGCTGCTGTTCTGCCTAGCTCAACCAAGTGTCCAGAGGCAACGTGCACACTGCAGCTAGAAATGGCCAGCCAGAAACACCAACCCTATCACCCACGAGACACTAGCGTGGGAGATGGCTCTGCCAATCTTCCATGCTGTCTCTGTAAGGCTGGGCATTGCCCAGACCATCCCGCCAACCACACGGGCTCAGTACAAATGATACTCTAATGCTTAGATTATCCAAAGGCTTATATATTTAGTAATGATCAATAACAAGATAACCTTACAATCAGAGGTATAACCCAATAGCCAACCTAGATATACCAACTACCTTTGACTGCTACAGACAAGCGAACATCATCCTCCATGTTCCCCTCTCTCATTCTCTGTCTCAACCTTAGTTCCTCCTCTTCCTTTTCCTCCTCCTCTCTTCACTCCTCCTCTTCCTCTCTTTCCTCCTCCTCTTGCTCTCCTTATTCCTCCCACCTTAGCTCCTCCTACACTCCTGTAGTTACAAAACTCAATAACTCTCTTCCCTGAAACTGGCATAGGATGTAGTTCAACAGTGTGTAGCAGCATTCCTTGAGCCCCTCCCCCAAGCATGCCTGGCTGTATAAGTGCTTATTCTTATACTGACAGAGTACAGTCATTGTAGTTGTTGAGAGTTTATGATTTCAAAATCTTTGTATTTCTCTGATGGTGACATTTCTCTGCCCTTCTCTCTATCTTTTCTTACATTCCCTGAGTCTCTGAGGTAAGGTTATGAAAGTCCATTCAAATCTGATCATGTATCTATCACATAGTGTAAACAATATATACAGCCATACATTTCTGTATTCAATGTAGAAATCTGGAAAGAGATGTTTATCAGATTAAGGAACAGAATAATGACTCTCTACATGCAGAAACATGTATTTAAAGGGGCAGTTATATAGTATGTCACTTTCCTGTACAACAGATTATTAACTTCCAAGCCAATAATTTTCTCTGTTATGGTCTCTTGATTGTGCTTACAATAAAACATCGTATGAATTTCTTCTTATGAAGTGAGCATCATAGAGTTTTTGGCTAACCAATAATAGCTATGCCACTATTTCACAAATGGCTAAATTTGACTTGGTAAGTAGATATTGATGATTCTACAGTTTGTAGCCAGATAAAAACACTGAACCTAATTCCTATTCCTAGTAGACTGTATTTGGTTTTTATTACATTTTTTTGTTGTTGTTTTATGATTTTATTTTACAGAGTCCCTGCTAAGACATGCATATGGAAGTCAGAGGATCATTTTCAAGAGTCAGTTCTTCCCTTTAGCATAAAGTTCTAGATTTGAATATAAATATTTAGGCTCATGAGGCAAGTACATTTGCCCAGTGAGGTTTTGCACTGGCTCCAGTTATTAAAACTTGTATGTTCAAATTTCAGCAGCATTTTAATAACAAAGTTTTTTTAGTTGCTTTATTTTTGGAATAATTAACCTGGTCTTATTTCCATTTCAGGAAGGGTTATAATTTTCTATACTTCTGATATTCACTGTTTTTATTTATTTTTTTATTGGTATACAAAATATTGTATTTTATGGGTGAATTAGGTAAAAAAAATTCCTTAGTTAAAATTGACATTATCTAAGTATGTTGACCTACTGAATCTTTACATTCTCCCAAAATCCCTGTGTAGAACACTTGCTCCATATCTCATAATGCTATACAGCAAGTGATTATCGTGAATAAAAGGCTGGCTCAAAGAAGGTTCTAGAGCAGTGAACAAAGGTCATAAAATGATATGTTCAAGGTGGTGAGTCAAATTAAACTGTTTTCTATGTTTATTATCTTAGATATTTTTACAGCAATAATATGATATCTACCCAATATAGTGAGAAACATCAAAAATAATCAGGGGGAACAAATTTTATCACCTCTCGAGTTAAAATGTAGACTCATTTAAGTTTTTCTTAATAATTAAATATAATTATTATCATAAACATCACAATTGAGAACTGGCTCTGCATATTTATGTTATTAATTATGAGAAGAAAAAGATTTTTGTTGTTTGTCTGAAGTAGTCAGCAAAAGAAACAAGGCTTTGTTATGATAAATCATTGCCCATACCGTCTTTGAAAATGCTGTGTTTACATCTGTCAAGGAAACTATGAAGAGGTCATCAACTGAGTATGGTCTTTAAGTTTAGTGACCATTCTTTGTAATACTGGTGAGGCATATGATGGCTGACTGTTCCTTGTTCTAACTTTTGAGATGCATTGGGATTTGCAAGGCTTGTTTGAGTTTAAGCAAACTTAGCAAGCTCACTCAAACAAATCAACTACCATCTAGTAGATAAACCACCTTTACCACTGAAAATAGATAAGAACACCTAGAGTTTAAAATAATGCTCCTAGGACAAAGCAATTAGTACCAAATTTAAATAGTTAAAACTAGAAGAGAGGTATATAAAACTACCACAAGTAGATTAGTATTTAAATTTCTCTTTGGTACAGAGGTTTTGGTCACCTTCAAAAGTTATACTTAAAACAAGCTAAACTGATAAAAATCTATTCAAGTTAAATTTGAATTTTACTGTCACTGTCTCTTCAAAATTATTTCTTTAATAATTATCAGTTCAGACTTGAAATATATTGAATGTTTGCAGCTGCTAACTCATAATCTTGTAGGGAAAAGCTGACATTTTCATAGTATAAAATGCACAGCATCAAAACAAAATGTATGATATTAGATTTCTTTTGCTTTATGTAAAGCAGAAGTTATTGATTTAACATGGACATGCCTTTCTTCCTAAGAAAGAAATAAAGGAGTAAACATTGAATGTTGAGAAATTATTCTGGACAACAGAAAGGTATGTTGATGGGGGGGGAAGGAGAGGGAGAGGGAGAAGGAGAGGGAGAGGGAGGGGTAGGGGTAGGGGTAGGGGTAGGGGAGGGAAAGATGGAGGGGTAGGGGGAGGGAGAGGGGGAGGGCGGGGAGGGGCAGGGGGAGGGGAAGAGGGAAAGTTAGGTTAGGAGCTTCATTTTTCCCCAGAAGAGTTCGTAAAAAAATCTAATAAATGATGTTAAAATTTCCTGAGAGTTTTGCTTTAGAAAGTTACTGATTTAATTCCTAAACTGATTCAAACCTTTACAGAGAGCCTTTAAGTCAAAAACAAATTAATAAGAGTAAAAGAATAAATATGTAAATAATTATGAGAATTGCTCATGCCTACATTTTTTTCTCTAACAATATTGTTTTTGTTTTATATAATATGAAATATATTCTTTCAGTGACCAGGATTCACAGTGGGCCTATCAAGAATTAGTTTTGTGCCATGACCATGTTTTAAAAAGAGATAATAATAGCAGAAAATTTCTTTTAAATGTATATACCTTAAACCTCTAATAACTAAACAGTTCTGCATGCAAACATTTCATTTTCATTCATTGGAGAAAGATAGTTTTGGTATTAGATTGTCATTATTATAATAAAATATCTGACATCAACAACTTAAGTGTTACCCATGTTCCATTGCAAAGAGATTATCAGGGTAGAAGGGTGTAATCAAGTAAAAGTTGCTCTCTTCAAGAGAGTCAGGAAGCCAAGAGCATAAAGAAGGGCCTAGTGATAAGAAAGACCTTCAAAATCCAGACCCCAGTAACTATTTCATCAAATAATTTCTCCTTCTACAAATATGAGTATAAGGTGGGCTAACCCAAGGATGAAATTAGCTCATGATAAGTCATGTGAGGAACTTTTATATCCATGTTAATATGGTATTATAGCTAAGCTTACTTCTAATTCACATTGATTGAGAAAAGCATAAGAGACACAATATCCATCCTGTGTGATTGGTAAAGGACACATGGACAGTCTTTCCATGATATCTCATTAACTTTATCTCATATAACCTGTACAGTTTGGAATTTGTTGGGGTTCTATTTCTTTTATCTTAGCTTAGAGAAAGCAAAGGGAGAACTTATCTATGAAGATTTCCTAAAATTAGAAGAGAAGATCAGACATTCTATTCAAACTGGGCTCTTACACTGAGCTGGAAGAATAGAAATTAAAATACAGCAGCTGACTCAGAAACTCAAGTTGAAGTTAAATTTATAATATTGTTGTTCTCCTGCACATCTCTTTCCCCCCTTCTTATTGCCCATGCTTAAATCTACATTATAAGTTTTCTTAGGAAAATTCAATCTTTTCCTTAAGAGCTAAAGTACAAATGTGAGGACAAAGACATTCTTCTTAGATTCAAACAGAGAGAAAGCTTAAGTGTTTCTATTAGTAGGAGAGAAGAGAGAAGTCAGGGCTAGTACATTAGGAAAGACAACAATTTTTATTATTTAAGGATAAAGGCTGCACACTGAGAAAAATCTATAGTCATAAAACTTTAAGCAGCAAGAATAGTATCAGGAAAATCTATAAATGCCAAAGTACCCATAAACTGTATAAAAATTTATTTTATAGTGGCTGATAATATGAAACCTCCTTCAGAATTGGACAAATAGATTAATACAACAAGTTAGTTGGAAAAAATATACACATTATGTTTATTTTAGTAGATAGACATAAATACTTCAGGTCTAGATAGAGGAGGTACTTTTGTTCTTATTCTTAATAATTGACCAAACCACGTTTTCAAGAAAAAAAATTACAAAATTATTTGTACAAGTCTGTGAAGTACATTTCTTGACATACTGAATCAAACAATTCTAGGAACTGAAGAGATGTAAGCTAATAGAAATCATGAAAAGGCATGTGGAACTTCCCTATAGGGGTTCAGTGACTCATAAAGACACTAGAGATTTTAGGGGTCCACTGTTTAAGAACATACTAGAATACCAATTTCATGGTGACACATTACTGAATCTTGTATTTCCTTGCAAAAGTAGAGTTGTAAATAGATTGGTAGCCCAGTTTAGGTTCTAGAACCATTATTTTACTCTTATATCAAATGTCATACAGTTGCTAGTCTAGAGTCTAGCCTGGAACAGAGAAGGGAACTTGAGGTAATTGAGAATAGTACAGTTATAGAAACTTGAGCTATGTCTTCTATATGGGAGGCTTAGGCAGATTTTGGATGACATCACTGTGTACAGGAAAGGCATATTATATGTGATTTTTGGAATGATCCAATGAGAAAACCTTGATGCTGGCTCCTATCCTTTGGGTAACTGAAGTCCAGCCTCAGCAATGCCAAGAAACAATTGTCATTTATGACACAGTAAGAGACATAATTCTTGTACACAGGACATCTAACTATCCTACATCTAAAACCACCAATTTTAGACTGATTTTTTTCAGACAGGTCAAACCATAAATTAGGACAGGCATTATGCTACTTCATTGCAACATTTTCCTTAACAGAATCCTTGCATATTGAACCTCATGATGGTATATGCCTCTCAGAGGAAAAGAACCAAGGTTTACATTATTCATTTATTTTTCCCTGATGCAACTTTCTATACTGTAACCTCCACAACGAGAGAGAATTCTGTTACTTTGCCTGTTTCTAGAACACTATAAATGGGGGCTTCATATAGCACACTAATATAATCACAAGCATCTCCAACTCAAGTAGTGGGTTACAGAAGTGTTATATTCATGAGTGAAGCAGAGGGCCTAAAAACTGATGAGGGCATGTCTTAGTATGAAATATCTAAGTGTTAATGTTTTAATTCTGTGCTGACCAATTAAAACAAATCTAGCAGTTAAATCTAGCTAACATACTGCAAGTTCTTTACTTCTGCAGAAATAGAAGGTAAAAGGTGCTGAGTCCCTGTAGTAACAAAGGGTGTGATGTACTTCTCACAGTGAATAACTACAGCAACTGATGGATCATCCTGACCAGAAAGAACAGAGAACCTTAGCAGCCAAGACAGCAAAAAGGACCTTATGTTTACCTTACCTGTAAAGAGTTTAGATAAGAAAATAAAAGAAGCAGCCTGAAGACAATTGCATTGTTTTACTTAGATAAAAGCTGCATAGAGCAAGACAGACTTAAATTCTCTGTGCTAGAGGCATTGGTGTAGTAATTAGAAAACTGAATTCATAAAGATTTGGAAAAGAAAACTCTTTAGTCTGAAGACTCATAATATTTTAGGACTAAACACATAAGAGAAGACTTTCTAAGCCCTTAAAGTAAAGGTTGTTTTACCAAACTTAGGAAGGAGGCACAAGTGAAAACCTGGAATTTTAGAAGGATATTAAGAATTCACGGAGGTGGTTTTAAACCTCCATTTCTAAAAATCTCTGTTTAGTCACCAAACATTTATTCCATATTGTTCACTACCTCTCTGAACAAGTTGATACTGGTTTCTGTGGCCTCTCCAAACTATAAATTCCTTAAAATGCTTATTCACCTAATAATGCTTTATCTAATAAAGGAATCGTTGAACAGTCAATGAATTTGGCCAGATTTCACCCTAAAATTCAGTGGCACACCTAATTCTCATTGTTCACTTGATCCTGGTAGCATCTTAAAAAAAAATGTCTAAAGGGAAGATGGAGAAAATGAGAGTAAATAAACATGAATTATAAACAGCATTTATAATGAAATTCATCCCATTATGGTATTTGAATGTTTGTCAGTCGATTGTGTGTTATGCCTCTTACATAAATTACAAATCCAGGAAGAGATAGCTGCCTGCAAGGGATTTCATTCAAACAGGAAAGAATACTGTAAAACTCAGCCAATGCGACTATCAAAAGAGGAACAATAGAACTAAAAGATCCTTATAGACCTACAATAGCAATAGGTGAAATTATTGCTTTCACAAATACTTCCAAAATAAGTCATGAAAAATGAAACATTCTTTTGTTCTTTAAAGTGCATGACAAATGCTGATTAATTTCACCCTAGGAGCATGTCAGTTTGAAAGAGGGATTATAGATGTATGTGCCACCAGGTGCTCTCTTTCCTGAGGGGAGGGGAGTGAATGAGCCCATTTGAATCATTCCATTGTGGTGCTAGCACAGACACACAAGAACAAAACTGAATGAAAATTGGGATAACATTAGCCTTGTGAAGGGTTCGAGAGGCTGTCCCTTCAGCAGGTTGGTAATTTGTCACATCGGCCTCTTTATGAACTATCAACCTCATTACCGTGGTTCACTGCACAGTTGGCCCATGGGATTTTAATACTAATAGCATGTAGAACGGATGACTCCTGTGGTCTCAACTACTTCCTTATTGATTTACTTAAAATATGCCACCTAAATACAAACATGAAAGGGATAATCTATTACACAGTGAGAAACTCCAAAAAGATCAACATTCAACTGAGTCCAAGGAAAAAAATCAAGAAAGGAATCTTGCTTGTAGAAACCGCAGAAATCCAGTCTTCATGGAAAGAACAAGGGCGAATAATTTTGTGTGGCAGCTACCTTTTATTTATTTTACTGTGTGTGGCCGTACATCAGCCAGTAATCACTGTAACTGTTCATTAAGTAAGGCTACTAAATGAAAGAGCACTCAGGGATACTTTAAAGTCACAGGCAAAGACATAGAACTTGGGTATTTGAAAGATACCTATTTAATCTCCATATTGGATAATAAATATAACATAAAACCGGTTGAAATATTTTCAACAGTGTTAGTGTGAATACATGACCCCTCTTCATTCTCAAGTCTCCAGGTAATAGAAACACACAGAAGGGTATTGATCCTTTATCGGACACAGGTATTTTAGTATATGCAGATCCCTCAATTTAAACTTGTAATAAGGATCTTTCTATGGGAGTCAGTCCACTTATGAAAACGTGTCTTCTCATCGAAGAGCTTTTTCCTAATCCAGCCCAATGAGTTCAACTGCCCTGACTGCTTCACCCATCAAACAAACAAATACAGTAACTATATCTATACATATGTATAATTGAAAGACTATAATTTTAAGATTAGGATGTGATCACCGTGGTTGTTATTTTATTCATTGAAGATACAGAAAAAGCAATCACTTGTTGAAAATGTTACCATACTTTGATTTCTACTAATCATATTATATGAATTAAATTTTTCTGTTTTAAGTGACAGTAACCCAGCTTCTTCAGCTATTCAAACCACAGCTAATCAAATTTAAATTAGGTGAACAAAGTCCATTTCTTAGCCATATTACTCACAATTTGGATGGTTAGTACCTGTGACCCAGGGGTACTCTGTTGCATAGGTTTCCAATATTTTCAGCTAAAAGTTATACTGAATCGTGACTCTGTTAAGTCCAACTGCTTGCTCTCAATAAAATCTCACTATAGCTGAGGAAAAATGAAGTGGATTAAAATATGCATAAAATTTAAATTTTCATAAAGTTACACTTTTTTTTCCTGGCATCAGTCACTCACTATATTTTTGACACTAACATCTAAAAATATTTTGCATTTAGCACATATTTAAATTACTCTTGGTGAACATTTGTAAAAATCACTAAAATGTGGCTCTCAGATTTGATCATGCAAATGTCCCTGTTCACATGAAAATGTGGATCGAGGTAGCTAAAGTTTTTGTTCAGACACCTTCTGTTGTATCTACAGTTATAAATACTTTTGTTAGCAGTCATTGTACATCTGAGCCCTCTGATGAGGTAGGGTGGAATTTCTGCAGCACTGGACTTTTAATAATTTACATTATGTACATAATGACTGGCAATGGTTACAGACCGGGCTTCCTTTGATTCAGAAAGTAATTAAAATGTGCCTCAGCATGAAGATTTATAACACAATTCTGATCCTGAGGTCAGTTCTATGAAAAAACAAACCGATGAGATGACACCCGAATAAGGGTGGCCACCCCCACAGAATACCAAGTTTTACTGATAGTCTCAAAGACTGCAACTTTTACTTAAACCGTCACTGGGAAGAAGTTGATGTGCACACATGCATACATGTGCATTTTAAGATAAGCCGAATCCACATTTCAGTCACAAAAGAAATGAAAGGTTTGAAACTGTATGTGAAAAGTGGCTCAGCCTAGCTGGAGGCTACCTGAAATCTTAGGAGAGTTAGGATAAAAATATTTCCAGCACAGTTTGACAGAATTTTGAAGATGGAAACTGCGTTAGAACTTTTGAACCTAAGCTTTGTTCTTGCTGACTATTCCCTTTGAGGGTTACCACAGGCTAAGGGGTGGGGATATAAGCTGATCCAAAGAGTTCATTTTTAATATTATATTTTGTTTCCTCTTGATTATTGTTGCTTGCAAGTTTTCATGTCCCCATTCCTAGTATTTATTTTTAGATTATATTATAAAAAGAGAAAATTTTTAACCACATGATTGAGGATATCAAGACTCGATATATGCGGGCTTCTGTACTTAAGTTGCATCCTCTCTTCTATTCCTAATTACTCCAAGTTTAAAAAAGAATAACTTTTGGGTTTAGCACCCAAGTTTCTCCCAATCTTTGCCAAACTTTGATTCTACTTTATACGCACTGTACTTTTATTAGATTAATCGAATCGTTGTTTCTTCTAAATCCTAATATCATCACACTGCTAACTCATTAGAGGGTATCCTTTGGAAAACTCTTTTCCCTTGAAATGACATTTCATCATTAAAAATGGCACAAAACTGTCACTCTCTGTTCTCAAGCAGTTGATACTAGGTTTTGCATTCTCGGAGAGAACTGTAGCATAATATGTATACAGATTCTAAGTTAGACAGCCAATGCTTTAAAGCTCCCTACGCTAGGGATTAAATAATCACTATACAAACTCAAGCAAGTCCTTTCAAGTTTGGGGGACTTCAGATTCATTATCCATGCAATTTCAAACCCTACTTCAAAGGACAATTGCAAAATTTTTTAAATAATCTATGTAAAAGCATGAGACAGCTTATTGCCTGCTCAGCTGTAACGAAACAACTTGAAAACAAAAATTTTTCGGTATTAATGAGTTTACTTTTCCCTCTCAGCATCTAGTGCAAATATTATGCACGGTTTAGCTACTGATAATATAATCTTAGTGCTGCTTCAGAGTGCATATTTCAAAACCTCATTTAATTTTGTGACTCTGAAGCAACATGAAGATTCATTATTAAAACATAATTTACCTTCAAAATCCAACAGATTCCTTGTTGTCTGTTCAATACAAACCAGAGCCTGACAAGGAATATAAATACTATATGAATAAAAGAGGTAAACATTGCAGAGAATAAAGACCAAGTGTCAGTCATTGTTTAGTAAGGAAAAGTAATAGTACAAGTTAATGTCTTTTTAATCGAATACACAGTATGGCAGAAAACATTTATAAGTTTGTTAAACATGGACAAAATCTCATTATTTGCTGGGCGGTGGTTGCACACGCCTTTCTTTAATCCCAGCACTTGGGAGGCAGAGGCAGGCGGATTTCTGAGTTCGAGTCCAGCCTGGTCTACAGAGTGAGTTCCAGGACAGCCAGCGCTACACAGAGAAACCCTGTCTCGAAAAACCAAAAAACAAAACAAAACAACAACAACAAAAAAACAAAAACAAACAAACAAACAAATAAAAAACAACTCATTATTTATAGACAATATACATTTTTGATATAGAATATCTAAAAAAAGAAGTATTAAAAGTTCTGTGCTAATTAGAAGCACCCCTAAATCTATAGTTCTCTTGAGTGGAAGCACTTACCAATTTAAAAAGTGTTATAGAAGTGAAAAATGGGGAAAATGCTATATATCTTATACATCAAAAGTTATTTTAATCTAATAAATTTCTATTATGTTCAATTTTCTTTATTCACTATATTTGTATATTTAATTTTCTTTTAAATATCTTGAACAGATATTTTTATTAGTAGAAAATAATGATGGTTTTCAAGCTGAAAGTCCGTACTGAGAGATTCAGAATGAAAGTCATAGTTGATTTTGTAACTTTGACATTTTCTTCATAGTCAGGTGTTTCATCATGCCAGCATACAATAGTCTACTGAATGACAAGGAGAGGTGCTAGTGTTTAAAGTAATAATTTAGAGTTTAAACAATATATGCAGTTCATTCATTTTGAATGACAACACTACCTGATATATTCACCACCTACCTTCACAATATTCATCAGGCATGGTGTTTTCCCACACACAAACGGACTCTTTAAATTATCAGCTATCAGGTATGACCTATCTCTCCACAATTCTCTTTCTATAACCCCATGTCTTTTCTCCTGGCTTTCTTTCTCAGCTGGATTCCTTTAAGTTTCTGAAAATAGAGGAAATGGGCTATGGATTGAGTGCAACAGAAGGAGAACAGTTGCTTTCTCTAGACTCATGCTCCTATTAATTGCTTTTCTCCAACAAAGAACAATTAGAACTTGGACCAGTTTCTTGGGTATCCTCAACTATTGCAACACAGAGCCAGTAGTTAAGAACACTTTTTTAGGTGACCCTGTGCTAGTATATATATATATATATATATATATATATATATATATATATATATATATATGTGTGTGTGTGTGTGTGTGTGTGTGTGT
>JANHMN010000001.1:17497197-17510549 GCA_030674055.1 Rhabdomys pumilio
ACACACACACACACACACACACACACACACACACACACACACACACATATATATGCAGAGCAAAAGAAGAAAAGGCTACTTAATTCCTTATATCTTTTAGATAATTAGGGTAATGAGAGTGAATAGTTCTGTTGAGTTGTTAACCGCATGTTGCTCTAAAATAAATTTGAACTATGAATACTATTTTCTTCTCTACTCCCATGAAAGTAATCAAGTCCTTGATATCTAAATAAATTCATATATCTTCAAATAGCTGTAGATTAACTAACAACATGGAGAATGTGACTAGAAACTCTATCTTACTACCTTTTTGAATGTAAATTTTTTAAACCATCCAAATAAATAATAACTATGGAAAACTATTAACATGATTGTAGGTAACAGACTCTTCTCCAGGTTTTCAGCTCCAAGCTAATTCAGGATTGCTCGTATTTTAACTATGGTCATCCCTATTCATCTCCTTCTGTTTCATTCCTCACTGAACTCTGAATCTTATAGCCTCTGTTCTTTATCCACTACAATTACTAGTAATGATAAATGAATAAAACTAATTCAACACATTTTATCTTTCATTTTCATCTTTTTTATATATATAAAAGATAGAACCTTAATAAATAGTTTGATCTCACAAAATAGCCTTAATCAAAATAAGGCTGATAATTTTCTCTCTAGATTTTGGTAAATAAAAAGGAATTTACCTATTACACTATATTAGTTCCCCAAATGTGTTTACTTTGATCTGGTGGATAATCTTATATTTCTACTAAAGTATCAAAACATCTTTTTTCATCTTTCAAATAAAGAAAGCAAAAATGAGAGTGACGAAACAGTTATAAGGGAAAGGAAAGCCATCTCTGCTGTGGTTTAGTTCTTATCTATTTTTATTGTACCATGAAGGTAGAGAAATGCTGCTATAAACTTACCTTGGATACAAATATGATGCATGCAACATGTGCATTTTCCTTGGTACGTAAAGCATTTACTTGTGTGCATAGAAAGATGAAGTCAACAGTGCTCCAATCTTTTCTTTCCTTTCTCTGCCTTCAAATATAGTAGACCTCAGTTAGTTGATTACTAACATCAATGTTTAAGGCAATGCAAAAAAAGCAGTTTGCAGATGTGGTCGCCTTTCTGAATTAAAAAATGAATTATCTATATACAATTGAGATAATAAGTGTAATTTCAATCTTACTGTACTTTAGTGCACTGAAAGCCAATTGTGCTAAAAATATAACAAATATGTTTGATAGTGATATTTTATTAGGTTTTCCCCTAGCATATCAAAATTCTGAAGCATTATATAATATCTGGACATGTCTAATTTTTTAAAAATTTTTTCAAGTTTATGTTTGTTCCCAAGTGAATAGTCTGTTGTTTAGCTACACAAAGGGGACTATTCCATTTGAGCCCTGAGGTGATCAGAGCCTCAAGGGGAAGAGTTCATTACCTGAAGCTTGGCATGAATAATGATGAATGCTATTAGTCATTATCAAAATTTTCAGCAGCCTTCAAAATCCAATCCACAATATTTGATACAATGACCTCCTGTGACAGTGAGCCCCACAGGCTAACTGCATACAGTGCAATAAAAGATTTTTTATTTATTTTTATTAATATGCCATTAATTTCACATACATCAGAGGACAATATACATAAAACAAACAACTGGTAGAAGATTCAGTGATGTCCTGGACATATAGTCTTGATTGAATATTAAAAATGATTGTTCAGTGAAGGTATTTTAACAGGAAGATTATTTAGTTTCCTATGAATCATACCAGGTTTCCCTAGAATAGGTCTTTAAACAACGCGATATTTATGATGCACCTAGACTTATGAAGGCTTACAGACTGCTGTAGTTTGGGCATTTACTTGAGTCACAATTTATCAGACAGATTTGTAATTATGCCATGATAATATAGAGCATGTTAGGTAATATTCTGTCTAGTTTTTTTTGGAGGGCTAGGCTGCTCCATTGATTTTGAACTTAGTCATGTGTCTACTTTAGCAAATGGAGTGATAAGTAGAGTTGAAAAAGGGAACTGTTTCAAACGTTCATTTTGCAGTGTGGTTTAATTATTGGGTCAGTGATCTTTCCTGGAAAGAATAGTATCCTCTCTCTAACAGCCAACACTCCTCACTTGAGACCACAGAGGTAGGGTGGAACAGTGGATTGTGCTAAGTCTTCAAGTCACACAAAACCTAAAAAACAATAGGCAGCCCAACTATCTGTGTTAGTCAAGCTGCCCTCCCTCTACAGACCCAACAGCAGAAGCATCAGTGGTGTTGAAGACTCTTAGTTGCTGGGTAGCTTACAGTGTGATAAAGCAATAAACTGACAGATAAGCCTCAGAGCACAGACCATTTCAGATTTATCGGTTTCTAAAGCTGTTGTGAGTTTACTGGCCTGACCTAAGTTGGAAGGAACATAATTGGGAACAGGAATCTCAAGCTTTAGCTGCTTAGCTCAGGAAAGATTTCAATCATACTTTCTTGAAACAGCAGGTTTAGAAGTGAAACCTGATACACGATTTGTACTTTAAAAAATGGAGCCTATTAAGAAAGAAGCCTTATGATAACTGGAGAAGCAAAAATCAGGTGCATGTACATTTTGTGGGACATATTTGTTAGTCTAGATGTTTTCTTAATTGATTCTGCCTTATAAATTCTTTCTCTTCTGATTAGAAATGCTACTCCTTGTATAGGTAAATTCTACTTTATTGAGATTAAAATTTTATTTTTGAAGAAGAATATACACATACTTAAAATTTCCCCCAAAATGTTTGTTTCTTTCTATATCACCTCAACAGAAGTTATAGGGATGAGAGAAAGACATTGAAAATCATTAGGAGAAGGAATAGATTCAACAACTCTTACTGTAACTGAACTTCAGGTCCCAAGAGTTTATACAGTTTCATGCTACTGTGCTTCAGTCAGCTTTTATCATATTTTTGTCAGGGTACTAAAACAGGTGAGTGTAGCAAAATCATGGGTTTTGGTTTTGTTAGTTTGGTTTGGACCAAAATGACTTAAATGACTTAAAAATTTGAGGTTGTGACATTTGCATATTGCACATCTCTTATTTCAAGACCTTGGGGCCTTTTATTTTTTATTCTCAAAGCAATCATTTATAATATAAATATGTATCTCTTACTAGAACATTTTATTTTACTCTGTATACACTGGCTCATTCAATTCTCACTAGTTAAGATCACAATTGTTTTTAATAGCTGAGTAGTAGTCAGCTAAGAAAAACAATGACTTTATGAAATTCACAGGCAAGTGAATGGAACTAGAAAATATCATCCTGAGGTAACCCAGACACAAAAGAACACAAATGGTATGTACTCATTGATAAGTGGATATTACAAAACATTTTAATATAGCAAGGGGTAGATGGTGGAGCTGAGAAACTCTCATCAAGAGTATAGATGATTTCACAACTAAAATGTATGGTTAATACATTCTTGTCATTTTTAGTAATCTACAGAGTGAATATAAAAACTCATTTACTCTGCTGCATGCCTCCAAATTGCCCAAATAGATTTTCTTTAAAGATGTAAATAATTTGTATTTTTATAACTTTATTACTGACTGTGTTTTCTTAACACAAATTCTATGGAAGGTTGGGATGTAAAAGGAAAGAAAGAAGGAAAATAAGTATATATATTTATATAAACACATTATGTATGCACACACATACTATGTATATGTATATGTATATGATGTATATGTATGTGTATGTATGTGTATAAAGGAACACACACACATATGTATATATGTTCAAAATATATGATATATATATACATATATATATGTATGTATATATATATATATTCAAAAATATATTTTACTTCAGGAAAATTTTTTTAACCCCATTTCTAACTCTTGAAAATTACCAAGGTTTATATTTTAGTATATACTTGCCTCGACCATGTAAGTTTGGAATGTTTTCTATTGCATAAATAAGATATTGACATAAACATACACACAAATAAATAAATAATATAACAAGAACATCTGTGCATTAGAAGGAGTAAGACCAACCTGTGTACAGATGATCAGCTATAGAATTCAAGCATTTGAGCCCTTCCCCTCTAGTGACTGGGAGGATCTTCCTTGTGAACAAGCCTGCTGGTCTCAGATTTACTATTATTCCCTAATGATTTATAAGGCAACGTATTACATAGCAGGTGGCTTCTCACAATCTTTGACACAGTCAAAATTATAATTTGTTTCATGTTCATAGAAGTCCTAAAGGTATAACTAAATATTGGGCGAATTTATTTTGGTGAGGCTTTTTTAGTTTAACAACAACAGCAACAACAACATTCTACCCTCTATTATTTTCTCGCAAATATAACTAATGAAGTGATTTTAGAAATTCTTAAGCATTTACAAAAATATACACAGAAAAACAGTTTGTATATATGTAAAATATATACAAAATAGCAGTTTCCTTGAGACTAGTTTATCATCAAATAGCTTAAGGAAACCTATGCCATTTTGTTTGGTTGGGTTTTTTTGTTTTGTTTTGTTTTCTTCTTCTTCTTTTTACTTCTTTTGTTGTCATTGTTTTGATTTCTTTTTCTCAACTAGAATATTAAGTAGTATTTTAATTTAAAACCAAGGGAAATGTACTAGGTAACCCAGATTATTGGATATTTGCAATTTTATGCCTTGCATTCTCAGTTTAAGTCTTTTTTTTTTATATAAACATAAATTCACTTTCGCTTTTCAAAGACATGCTTAGTAGAATGTTTCATATCTTGCTTTTGAACACATTGCCAATGGTGGAGTTAATCAGGCCAGCTCACTAGCCACCATTTGATTTGTCTTTAAATTGAGTTCAAAGTGATTTGAGATAGAGTGATTCATACTTGGAGTGATCAGCTTTACAGAAAAGGAGTTCTGTCTTCCCTGAGTTTCTTTCATTCCTCCCTAATTCCCTATAAACTTACAGTCATTTAAAATGAACCCTCTCTGCATGCTTAGCATAATCCATTCTTCTCATGTTCTGTTCAATGACATTATCACTGAGGATTATTTGATATGGCATTCTCTGCTTGCACCGAATCCCTTTGGGCAGCCCCTAGTTATATCACAACTATATATTAGACTGATACAGCATGTGTTATATGTTCCCAAATGAGAATGCCAGTTTCTTTTATTGCACACACCACATTAAAAAGTGTCTTGTGGATGAGACACAGTGACTAAATATTTCAAAGACTAGCTGATGTTGCCCAGAGCCTAACATTTGCCCCAAATAAAAATTTTATAGTGATGACTATACCTCAGCCATACTTCATGACAAAAAAAGTTTAGAAGATATGGTTGCTCTCTGATTTCTTAGTTCTCTATTTTTTATTCTCCAAAATAAGTGTTTCTCACACTTTCACTATTTCTCTAAATTACATCTAATGGAAATTAAAATCTCTAAATACTTCATAGAAGAATGCATGTCTAATCAATGCAAATGTTCCTATCATCTTACCTAGAAGACAACATGTAACATTCAGGTTAGAAGCCAGATGCTTTGTTTCTTCTAACATCTGCTCTTTTAAGTGTGTATTTGTGGTACGTTATGCAATAGTTATTTGTATGTTTGTAATTGGTGGAAAGTATTCCTGAATTTTATATCTTTCATCTCTGTCAAAAGAGGGTCAGAGAGTTCTTTGAAATGCTTCTTCAGAACATCAATTTTGAAAAAGAATTATTTCAATATGCTACTTTAAAAATTTCCCCACAGTTTGTATCAAAGAGGGAAGAACAGATGATTCATAGATGAGCATAAATATGCATCTTGTGTTGCCGCAGAGACTAATGATGCTTTTAAAGATCTGTACAGCAAACAGTGAAAATCTGACATTGACAAAGCCCTTGCATCCTAGATTTGTCTCTTATTGAATAATCTTTCCCCTAACTAGGTGGCTACTTTGCTATGCTTAATTGGTTTGAAGATATTTGTTCCAGAAGAGTGTTCCTAGGACAGGCTTTGGGAGACACACTTATAAGTCTAAGGGCACTGTGGACTGTTTCAGGATGAGCATCAGTTGCTACATGGAGGAAGCTGGCCTGGGCAGGCATCAGGGCTGGAGGTATGTGTTGAGCCATCCCTGCATCTCTGGATTGAGACAACTTGATCAAGGACAATGATCTTTCTGATGTGCTCATCTTCATTTAGTTTGCTCACATCTTATTGATTGTTCTACAACCATGTTTTTCAGGCAAATTTACTAATGACTTCTGGGAGAGGAAAAATAGGGTAGCTTGTGATATGATATTAAAGTAAATAAGTATATGCACATTTACTCACATGTACATATGTATAAATGTACATAACAGAAGTGAAAGAAAATTCAGTAACATGCTTGTTATATAAAAGTCATTCTGGTTAAAAATTTCATGATGTAAAGGTTGTCTGCTTGTTTTACTTTCATATTTTTAAAATATCCTAATAACATGTGATATGTTATTCTACCTGGGCTGCCTTGTCTGGTCTCAGTGGGAAAGAAAGTGCATAGCTACACAGAACCTTCAAGTGCCAAGGTGGTGGGAGACCCAAGGGGGCTCCCACCTGCTCAGAGGAGAAGGGGAGAAGGAGGTGGAATGACTGTGGGAGGGGTAACTTGGAGGGGGCAGTGAGGAGGATGTAAAGTGAATCAGTAGAAAAAATTAAATTAAAAATATCCTATTAAATAAAAATATGTATGAGTATAATTTTTATCTCTTCCAATCATTTTAGGGATATATTTCATGTAGTGATAGTGTATAAAAAAGCAAAATTTTTTTTATTCTTTTTCTTTCTCAGGTTATGTATCCTGAGCACAAAGCATGAAGAATTTGGAGGGTTCTATCTTTTGAAAGAATAAAAGAAATCAATTTCCAATAAAAGTTAATAAAAATTGTAATGGATCTTTTTAAATTACCTGTCACATTTTCTCTCCAGGATGATGCTTAAATTACAAAGGGAAGTGTCTGAATGTGGCTTTAAAAGGACTTGATCTACTCTATCCCTAGTCAGTAGTAATTTGGTTTCAGGATTTGATTGTTTCTGATTTTCTAATCCATTACCAAATGCTTTTCTGCTTGCTGTCCTTCCTTTTTTTAACCTTCCTTCCTTCCTTCTTTCCCTCCCTCCTTCCTTCTTTTCTTTCTTTCTTTCTTTCTTTCTTTCTTTCTTTCTTTCTTTTTTCTTTCTTTCTTTCTTTCTTATTTGCAAAGATAGAAATCTTTACATTCCTTAAGTCTTAAATGTCTCTATTTTTTCCACTTATCTTTTATTTTCATGTGTAAATTATGATTTGATTTGTATTTATTTGTTTCATTTGTTTCATTTTAAAAACAATTTAACAGAGGAAAGATGTTTAATAATAGATTTAGCAAGTATTCCATAATCGGCCGATGTCTTCTTTTTATTATGTATCTTTGAATTGTTTCATTGGAACACAGGAAGATTTTGTATCCTTTGGTTATCTTCTCCTCCTGGAGTATGGCTTTACTTACTTCTTTTAAGATGATGTTTTATGCATTGACTTTCACAGAGTGGGCAACAGTCAACATTGATGCTTTTTCAGATCGATCAAACCAGCTTCCTTTGTTGCTCAGTGGCGACAGGATCAGTGATTTTGCTCACATAACTGTCAGACAAAATATTACTGAAGTTTTAAAAATGTATATTCAATTTTGTTTTACACTAATTTGGACCTTGGAAGGAAGCTATAAATATGCATTTTGTAATGCTTCCTGACCCAAAGTATTAAGTAGAGACACAAGGTTTTATTCACTTCAGGAAGCTACTTGACAATTCTCAGTCATTCCGTGCAGTAAAGTTCACTGTTTGTAAAGCAAAGGGAAGTTTCTTGATAAAAACTTATTTGTGTCAGACTCAAACCTGAAGGTTTCCCACCCATCAGTCTTCCATCCTGAAGCTTTGAACATTCCAAGATTCATGTTGTCTGTACCATTGGAATCCGTGCTTACACAGACCACACTCAGAAGTGGTCTCTGTATGTACATGTCTTAATGTACCAGGAGAATTTTGTAATGTAGAATTGCTGCATACATTGATTCAACAAAACAATCTCATCTCTACAGAATGCTGAGGAGCAGCAAAATGACCAGATAAAATTAATGAAAGCTGTAGCTTTAACAATTGCTGTGCTATCAGTTTTCCAGAGTATTGGGCTGTTTACCAACAGGCAAGCCCTAAATAATATAGTCTAACTTTGTGTGTTCTTAGTAAATATTTCCTCACTCTACAGTTCTTAGGAAAGCATTACACCACTGTTTTAATGTTCTTTCTTCATCACTGGTTCTTTTTTAATATCTATTTGCCTTTTTTTCTATAGATGCCCACGAGTTCATCAAGGTAGAGTTACGTGTTGACGGCTTTGTGCCATACTTTTATGAATTCTACTTCCTGCCTTATTTATATTCTTTTTTCATGAGAATTGTAGCTGTCACAGAGAGATGCTCAATCTTAACTCACAATGTTACTTTTTATTTATTTCTCTGTGA
The DNA here is from genome assembly GCA_030674055.1 of Rhabdomys pumilio. NCBI lineage: Eukaryota > Metazoa > Chordata > Mammalia > Rodentia > Muridae > Rhabdomys > Rhabdomys pumilio. Next base: position 17,505,721 of record JANHMN010000001.1, read on the forward strand.
CCAATTGGTAATAACCTGGTTTTTATATGCTAGTTTTATTCTTGTTTGTTTATAGTGAGTATAAACATGAATTATTTCAAGAAATCTAAAAGAAAAAGAAAAAAGAAAAACACTGGAATTTGCTCCATGCCAGCCAAATTCTAATTTCAAGGCAAAATGGGAAACCATGTTTTGATATTTTTCACCAGTTAACACTGATGACACAGCAATTTACTCTAATAAGTCAATAAGGCATATACTTTCTGAATAGTTAAGAAAAACTTATAATATCTTAGTGATTCATAGTTTACTTGGTGTATTCCTGTTCTGACCTGAGCCATTCTGACTTCCAAGTCTTGAGAATAATAGGATTGTCACGATGTCATTGTACTTAATCTACACTGAATCCCTTAAAATATTCTAAAAGTACACATCTCTAATCATGCAAGATTCTTGTTGTTAAAAACATTCTAAAAGTTAAAAAGAAGAACTGATCTTATCAAGAGTTTACCACATGCCAAGTGTCAGATAATTTACTCTATTTATCACTCTACTTCCTCTCCTAGAAATTATACATATTATACATAATTGTTTTCACCATTTTATAAAAGTTTAAAGTGAAACACAGAGAGAACTAGCAATGCCCTAAGATACCATAGCTAATAAACGAAAGAAGAAGTTGTAATATAAAAATTCTGGAAATATAGCTCAGCTGGAAACTTTTTGCTTAGAATGCCTATGACTTGCATTTGACACAGGATAGGGGATTTCTGGGGAAGGGAAATGGGGATAGGGATTGGCATCTGAAATGTAAATAAAATATCCAATAAAAAAAATAAAAAAATAAATAAACCCATTAGGGGGAAAGAAATTTCAGAGAAAAAAAAAAAAAAGACAGTCAATACCATGCAAACAAGAAAAATCAAGAACAGATATTCTCAAGAGGAATTTTTTTTCTTTATATTTTCACAGGTGTGATGTAATCTAGCAATGCTGGAATGTAGGTCACTCTGCTTTATGCTAATATTAAAAAATGAAATGTTGGTTACATTAACATATTGTGGGAAGCAAATTTTTAGTTGAAGCACATCCAGAAATAAATCAAGAAGTTTAAGGATCCATTAGGTCCGCCGTCACGAACAGAATTGTATGTTGAGCACAGAGTGAAATGAGGACTTTCCCTCCCAACTGTGTATGTTTGCATAAGGGTTCTTTTATATCTTTCAAAAATTATAAAGTCATAAAGTTGATAGAGCAAAGTCTCATGGTGGAACATGAATTATTATTGTTAAATGAGCAGCCTGTGCCTTGTTATGCTATGGATGATACAAGAAGCAAAAGCAAATATGAAACAAAAGATTTTTGTTCATTTTCATAAAATACAGTGGAGGTAAAATATAAGTCATTGTAAAAAAATTTTTGATTATGTTCCTTCTACATATAGAGTGAGGGATAAGTAGTGATGAGTCAGATGTCAAACTTTATCATGAGTAGCAACATTAGAAACAGGATTTTGGAATGAGAAAGAGGAAAATGTATTTCACTGTGGAATAAACCTTCCACAACAAGCAGGAAGTTGTAAGTAAGTGGTTGACAAAAGAGATCAGATAAGCCAGCTTGGAGTTCTGGTAGGGATTATCAGGGTAAGAAGTTTAACTATTACTTTATTAGAATTCAGTTGACACTTTGATGGAAGAAATGTTCACTTAAGGTAATTAGGAAGGGCTCTTGACATGTGAGGTTTAATGCTGAATCTGTCAGTCAGCAGCCTCTAGGAGAGTAGTACATAGAGAGTTCCTTACTGAGTGTTTTCGAATCCAACAATGCAAGCGCCTGGACCTCGGGTGATACATAGCTACAAGGTCTAACCCAGCAGACCTTCACTATTTCAAGCTGGGGCTGAGATGATTTGCCTTCATCACAGTTTCTCATACAGGAAAGCCTGGACCTTTGTTCAGTGTAGGGCTTCTCCTCCTCCTCCTCCTCTTCCTCCTCCTCCTCCTCTTCCTCCTCCTCCTCCTCCTCTTCCTCCTTTTCCTTTTTTCCCTCCTCCTCCTCCTCCCTCTCCTCTTTCTCCTTTTCCTTTTTTTCCCTCCCCCCCCCCCTCCTCCTTTCTTGCCAGCAACAGGGATAAATAAATCCTCAGTTTCTGGATTGTGATCTGGGCGTTTGATCTCAGTGTTGTAGTTTTCTCCTGTCATATGATACTGAACATCAGTATTAACTCAAATAAAAAGTAGATAAACTTGAGTTCACTAAAGCAGAGTCTCTCAGGATGGAGCTAGGATGACTTATCAATTTTAAAATGCTCCACAGTAATTGTGCTGGTTATCCAGGTTTGCAAACCACTGATCTAAAGGGCATAAACTACTCTTACAGAGATTCAGAAGTAATTACTCTTTTTTTCCATAACTATGCAGTAATCTCACATAGAATACGCTAGTCCTTAATGGGCAGAGCAGAGGGATGAACGAAGAAACCATATTACCAAAGCTCTGTACTCAACCACGAGACACATCGGCATTTTAAGTGTGCTCCACATTACAGAAGAACAAAGGGATTTAGCACAATAGGAAACCCATTAAATTACTAATGCATTCAGAAGAAATTATAGGTTATGTTCAGACAATTACAGAATAAGACATAAAGATTCATAAAACTATGTTAATCTATAAAATCTTCATATAGGTACATAATGATCCATCCTAGTGGGCAGATGGAATAAATAAAATTAATTTATGATTTTGGAAAGCAGAGATGAATTTAACTGTGGAAACGACTGACTTACCTGTAGACATTTCACTCCAGCTCTTGACAACAGACATCTACAGTTTTTAGGTGTTGAAAGATGTGTAACTGGATATTTTATTTGAATTTGGGGACTGTTGTACTGATGATGTTTTGTAGAGGGCTTATTTTAACTGCTTGCTGGAGGAATTTGTCTGTCTTTGAAGTTTGCTGCTCTGTGTTTTATGGTAGTATTCTTTCTTACTCCTCAAATGGCTGTTTTAAATATTTGTATTTTCTCCAAAAACGTGTTTTCAATTTTCTCGATTTTTTTCTCCTTCCTCATGGCTTTTTCAGTGGCGTGTTAAAAACTTTTGAAAAACTAGGGTTCATGTGAATGAGGCTATTGCAGAATTAAAATGGATTTCTTAAGTGTAGAAATAGCACATGACTGGGCCACTTTTCTGAGCCCTGGAATCACAGGGGCTTTCACACAAAGATACCATGCGATTCTGGACAGTTGAACAAACTCTCTAATTGTAGCACTTGTGGCCAGGACAGTTATTTTTATGGAATACCTCAAATCAGATCTCTGTTTAGTGGGAGGAAATAGCTGTCTGCTATAGGTAGGAGGCAAAAGATGTAGAATTTTAATAAAAATCCATGCAAGCTTTCCAGCCTTTCTAGTTTTTGAAGGCCTCAACTCCTTCCCTCAAATCAGCCTCACATTGAAAACAAAGTATCCCCTCCCTTTTATTTTAATGCAACTGAAAATGAGCAGGAAGTTGTGATGTCATCAAGTCTGAATAAAACTTGAGAACTTCAGGATTCCTCAATCCAACCCCGAGCAGCCTGCCTGAACTCCCATGAACTAGGTGGAGACCATTAAAGAGATTTTTGCAAAATTCTCTCTGAATTTTTTTCTTATACAGGGAGAAAAGTTTTCAAAAAGACAGAATTTGTTTAGTAATTACTGACTTGTAGACTACCAGGATAAAAATAATCTTATTTCTCAGAAAATAATACTGAAGGCTCCTTGTGTTGTTTATATGAGGCATTGTGGTGCTTGGGAAAGAAGTTTGCATTCTTTTAGAAAGGTAGATAGCACAAGCAAGGCTGGTTGTTCAAACAGAGAATATGTAAAGAATTTCTGTGAAGTTAGAAATTCTCTAAAGATTTTTTTTTACCATATTTTTAGGTCTAGTGTTAAGAATAATAAGTGAAAATATTTATAACCCTACAACTTTTATGCAAATTGGTGCCATTAGGACATATGAAAGGAATTATAAAAATAACAGGATGAGTCTCAACTTGCTTTCTCTTTTTAAATTTAGTTTTGTTTGCTTTTTGCTTTATGACATTATAAAGTCTGAAGAGATTATAGTTTGAATTCTGAATTATAATCTCTTCCTGGGCTGGTAATATGTGGTAGGAAACAGTCTACGAGAAGCGGGAAAAATGACCTACAATGCCTGGTCAGCCACATCTTGACAAGGACAAATAAACCATATTCTGTAGTATAGTATTGGCCAAGCTATAATGTTCTGTTGGCTCAGAGCACATTTTCAAGTCAAAGTGTGTTTACTGAGATGTAACCCTATTATAAGTTGAGGAGAAACTATGATCTTGAAATAACTATAGTCACTATCTTCATTATAGTCAACATTTTAAGATGTTCTTGTAAAGAATGAGACTTACGTTGTTCTTCTAAATTACATTTCAATATCAGCTCATATAGCCTTTATATGAAACACACAAATGAACAAAGACTCTGTGAAAATAGTTCTTCTATTTCACCTTGGGGGTTCAAAATGACATGGACCTCCATAAGTTTAAACATGTTCTTAATATGAGCATCTTGGATTGTATGTTTTGGCAAAAATAAGACATACATTAACCTCAAGTTAACTGATACCAATAGAGATACATCCCAGAGGACACTTTTTTTTTTCCATCACATATATTTCAATTCCATTAGGATGATAAGTCTACAAACAAACAGGCTTTTCACAATTCTCTCTCCTCCCTATCCCTCTCCCTTTCACTCTCCCCCTTCCTTTCCCTCTCCCTCTTTGCCTCTCTCTCTCTCTCTCTCTCTCTCTCTCTCTCTCTCTCTCTCTCTC
>JANHMN010000001.1:17529078-17557176 GCA_030674055.1 Rhabdomys pumilio
GAGAGAGAGAGAGAGAGAGAGAGAGAGAGAGAGAGAGAGAGAGAGAGGGTGCTGCTGACTGGGGATAGCATATGCATTTTCACCTCAAATCCAAAATGACATATTTCCAACATGGTCATATCTCCTAATCTTTCTCAATCAGTTCTCCCAACAGGGCACCTTTACATTCAAATATCTGAATATATGAGCCATTCCACTTCAAACAACTACAACATGATACACTTCTTTCAAGTATCTTAGCTTGGCATACAAACCTGAAATGTATAAATGTTATATGAATTTGAAAGAGATACAGATAGAAATGTAACTTAGAATATATTTAAATGTACTGTATTCTTTAGATCTATAAAATGAATTTGGCTTTAGGGAGAAATGGAGAAGCAAATTATTCTGAAGTGTTCTTTTTTTTTTTTTCTATTAGATGGAATAGTTTTAAAAACAAATGTTAGAATCCAAATTTTTTATTTTATTATTTTAATTGCTAGTAATTGACAGTGAGTCCATCTGGTCTTGAGCTTCACTTTATCGGGAAAAGTTTTCTTCCTCCTTTAATTTCTTTGATGTTTATTGACTTGCTTAAGGTGTTTATTCCTGATTTAATCATAGGAGAATGCATATCTTCTTTCAAAATTAATTTTTATCTGTTTCTTATGAATTTTCTGGGGCTTGTTTGGAATGTAAATTTTCACATTATATTTCAATGGTTCTTTGTATTGTATTGGTATTTATACTAACTTCCTCATTTCAACTTAATTCCAATTTGGATTCTCTCTGTTTCTCTTTTTCTCTCTGTGTGTTTCTCTTTGTTTCTCTCTCTCTCTGTCTCTCTTTCTCTCTCAGCTACAGATTTGTCAATTTTAAGCTACTTTTTAAAAATTTTTCCATTTTCTAGCCTTGGAGATATTTGACACTGATAGAGAGGTAAGGATCGACACCATGAAGTCCTTGCCGAAAGCTGTGGGTAGATCTATAGTTTTATGCCCAGCTCATCTCTATCTCAGAGGTAGAAGAGGGACTCTGCCTGTACTTCAGGTACCAGACACTCTGTGGAACCAGTTATTATTATTTTTTGTCTCCCATTTCTCCTCTTAACATGCAATGTCTAGGTCTTTTATGTGGGAAATTTTCTGCTATGATTTCACTGAATAAACGTAGTATTTATCTAAGTTGTCTTTTCTATAGCATAGATTTTTGATGATGCCGCAGAGGTCTTGTACATTGTTGTCATGTTCATCTTTTTCTCTTTTTGAGGCTGGAAGTTTCAACCTTGATTTTCTCCCATGTCCTCTTTCTTCTATCTGGTCCTTTAACTGGTCACTCTTTGCCAGTTTTTTTTTTTTTTTTTAATTTTTGTTTAATTACTTGTTTCTTTTTTAGTGTTAGCTTTTTATTTTTCAAAATATCAATTTCTTTGCATAATTGTTTTCTGATTTCAACCTCTTGCTGATTTTAATCATGTAAGTTGTTGGCTTTTCCCTTTATCCTGCCACCTTTCCTCTGAATGCCTTGGAAAAAATTTCTTTGCCATTTTCTTCCTATTTAATGTCATTTTATCATTTTTTTTCTAGATCTTTAAAATCTTCATCTAAGGGTTTTCTTATCTTTATTATATTTGATAGATACAGAATTTTTATCTTTGACAGAGTCATGTTTTCTTTCTCTCTCTCCTTTCCATTTTCTCTCATTCTTTCTCTTTCCCTGTCTTCCTTACTCGTTGTCTTTTTTTTTTTTTAATCTGCTAGTAAGGGTATTTCTTGCATTTCAGTGGGTAGATCTTGTCCCTGGGAACCCTACTCAGGAAGCCTCAATCACTAGTACTAATCAACGAGAAGTTAAAAAATGTTATAAGAAAAGCAATATTGTACCCAGCTCTCATGATTTGGGAACAAAGTTAGATAGCCATAAATAAAAGAATAAAAATTAAAACTGGAGTAGTAAAAATAAGAACACCAATATGTCCAACTCTAGAGAGGGAAGATAAAGAAAGGAACACAGAAACACAAAATATTTGAAGAGAAAGCACAGGAAGAGCTATTGGATAAAGGAAATTAGATCATTGTATGAAGAATCACAAATAAAGTTATATAAAAGTTTAAAGCATAGTAAAGTAAAAATTTTGTTAACTATGCAATCAAAAAGAAAACTGACAGTTAAAAAAAGAAATAAAACTAAAGATATGGTGCTTAATAGCATCTTTCTGAGTCCTCAGTAATTGTAGATGGACAATTCTTCACACTGGGGATGTCACTGAACTTGTGGACCCTTGTGTTTTTTGTATGTAGTTAGCATTCTTGCTTAGATTGTATTGAACAAGCATCCGATATTTACCTGAGTTAGTGCTTTTCAGCTTGGTCATCTCCTTTCTTTCCAACAGATGTTGATGACTGATCTTAGCTCTGCATTCTAAGGTCTGGGCGGGTCACCTTCCAGAGACTTTCAGATGGTAAGATCTACATGGCTAATATTTTAGCTGAGCTTGTCACCCAAGGATATTGTAAGTGGGGAAATCAGCTGCGCTGAAATAGTATAGGTAGAGAACTTTTCTTGGGGCTTTCAAGACCTCCTGATATCAACTATATCCATGAATCATTAAAGTTTTGGGGTCAGAGATATAAAGTTCCAGAAGTTAGTACACCTGATGACCAGAGGTTCAAAGTTATCAAACTAAAGGATTGTACTAACTTGATGATTCATAATCCTGGGTACTGAAACGAGTCCTATCTTTCCTTATGTACTTCCCTATCTGAGATAGATATTCTATCATCTAAATCTTGGTGACTTTTAACCCCTTTGCTTTCCCAAATGCTTTTCTGAGTCTAGTATCCTCTAGGTGATGTTACAGACAAAACTGAGGCTCCTTGAAAGATTATGCTCATTTCATAGCTATGGCAGGCAAAGCTGAGGCTCTCTGACCTGTCCTATTTCTATAAGCCCTAAGGCTTAGATTTTAATAATAGTTTCTCTTTTAACATGGCATTTATTACTGCCCTATGTGTGTTGTAGCATGCTGAGAGTAGGGTTGTTCTCTCTTTCTGAAATCACTGTGAGGTCTGTGAGCTTGTCCTGAATGTGTCTGCTTCAGTATTTTTACTCTCAGGACAGTTCATTTCTTTCTCCATACATTTGCAAGAAAAAAAAATTACTCACTATTAGTTTGGTGGGTATCTATCTGCTTATGGCATTCCTGTGGAGGTCAAAGGACAGCTTAGGAGAATTGGTCTCTTTTTTTTTACCCTAGGTCCAGGGATCAAATTCAGATCATCAGATGTTCAGTCAAGCGCATTTGCGTAGTTAGATTACTCACTGGCTTCCTTTGTGGACTTATGAAACTCTTCTTATTTCTCTTTGAAAAATAATCTATTTTTTTCATAGTCTAACTCTCTACACATTCAGAAGGAGGTAGCCATTACCTTACCATTTTATCCTGGTATATCAAAAGTTTCTTGCATAGTATCTCATAGAAATCTCAGAGAATTTTTTTTATATATTTTTATATTATGTTAAAATAATATAAAACATCATATATTTTATCTATGTTTCAATGCCAATATCTCCTTTCTTTTATTTAATTTTTTTGTTTTAAAATTCATTTTACTGCTATTTATTTTTTTATGTATGTAGTTTTGTTACTTGCCAGTTTCATGCATTAGTATAATGAATTTTTCTTTCTCCGAATTTCCCTCCATTTGCCTTTCATCACCCACTGTAAAGCATATTAAATCCCCTTCCTATTTTTCATGTCTTGTGTGTTGTTCAAAGAGTTTAGAGTTTATTGCTCAAGTAGGTATGTAGGGTTATTTACTTGAATGAAAATTCCACTAATAGTAGCTATAACACTGAAGGAAATGACAGCCCCTCCCACAATAGTGTTTAATTGCCAACAGGAACATAAGGGTCTAAAATATACCAACTATTCAATTTTTACAGTGCCCTTAAGAATTTATTTTTTCCTTCTAATAATTTGGAAGTTAAATATAATTTATAGAACTTTAATATTCAAATTTCATTTTATTTTTATTTTTCTCTATATTAAGTAGAATGCTTAACATTATATTGTTTCCTTCTATTCTACGTCCTTAGTCCTCAAAGGGATGTTTAGCTGTAATGTCACATTTTGATATATAATACTCATTATCAGCCTATTCCAAAGGTTTTGTCATTTTCTGCCATAGTGACTACATTAACAAACAAGCTATTAGGTACACCATTTTTGTCTAATTTTCTGTGGTTTTGTTTATTATTATTAATGACTCTTTCTATTACATTTTAGCCAGATAATGTAAACCATATAAAGCCCATACTTGGAAATGTGCTGACACCAGATCTGTGGTAATTGCACCCTACTTAATATAAATGTTTTGTGTGAACTTGAGGTAGATTGCTGGCTACCATATTTTATGGAAGCCCATTGTTTAAAGCATGTAATTTGTGTCAGAAACTTTAGATCCTTATGCCCCTAATAGTCTCTTGTACATGTTTGTTCACAGCAATCTGGGAAAGCTATGGGTTAACACCTTCTAGCAAAACTTGATTCATAAGTGTCGCCTCTGATGTTGTCAATATTTTAAATACGTACATTATTTACATGGACAAGGAATATAATTGTCTCCAGTATAACACAAGCATTTCTCAACATTAGATATGCACAGAGTTTGTACTTGCTTTGTCAATATATGTCTAGAAATGTTACTATCTTATTATTTTGCTGTAAATATTAGTTTAGTGATGAAGGATTATCATAATCTTTTATCATTAAATAATACCACGAGAGGTACATTTTTACCTTTGTGACAAGGACTCTCTGTAGATCCCATGCTGTTTTATACCTCTTTAGTTTTGTGCTTGAACTTCTTAAATGATAGGATTACAGGCATGCTACACCCTAGAAGAACCTCTTTACTTTTTATATATCTATAACATAATGACGTTTTTATGCATAGTAATATTTCTACTTTTATTCATCTCTCAAATTTTACACTATGTAAAAGCCACTTGCTGCAAGTAGCTTGATGTTTATAGAGCTAGAAGTGTCTGCTAAGTATATTGAGATTGTATATACCTTCATATTGTAACAATTTCCTGTTTTATTATATACTTTTTGTTTTTGTTTACCCTTATTCATTTAGGGGGACATTTTGAGTTACTTTTATTTTGTTAGTTTTCCTCTTACACTTTTTTAACATTTAGGGTTATTTATACTGTTTATTTATTTATTTATTTATATTTACTTATTTATTTTCTTATGATTATCCTAGACATCTAGGTGCATCCACACTGAAAATAGACTATAGATAAACAATATGCTTACTACTGTCAAAACTGGAGGAAAGTGAATAATATCATTCTCTTTTTTTCTTTTTAACTATATTTATTTAATAAATAAATTTTAGATTTTTCTGTGTGCTAGGCACAAGAAAATATAGTATCAGAGTAAACAAAAAAGGTTAACTTCCTGTGGACTTTTTATATTTTAATAATGAAAGGAACAAAAATCCAGAAGAAGGAGATTTTAAAAAGGAAGAGCTTAACAATTTGACATGAAAGAGTTAAGTGAGAAATTTAGACAGTAAGGAAAAGGTTCTTTCTGTGTTAGAAGCTGTGTGGAAGGGTTAAGATGGTATGTATGTATGTATGTATGTATGTATGTATGTATGTATGTGTGTGAATACACATATACATGAGTTAAATCAAATACCTTTGGATATTTGTGTGTGGAGTTCTGGAGAAAGTTCTGACGTTAATCGGAATTCAGAAGAGAGATCTGACATTAAGGTGGGCATGTAGGTACATACGGGGTATTGAAACTAGTTAAAAACCCTAAAGGAGAAAATAACAGCTAGAAAACGAAGAATCATTTCAATGTTACAAGTCTCAAAGAGGAGGAGGAAATACTGCCTACAAAGAGAACCAAGACACGTATAGTAGGATTATGTACAAATATCTGCTCCTGTTTTTGTCATTTCGTTGTATGATTTTCTTAACCAGAGTCCATGAATAGCACTTGCACCATTATGAGTATTTTAGGTATGTCCTAAGAGTTACTTTACTTGGTTCATCTTTTTATTCCTATTCCTTCAGTTTTGTGATGAGAATGTATCATCAGCGTAGTTCCATTAATTTATGTGTATGTTGTATATGCTCTCTGCTATTATATAGACTATACTAGTTTGGGGCTTTCCAAGCAAAAGTAAAAGAGAGTAAATTAACTTAAAACATAAATACAAAGGTTTTTTTAAAAATCATTTACATCCCAAATGCAGACCCTCATTCCAGTTCCTCCCTAACAGAGTCCCTAACTCCACCCTTTCTTCTTTTCTTTGAGAGGGTGGCCCCTCACAGTATCTTCCCACCCCAGCCCATCAAGTCTTTGCCAGATTAGGGACACTCTCTCCCTGTTAGGAAATGGATACCAAAGTCAGGTTACAGCTTTAGTGAGAGACTCTGCTCCATTTGTTGTTGAACACAGATAGAAACTGAACTGCACATCAGCTATATATTTGCTGATGGCCTTGGTCCAGCCCATGTTTGTTCTTTGGTTGGTGGCCCAGTCTTTAATATCTCCAGGGGTCCAGGTTAGTTCATTCTGTTTATAGTCCTGTGGGGTTCCCATCCCCTTTAGGACCTTCAATCCTTCCCCTAACTCTTCCATAAGAGTCCCTGACCTCTGTACAATGTTTGGCTGTGGGTATCTGTATCTGTATCAGCCTGTTGCTCATAGAGACTCTTAGAGGACAGTTATGATACACTCCTGTCTGCAAGTATAACATAGACTCATTAATAATGTCAGGGATTGGTACTTGCTCATGATATAGGTTTCAAGTTCGGCCAGTTTTGGTTGTCCATTCCTTATCTCTGTTTCATCTATGTCCCTGCATTTTTTTTTTAAAAAGGACAAATTTTGGGTGGAAAGTTTTGTGGGTGGGTTGGTGTACTTATTCCTCCACTAGTAATCCTGCCTAGCTACTAGAATTTGATATTTTCAGGATCCATGTACCCACTGTTAGCCATCCTGGCTAAGGTCACCTCATTGACATGTGGAAGCCTCCCCCACACTCCAAGTCTCTGGGACTTACTAGGGATTTCCCACATCCCCTGACCCCTGGAAGTTGCAGATTTTCATTCATTCTTCTGACCCTCAGGCCCTCTTTCCTGTCTCTCCCTTCCCACTCCCCTCTCCCACCAAATTCTCTTCCTCTCTCTGCATCTTATAACTATTTTGTTCCTTTTCTAAGTGAGGTTCAACCGTATTTGCTTGTTTACTTCCATGCGTCTGTGGGATACATCGTAGGTATTCTGCACTCTTTTGTCCAATATCTACCTATCAGCGAGTACATATCATTGCATTTCTGGGTTACCTCACTCAAGATGGTATTTTCTAGTTCCATTCATGCCTACAAAATACATGATGTTCTTGGTTTTAATAGGAGAATAGTATTCTATTGTATAAATGAGCAATATTTCCTATATCTATTCTTTGGTTGAGAGACTTATAGGCTGTTTCCAGTTTGTGGTTCTTATGAATAAAGCTGATATGAAGATAGTTAAGCCAGTATCCCTATGGTATAGTGGAAAATCTTTTGGTTATGTGTCCAGGAAAAAAATATCTCTGGGTCTTTAGGTATAGGTATTTCCAATGTTTGAGAAATTGCCAGACTGATTTACAGAGTGGTTGTACATGTTTGTAATCTCACCAGCAATAGATAGATAGATAGATAGATAGATAGATAGATAGATAGATAGATAGAATGTCAGGGATTGGTGCTTGCCCATGAGTAGGTTTCAAGTTGGGGGTAGATTTGGTTAGCCATTCCTAGTCTCTGTATTATCTTTGATCTTTGTCCTTGTATCCCTGTATTTCTTTTAGAACATATATATATATATATATATATATATATATATATATATATATATATATATTCTCATATACTCTTGATCACCTTTATATTTTCTTATTGCTCCAGCAAGAATTTTGAGTACTGTAATAAATACATAAGGAGAGAATGGGCAGACTTGTCTTGACCCTGATTTTAGTGAAATTGCTTCAAGTTTCTCCCCATTTTATTTGCTGTTGGCAGTTGGATTGTTTTATATTGCTTTTATTATGTATAGTACTCTGCCTTGAATCCCTGATTTTCTAAGAGTTTTATCATGAAGGCATGTTGGATTCTGTCAAAGACTATTTCAGCGTCTAATGAGATAATCATGTGATTTTTTTTCTATAAGTTTGTTTATATAGTGGGCTATGTTGATGCAATTTTGTGTACAAAACCATCCCTACACCCCATGAATGAACCCTAATTAATTGTGCTGAATGATGTTTATGATGTGTTCAAAAATTTTATTGAGTATTTTTTTTGTCAATGTCCGTACATGAATTTGTTTTGAAATTCTCTTTCTTTGATGAGTCTTTATGTGCTTTAGGTATTAGGATAAATCTTAAAAATTATAAAATTTTCAAGTAACAAATAATGTAAACATTTAGTACACCTCTTACAAATTCACATAATGCAAAACTGTGAATTTGTCATAACAAAAGTAAGGGGACCCAGGAGCCTGCTAGTTCCTCTCTCTACAGGCTATATATTTTCCAATCTTGGAGGTTTCATATCAGCCCCCTACTGGGTTCATCTTAATTCATTCTTGCTTCTTGACAAGTCTGGCATTCTTAGACCTTTGCTCTCATGCATACTAATGGTTATTCAGTGTTTCTTCTCTGGTTGTCATAATTCTCTTCTAGAAATACCCAAAATTTCTTCAATCACTTGCAATAGAGAGCTTCTCAACACTGTTCAGTTGTACGTCCTATATTACCAGAAGTCTCAGTGCACCTGAGGGCAGTTGTCTGATCTCTGCATGAACTATGAACATACATGAGATCTGAGATAAACTGCCTTTTTATATATATAAAAGAAAAATATATAAATTAACTGAGATAAAAATAAATTTCCCATGTACAAATTTATGTCAAATATGACTACCATATGAAATCTTTTTTATCAACTTCTCTTAAAGAACACAGTGTCTCCGAGAATTACAGTTCCTAATTTAACACTGTTTCTAGTGTATGCCTGAGTCTTTGGCTCACGCAGAGATCCACAGTGACTCATGTCTTATGTCTTGTGTTCAGAAGTCTATTGACTTTACAATTTAATTCAGATGATGAATGTTTGTGTGACAACAGGTGCACCTTTATCTTTTACCTATGGAAAAAGATACTTCTTATTTGGAGGTATTCCAAATAGCACTACAAATATTCATGATTTCCATTAAGGTTCAAGCTGAATTCAAAGTTGCATATAAATAAAACTGTTTCAACCTGGGAACTCTATAATTATTGGTTAAAAAAAGTTTCATTATTTGAAAATTCCTTATATCCTTGTGATTCCTATTCTGTTCCACACTATGGTTCCTTTTCCTAACACCCTGCCTCAGGGAGAATCTGTCTCTCAATGTTTGCTATAACCACTGCTATTTAAGCTTCAGCTCTGAAGCTGAGTTGGGGTTGTAAAATTTTAAGCCAGGCAGGCATTTTCCTTTAAAAAGTTGGAGGAAATTTTCCCACTATAATCTGAATTGCAGTATTGTTGGAAGGAACTTATTAGCCTAGTTACATTAACGTATGTGTGCCAGGAACTATATAAGTCATCTAAGGGATTATCATTCATAGAGAACGACTTTGATGTTTGACAAACTTATTCTAATGAGAATAACTTTTAAAACCTAATCAGAGGCTCATTAGTATATATTTGGATGGTAGGTTATCCCCAAACTTGGGGATTGCATGTATCTCCATTTTAAGAATAGCAAGACATGATGCCCTTTCTAGAAATGTAACACAATTTGGGAGACATAAAATGAAAATCAACAGACCCAGTGCTTGTAAGAGGTATTTTATGTATTTTGTACAGTGATTTAAAATCTGTTTTAAAATGGATTTGCATCATGCTGCTTTTCCAGGATGAAACATCTTTAAGCAGTGGCTTAAAAGATGATGGGAAATGAAATGGAAGAAGGAGAGATGACCTTTCCCAGGAGGCAGAGCAGCTTGGAGACAGCACTTTGAAACAGCATGCTTTTTTAAAAACTCAATGTAGTATGGCTGGAATGCAGAAAGCTTGTCAGAGAGAGGGAAATGGGAGGAACAAAATTAAGTAGGAGCTATAAACTACAGGACAGTTTCTGATAGCTTAGAGTTTAAGTGTTTCCTTCAACTAAAATGCTTACTTTAAACTAAGAGAATGGCATAATTGCATTTTGGAACAAATGAGTCCATTGACACTTTGATTATTAAATCAAGGTTTGGGAGAACAACTGTAGAAAATGTCAGGAAAAAGGCTCAGGACATACTCCACAATTGTCCTAAGTTAAGACAATACATTATGAATGAACAAATTTGCTCATTATTTTTAGAGATACTTTCTCCACAAGAAAAAATATGGCAAATAATGCTTTAACCTTAGTGAATGAGGTATCTTTCATTTATGATCTTTCCTTGACACGGAGCTATGTTCCTTGCACAGCAAGACAATAGTCTCCATTTTTTTCAGAAGTATTTAGTAAATCACGAAATTAGGATCTGCTCAACCATTAGCATGCTGGGTCCTGCCTTACGTCCTCAAGACTCTAGATATTCCTTGATCAGAACCACCTTGTCCTTCATTTCAGTAACTTCAGTGATCAACCCTGCCAACACAACAGTAGGGTTGTGACACAAGACTACAACTTGTAGGCCATAACTTATCTGGGTTTCATCCATGAGTTTTCTCTTTTGATTTTCATGACAGACAATATGCTTGAGTGACATATGAATATAGTTGTTTACAGAAAAACTTATTTACTTATAAATGTTACTGTAACATATTCAAATTTATAATAATGATTGATATAATTAGAGGTAATGAGCTGAGTAGCTTAGTTTCTGTACAATAAATTAGGCAGCAATTATGTGCCAAATGACCCCAGTTTCAGAGAAAAAGTTAAGGTTGACAAGCTCTGTAAAAGAATGGCTAGCTGGTATTACTAGTTTTGTTGTCCCCTAAGGACAAGATTTCCTCATCTTCCTTGAGTATAAGAACATTTATACTTGTTGAGTGTATTGACCAACCAGGAATCACAGAAGGTGATATGATCACTCCATCCCTAGTTTCAAGTGACTCTGAGTGTTTTCATATCAAGAATAAAATGCAGAAGAGTTCAATGGCCTATGACAAGGCCCATGAGGACATCATGGAGTACTGAGAATGATTGCCAAGTCTCACACAAAGAAAGCACATTCACTTTGCCACTAAAACATGCAAAAACATAAAATTCTATTGTATAAATTACTGTACTTTTCAGCTGTATTTTGATAAGTGGCAAGAATAAAATTATCACTTGAACCTAGGTAATGTCAGTTGTTTACTATTCTGCTGAGTTGTAAATGTCAGAGTATTATCAATGTGTAGATATCCTTAACCAGAGACCTCATAGGTTCCTTTGATGGAAAAAATAGTTACTCATAAGTTGTGAATGATCAGTGATGTGTGCCTGAATTGTAATTCTACAAGTTAGCCTGACTCACTGTCACTAATAATATCAGAAGACATAAGATTCCCCAGGTATCTCCTTGCAGAGTAGATGGTCTTACATCAGGGACCAAAGTCCCCAGGTCTTATCATCACAGTAGGTGTACATTTAGTTGAATCTCACACTTGCAAAGTGTTGTGCCAAACTGGATAAAACTTGAACTTAGGATCTTGCAATTTCCTGAAGGAGATTGTTGGCATAACATACTTCCCAACCTTGCTCTATAAGATAATATCTTTTTGACCCCATTTAGGAAATGAATCTCCCTTCTATTTCAGAGAGTGGGATTTGTCTACGTTTGCCACTCAGGCATAATGTAAAGGGGTAGCATAACATGAAATCTTGTCCAAGATGATCCCCAGTTGTTACAGAGAACGAGCTGTAGGTAATGTAGTAGATTCTAAACCTAAAAAGTCAAAAGCACATGACAGAACCTGTGGTAAGGGAGCACTTGGAGGATTATGGAAGTGACAACCTTCATATTTTCATTGTACAAATTAGCATAAAGATGACATGGGAATAATGACTTGTTCAAGGACATACAAAGAATGACAGAATGCCAGATACATTCTCTTCATCTTGTGATTTCAGTGAGTCATACCCAGATGATGCAGATGACGCTTCTGTGGGTATGATATGCTAATTCATAGGTTTGTAGGGAATCTATCTTGTATTTTGAAAGCACCAGTTCAAGTTTCTTGTTGGGAATTAGGAAATTGCTCTCAGCATGGTTCTGACCACAGCAGTTTTAGGAATTCCTTTTTATCTTGCCACCTTCAGGGATAATTGCTACTGTCATCTCTACTTTCAGAGCACTTAGAGTTATTTATGCAAGCATCTCCTATTGCGATGGTTTGGGTCTTAATTGTTACTTTAAGGCCGTATACTCCAGACTTGGACATCAGTCTGGTGAGTCTTATGTGGTGGGGACTACATAGAGGAAGTCAGGTCATTAGTGGAATCATCTTTAGGAAATATTGGAACTTTGCCCATTTCTCTTCATTTTATTTCCGAGCTGCTATGAAGTGTGCAGGTTTACTCTATCTTCTGCTGACTGCTATGCTGTTCTGCTTCACCCCAAGTTTGAAAACAGTGGAGCAAGCCAACTGTGCCCTTTTGAAGCAATGAGTCCAAATGAAACTTTCTTTCTTTTAAGTTAACTATAGCTAGACACTTTGCCTTCTCCAGCCAAGACATCTACATTTAGGAATCCTATAAACTCAAGAAATAAGTGAAAACAAACAATACGAACAACAAATGCTCACCAAGATGTATTCATACATTTATGCATACATACACATTTCTATGTAATCATGGTGATGATGATGATGGTGATGATGATGGTGATGATGATGAGATAGGGTAACAGCTTGAGAGTGTAGGGCTACAAGAGGGGTTGGAAAAAGGTTACCTATGAGGAGTGAGAAAAAAAGGGGGGGATATCTTTATTAAAACATTTTATTTTTAAGATATATCTATTTTATGTGAGTACACTGTCTTCAGACACAGCAGAAGAGGGCATCAGATCCCGTTACAAATGGTTGTGAGCTACCATGAGGGTGATGGGATCTGAAATCAGGACCTCTGGAAGAGTAGCCAATGCTCTTAACTGCTGAGGCATCTCTCCAGCCCTAACAACATTTTTAAAAGTGTAATGATGTATGTGAAAAACCTAATTGAGGTTTAATACCATGTAGTTAGTATTCCAGATCTTATATTATATGCTTGCTTAAACTATGATTTACTTCGGTGATATTAACATGTCCTCAAAAGTTAATATGCTGGTAAGTTAATCATCAAATTCATAAAATTGGAGATAGATTATGGTGACCAGAAGCATGGGGTCTTTAGATTGGCATTTGTGCTTCTATTAAAATAGAAAAGAAATTCAATAGCATACTTTCACTGTATTACCAGGTGATGCAGTAAGATTATTTTCATTATGTCTAGTTGCCTAGAAAATACACAGAATAAGATTGATTTCCACTTTTTTTCTGTATCTTTGAATAGCAGGCTCCAACTCCCAGAGATAATAACTAGAAAACAAACCCTGTATCTTCCACAACGTTTTAATAATACAAGTGGATAACAACCTTCATCACTACATTGTAATTCAAAAGTTTGTTTATATTCCCTCTATGAAAGAGATGGCTAAGTTAGAAAACCAAAGGGAAAAAGAGAGAAACATGCTTTTCACCATCCCTGTAACACATCATTAGTATGTACAGCATGGACGAATAGTGAAATGTCTACTAGTTTCTCCTGTTTGGCAGAAATAAAGCACAATGGGCATCCAAAACACACCTGCACATTCACTTAATAAATATCTTGAAAATTACAGTTCCTCAAATGTGACTGAAGGTAGATAGGGGAAGACAAAGGCAAGAGTCTGAATTTTGAAATGCCCCTGGAATAAGAGATAAACGTAGTATTTTCTACATCACTGAAAGATCCGCTTGACTCCAAGCTTACTTATCTTTCTTTTGGTCATTTTAGGAACAATTCTCAAAAATATCAGAAGTAGCTCTCAAGTTGTGAACTGTAACTGTAACTGATACTTTTTTGTTATTATTTACAGGTTTATCATTTACTATTATTCTAATTTGCTTTCTGTTGCTATAATCAAACACTATGACCATAAGTAATACAAGGAGGAAAGGGTGTATTTAATTTGCACTTCTACATCATATACTGTTATGAAGAAAATTGGGGCAGGAACTCAATGTGGGAACGTAGTGGCGGAAACTGATGCAGAGTATTTGGAGAAGTTCTTGCTTACTACTGGTGTGCTTCTCATGGCTTGCTCTGCCTGTTTTCTTATAGCTCCCAGCATCACCTTCTGAGGGATAAGATTATCCATAGAGAGCTGGGCCCTCCCACATCAGTCAACAGTCAAGAAAAAGACCCTTGGTTTGCCTACAGAGCATTCTATTCTGATAAAGCTCTTTTCTTAATTAAAGTTCCCTCTTCCCAGATGACTGTAGCTTGTATTAAGTTGACACAAAATTAACAAACAAAACCAAAAAAAAAATCTTAATCAACATGACAATATAACGCAGTTATTTACATACTCAAGAAATTATAAATGTTTTTAAAGTAATTTGAAAACATTTTGTTTCAAAAACATAATGGTTCTGGTTTCTTAGAAGCTGTTAGTAATATAAAATAATATGATCTTTATGATAGGCAAAGTAGTTAATTCTCTTCCCATATCTCACTTCTGGGAAGTAGGAACAGAGTAGTTTACATAGAAAAGGGAATTAAGTTTTGAAGTCAAGAACATTCATCAACTGCCCTTAACTGATGGAGATTACCAGGTGAAAGTTTTGTTGTGATGATGAGTTTCCACAGCGTGGAGAGCATAGCCTGATTTTCTGTATTTGGAATAGAAGAATGGGCTCAGCAAAGCCATGCAAACACTACATGAGAAAGAAAGCAACTTTCAACCCCAACTTACCTCCACCTTTATTCCAACTTGAAGGAAACACAGCACTCCCTGAGGCTGGATTTTAGAATACTAACATTGTGGTGATCCTTTGGCTTATAGAACTATATATAACAAAATGACTTATGTAGTTTTAAACTATTCAATATGCTATCGCTTTTCAGAACAACAGTAAAATACCATATGATTTGACCAGAACACTTTCAGGCTGAAACTTCCATAGAGGAGAGAAAAACATGCTGATTTATTCTGGCTCCCAGGAAGATCACACTTTCTGGCACTTTTCACACTTTCCTCAATTTCATAAAGTTCCTTACCCCAAATATTATTTACTTACCTTTCACATTGGATTAGAACATGTATCTTGCATTGACCAGTGTCATGCAACAAATGTAAAAATGTGCATATTCAGATTAGGCTGTGGGAAGTCTTTGTATTCCATGTTTCCCCTAAAGCATGTGGTCAAGTGGCTCTGTTCTCTGGAAACATGCTCTTTCTAGTTCAGATCGCTGCAGGAGAGGCATCTCATGGATGAGAAACAACTATACTAACCAAGTATAGCCAACTTAAGCTGATCCCATTTGTTATTTGATAGAAATAATTATTATCTTGAAGTATAATGTCATAGTACAAAATCAAACTTAGACAGTTGGCCCCTACAGTTTTATTTTCTGCTTTGTTTCTGAAGAATAAAGGGTACATTCTAGCAATTATTCTTCTGAAGCATTGAATATTTTACTTGGTGATTTGAATCTGGAAGTGGTTGGGGCTTCCTGCTGCTGCACATCAGGAACAGTCACCCTTGGTTAAAATCCACGAGGTATCCTCATTCCATTATTTGAAAAAGGTCGATTTTTATTAAACATAATTGCCTTCCAACACACACTGGGGATCTTAGATCTCTATTTCCTGTGTCTTCATATAAGTATGTTATTTTAATCAATATTCCAATACTATATTTGTACCATAATCTTGTCTTCTGATATCTTGGACATTTTTAAATATACACAAACATACATGTATGTGAATGCCTGCATGTATGTTTGCAGATAATGTGTGTACCATATTATAAGTGTGTGAGTGTGTGTGTGTATGCGTGTTTATTTGTATATATATATATATATATATATATATATATATATATATGCATGTGTGATTGTGTGTTTGTGTGTGTGCATTTGTGTGTGTGTGTGTGTGTGTGTGTGTGTGTGTGTGTGTGTGTGTGCGTGTGTGTATAGTCTATTAAATACTCAAAAATGAACTCAACTAGAAGTAGATCCCTTGGTCACCAGTGCAATACATACTGAAAATCAAGGAATGTTTTAATCAATCAGTACATTTCCCTTCAGCAATGGAGGAAAAAGAACATTCTAATTGCTGTTCTTTTTCTTTTTATTCTTGTATCAAGTCTATTCTATAAGATTTCAGGAAACAATGCTAATCTAACTTTGCTCTCCATTTTGTAATTGTGGCGATGGTAGTCTTTCTACGAGGATGAAGAGAGTGAAAAGTAAACTGGTAGGTTTAGAAATCCTAGCTTCACTGTCTACACCCTTTTAATATGCTCTACAATCAAGCTTCTTAAGTTAATGAGCACCTTTCAAATTCTACAGAGCACTAGGTAGGATTAGGCTGCCTATTACACAAGAGATGAGGCGAGTTGTGCTGTGAGGTTTTGAACTCTCAGAGTTCACTCTAAGCTACTGTGTTTTGGAGTGCTCCTTCTAAACTCTAAGAGAGAAGTAAGTCTGTGTCCATTGCTTTCTGCATACCCACTTCCATACATCCACAGGGCTTGAGACAATCATGTGAGTGAAGAAATAGTCGATAAACACAAATGAATGAATGTTTCTGTTGTCCTTTATGAGCTAGGCTTCCCTATAGTGTACTACAAAATCCTCCCAGTGACATGAAAGTGATCTGCCTGCACTTGGACTACGGTTGCTTCTTTTCTATATGAGGAAGAAAATTAGACTGTGTAAGTGTATAGAGAAAGAATGTATAGAAATGATTTGAATATTTTTAGATTTGTTTGATTACTACATATATGTCTTTGTCCATTTATATATTATGAGTACAGGTGACTTTGGAAGCTGAAAGATTATACCAGATATGGTGGAGATGGAGTTACAGGATGCTCTGAGATTACTAAAATGGTGCTGGGAAGCAAACATTAGTCTTCTTCAAGTATAATTTTATGTTCTTCAACAGTTAATCACATCTTGAGGCTCATAAAGTTAAAATTTTTGATACATTTTAATTGTGATAAAATTAAATCACTGGCTCTTACCTCTCTCCAGCTTTTCCCAAGTTCTCTACCCCTCACTCTTGACTCAACAGCTTGTCTTTGATTGTTATTGGTACCCCCCACCCACACACAAACACACAAACACACACACACACATACACACAAACATGCACACACATGAACATACACACACACACATATGCATGGATATATAAGTATAACCCATGTAGTCCATTATGGTTGATTATGCATATATTGTAACAAAGATGGGTACTGTCTATTGGACAACAAATATGGATTCATCTTCAGGGAGATACTAATTCTTTCTGAGCAGTAATTAGTTACCTCTAGTTTATTGAGTAGGTGTGCAACCTTGTGAAATTTTCAGTCTTCTACATTTGTGTGTCTTTTGACATTGGCATTGATCCTGTCTGGTTTATGTAGCCACATCTAGGAGAGACTCTTTCACTGTAGATTTCCTGGCATATTGGCTCTAACAGGCACCTTTGGCCTTTTCCCTGCTATTTCCTGAGCCACAGATGAAGAACACATGCTGCAAATGAATATATATGACTATTTGAAGCAAAGATGAAACAATTAACCTTTGTCCCAAATGCATTCTGGTGTAGCCAGTTCCCATTGAAAGTTATTTTTCTTTTCTTTTGTTTTTTTGTTGGATATTATATTTAAATTTCAGATTTTATCCCTTTACCCTATTTCCCCCACCACCAAGGAACCTCCTATTCCATCCCCCTCCTCATGCTTTTAGGTGCTTTTTAGGTGCCCCCACCTACCACCCACTCCCACCTACCCACCCTCGAATTCCCCTCCACTCGGTGTTTAGCCTTCATGAGACCAAGGATCTCCTCTCCCACCTACACCCAACAAGGCCATCCTCCCCTACATATACAGCTGGAGTCATGGGTCCCTCCCTTTGTGCTTCCAGGCTGGTGGTTTAGACACTGGGGAGTTCTGGTTGGTTGGTATTGTTGCTCTCCTCATGGGGCCACCAACCCTTTCAGCTCCTCCAGTCTTCTCTCTAACTTCTCCATTAAGAACCCTTGATCTGATCAATGGTTAGCTGTGAGCATCTGCCTCTGTATATCTCAGTCCATATGTATTTGAAAGTGTACAACTATGATAAATATATATTTTTAATTATGGCTTCAGAGAAAAAAAATGTTGTTCTCTGTTTGAGAAAGATCCATCCATGTGAATATAAAGCTTGTGATGGATCCACAGAATCTTTTTCAATTCTCAGCTAATGAGCAGGGCTAAAGTCAGAGCCATGAAGTGAATGGACAACTTGAACTTTTCCCTTCTGGGAGGTAATAAGGATCTGACTAAATGTAGGGTTCAAGCTAAAAGGAAGGCTTTCTTTGTGTGTAAAATGGAAGATAACATACTCAAAGAGTCACAGAACTTTTGTCCAAACCTGATTGAGCTTGCATTAGATCAGACAGCAAATGAGGTATTGATAGAACTATTTTCAACAGTCAATAGTCTCCTGATGATTGATATCTTTATGCTGCCTGGTAATATCAATACTTTTAGAAACTAGAGAACAATGTTGTAATATTATATTCTCTTTATGGAATCTTTAGATGTAATCTAAGCTCGAAAGTCTCATTACTTTAAACATCAGGACCTGTGGTTGACTTTCAAAGAAACCAGTGAAAGAAAATTAGATCATCACCTTATTCTTTGTGTACAAAATCATCTTTTTATCTAAAAACAGTGCAGCAAATGTCAAATACCTTAGAGTTCTTGTAATGGGGAGAGAGAAAAGGTGATTTGCAAGGACATCCTGCAAAAGTGTGTCTTAAAGAACAAAAAAGGACTTCTCAGGAACCCAGTGACATTTGTATTCTGCAGCTCTTTCTGAAAAGACATTCAGCTGTATAGAGTTTCCCCAAACCCTCAAGTGTAACACTGTACCTGTCTAGATAGTGTTTTCTTAAATGTAGTCAGGTAGTGATACAAAGCACGTAGTGTGTCTTACACAGCAATCTTTGCCTTACTTCCTGCAGTTCTTTCTCATCCATATCACTCCAAAAAATTGTGTTTGCATATGCATGAGTGGTGTGTATTCATATATGAATATGCAAGAATGCATTCATGAGCTTGTAGATGCAGGGAAACATGAGGCCCTGAGGTCACAGCTCCAGAATACATATGAAAACTTTGATAAGGACATGCATTTATGACTGAACTTCAGAACTGTGTGGAAGAGAGACAAGAAAATTCCTAGGGTTTCTGTCTGCCAGCCTAGCTTTAGCCTAAGTAAGAGACCCTGTCCCAAGGACACAAAACCAAGAAGAATAAAGCTTGCCATTTAATATCCTCTTTGGCCTTTGAATGCTTAGACAGACATAGCTACCAGTACATATGTTAATGAAAAACACTATAGACAGACACACATGCAACACAAAATGGTAGAACATTTTCCAAATATCATGAACTCACAAACTTTGTCAACTTTTTTATGACTCAACAGATACACAGTTCAAGAACCATAAATTCTACCCTAAAGCACAGCTGGATCGACATAATTTAATCCCATAATACAAAGACAATTTTAAAAGTTGTCAGAGCAAAAATAATATATTTTATACATGTATACAAAAATGAAAGTGGCAGTAGATTTTTAAGCAGAAATAAAGCAAACCAAAAGATATGAGATATTTGAAGTGCTAAGAGAGAACAAAACAAGCTATAAATCCATATTCAGGAAAAGACTTTTGGAAATATTAAGAAATAAATGTAACTTCATATATATATATATATATACACACACATACACACACACACACATACTTATTTTTTTCTCAAGAAAACACTAAATGGAATTCTTCAAGGGAAAAATGTGTACTTGCTATGGTGCACCAATGAAAGGCAAAGGACAAATGCAGGGGTTAGCTTTCTTCAACCTTGCTTGAGGCAGAGTTTCTATTAATTGCTGAATATTCCAGCTAGCTGGCCCTTGGCTTCTTGGATTCTTCTCCACCTTCCATCTCACAATAGGAGTCCAGAGATTTTGGGTGTGCATGTGACTGAAATAAATTTCACGAAAGGTTTCTGGAGACCTAAATAAGTTTCTGGAGCCTTATAAGTTGTCTTGCTTGTTCCTTGACTAGTTGCATTTATTGTATTGCTAGTTTCTCAACCTAGAACTGACCTTAATACTTACATGTAATTTAAACAGTATAAAGGCAAAAAAGGATAAGGAAGGTTGGGATAGGGAATTAATGGAGGTGGGTATGGGGAACGGGGATGGCATCTGAAATGTAAATAAATAAAATACAGAATAAAAATGAGTGTATGGCAAGCATTTTATCCACTGAAACATATTTTCCCCCTGATGATGGTACTGTTGGTATAGGTCCCAGATTTCATACATTAAATTGTGCTACCTGATGCAGTATAAAACATTTGGATATTTGTATGCATGTACAATTAACTAGAATATGCATTTCTTACTGATAGGGCTGAGAGTTTCTTTTAGTTGATATAAAAACAGAATGAAAATCCTTTAAAAGCAAACAAACTATTTTACTGGGTTTGCCTTGATTTATTACAAGACCTAGAAAATATCTAAAATTCTGTAACTTGTTTTACTAAAAAGCTGGATGACTGCCGGAAATGATGCCATTAAGATGGGCTCCTTGATTTAAAAACCAGAGATGAGGTCACAGAATAGTAGAAGATAAAGGGCAGTGCTTTGTCATGAAAATCATGGTGATCAGCCATAAAAGAGAGCAGGAGGTGCCAGAAATCAGTGCATTGACTGTAGAGATCGTCAACGATGCTTAATTGATCATAGACTTTTAAAAAGAAAAGGATCAAT
Source organism: Rhabdomys pumilio (assembly GCA_030674055.1). NCBI lineage: Eukaryota > Metazoa > Chordata > Mammalia > Rodentia > Muridae > Rhabdomys > Rhabdomys pumilio. The sequence goes on from JANHMN010000001.1 coordinate 17,550,184, forward strand.
GGGTTACTACCATGTTGCCTAGTTTATACAATAGGAGATATTTTCAGTCAGGTTCAGGATGTCTGATATGTATTGCTACGATTAGGATGAGATTTTATCACCCAGTTCTTTCAGTATGTACCTCATTCAGCCAATTCATCCCATTCAGAAATGAGAACTCTTTGACTGCAGAGAAGTCCTCATCAAGGAATGGCTACATTTATATATATATATTCATGCTGCTTTAGATCTCTTTCTGCCAGAGGTGTTCATTCTGTGACCTGAAGCTTGCCAGTGTCACAGTTTAGCTATGAAAATGGCCAACAGATTTGTAGAAAACATCATATCACAATGTCAAAAATACTGAAAACCAAGGCATTTACTTTTATGTGACTTGAATCTTTCTGTACCAGGGTGTTGTGCATTGAAAAAGAGAAGTATCCAGACCTAATATAGATTTCTAAATGCTTCATGTGATTCTTTGTAATAGCAAATACCAGAGTCCAACTAAATAGTGTAGGAGACTACAATGGCTCAGTGAGGTTCTAAGTCAAAATCACAGCTATGCCAGCAGGTCTGCAGAGATACTCTTTGGTCATTCTGATAATTACTGAATATAATTGGCATAGATACATAATAATCAGCATATTTCCCACAGTGATCATTTAATTTTGCTGAGGTCCATTGTGTTGGGAAGGTCTAAGAAGAAGCTCTTGAACTTCGTCTTCCTGCCAAGATATATATTAATACAAATGCATTACTGCACCCCTGCAGGGAATTGCAGAGATTGATGTAATTATGGCATCTTCAAAGACACAGAGATACTAATGTCTCTTATATCCCTCTTTCATTTACCAGTTTGACTTGGACAGACAATTACATGAATCATGACTGATTATTTTAAGTGTTCTCAGGTAGTGAGATGCTATCTATAACTGCTATACTAGATACAATCTGTTTCCTGAAGAAAATCGTGATAGCCCTTATAAGTGGTAGATGTATTTTAGCCTGAATTATGCCATTATGTCCATACCAATTTTACCAATATGACCTGGACAACTGGCAGGATGGCCAGGGCACAATTTCACAGTGTTCAAAAATCATTTATTAACTCTCATTGAGAACTTGATCATTTCGACCTTTCATAAACCATCTCACTAGTCAAATGTGCAGGCATTAAATATGCTGATTGTACCTGATTGACAAGTTACAAGTGAATTGAATGAAAAGATCGTTCTGATTTCATTAACACCAACTCAACTGCCTTGTATTTTGTTAGTTCAAGCCTGTGGAATCTGGAGTGACACTTTACAATCAAATAATTAAGAAAGAACAATCCTGATTCTGATTTAGAAATGAGTCACTTGATGAGATGGCTCCTACTTAAAATGGATAGCTTGGTGCCTATTCAGGAATGACTGTGGAGATCACTGGTGAATAAGGAAAAATTCACACTCTAGAGAACAATAATCAGGAAATATGGAGGTCTACTTTGTGCTGAGAGTTATTCTGAGGTCAAACTGGAATTTATTTACTGCAAGGAGCATATGGTTTGGATGTGTTTTTATGCACTTGACAGACAATATTAGAAGGATGGATAAGGAAATTTCACAGAAAGCCTGGATATTGGCTCCTCAAGATAGACACAAAGTATACCAAATATTTTTTACATATATATGTAAGGACAGTTAATTTAAAAAAAGAGCATGAATTAGAAAGCAAGCAAAAAGTGGGTATATGGGGGACTTTGAGGGGAGGAAGGGAATGAATAGATTATGTGATTATATTGGTATCTCAAAAAATAAAAGAAACTGGGCTGGAGAAAAAACTCAGTGGTTAAGAGCACTGACCACTCTTCCAGAGGTCCTGAGTTCAATTCACAGCAACCACATGGTGGCTTACAACCACCTGTAATGGGATCTGATACCTTCTTCCAGTATGTCTGAAGACAGTAACAGTGTACTCATATACATAAAATAAATACATCTTTAAAAAAATAAAAGAAATTATTTGGTTTTTGGTGAGAATATTTACTCACTGTCATCCATTATAGAGAAAACTGTGCAAGGGAGTATGCATGAGTGTGCCTCTGTGTGTTTCTGTATGTACATATTCATGGGTATTTTAGAATGACACCATAGATATAAACTACAACTTTTGATGAATTAAAACAAAAGAGAAAGTAATAGTTTTCCATATTTTCACTTGTACTTCTTTGTATTACCACTATCTAATAATATTTCACTTCTCCTGTTTCTTTTAAAAGTAGATTTATCTGAGGTATTAGAGATTAACTTTCTATTTTAGTCTCTGGGTACTAATAAGTTATAAGATAAATATTTATGTTTTAAGTATAGTATATCAGCAAAGGACAAAATCTGTCAAGACTTTTCCAATTTTGGGTATGGTGAAAACTTCATCTTTAAGAAAGATATTTGTACCTAGGTAGGTGGTAATAGCTTGGTATGTTACTTTGATATTTGAAGTGATTTAAATATTATAAAAAGAAGTGCAAATCCAAGCTAAATAGCAAAGGAGTAGACTGTGTGATTTATTTATTTATTTCCTATAACTCTTGATGAAGGCCTGAATAGAGGTTCTGTCATATCACAAACAAAAAATATTTTTTTTTAGTATTTGTTTACAAATGCAATCACATTGTTGAATTTCTTGAACTAGGATACAAAAGGAACATTGAAAGAAGGACCTCTCCTAAGGGTTCTGCCAATAGCATGGGAGACAACTCTGTGACGTGAGTGAATCTGATGAATCCTATCAACAAACTTTCAAAATCTGTGTCCGTCTGACACTTAGCAATGTGAACTTAATAAAAAACTCTCTGTGATTGACTTGCATCAAAACTTGTAGGCAATGCTCCCCAGAATCTTTGTCCTGCTTCCACTTTCTGCCTCATCTGCCCTCTATGTGTGTGTGTGTGTGTTTGCCCACTGCATCCACATATTCTGTTAATGTCTTTCTAGGGAGATGCTATCTATTGCTTGCCTGTAAATAAAGTTCTCTCCCACAAACTTTGACAAAACAGCAATTATCTTTACTTTGAAATGTACCTTCTCATCCTGGAATAAATATATTACCAGTTGTCCATTTTCAACTTCTCTCTACCTTCCAGGCTCCTATATCTAGCTTCTGTTCATTGTTTTATCACTTAATTTTTTTTCTCACAGTTAATCACAAAGTTCTTTAAGCCTCTACTTTATACACCCTCTGATCCCTCTCTCCTTTGTGAATCTGTATTGTTAATACAGTGAAAATAATGCATTACCCATCCTCCTTTAAGTAAGCATAGTAAAAATTTATTAGTTCACCATTATGGATTTGGTTTCCATCACAAGTTGGCTCTATTGTGGATTTCTCATCTGGTAATAAAAGATGTGTGTTATGTCTCTAAGAAAAATTCTCTCACACAATAATATGTTGGAAAGCATATGTTCATATCAATATTTGTTAGGCTAATATTCTTAACAATTGTGTTTGTAGAATCCCCAAACTGGAAACAACCTGTCATTTAACCAGTATAAAGTAATTAAACTGTGCTATTTAAGATATAAAATCACAAAATACTGATACATTCAACAATATGTTTGTATTTCAAATTAACTGTGATGTTTAAATTTAATGAGATGACACAGGTAATCTATATTATTCAATTTATATACATTTCTAGGAAAAGAAGACTAATCTAGAATGACTGAATGCAGACTAATGTATGTCATTTGACTGAGGATTGGAAAAGGAGACACCTTCAAGTCTGGGTTTGAGTGGGAAAAAGCAAAACCTCTATGAGGCTTTTAAACTAAACTATATTAACATAGATGGGACTATTAAACACAGTTCAGTTTTTATGGGAAGATAAACAATAGAGATCTGGTGAGATGGCTCACTGGGAAGGAATTCTCACCACTAAGCCTAACAAACTGAGCTTGATCACTGGATTCATATAGTGGAAAGAGAGAACAGACTCCTAAAAAGGTCTTCTGAACTCAACATACGTCACATGGCATGCATATGTGTTCTCTCTCCCTTCCTTCCTCATTCACTCTCTCTCTTTCTCTTTCTCTCACTCACTCTCTCAGTTTTTCTCTCCTTCATACACACACAAACACACAATAAAAAAATAAATAACCAATCAACAAACAATCAAACAAATAGATAAAATAGGAAAAACAAACCTTAAAATAAGAACCCATAAGAATGGTTTCTGATTTTGATGTTTGGGCAATTGAACTATGAGGTTATTAATGATAGCCTGGTTAAGTTTTGTTGCAGATTGTTGTGGCAAGTGCCACTTGAGTTCCCTGTTTGTAATACAGGAGGTTTGGGGTGTAACGAGAGCGTGTTTTGGGGCACCTTTTGCAGCTTTACAATGCTAGGCTTGACATCACAGGGGGATTTCCAGGCCATCATCAACCGACTTTGCTACTCTTAGTGTTTCAGTGACTTTTAGAACTCATGTGGAAATATCATAAATCGTAGATAACTTTGATACTTTTCTGATGTCTATATTGTGTCTGCAATGCTTTTTCTTTATTTGTCCCTGTATACATGCCCTAGACTGTGAGTAGCACCCAGTGGACATTAGTCACTCTGATTGGACAATCTTGGCATGTGGTACTGTTATTGATGTAGTTTGCCACATCATTTCTGACCTCTCAAGAGGATTGAGTCTGGTTTTTCAAGGCTTAGTCAAGGAAAAATAGTCTTGACCCTTGTACTAAGTAGCTTTCATCTCCATTTTCTCTGTCTTTTTGACACAGTTTCTTTTTATTATCCTAGTAACCAAATTAACTCATAACTACTAGAATCTTATAACTAAGTAGCAGAAGAGGCTGAGGATTTTTTCTATTGTAAACATATATTTCTTTGTAGTTTTTGTTTGAGGCATTATGGTCCAGTTTACCACTATTTTTCAAGCATCTGATGTCAATATCATCTGGCATCTACTTTGAGTAACAGTCAGTTTTATTACAAGTACATGCATTAGAAAGCAAAGGAGCTCTCCATCCTCAATGAAAAAAATAAAAGGAGACAGAGGGAAGTCATAACATTGTTTTAGAGATTCCTACGACATCGAATCTGTGGGGAACATATGTGTGTCAAATATGTAAGCTAAAGACCCGCTGCATAAGTGTCACAGCCAAAAAATGACCTGTGGGGAGAGAGAAGGAGGAGGAAGTATCTCTGTTTTAGAAGATGAACTTCTTTGAGCCAGGAAGTTTCAGTTGATTCCCTCTAGATGTCTACAGTATTAACAATGTAACAAATACACTGGGGATCTGGAGAGTTGGATTCATGTTTGACCTTTGTCATTAATTGCTGAGAGAATGTAGATAGATAATTGAGCCTTCGTTTAATTATCTATAATATGACAATAATTAAACTTGTGCTATCTACTTGCTAGACATCAAAATGATTAATTTCTGTGAGATTACTAACTATAAAACATTACTCTGAAGAATACTTCTATTGTTGATAGATAACTAACTATAAGACTACCAAATACAATCTTTAAAATAAGAAATGTGTGAGTATCAATGACTGTCTTTTTGTGCAAATTGAAGGTCCTTCTTTATTTTTTGGTGATATGCGGAGGGTCACTGAAAATATAAGGTGATATTTCAAAGATGGAGATACAGATATATTTCTAAAATGTGAACAAATGCATGGCTGCTTCAAATATGTATCATGAGGCAGTTATCTTATTGTTTGGGGACAGAAAGCTATTGTAAATCTTAACATGCTTTAATGTAATAGTTTAAAATATCAAATAAAACATGTCCAGTAAACCAAGGCTTTTCATTTTATATTTATGTCTTTTGTGTTAGTAGCACCTATACATTATGGAAAATGATTCTTTAGCTCCTTGTCTTTTATTTCCTGCATGCTGTATCCACTCCAAGGCCAACAAGCTTTATGCAGACACACACAGTCTTATATGGAGAATCATAGGATGGACCAGACTTGAGCTACTGTGTTGACTCGTGGCGGCCATTGTAAGTTCTCATGGGTCTCACAAGGAGCTTTCACTAAACACACCTTTCAAATAGAAGGGAATCTCTAAAAATATGTTAAACTATTGTTTCCCTGGTAATAAATTTGAAGCATTATTGGGTGAGCTGACAAAGCCCTGTACAGCCCAATGGAGAGCCAGAGGACTCTACCACCTAAGGGATCACCAACAGTTTCCTTAGCTCTGACACTGCTTATTCAATTGTTCTTTGGTTTAAAGGCTTTGGAGACATGCTGTATCTTACAACAGTAGGTAAAATTGCTGAGTGTTTTTATTACTGTTTTATTTTGACTTTAGGTGTTCATAATTGTAACTACGATATGAAAAGAAAATAACATCATACCCAGTAATAATAGACTCACATTCTCTGTCTAGGCAGCAGGAAACTTTCTTCTGGGAATTATGGAATGCTCTGTCCTATTTAACATAGCATATGGACATGGCATATACTATTATTGTAGTCTTCTTTTTCTATTAAAATGCTAATGAATAAAAGGGGATTTCATTTTTATTAAGGAGGTTAGAGGTACAAGTGTGGGAGAATGAATTAAAAACAAACCTACTGGGATAAGAGATAAGAATTGTAGACATCTGCATGGTTCTTCCTTCCACATATCAAATTGGAAATCACACATCCACGGGGAAGAAGGGTATTAAAATACAAAAGAAAACAGAAGCCAAACTTCGAGAGAGAGCATACCATACCAAAAGGGCTCAATAAAAGCAAACAACTTTTTTATTCTATTCAGAATCGCTGTTGATATTCATAAAACCCTGAGGCAAGAATAGTAGGTGGTTTCATTTTTAGTTCTGTTTGTCATTTTAAATTTTTACTGTATTTAAGAAGCATATAATAACATCAGCTTCTCATACTGGACTGCTTTTTATCTCACATGTCAGTGATTTTTCTGCTGTTTACTATTGTCCCTTTCTTTCTCCCTTTCTTTCTTTCTTTCTTTCTTTCTTTCTTTCTTTCTTTCTTTCTT
>JANHMN010000001.1:17557186-17583276 GCA_030674055.1 Rhabdomys pumilio
CTTTCTTTCTTTCTTTCTTTCTTTCTTTCTTTCTTTCTTTCTTTCTTTCTCTTTCTTTGTTTTCAGATTTGCCTTTGGCTAAGTCAATGTTCCGTATGCCTCTCTTTGCTTACAAAAATCTTCCAGGACAAGTTTCATGGAAATGTCTATCTTGAATTTATTCTTCCTTTTCAGGTCTCAGATAACATAGGTATTTGTATGTTACCATCATTCAAATGGATAAATTAAGTAGGCCAAAAACTGAACAGATGACTCTGTTTTTCTATAATTTTTGTCAGAAAATTAGGAGATAGCACATCTAAAAATAAAATGTTTCTGTGCTTACAGTCAGCCAAGTGTCTGACAAACTCTGCTTTTCATGACTGTTAACAAAGGCGATAAGCAAGAAAGAACTTGTCTTATTCCTCCAGATCCTAGAGCTAAAAGGGAAATGAACAGCTGAGAGTGTACAAAAGCTAGTTCCGCGGCAGGAGGATTACATTTCATATCTATGTGCTCACTAAACAATAATAATTGTACAAGTTCAGCCTCGTATTTAAAATTTCAACTTAAAATTCACATACCTTTAAGGCTTAAAAGTTCTTTTTGCTGCTCTTATGCCTTCAAAATTAGAAAACTTTAAAAAATACTCTTGTAAAATGAATTGTATATTTAAAAGTCTACCCCATGGATGTCCCACAATTTCACAATCTCCACAAAAAGAATAATCGATTCTCTCCTGATTTTTTTCTCACGCTCTACAATTAGCTTGGTATAAGATAGACTTAATACACATACCAGACAATGAAACTGAAATCCATTTTATTGTCAATCAGCAGCACATGATCATGATAGGAAAGCATTATGATGTCCCTTTTGAGTTGCAGTCTTTCTGAAGTATATCTGTTTTTACAAGGAAGGAAACTGAAACACACAGAATAATTGAAGAACATGCTCAAAGTTGCATGGATAGCAAAGAAAACACACAGGACTTGAAAACAGATAACGGGGTTCCGGAATCTATCCTTTTCTAACTTTTGTGTTTAGGAGAAAAGTGTTGACTGAGGAATGCTGACAGAATGGCTGGTTTGTGGATTTAGGGCATGCTACTCAACTCTTTACATAGCTGCGCCTGATTCCCATCAGCCATGCTCACTGTAGGGCGTGATGCAAGACCGGCACTCAGAACTACACCTCACCTTCTAGCTCTGCCTTTGCCAAGTTTTGCCTCTGCCTGTGTGAATTGAGCCTGTGAACTTAGTACATTCAAAGGAAAAGACAAATTGAAGTAGTTTCTGACTTCATGGGTACAGAGATATGGGTCAGCCTCCGTCTGTCTAGAAAATGAATCCCAGTTTTTTTTTGTTTGTTTGTTTGTTTGTTTGTTTTGTTTTTAAAGGAAGTAGCAGCTTCATACATATTTATATTAGTATAAAATTACATATTTATATTAGAAGACTACTAATATTAGAAGGGTATTATATTAAAATAAATGAAGCCCCCCCCCCTTTTATTTTTAATCTCCTACCATTCCTTTCTATGGTTATCAGGCTAGAAGTAACTACAGGCATTAGTAACTCAGATGGCTTTGACTGTGTGAGAAAACTTCCTGAATGATGTGTTTCCTGAGATTTTGTCTTCGTTCTGCTTCACATAAACTTCGTGGTCTGCCTCCACTTTTTTTGACCAAATAATTGTCTTCCTTTCCACTTAGTATTTAACGCTGTACTGGTGTATTTCATAGACATGCTTATATTTGTCTTAACAAATGGTGGGCTTTTATACTTCACCTACTTAAGAATAGTAAGAAAATACAACACATAATGTAATTAGAGGCCAACTTAAATGATAAAACCATTCAGATGACAGCATATATAGATTTAATTTACATTTGAATAGCATCATATTCTATTATATTAGGAAATTTAAATGATGAATTCATTAAAATAATATTGTAAAAAAAGTAGATATTGCAGAACAGCTTTGCTTGATGTTTAGGATTTTTTTTTCCTCATAAATATTGTTTGTTTAACTAAATTACAAACCACTTAGAGATATAAAAACAATATTAAAATAATTAGCTATGGTAAAATAGTGATATTCAGTGAAAGAGAAAGTAAAAAAATAAGCTGATGAAGAAGGAAGAGAAAGGAGAGTGTGGATGAGGACCAGGAGGAAGAAAAGGGGAAAAATGGATTTAGGATCCGGTAGACATAATGAAAAGGTGGTTAAGACTTTATCTAAGAACAAGATTGGGCTAAATATCTGAAAAAACTTTGTTCCTGGCTTTGATTTTTTTTCTGGCTTGGTTTTGGTCTCACATTAGGTATTAGTATCTGAATTAAGAATTAATAGGATCATCTCTTATAAATGTTGACTGAGTGCCTTTAAATAGCTCCAGTAGAACAGAAGGCAGAGGAATGCAGTATTTCTTCTATAAGATATGTATCTTCAGACATTATATCTAAATCCTGGATCAGAAAACTGTAGGCAGCAACCTACCCCACCTTCAGGCTTTGTGGCTAGCACTGAGAATGCCACCAGCTTTCCTGAATATAACACAGCATGGAGCTTCCTGTGGTTCAGACTCACAGGTGCCAATTCTCTTAAGGAAACTCTCTTAAACATTCTATGTGTCTCTTATTATGTTAATTTCAAGAATGACTAACAGGAGAGTAAAGTCTCAAGATGTACCTTATCTCTATGGTACCATTTGTAGTCATTTTAATTTCTGAGAATTTGTGTCATATACCTGCTCTGTGCCTCAGTTTCTGCTTTTGTAAAATTCAATAAAATACAATAATCCATGCTTCATGAAAGATAATTCACTAAAATGAGCTAATTACAAGAGGAATTATAGCAATGGCATCCCACATACTACATCACTATTATATGCTATTATTATTATTATTATTATTATTATTGTTATTATTATTAATGATAATGATGATGTTAATGGCTTTATAGTTTTAAGATTGCTTCTACTCCATGAAAAAATATAAATTTTACTTTTAAAAAATCTAGTGTTGCAATTCAGTAAATAAAAATAAAACTGTAAAGAATCCAGCAATAAACAGAAACAGAGCTAAGGAAACAGTTATGGGGAGATAAACTAGACATCATCTAAAAAACAAAATGTATCTGATACTTTTACAGGATTTCATTATCTGTTGTACTAAAGGCATAAAAAATAGAGAAATTAACTTAGTTAAATAATGCCTTTAAGTAAATTGGTAGATTCAGGTAGATGAGCAGAGTTTACAAAGAAAATTTTAAACTCCTATTTCTTTTGGCATTTGAGGGTACATCTTGTTAAATGTGCCCCATGAGCTGAAAGCCTGGTATGGAATGCAGATGCTAAGTATGGTGGTGCTATTGATTGAAAAATCAGAATAGTTGGAGGATTGAAAGTCATAAAATTAATGACAGTGCTGCAAGATACGCAGCTTAAAAACTGACAAGACAGGAACTTTGGAGACCTCAAATGTCCCCAGGTAGTCATTTTCCCTTTAAAATGCTTTCATCACCATATTTCTGGTTCATAATAATATTTTTGATTAGAAAAGAAATGAGAATTTTATTAAGAAAAAGTTGATCATTAAGAAAGAAAGTAAAACACACAAACACATACCTCCATATCGCATGAAGCATTTATTGAAATCAAGGAGGTCAATGAATTATAAAGACAAATCTGCGGTAGATTTGATGGTAAGTGTGTTGGAAAATCTTTAACTGACAGGTTCTAAAACCAACCAAGAGAAATGAAGGTTTGCTAAGTTCTGCAAGAGTGCTTCAAGAAATGATTGGCAGAAGGGAGATGACCCTCTGGGTCATTTCGATGGGTGGTGGAGAGATGTGAAGTGGTCCAAGACAAACTCAGGGTTGCCTCTCTGCCGCGACTCCTTTCTAAGTGCATCTTTTGATGCTATTATTCTGCTACTGCTGACATTGTCTGATAAAGTGGTTTTGGTCTTCAAACATAAACATAAATTAAAGACCATTGATTCTCTAGAAATATTATTGGCTTTCAGAGCCAGTTGGTATTTCTGAGGTAGCTAACCTCATGGGCTGATCAACTACTATATTCTTCCTATCTAGGAAGTAAAAAAAGATTGTTAAACAACTCAGTCTTGTAATTCATTCTGATATATATACTTCAGATCTGGTAGCAAGGAAAAAATAATACATGGCACATACACATACATGCATATATGTATATATAGGTACACACACACACACACACACACACACATATATATATATATATATATGCCATGTAGTGTTAACTAATAATAGTAATGGAATACTTCAGACCAAGGTACTATCAAGTTTTAAACCTTTGATGTAGGTAAAGCTGAATTTGGTGCTCCATTCTAGACCAATGGGATAGTTTACTTGGGAGAGGGAGAAGGAAACAGAGAAGGCTTGGGAGGGGAGAGGGAAAGGGAGAAGGGGATGGGTGGGTGGAGGAAGAGAGAGACGGAGGTTTGGGACAGGGAGGGAGAGAGGGGAAGGTATTGGGGAAATTGAGAGAAGTTCCTATAGGCTGCCCAGATCATGACAAGAAACAAAGATTAGTGCCACTGTTCTGAAGAGTCAGAAGATGGTAAAGTAATAAGAATATAAGTTTCTGAGTTGACATTACAATTTAGAAGACTTTCACTTAATTTAGCTTCCAGTAATCAGACAATTGGAAAAATAATTGAGGCAATTCTGAAACAGAAGTAATCTTACCACAAAGAGCACAGGGTAGAGCTTTAGTTGGCCATTGGTGGAGAGTAGTCCCTGAGGCAGAGCATCCAACAATTCATACGCACTCAAAACACAGTCAGTTTGGTCTTAATTTAGATCAAATAAAATATACTGCTTGAATAATGAATATGAATGTGTTCATAATAATAATATTCATATTCTTTATGTGCACACTGGTTTTACATAGAGTATAATAAATTGTCTTAATCAGAGGATTCCAAGGGAAAACCTAGTATGAGATAGTGAGCCTATAATTTTTCTTTATTAAAATTAGTTTATGGTACTACAAATTGAAAGTTGGGATAAAAGAGCATTTGACTTATTTGTAAAATATTTTCTCCTTTTCAGAAATAAGAGGTGAAAAGTGGCCAATTTTCTTGAGTAAGTTAGAAGCTTGGTAAATGTTGCCATATTTCTTATGTCTCCAAACTCCACATTTCTCTCTGTGGAACTTAAAGGAGGCTATGGAGGAGTGGAAATTGCCTATACAAATGCTGGTTTAACTCTTGCAGGCTATTGAATTCCATTTTCTAAAGATCTGGTAGCAATGGATTGACAAGTTCCTGGGAGAAATGAAGTATGAACCTTTATAATATGTCTCTTGTTTCATGTTCGGTATCTTATGTTCAGGAGTTTTCTACATTGGAGATAAGGAGTGGAAGCAATTACCACCTAGAGGATTTCACACTGGCAAAGTTGATTGTTTTCCAGTTTTAACAACTGTAATTTGAAATCTATGAGGGTGTTTGCTTTGTCTTATTGTATCTTGTTTTCTCCTGTGTGGCTGGTGTCTTTTGGGAGCCTTCTCTTTCCTAAATTGAAAGGAAAAGGCGTGGAGATGGGAGAGAGAAGAGGTACAGGTCCAGCTGGGAGGAGTAGAGGGAGGGGAACTGTGGTAGTAGTATATTGTATGAGAAAAAGATCTGTTTTTGAATAAATGAGAGACAGAGAAAGGTGTCTTATGTGATTTTAGAATTAAATGTGTTTAGAAATGGAACCTCCATTCTTACCTGTCGGAATTGTCAATAGAGTCAAATTCATGAGATCTATGATAGACTTTTGTCATTTTTATGCTTAGCTACACAAGTGTATGCATTTTTGTTAATATTTAGATTAAAGCCTCAGGCTGCAGGGAGAGTTACTTTTGTTCTATGATCTCATTCTTAATATTACAATGTATTTTCTATTGGTTACCACACAAAAAAAGATGACAAGGCAACCAATATCAATATTTTTCAGTTCCCTTAGTGATCTCTTTTGCATGTCCTCTATTTCAAGGTCAGTGCACTAATGACGGGACCTTACCCTAGAGAGTTGCAAAAAGTAAAAATTTTCTAAAATCAATTCTCAGATTAATTGTATTTTTTCTGCCAAATGACCCAAATGCCTCAATCTGGAGTTATCAGACCAAATGATGCAAAATAAATAAATAAATGACACTGATTCATGGTATATATTTTTAATCTAGAGTAAGACAAAGAATGCATCTTCCTTTGTACTCTTGAATTACTGATAGTTCTATCTAAGTCCCTCTTCATTGATAAGGCGTCTCTTTGTCTCCTGATGCTGGAACATTTTCTATTGGCTTTATATTTTATTTGTTGATCAAATTCATTTATATTCATTTCTCAGCTTCTATCATCCCCAAATTCAATGTAATTAGAACTTGAGCTTTTGAGTCTAATAAGTAAAATTGGTATCACTATAGAGAGCACAAGTATCATGGTGACCTCACCATACTGTTGACTATGGGGCTCATTATTTTCTGTCAGCTGATAACAAAACATTATCAATCTGATTTCATTTCTAGGAAGCTGTACTAAAAACTTTACTCTTAACAGAGTACAAAACACCCACCTGACTTCCTATGTAAGTAAACAAGAGACTAATCTGGTGGCACTGTGACTGTCTCTAGCCCTTTATACTAGCTGCAACCATCTGAAGTTACTCACACTGCTGCTGGCTTTCATTCTTGTTGAGAGTTAATATCTGCATGTTTTCAGGTTTGGATGGAGGAGCAAAGAGACCTAAAACATTAGTTCATAATACACACACACACACACACACACACACACACACACACACACACACACAATCATACAAATGTATATGTGGGTTTTTTTGTTTTTGTTGTTATTTTTAGTATCATGGATGATTGTATACATACCTACCATGAACAGAAGAAGCTCAAACTACTAAAGTAGTTACACACCATTCAGATCTTTGTTTAGTTGCCTGAATATCTGTTGAAGTGTAATGTGAACTTTTCAGTCTTATGTATTTGCACACTTCATTTCCAGTGGATGGTCCCATTTTAGGGACTGCAGATACATTGGGAAACAGGGGCTGACTTGTAAATATGAACTTTGGAGTGTACATTTAAAGTTATAATCCCAAATCAAGTAAACTTGAGGTCTCTTTTCTTTCTAGGTACACTTTGTGTTAACAAAGTACATGCTCTGGCTACCACAGACAAAGCCTTGAACTGGAATAAATGCTCACTCTGAAGAGCTGTTTCTATCATCTATTTGTTTACAGAAATGATACAAGTAAATAATATAAAGTCTTTACTCCTCTTTACTCCTCATAAACAAGAAGTGTATTAATCTTTGTTGGAAAGCCTTTTCACCAATATGGTAAACTTGTGTCTAGATTAAAGATGGGTAATCTGGGTAGTTTATCTTTATCACTGTCTTGCTGTCACTTCGTATGCAACAGTCTCTGTCCTGACACCATTTGAATAAACACAATCACTTTTCATTCATGGGATTATCAGGTACTAGTTTATATTGGCTAATCAGCATATGAACCTGTTTATCATAATGGCTGCATTTGGGATACAAATGACCATTTCTCTTCATGTCAGACTCAGTGCATTTCATGTCTCCATGAAATTCTAACATAGAGCATTTAACAGTGATTTTTCTCTTAGGAAGCTTTTCTGAAATGAATCTAAGAGGATTTCCCCATATTTTTTGCATATAAGATCTGTACATTGATGAACTCACATCTATAATATAGGTTTATGCATTATATATGTACTTTCATATCAAATAATTATATGTATGTTATTCCATCTGATTCTTTGAAAATGAAGTGAGAGCATGTTAATATGCATTATAACACAAGAGTTGACATTTCCTCACAATTTGTATCAAAATAAACTAATGATTATACTACTCAAATATATATTCTGAAGTCTTGAAGAGCCATCATACCTGGCATGCAACACAAGGTACCAATCTTATTTACATACATTTTTAATGTAATGATCTATTTTAAATTATTTGTGACCTATTAGATGAGAAGGGAAATGTTCAGCAGAATTGGATCCTGTCGGAAAACCCAAGTAATGATTTTTTGAAAAATATTATGCTGTGACATATTAGGCTTTTACACAAAGTGAAACCCACTATGCCTGAACCATAGACATTTAATAAAAATAAGGCAAAACCTGCTAAGGCAAATGCCTGGGTATATACTAATATCCGTTTGCCTTTCCTTGCAATTTCTTTACTTGGCACAAAGGATCTCAATGCTTTTAAGTGTTTTTATGTAGCTGGCAGAATAGATTTTTCAATATATCTTTATTCCCAGGCCTCTGTGGGTTCAGCAAACCTATGGCAGACCCTAACTCATCTAAGTGGTATTTTCTTATATGAACACCATTATTCCATAGAGACTGTTCTGCTGAGTGGTACTGAGTGGGTATATAGCTTTGCATTTTCTTCTGCGTGGTATATCTAAGACCTAGTGCAGTTCTAACGACTTAAAGGTCATTATAATAAACGAATAAATGAAGAACAGGATCAAATTAAACAAGGTAAGCAGGCACAGTAGGGGCAGACATAAATGTCTTCGCAAAGTTTAAATCTGCTTAGCAACAAAGGTAGCATCTCAAGGATAAAGATACGAGCTCAGATTATTTTCTATCTCACACTCATATATCATGGCATCTCAACATTCTTTTGTTACCATATTTTGTTACAGGCTAGTACCTAATATAGAGCTGATCTAAGGAAAAGAATTGACCAAAAGTACACTGATACATTGCCATACTTCTTTTATACACTAATTTAGTAAGTATTAATGAATGCCACCGGCTTAAGGGTGTCTCCAACAAAAACAAAGGAAAGAAAAAATGAATTTCTAATAAAACTAGATAAAAATATAGAATAATTCCAGTAGCAAGCTGTAACACAGATTGATAAAAACAAGAATGCAAGAATGTGGTGTGAAATTCTTTCTTTTTTCTTTTTTCTCTCTTTCTTTCTTTCTTTCATTCTGTAGTGTATGAAAGAGAGAGAGAGGGAGAGAGAGAGAGAGAGAGAGAGAGAGAGAGAGAGAGAGAGAGAGAGAGAGAACACATGAGTGTTATGGAGAAGGCTGCATGAGTGTTATGGATAGGGCTGTGTTTGTGCTTCTTGTCTTTTGGTGAGTCTAGTTTTACTACATCTGCCTGCATCCTATTCCAGACCATCCATTAAAGTGTTAGTAAAAGTTACAATTATCACTGATGTAGTGTGTAGACATTTCTGAAAGTGTTAATATCTTGTCTTGTAAGATCTTTTCCAATATATTCCTTTGTTGAAACACCCTCATTCAGCTATTTCTAACTAAGCAAGGTTAACAAACTTGTCTATTTGTGTGACCAGAGAGACACACAATTTTTTTGCATACTGTCTCAGTATTGAATTGACTTCCAGTCTCTAAACTCTGCCAACAATATGTCTAAGCATCACTTCCTATAACATCATGGGAAAGAGGTCACTTAATATAGATATAGATGTCATTGATATTGATCTAGAAAATTAACAAAATCTTTCAATACTCATTTAAGAAGTCAAATGAATTAGAAAAATGTAAGTTATTCAATTATTATTTAGAATCCAAATAGTTTTTTTTCTGAATTCCAAGACTTCCTGGTAATAAGAAAGTGACCAATCCTGTCATTCATTTGTTAACCAAAGACTACTTTTGAACAGTCTTTGTCTATGAGAAAGAGCCTTTTGACTGAGATAGAGAATATTAATTTAAGAGACAAAGTAATAACTGCTGCCTCTAGTCACAGTATATGAATCTAGATGGGTGAAAGCACTTTTCTGATCATCTTTCAGACATCTCTGATCTTGACAAATCAGGAGCAATTATTTGTGTGCTTTGTTGTAGTTGTTATTTTCCATTTCCATACAATGAGCATCAGACATGAAAACACTGCATATAATAAATGTCATTCAAGTAGTGTCATATAAGAAAATTTGTCTGGTTTCTGAAGCAGTGTGAGAAATATCTTCCTGTAGAAGAGTGATAAGGAAGTGTATATCCTATAGTCTTTGCTATTATTTGATTATAAGAGCTGTTAAACTACAGAAAGTTGAGTGCCTTCATTTTCACTGAGTATACTAAAATACTTATGTTGATGCTAAGAATTCAGAGATGCTTATATGAAAATGTGAAGGTATCCCCAGTGGATTTTTTTTTTTGCACCCAAGGTCCATATTAATTTTAGATACAATGTGCAGCTCCATTTGGTAAAAGCACCTCATCCTTGCCTGCTCTAGGCTACAATGGCCATAGGAAATAGTTCAGCTTATAATTGTAGTCATATGTCTCCAGACTACTATAATTAGACCTACTAACAATAGAGTTTCAATTTTAACTTAGAGAAAATAAATATTCTATTTGGAGCTCAAATAAAGATTTCATCTGAGAGATTTCAAGGCTTTTGCTAATACTGATTATTTGCATAATAATTATTCTGCAGGGTGCAGACATAATGGTTTTCTCAAGCATCTAGAAGCTCTTTTTATTTTATGTCATTAGATGTTGGTTGTAGAATTACATAGCCGTTCTGATATTTGTCAGCACTCTGTATTATGGACAGTGTAATTTTACCATAGAATAAAACATCGTCCAAATGAACAGTGACATCATTCTTTCTGAACCCACTCCAAGGTTGATATATTATCAAAAAGTAGTCATAAATAGCACTAGAAAATAACTACTGTTAAGCTAAACTTTACATCTAACAGAAAAGGAAATGTTCCTGTCACTGTTAAACTCCATAGCAAAGGATTCAATGTTAGGTGTGTCTCGATTCAACTTCCACATTTCTTTTCCAGTAATACCACTTGCACACACACACACACACACACACACACACACACACACACACATACACATACACTCACACACTAATAAAATAAAATACAACCAGTTTAATCTACTGAAGCTATCATGGGAAGATAGGCCAACAGTAGTTGTATTTATTTAGTGTGGATAATCACACTCTTTAATGAGGATCCTTAGTTCCCTGGGAACACTGTCAGGATTTCCCAAGCATCTTTGCTTCTGTCTGACAAACACCAACTCTCTGTTTCTTTACCCTTTCTTTGATCCTTTGAATAATTCATTGCTCCTGTTGTGTTTTTCCTTGAAGTTCTTAGCATCTGTAATAATACAGTCTCATTATGTTTCATTATTAAAAGATTCATTTTTCCCAAGTGAATTGTGACTTCTTCAGGGAACTTCTAACTGGCTTCACAATTGTTGCTGATAGTGAAAGTGCTGATTTAAACCTGATGTTTAAAACGCTAATATGCTAAAATGTGTAAGATGAAGTAACTATGTATACCCATTTACTCGAATTGCTATTTTCTAATCTATGCATTTATTACGGTAGCTTTTGCCATCTTTTCTAAATGAATCTACCTCTTCTGGTAGATTCAAGGGTTAATTCTTTTTTCATTATTATTATGTGTAGAAAGCATACATAGAATCAACAAAGATGTGACCTTTGCTTTATTTGTTTGCTTTGTCTCTATTTTTATTGTACCAAACAACATGGGAACTCATGCCTTCTTTATGATAATAAAAATCAAATGCAATAGATAGGAAAAAATGATTAGTTTTCTGCTTGAAATTCTGAGTTACTTTTGTTGTGGTAGATGAGAAGTCATTACTAGAAAATATACATCATCCCAAGAATGCAGGCAGTCACTGTAGAAAGCCAGGGTAAAGTTTTAAACACAAAGTCATCATATGACCCAGATATAACACTCTTGGTTATATTCTCAAGAGATTTTATGTCCTACCACAGAGTAACTTACATATACATGTTTATTATTTAACAAGTCATAATAATCATAAAATGGAACAAGTGAGGTCCTAAAAATGAATGAACAAAGGCAAAGTAGGATATAGTCACAATGATCATTTGCTATGCAACTATAGGAAAATCAAAAACAGTTGCAGATAAGAGGATGCGAGTTCCAATCAACCATAAGCATTCTTGCTATCAGAAAAACAACACCTGTATTTTTTTAATTATTCACTTTCCCCCTTCAGCTCACCCACAATTATTTCTGCTGCCCTCTCCATTTCTCCTCTGAGCAGGTAGGGGGCCCCTGGTTACCTCTCTCATGCTGGCACATCCTCTCCCATAGAGGCTCAGCAAGGCAGCCCATTTAGTAGAACATATCCAACTTACAGGCAACTGCTTTTATGATAGCCCTCAGTCCACTACTCAGGAGCAACATGAAGGACATGCTGTACATCTGTTACATATGAGTGGGTAGGTTTAGGTCCAGCCCACATATGTTCTTTGGTTGGTGGTTTAGAATCTGAGAGCCCTAATGGTCCAAGTTAGTTGAAATCTCTTGGTCCTTTTATGGAGTTTCCATCTCCATCAAGGCCTGCAATCCTTACTCCTATCATTCTATACAAGTCCCCAGGCTCCACCCACTGTTTGGCTGTGGGGGTCTTTATCTATCTGAGTCAGCTGCTCAGTGGAGCCTCGCAGAGGACAACATGCTCCAGTCTGCAAACATGAGCAGAACATTATTAATAATGTTAGGGATTGGTACTTGCCCAACAGATGGGTGTCAAGTTTGGTCAGTTATTGGTTGGCAAATACCTCAGTCTCTGCTCTACCCCCCATACCTGTAGACAGAATAAATTTTTGGTTGAAAGTTCTCTGGGTACATTGGTGTCTCTATTGCTCCCACTGGGATTCCTGCCTATCTACAGGAGGTGGCCTCTTCAGGATTCATCCTCAATAGAGCAAATAATAATATGACAGATAAGGTCACTCCCATTGATTCTTTATCATTTCCTTTATCCCATGTCTCCATCTCACCCTGGAGATGCTCCCTACTTCCTCACCCCTGTCAGTTGCAGATTTTTATGGCCATCTAGCCATTTCTCCTGTCCTCACCTGATCCTGAACTCCCCATTCTCCTCCCCATCCTCTCTCCCCCTCAGTTCCCTTCTACCATCTGCCTCTTATGACTATTTTATTCCTCTGTTTAAGTGAGATTCAAGCTTCCTTGTTTGGGTCTTCCTTCTTGTTTAGCTTCTTTGGGACTATGATGTATAACACAGTGTGTGTATTTTATGGCTAATTTCCACTTATAAGCAAATATATAGCATGCATGTCCTTTGGGGCCTGGGTTACCTCACTCAGAATGATATTCTCAAGTTCCATTCATTCGCCTGCAAAATTCATGATGTCTTGGTTTTTAATAGCTGTATTAATATTCCATTGTGTACATATACCACATTTCAGGAGGTGGGGACATCCTCTTGGATACAGAGGAGGAAAAATGCGATAAGGAACTGTTGGAAGGTGGACTGGGATGGGGATAATGACTGGACTGTAAAAAATAGATTAAAGATAACTTAAATAAATAAATAATAACTAAGATAAAGCACAAATCAGAAAAAAAGATGCCGAGAAGTTTCTGGAAAATACTACTAAGCTATGAAAAGAGAGTTGTTATTTTGAAGCTTCTCAAACACTGATGCAATTATGATTTTTTTTAATTGCTATATCTTCGAACTTCAACCCCAAGAGACTCGGAGGCATGAATCTGCTCTTTGTTGCCAGCTAATAAAAAGATTCATATATTTTTTAAAAATGTGCATAGCATTGTAAGCATGACCATGGCATTGCTCCCACAGTGTGTTAGCAACCCTAGGGAATAAAGTCTGTACCTGGATCCTCTTATAGCAAAGTGTTAATCTGTTCAGAACCTTTTAGAGGAAGTTTCAGATGCTGATTCCCAGTTGAATAATCTGGTTCCACAATCTAGAAAGTGTGTCTGAAAGTGAACAAAGAGACTTCATGTGGTCTCTCTATCTGCTTCCCTGATAGTGTTCGCAGTGAGTATTTATAGGTTTATGATAATGTAAGCAACTTCTTAAATTAGCATAAATAAAAATAAAGGAGCCTAGGCAGCAAGAGATGAGAAGCAAGGAGACCAGCACATTCTTTGCTTCACTCGATTGAGACCAACTGGGAGAAGTGGCTGTTGTCAGGAGTTTTATAGCCTCTTCTGAGATAAGTTAGTGAAATCAGTTTTACATCCAAGAGCTTTGGTTAAGATTATTGTCTACATTCCCTACAGAGTTCAGGATCTAAAAGCGGGTCAATATACATTTTAGCACCGCTCTTTTCCAGCAATCCGAATTAAATAATGTTGCCTTTCTAGAGGCTGCAAAATGAGAAGCGAAAGTAAGATTTATGAACCATAGCTATGCATGACTACATAAGATAGTTTTAACTGATACTTGCAGGGTTCTCTTTCCTGAAGTACAGGTTGCCAAGATAAGTTCGGGCAAATGAAGCTCTGTCACATTATGTTACGGTGAAAGAAATGACAGGCAGACCAGCAGATTGAGGTTAATAGAGAATGGTGATGTCAGACAATGCCGTCTAGGTTTCTTCACAAAGATGGAGCAGATGCATTAGTGCTGGGGCTGGAAACGTGTTCACAACACCTCACACAATTACGGTATCCATTCAAACCGTACACAGAAGATTTCTTTGTTGAAGTTGTCACCTAGGCCATATGTGTATCTTAATTCCGAGCCAGCAATCCCTTTCAGCTGAAAATTCCTACATTCAGTACCAGCTCCTCTCTAGATGGACTGTTAACCTTAAAACCCCTAGTGCTTTGCCTTTTCAATGAGTTCTTAAAGCCTCGTCTGAATATTATGTTGGATTGTCACTTCCAAGGCTATTATGTAAATGAATGAATGGTCACACCTCTGTGTCTCTGTTTTTTTTTTTTTTTTTTCTCCTTCAGTTTCAATGTAAACCAGGTGCATCACAGCAAAGGACTGGGAGAGCTCAGCTGTGTCACTCAAGAAACACAATAAGCTTGGGGCTGGAAATAGAAAGTGGAGCTTCTGACTTCAAATCAGAAAGGTTTGAGGCTGACTTTGTCTCAGATAAGTAATTGACTGACACTAATGTTGCAATTTTTCGCAGTGGAGAAAGTGGGCAAACACCACTGCTCCGCAGACAAAGATGTCAGGAAGGAGTTAATTGCTCTATAATACTGGACTCAAAATTTACCTCAAAGCCAAGTATCAGATTTCTCTTTTGTTAGTATACTCTAAAAGTCTGTTTCTATGTATAATCACAAATAAAACACATCAATAAAAACAAGCATTATAATGATGCAAACACAGGTACTCACATACATATGCTAAGATATAAAAGAAAATAATAAACAAAAAGTTATATTATATAGACATGCTATGAACATACACAAGCTTACACTTCTGAAGTTGACCATAGATATCTTTCCAGGGTTAACTTCATTGGAAACCTGATTCACAAAGATATCGATTATTTTTCCCATAGATGATTTCACAGCAAGCTGCCATAGAAGGGATGCTAGGCATGACTGACAGATGGACAGCCATGGTTCTGAAAAGGCCAGGTATGGGACATTCTCTACAAAGATAACCTTTCTATCTTTCTCTTCCTTTCCTTCCCTTTCTTTCTCTTTCTTCCTCTGTTTTTCAATTCCTCTTCCCCCTCCTTCCCCTATTCTCCCTGCCCCATGTTTACCCCTCTTTCTTTGTAAAGCTTTCATCTATAGTTTGATGCCTGGAGATTCCAATGTCCAGTTTTCTGTAATGGGAGGAGAGTGGAAGCAGCACTTAGGGTTGCTATAAATGGAAAATTAAACCTAGACCTGTCCACAAATGTCCAAACAATATGTAGCAAGTCTATGTCATCCCTGATTTGGACATTGCTTTTAGTAGATAAACAGCAGATAAAGGTCCTTTGGACAGGATTAGGCAGATTAGTTCAGAATGTTTCTGGCTCACTATAATATATTAGGGGAAAATAAAATATGCAAGCTTTAGAAAGAGCATTTGTCAGTTTATAAACATTCTACCTCCATTTCCCCTATTCCCATTTTAGAAGCCCTTGATCTAGTTAATTCTTAATTTGTTGAGTACATGTGTGAAGAATTTTTTGATTTGTTAAGTGCAGGTATAAAACATAAGCTTGTCTACTACATTATTTAAGAACCAAGAGGTGTACATGTTATGGAATAACATCACCATCACAAAACAACAACAAAAATTTTCCATCAGGGATATGGTGGGATGGGTGTCACTTTCTGAAGAACTATTGGCTACTCATAGATTCCAGAAGATGCAGAGTCATTGTCTTCACTGAGGAACTAACTCAGGTTCAAAATATATTTCTAAATGCATAGTTACTATTATGGTTCTGGTTATACTTGGTGGATCACACACATACACTTACACACTAACAAACACACACACTCTCGCATATACTCATAAATATACACACAAACATGCATGTTAGAAAATGATTTCTAGTGAAGAAATTAGCAGAAATATAAGGAGGGGTAGGTTAGAGGTGTAATAAGAATATGTTATATGCATGTAAGAATTGTTAAAAAACAAAATGAACAAATAAAAAGCACGTCAACACTATAGTCATGTAAAAGTTGCATCTGTGCCTTTCTGTTATGCCACTGCTAGAGAAATTCTCCTTTAGTGATGTTTACAAATATCTCTTGGTGAGCCTCATTCCCTTCAATGTGTTCACATAAGTGACCCATCTCTCCTTCAAATCAGCAACATCTACAAACCAAGCCACCACTGCAAAGCTACTGGGAAAGATTCTCTGATGTCACTGCTCATTGGTTCTCTTGCTGCTCACCAAAGCAATCCCACCATGTACTATCATTCCAGTGCCTTGTTTGGATTTTCCAGTGACCTTTCAGAGTAACCTGTTTCTCATGGCTGCCTGCTTTCTTTCAATTTCACTGTCCTTTGCTCACCAAGAGATCACCAAGGCCTTCCTTGCTGCTAGTTCCTACTGATGTACTCTCTCTTGAGTTAATCACCCTCTTTCATTGAGCTACAATCTGCTTATCTTTCCATTCTTATCTTGAACTTGACTTTTTTTACCTTTAACCGTAGGATCCTGTGATCAATTTCACAGCAACTGTAACAATACAAATTATTATTTTTCTTCTTCACTAAATTATGAGAATCATGGACAATGACTGCATATTTACACAGTTAAATATTAGGACCAAATATCCATGAAGCATCTCAAAGTCACTGTATGAATGAGCACACGAAAAAATAAATATAAAAAATAATAACCAATAATGTGTGTGTAACCTAATTACTTTCTATTCTATTTAAAATTGAGCTTAAACTTTTCCTACAAACTAGAAAGAAACAGTCTGTTAATGTGTTCTGTCAAGTACTATGGCTAACTTTGTATGTTTATAAAGTGTTTACTTATGTAATTAGTTACATTTCCTATTGGGACGATTCTTCATTTTTAGAGGATAAAAGACAGTTACTTGATAAAGCAGCACATGTAATCCAGTAGAATTTTCTTTTTATTTTATTATTATTATTATTTTAAAATTTATTTACATGCATATGGCTGTTCCTTCTCCCGGTTTCCCTCTTCCATATTCCCTTTCCCATCCCATCTCCACTTCTTCTCTGACAGGGTGAAACACCCCCTGGGTATCACCCAACCCTGGCACATCAAGTCTCTGCAGGGGTAGGTGCATCTTCTCCCACTGAGGTCAGACAAGGCACTCCAGGAAGAAAACTATATTCTACATACAGGCAACACCTTTAGTAATAACTTTGTTAGGGACCCACAATGAAGACCAAGTAGCACATCTCTCAATAGGTAGGTCCTCAAGGTATCGATCTGCATAATTCCATCCATTCTCATGGCCATCTGCCTTATTTCCTGTCTCCCCCAACACCTGATCATGAAGCCTCCATCCATTCTCCTCCTCATTCCCTCTTCTACTCTGTTCTAACTCTCCATCTGCCTCCTACAACTATTTTATTCCCCTTCCAAATGAGATTCAAGCATTCTCGCTTGGGCTTTCCTTCTTGTGTAGCTTCTTTTGGGTCTTTGAAGTATGGTGTGGGTATTCTGTATTTTATGGCTAAAATCCACTTATAAGTGAGTACATACTATGCATGTCCTTTGATCCTGGGTTACCTCCCTCAGGGTGATATTCTTCAATGATGTTCTCAAGTATCAACCATTTGCCTGCCAAATTCATGTCTTTGTTTTTAATAGCTGAATCATAGTCCATTGTGTAGATGTACTACATTATATTTATCTGTTCTTCAGTTGATGGATACCTGGGTTGTTTCCAGTTTCTGGCAATAATGAAGAAAGCTTCTATGAACATAGTTGAGTCTGTGTCCCTGTCGTATAGTGAATGGGGCATCTTTTAGTTATATGTCCAGGAGTAATACAGTTGGACCTTAAGGCAGAGCTATTCCCAGTATTCTGATTTCCAAAGTAAACTGATTTCCAAAGTCTTACAAGTTTGCATTCCACTAGCAGTGGGAGGAGGCTCCACATTCTTGCCAGCATGTGCTATTACTTGAGTTTTTGATCGTAGCCATTCTGACAGGTGTAAGGTGGAACTTTAGAATCATTTGCTTTGCATTTCCCTGATGACTAAGGACTTTGAACATTTCTTTAAGTACTTCTTGACCATTCAAGATTCCTCTGTTGAGAATTCTGTTTACTTGTACCCCATTTTTATTGAGTTATTTGGGTTGTTGGTATCTAATTTCTTAAGTTCTTTATTAATATTGGCTATTAGCACTCTGTCCAATGTACGGTTGGTAAAGGTCCTTTCCCAATCTACAGGTTTCCATTTTGACTGATTTACAGTGTTCTTTACCTTGCTGAAGCTTTGAATTTTCTTGAGTTTCCATTTATCAATTATTGCTCTAAGAGCCAGAGTTATTAGTGTTCTGTTCAGTAAGTTGTCTTCTCTACCAGTGCGTTCAAGGTTTTCCACACTTTATGTACTATAGTTTTAGTATATCCAAGTTTATGTAAAGGTCTGTGATTCAATTGAACAGAGTGATAGATATAGGGCTGTTTGTGATCTTCTACATCCAGACATCCATTTGCACCAGCACCATTTGCTGAAGATGCTTTTTATTAGGGTTTTTGGGACAGGGTTTGTCTGTGTAGCCTTGTCTGTCCTGAACCCTACTCTGTAGACTAGACTTGACTAGAACTCACAAATATCTGCCTGCTTTTGCCTCCCTGAGTGATGGAATTAAAATCTTACATCATGACCATACAGCATTCTATAATATACTTATTGATAAAACTTAATTCTTACATTTCTTTAATGGTGTCATTAATATTTTATATATTTATTATTGAGTAACTTAATTTTTACTTTAGAAGGCTTGAAATTCATAACCACTTAATTATTTGCCAACTATATATTGTAAATATTATTCCTTTGCAATATTACATTTTAATTTTTATATAATAGATCCTTTAAAACATGTACTGACTAATATAATTATTTATTTACTTGTGATTGCATGAGTATGAATGTGTGAGTGCCACAGGATCCATGTGAAAATAAAGGATAATTCACAGGGCTCAGTTACTTCTTTCAGTGATGACTCTCAGGTCGTCAATGTTGGTGGTAAACACTGTTTCTACTGGGCCTTCCTGGAAGCTCCATTATTATTTTTAATTAGATTTTAAGAGATGTTTTACCTTTAAATATCAATTTGGTGTAAAGTATAAAGATTTCCTTAGCTGTCTCTACCTCTATTTCCCCAACTTTTATCAATGGAAATTGATCTGCACCACTTATTATAATCGATGGAGCAAGATAGATGAACTATTATTATCAGAGTCTATATAGCTTATTTAGTGTACTTTGAACCTGGCAAACTGCTTAATCATGTGTGTCCACCATTATTATAGAATGGTTTTACTATGACAGAAGTTCTACTCAGTATTGCTTCATTTCTTTTCTTTTCCCTTGTTCCAATCTTCAGTTGTTCAACTGGTGGGACACAAAACTTTATATTAGATATTTACCATTTTCCATTTTACTGTAGCAGTTGATATATGAAATGTATCATATTATATCATATCAAATAATGTTTGGGGTAAAATTTTTATGTAGAATTAAATTAAACATTTCATCAGAAACAAAACTATCATGTCCTATTTACTGCCTTCACCCAAGTTCTGTAATTTGAAAATTATTTGACTTGATAGCAGGCAGTGGCCATAATCTTTACAAAATGTGCCTCATTAGGAGCTATGTTTTTATAAACACCAGAGTGGCAGAATTTTAAATGTATCTATTATATGTAATATAGCAAAGTGGGTATACCAATAACTGCACAAAGTTTGTTTTTAAACTAATGTCCTCAATATCTTCTTTTCTGTTTGTAAATTAATAGCTCAAAAAGACCTGTCATATCACTATTCTCATCCTCAATGCCTGGATTAACCCTAACAAACTGCGTGTAATGATGGTGATGGATCACTTCTAAAGGCTTAAAGGCTTCCTTGAAAATTTCTACAAGAAGGGGTCTAAAATGAAGTCTGATTTCCCTGTTCACTTTTACATTTCCCAATACCTCTAAGATTATTACTTTAGATAGCTTCATGTTACCATGGCAAAATATCCAGCACAGGCTACTCATGAAATGAATAGAGGTTCATGTTTCCAGATGTTTGAGTTCAAGTTGAAACAGACTCATTGTTTTGGTTTCCCAATGAAGACACAGATGAAAATGGCAGGGTTTATATATCAAGCCAGAGAGCAGAGAGGCAGAGAGTTAGAGAACTGAGTCCCAAGATGATCTCCATGATAATCATGCATCCAAAAACCAAGTAGTCTTCAGCAAATTTCATAAAGCCTTTACCTTACAGATCAAGTCTTTATATATGGAACGTAAGGGTACTATCCATATTCAAACACAGAAATCATTTTCACACAATTTGTTTGAAGTTCCTGAGGCACACAAGATATCTTTTAAAAAAATTATTTGTTTCTGACAAACTCTGAAACTCTGCAATCATTGTGTGTTCCTGATTTCAAGCTAGCCAGACTAGCAAGCCCCTATTTGAAATCTGAGGCTGTGGCTAATCTCAGGTTGCTTCTTTTATGCATCATACCACAGAATCTAAAGATCAAGCCCTTTATTCCTCAGTTTCTTCATCTTACATAGCATGTACAATTAAAAGAAAAATCCCAAGGCTGTTGTCTTAGTTTCTGTTTCATTGCTATGAAGAGACACCATGACCAAGGCAACTCTTAGAAAGGACAGTGTTTAATTGGGACTCACTGACAGGTTCAGAGGTTCAGTCCAATAGCATCATGGTAGGAAGCACTGCAGATTCCAAGCAGACATGGTGCTACAGAAGGAGTTGAGAGTTCTGTATCTTGATCCAATCACAGCTAGCAGAGACTGACTCTGGACAGACCTAAGCATATATGTGAGACCTCACAGCCCACCCACACAGTGACATACTTCCTCCAACAAGTCCACACCTCCTAATACCACTCTTTATAGACCAAGTAAGTCTATTTAAACTACGACAGCTATGGTGTTATAGAGAACACTTGGAATGAATTTCAACTCCAAGCATCAATATTCTTCCTAAATTTTCACCTACCCCATGTGCTACATTTTTCAGTTTCTTCAATGATTAAACAAGTACAAAGAAAGGTGATTATGTTTAAACAAAGCAGAAGCACTTAGGAGGAGGCTCCACGCTCATTATTTAAGAAATTATGCTTTCACACTTGTATTTCATCTAGCAGTTTTGCTTCTTTCAAACTCATTAAATTGTTAGCTTAAGTTTTTGGAAGCTTGATTAGCCAATATAAAAGGCTTCCCCAACATTCTTCAAAAATATGATCATCACGATATAGAAAATTATACTTCAGAAGAGTACTGTTCATGTAAAAATTGCCATTATTCATAATTTTCTTTTGTCTCTCAAGAAAGAGTGCAACATTACCATTTCATTTATGATGTGTTTTGTTGTTCTATTTATATTGCTTCCTTTATGAAATAATTCTTTTCTATATGTCTATATTCAAAAACACAATAAAAGAGTATCTCTATGTTTAGTTCTCATGATAGGCACTATGCTAAACAATCCTTTACATAATGTCATCAAACCCCCTCTAAATATTTATTATGTAGAGTTGCTATGTTTCTCATTTTATAGAAAACATAACCAAAACTTAGAGGCACTCAGATGCTTAATGACATAAGAAAAAAACAGAATCAAACAAGTTTGAAATTCAGTACAACTGGTTCATCTGATTCAAAAACTTTTATGGCAGCAACATCAACAAACAACTATGTGTTGGACTAGAATATTATTAATCAATGCCCAGTATACACTCTGGCCAACTGGCACCAGGAGAATAAACAAATGTATGGTCTGCTGAAGCAAGAACCTTTTTTGTTTCAGTTGTATACTTGTCCAGCTATGATAGGTTATAATAATACATATCATTTTTCTTATTTATTTAGCATAGCAAAATTTCCCCTCATCACTTGTAGTTATCTTCAGAATTATGTGGGGTTTTATTCCAGTGGCCATTAATAGTGAACATGGACCATGGAACACAGTTCCCTTGCTTGATTCACATTCTTACTGAAGTGCCAATTTGGACTCTAGGAACGTTATTTTCCTTCTGCGCCTAAATGTCACCTACATTAATAAGAAAATAATAGTACTCATTATAACAATGTTTTGATATCAATATAGTTTGAATATTTAGTAGAGTAATGCCTGATAATATAAAATATCAGTGATTCTGAGCCATTTGTTTTCTTTTCACCAAATGGTCAAATCCTGTCTTTAACTATATGCATACAGCTTCAGTGGGAGAAGGCAATTATGAAGAATAGAAGCATTAGCCAGAAAGTTCCATCAGGAGCAAAGAAACAATAATTCAAAGTAACCACCATAGCACGATGGGCACACATATGCATGTGTGTGTTCTCATGCACATTCGGTGCTATCTTGGATTCAGGGCATCACACATAATAAACAAACACTGCACACTGTCCTGAGGCTCCAACCCACAGATTTGTTTTCAAAACAGTATTACAAAATCTCTGCTATTGCCCAGAAGTAGCTTTATGGGAGGAAAAGTTTGAATTAAGTCCATTTTCTCACATTCTGTGTGGTAGTTGTGCCAAGGTAGTTTGTCAGTGAAACCTTCCTAGTGATCTCCATTCTTCAAGGTCTTTTATCTTTGTCTCTTAAAATTTATCTCCTGATTACTTAGTAAATTCTATACTGTTTACTTGAAATGTTGGCTTTGCTCTGAAGCTTCATGTCCTATGCATGTTCAGAATTTACCCAGTGTCTTAAAGTGTACATGAGAGGCTCTTTATGGACTTCACAGACAGCAGAAAGATGAGCCGTGGGAGGCAAGAAGGTAGTTTAGTACAGCACGACTCAGTAGCCAGTGTAGGTTCAAACTTCAGGAGTCTGGCCCTGGTTGTTTCTTCTAGGCATAAGTAAGCACAGCAAATCTGGTAAAAAACTATTGTGATTAACTCAATGCTGCGTGCATAACAAAGTATACCTAAATCTCTTTGAGGAACAAATTAAGCTACATACAGAACAGACATGACTATATTAAAACTCTTTATAAAGTACATAGAACACTTTCCATAAAGATAGGGCCTATAGGGTGGCTGAGAAAAATAATTTTACAAGAGTCTGGAAGAAAGTCTCATGCCAGAAAGTCTTTGTTACACAAATGGCTAAAAGACCACCTGGTTAGAAATCATGTCCACTCCAGCCTCTTGGATAAACAACAGGTTGTGCATTCTTTCCTTTGAATGAACCACCCTGTGTGCTGAACTTTACATATTCCATACAACCTATAGAAAACTCAATCTAATATTTTAAAACTTTCTATTTCCCATTCCTTAATTTTGTAGAGTAGAGTAGCCAACTTTTTCTGTTTTCCAGATCATTCTCGTTCTGTCTGTGGCCTGGATTCTCAATCTCTAGCATTGCTTATAGTTAGAGTGTCCCTTGGGAAGGTTGTGCCCTTGTCTCACCTCTTTGAAAGACTACTCCCCCTAGTTCCTGTTTGCACAGCCTCAATTGTCCTGAGAGAACCTGATCATCTCCTCTAAACAACTAATGGGAAGAAATTGTCTACAGATGCTTGTTTTAGTCACATTCTTTAATCTTCTTTATGCCTCAATTTTACATATACAAAATTACACTAGTTAGAATACCATCTCATAATGCTGTAGATGTCAGATGATTAGAATATCTATATATGCCATATTTCCAGTGAATTCTGGCAGAGGGGAAAATAGTAATAAGTGTTAAATTAAGAATAAGTTAGGAGAAAAGAAATTGGGTTCCTCTCATGCTTACAGGGAGTAGTATATTTAATATACTACTTTGAAAGAGATTTCACTTTTAATAAATTGAATTATCCTAATAGTTCTTAACCCTATTGGACTTGATTTTTCGCTCTCTTTTATAAAAATCAATTTTAATGATCCATTTATTAACTTGAAGTTCAATACATAATTAATACAATTTAAACCTAAGGATAATCACATAAATTATTTTAGGACTCTAAATGAAATATAAATATGAAAAGAAAGGAAACTGATTTATGGTAAATTAATATGGATTTCAATATAAACAATATTAACTGTAAGTACACTAGAAGACAAGAACATAGTCAGATATTTTAATCTGTTTACCACGAATAACTTTGGGTTTCAATGATTAAAGCCACTTTCCCTTAAGGAATGCAGGAAAAGAAAAAGAGCAGTGTTCTGAATATTGGAATGAAACAAGTTTGTAATAAGACATACTGTGAGAGAAAGAAGCTTGTCAATTTAATTATAGCAAAATGCTATGCAGGAACAAGAAGAGAAAGTACTTATTCAAATGCCCAGAAACTAGTCAGGGGTTATCTGGGGGGTTTCTAGGGTTTCTGATGCAGTGAAAGTCAAACAAGACAAATACTGTCTACCGTCTGGGAAGTCAGGACAGGAACCCAAGCAGAATAGAACCTGAAATCAGGAGCTGAAACAAAAGTTATGAGTGAGCACTGCCTACTGGTTTCTTCCTCCTAGCTTTCTCAGGGTGCTTTCTTATAACACACCTCCTCTATCACTCCTCAGTCAGTAAAATCATGCTTGTCCAAAGGACAATCCGAATGAATCATTTTCTCAATTGAAATTTTCTCATCCCTAACAGCTCTGATTTGTGCCAAGTTGACATAAACTAGTCAGCACAGGGGACAGTCTTTGATGCTGTTTGTGCAGGATGGGAGGTGTGTCTTGATGGAGGAAGTGTGTCACTGTGGGCAGGCTTCTAAGTTTCAAAGCCATTTGAATTTGCAAATTGCTTTCTACTTCAAACTTGTGATTCAAGATGTGAGTGACCTCTCAGCTCCTATTTGTCTTGCCTCTCCTGCTGCCAACTTCATCCACTCCATCATCCTGGACTCTATCCCTCCAGAACCTCAAACCTAAGTAAACTTGTCTTGCTAGTGCAGTTTTATGGCAGCAACATAAAAGTATCTAGCACAATGCTAGAAAGGATTAAAGAGGAATAGTCGGGGCAGGAAGTCAGAAATGGTTACATTTCAGCAGGGTATAGGAAGGGATAAGAGGAAAACAGCTAACACAAAAATTTTTTGACAAAGTAATATAGAAGGAGAACTATCACTATTTTTCTGCTAGATGGACAAAAGTTTTTAACTTGTACCTAAGATATAATACTTATACACACAGATTAATGTACACATCATCTCTCATTGGGGAAAGCTCCTTTTCTCATAGATGATAATGAATACAGAGACTCATTGCTGGTTAAGGTAGAATTAATGACAGAATCTGTCATGTTCACATTAAATGGGAATACTATATTACATTCACTTTTTAGAAAGACTCAGAAAACACTCTGTACACTGAGTGGAAATACTGTAAGAACCAGAGGCAGTGAATTAATGCAAGGAACATTGCTTTCTGGACACAGCAGATATGAACTCACAGCGCTCGTGGCATCATCTATAGGATCTTCAGAAAATCAAAGTCTAAAAATGTCTAAATTTAAAAGGGAGGTGACTATAAATTTCCACCCATATCTGAGGTGATACTGATAATTGATAACTTCTGGGAGAGGGAGAGGGAGAGAGAGAG
This sequence comes from Rhabdomys pumilio, assembly GCA_030674055.1. Taxonomy (NCBI): domain Eukaryota; kingdom Metazoa; phylum Chordata; class Mammalia; order Rodentia; family Muridae; genus Rhabdomys; species Rhabdomys pumilio. The sequence goes on from JANHMN010000001.1 coordinate 17,583,245, forward strand.
AGAGAGAGAGAGAGAGAGAGAGAGAGAGAGAG
>JANHMN010000001.1:17583286-17736463 GCA_030674055.1 Rhabdomys pumilio
GAGAGAGAGAGAGAGAGAGAGAGAGAGAGAGAGAGAGAGAGAGTCAACATTCTTTCAACTTGGTAGTTTCATCACAATCGATTGGCAGACCACATATGCAAGTGTGTGTGTGGGCAGCACAAATTGTACTTGATGGATACAAGAGGACACAAATTTGAGAAGATCTAGAGGAGATGAGTGAAGAGTGAGTGTCATCAAAATACAATGTCTAGAATTTTCAAAAAACAAAATATTTCACAATTAAACTATGTTTAGTCAAAACCTAACTGAATCCAACAATAACAAGGAGAAATGCAAAATAAAACCATTTGTACTATAACATATTAAAAGTATCTGTTAAGGTATCAGAAATATAGTGTATATATATATATATATATATATATATATATATATATATATAAAATTTAGATGTTACATTTAATATGACATGATTGCAATGATAAATATGTTTCTCAAAGAAATCTAAATATTATAGAAACCTTACATATTCTATTGATGCCTGAAGCACATTTGCAAGTTACTATAGTCCAAGAAAATAGTCTCAGTTACTTAACTGGTGAATATTTAAAGTAAATACCATTTTATCCCAAGAGAATTGACACTGGTCTCTCTCTGAGACAGCAGAATAGACAGCTGTGTGTGGCTATTTGACATCATTACATATCTCCCAAACAAGATGGATAATACAGCATGTAGGTAGTAACTTTTACCTAGGTAGTTCAGGGAGATTATATTAGATACATCTGAGATAAGAAAAGAATGATAACATTTGAATGCTTCAGCGACAACACAACCATTTGGATGAACAGAGATTATTAGTCTTCACTGTATGAGATTGTCCTGAGTATAGCAGGCATGGAAGGGCTGTGACCCTGTCTGAAGTTTGCCCTGTTGATGACCCAACACAATCCAGACATTTACAAGATAACACTGAGAAGAAAGGGGCATCATTATAGGTAATATTTTTTGTTTTGAAGACATCTGAACCACAGTTTTCCTTCCTTCCACCCTTCCCAGTTTCTCCCTTAACTATCCTCTCCTCCAGATCCACCCCTCCATTTTCCTTAGAAAAGAGCAGTCCTCTCAGGGATATATCTTATCCAGTGAACATGGAACAACAAAGTTAAAACAGAACTACACACAAAAACTTCATATCAAAGGTGGGTAAGGCAATTTAGTAGGAGGAAAAGGGTCTCATGAGCCGAAGAGTCAGAGATCCCCAACTCCTACTCTCAGGAGTCCCACAAAAAACACCAGGCTAACAATCATAACATAACCAGAGGACCTAATGAGGACCCGTGCAGACTCCATTATTGCTGCTTGAGTTCCTGTGAGCCCCTATGAGGCCTGCTTAGCTAATGTCTATGCTGTGTTCAGTCCCTGTGAGCCCCTATGAGGCCTGCTTAGCTAATGTCTATGCTGTGTTCTCTCCAGCATTATTTTAAAAGCTCAACTTTCAAAATGTTATGGAATATATTTGAACATAATTTCTTAACAATTTAGATGTAACAGGAATATGTTACTTGAAATTCATGTCTAAAAAAATAATTCTATGAGATTTTATTATTAACTATACTAGTATTGATTGTTTTTTGGCTATTCATATTCTTCATCTGATCTCTAAAATACAATATTTAATATAAACTCAGATACATTTCTTTCTAAATTTTCATAGAAAACCAGATTTGTTGTTAAGCGGTAAAGAGCTTTCATATAATATGCTCAATGTTATTAGTACAAATAGGGAATTACTAGACAATTTTTAAAACGAAAAATAAGATCAATATTTCCAAGTAAAATTAATATTTGACTATTTTATGTAATTGTAAATGTAAATGTTACTTTTATTTCCTCAGATGAAGAGATGAGATGAGAGCCCTATCTAAGCTTTAAAAAAAAAACATGTCTTGGTCTGAGCCCTGAGCATCCAACTCTACAGTTCTCCTTATGCCTGGAAGTTTCTAGCCTCCATACAATACAATTTTCTGCAAGCCCAGACCTTGAAGATTTCAGCTACTAGCCTCTTTCTCCCAACCTATGCCTAGAATGTTTCAGCTTCTGAGACTTACTGAATAAACTGACTCTTTCAAGGTCTTTCTGAACTCTAGGAGGCTGGTTTAACTCAGCTGGTTTGGCTCATAATCTTCTCCATGCTGACTGATTCAAATTTGCTTCTCTCAGCTTCTCACTGAGAGTGAAGATATGTACTAAATTCCAGCCCCAGGAATTAAAGGTGTGTCATATCTGCATTTCAGCTAGATCACATCTTTGGAAGTGATCTCTTGACAGAGTAGCCATGCTGCTGGATTAAAATTATTCTACAAGTAATAATTTGCTGGTTGTAAAGAAAACTTAAGCAATATTGTATTTTATATGAGTTAAATTTGTTATTATAAATGTAGACTGTTAGAATTTGTATAATTTTGCATGTAAGTTATACAGAATTCTAATTTGTTTAAGACTCGAGGGTGATTTCAGTGCATCTTCATAGAACAATAATTAAACAAACAAAAAAAAATTCCTATCAATCCTGTCTTTTATTTTTTAGAATATGTAAGTCTATACCAGGATAAAAAAAACAAACAAACCAAAACATAAACCTTTCCTTTCTGATACTATCTCTAACCTCTGATTGATCTGTCCAAAGAAATCTGTTAAATATAGATTAGAAACATACCAATATAAATAATATGTGATGTGAAAATGGTTTTCAAGATTATACATCAACTATGCTCATTGTTTTATTTCCTATGACACTTGTTAAGTGGTAAACATATAACCAGCATCATCAATATGCTCTGGCAATTATTATGATTAGACTGTTAACTTGTTTGTTGATTTGATTTATAACAATGGGGGCAGAAAGAAGTTGAGTGATTGAGAACTAAAAGTTGCTTAATTTACAAACTCTGAATTAATCTTTGTGGGGAAAATCATAAAGAAAACCAACATAACACAGAAGAAGAATATGATGCAATCAGCTGTTATGTTTTACGGAATGCCTTCGAAGGACAATAGAAACTTAGGCTACTCAAGAAATACTACCTTATAATTAAGGAATAAATTAATTGCTTTGTACTGAAAAAGATCACAAGCACATCTCTCTTTGTGTCAACATTTTTCTCAATGCATCCCTAACTCACCCAAAAAATAAAAATATGACTCTGTAGATGAATGATACAACCTGACAAGATTAAAACTTTAACCAGTGAGTGAAAAACCAGAGATCAGTAGTAGTCATCAAATTCTTGCCATTTGGGTTAAAAGCTGCAATCACATAACGTGTGTCAGAAAGCACTATTACTGGATATACATTTATCCTATGAAAATTTTCTAAAATTTATGTCTGTCTCCTACACAAGCATTTTCAGGGGTGTTTCTGAATGTGTCCTCCTTTTAAATAAATATTTTAGATCAAAGGACCATAAGCTTAACTTTTTTTCCCTGTTGAAATGGCATTTACAGGTAAATTTATTGTACTTGAGGAGGGCTAGATTTATAGCCCTGCCACCTGAATGACTTGGTTATGGTCTCAAATAACACAATTTTAACAGTAACTCTTGCCCGTGCTTGATAGCAAAAAGGGATTTTCTGTAAGGGCACTATATAATACTGCAATTTCCTCCCAAGCTGTCTGTGAGTGGCTTCTTATACTTATCACACTCACATACTTCTACACAATACAATTGTCCAACTGTCAATCACATTCAGTTGTCCATTTATTCAGTTTCCCTTAAATTAATTACTTGATACAAGCAGAGTGTTTCAGAATACTAGAAGAGATGAGCTTCACATTGTCTCTAACATCACCAATACGGGATTGTAAGTGTTATCACTAATGTCTGACTACAAAACAGATAGAAGGTTACCTTACCTCTTAATTCATTGTCATTTGACAGGTATTCAAGGTGACTAGAAAATAGTTCCTTATCTTGAGCTCTAAGTTCTATGTTTTAACTTGAGTCCTAAGTTCTGTTATATGTTGGCAGGTAGTTAATATTTTTTAGTGACCTGTAAAGTGGGTACAATGGCATTAAATTTGTGGCTTTTCATGGAAAACAGATTTAGTAATCACATGTTAAGAAGTTGAATAAAGACAGAATTCAAAATAGGTGTGCAAAAATAATTTAATGTGATGATGAGTAACATGGAGAACAGTAAATGTTTTTTTAACATCCTATAAAATAAAGTTAACTATCTTTGTTCTGTATTTATAAAATATTATACAGCAATCTAAACCACAAATGAGGATAATGTAAGTAACATTCATTAATTGAATATTCTATATCAGTATTCATGATCACATAAATGTTTGGAAATGTAGTTATTATTTTTATTTTACATTCTAGAGTTCCAAATTTCATTATTCTTAATGTGTTTCACTCTTGCATATTGACTAGAGGCCAACTCTATTTTTCATGATTATAACAGCAAAATATTAAATAAATATACAACCAATACTACTTAAGCATAGAAAATATTGACCAATTAATTACCTTTGTTTTAAACATTGCAGAGAAACAGACAAAACTGACATATATTGTAAAATAAAAATGTTTATTCTCTTTTGACTCCACTGTCAAATGGGTGTGTTGAAATTATAGCCAATAATGTGATTTAATTGTTTAAGTGCATCTAGATGTAGTTATGGTGACAAGCATAGATCTATTTTGAGTGTTCTACATGCAGCCACCCAGTTTGACCAGCACCATTTGTTGAAGACACTTTCTACTTTCCAGTGCATATTTTGGCTTCTTCATAAAAAATCAAGTATCCATAGAATATGAAGGTAAAACTTATCCTTTCAAAACCTGTGAAGAATTGTGTTAGATTTTTGATGGAGATGCATTGAATCTGTAGATTGCTTTTGGAAGGATAGTCATTTTTACTATACATTAATCCTACTTATTCAGGAATAGGGGTATCTTTCTGTCTTCTTATATCTTCTTCAACTTCTTTCTTAAATGTTTTAAATATTTTATCATACACGTCTTACAATTATTTGATCAGAGTTACCCTAAAATATTTTTAAATTATTTGAGGTTATTGTGAAATAAATTGTTTCCCTTATTTCTTTTTCAGTATGCGTGTTATTTTTATATAGACGAGCTACTGATTTTTGTGAGTTAATTTTGCAACCAACTACTTTTGCTGAAAATATTTGTCACCTGTTGGAGTTTCCAGATGGAATTCTTAGGGCCACTTACATATATTAACATCTTCAAATAATGATACTTTGGCTTTTTCCTTTCAAATTTAAACCTTTTGATTTCATATCCTTCAGTCATTTTATTGCCCTAGCTAAGAATTCAAGTGCTATATGGAATTGTATTGATAGGATAGAAAATCTGTCTTCTTCCGAATTTTAGTGAAATCGTTTGACTTTCTCTTTATTTAAGCTGACTTTAGCTATGGCCTTATTGTAAACTGCCTTTTAGGTATGTCCCTTGTGTTTATGATCTCCCCAGGAATGAGCGCTGGATACTGTCCAGCCTTTGATGACCTTTAATGACCATGAGTTTTTGTCTTGTTTATATGATGGATTACATTATCAATTAATCAATGTTGATCCATTCCTACACCTATGGGATCAAGCCAACTTGACCATGATAAGTGATTTTCTTTAATGCTGATAAGGTCTTGGATTCCATTTGCAAGTATTTTATTGAGATTTTAAAGCTATCTTCATAAAGAGAATTGGTTTCTCATTCTTTTTCTCTTTTGAGTTTTTATGTGGTTTGGGTATCAGGAAAATTGTGGTCTCCTACAATGAATTGGGAAATTTTCCTCAGTTTCTATTTTGGGGAATAATTTGAGAAATATTCTTTGAAAGTCTGGAAGAATTGTGTGCTAAAACCATCTGTGTACGTGTGTGTGTGTGTGTGTGTGTGTGTTAGATACTTAATTATTGCTTGTATTTCACTGCGATTGCAGGTCTATTTAACTTGTTTATATGATCTTGATTTAACTTTGGTGAGTGATATGTATCCAAAAATTTATCTGTTTTTTAAATAGTTTCCAACTTGTTGGAGTACAGATTTTAAAGGATGCCATCCTGATCCTCTGGATTTCTTTGGTGTCTGCTCTCATATCCCATTTTCATCTCTAATTTTCTTTATTTGGATCTTCTCTCTGTCTTGTGGTTAATTTGGACAAGGACTTGTTAATCTTATTGATGCTTCTAAAAGAAACAACTCTTTAATCGATTCTTTTATTGTTTTGTTTTTCTCTTTCCATTTTAGTGATTTCAGACCTTAGTTTTATTAATTCTTGTCCTCTAGTCTGTTTCAGCGTGACTTCCTTTCATTGTTCTAGAGCTTTCAGATATGTTGTTAAGTATAAAATCATTCCGGTTTTTTATGTAGGCATTTAGTGCTATGAATTTGCCTCAATTTATTATCAATGCTGAAAATTAATACAGCAGCATTTACTCTTTAACGAGGTTTCTCCCAAACAATCACATAGGGATCCTTTAATATTTCAAAGCTTAGGCCTTAGTTGAGCATAGTCTCAATTAGCTCATCCGAGTTAATCTGACCACTTAGCTCCATTCAGCCACGTGGCTAGCTATCTCTTCCCAGCCTGTAGTCAAATTTGTCTCTCCTCATGTCTCTTGGCTGAAACCCTTTTTCTTTTTCCCAGAGTTACTTTTCCCTCCTAGGAAGTCCTATGTTCCTCTCTTTACTGTCCAACAACAGGCTTTAACCTTTTATTGACCAATTAACTTGTGAAGTAAGATTTACACACCAAAAACTGGTATAAGTGATAATTTGCTAGTCTTGGGGTGAACAGATTTTGGGGTACAGAATTCATATTCATTTTTTTGTTCTTTAGCTACTACTTGAATAGTTTGGAGTCTTGCTTGACTAAGTATCATTTGATTGAATATGAAACTACTAACAAAATATAAGGCACTATAGTTTGGATAAAACTTCATTTAACAAATACCTGGTGTTGAATGTTAAAAATGCACCCAAGGCTTATATTTCAAATTCAGTTGGAATTTTATAATTTTATCGATTTTGTAATTCTTTCTAATTTTTCAAATGAGTACGAATGTGATTGAAAGAGACAGAGAGGCCGGGATGTTGGTCTTTCATGATGCAGTTGAAAAGTCCTGTAGTCTATACACATGCTGATGAGTAAAAAAATCATTTTCTTTTTACTCTGACTGTTTATTATCTTTGTCTGAAATTTTTATGAGAATATCTGCACAGGGTTGCCCTACATTTCCACAGAGCCAAGGCAGCCTCTTAACCCCTCCCAGCAGGATTTCTAATAAAATGCTTGGAATCATGAACTGTATTCTGGTATGACCCAGAAAGCTTTGACATTCTAAATCCAAGTTGTCTGAATAGCTCAGTGAAGATGCACGTTTAAATTAATTGAGAAATTTGATTATAATGACCCTTGAGGGAAGGGATAATATACTGGACATTTTTTTTATTAAAATGGTATCTTTTTAATTTAAATGAATAATTGTTAATAAAATAGCTAAAATGAAAATGTGTTCAGGTTAAATAAATTAAGTAACCACTTCAGATAGTTTAGCGATTGATAGAGAGAGTTGCTCCTGGGATAAATTGGGCTTGAAGCTGTCGGAAACAGAGTCTTCATGAATGTATAATCACAGTGTTCAGTATAGTGCTGAGATACGCATGTATTTAATAAGCAAATGCTGGACTGCTTTTAAAGCTTTTAGTTTTGTAGAAATTCAAGTACAAAAACCAAAACCAATAACCTCACTGGAATGAACAGTCACAGTTTATATATGCCATTACATTGAATTTCTCTTTTCTCTATGTGCGATATCACTGAGTTCGATCCAGCATTGTTTCTATGTCTTTATGTAACACATTTAGATCACGAAATTGACAGAGTTCTAGAAAGGGAGGAATCTAGCCCTTTGTGATGTATATCCATTGTTATAACCCAGCACTGCAAGAAGTTATTTGCTAGGCTTCTTTTTTTTTTTTCTTGAATATTTTATTTATTTACATTTCAGATTTTATCTACTTTCTCTATCCCACTCCCAGAAACCCCTATCCCATCCCTCCTCCTCCTGCTTCTATGAGGGGGTTCCCTTAACCACCCATCCACTCCTGCCTCCGGGCCCTCGCATTCCCTTCCACTGAGCATCTAGACTTCACAGGACTGAGAGCCTCCTCTCCCAACAATGCCCAACAAGGCCATCCTCTGCTACTTATAAGGCTGGAGCCATGTGTGTCTCCATGAGTGTTCCCAGCTCTGGTTTGTTGGTATTGTTGCTCTCCCCATGGGGCTGCAAATCCCTTCAGCTTCTTCATTAATCCCTCTAACTCTTCCATTTAGGACCCTGTGATCACTTCACTAGTTGGCAGCATCCACCTCTGTATTTGTCAGGCTCTAGCAGAACCTCTCAGGACACAGATCTATAGGCTTCTGTCAGCATACACTTCCTGGCATCCACAACAGAATCTGCATTTAGTGATTGCACATGGTATGGATCACAGGTGGGCAGTCTCCAGACATCCTCTCTTTCAGTCTCTGTCTTTGTCTCCATACTTGCTCCTACGAGTATTTTGTTACAACTTCTTAGAAGGACAGAAGCACCCGCACTTTGCTCTTCCTTCTTGAGGTTCATGTGGTTTGAGAGTTGTATCTTGGTTATTTCGAGATTTGGGGCTAGTATCAATTTATCAGTGAGTGCATTTAATGTGTGTTCTTTTGTGACTGAGTTACCTCACTCAGGATGATGTCTTCTAATTCCATCCATTTGCCTAAGAATTTCATGAATTCATTGGTTTTAATAGCTGAGTAGTATTTTATTGAATAAATTTACCACATTTTCTTTATCCATTCCTCTGTTGAAGGACATCTGGGTTCTTTCAAGTTTCTGGCTATTATAAATAAGACTTTTATGAACACAGTGGAGCATGTGTCCTTGTTATATGTTGAAGCATCTTCTGAGCATATGCCCAGGAGTGGTACAGATGGGTTCTCAGGTAATACTATGTCTAATTTTCTGAGGAACCACCAGATTGATTTCCAGAGTGGTTGTACAGGTTTATAATTCCAGAAGCACTGGAGAAGTGTTCCTCTTTCTCCACATCCTTGCCAGCATCTACTATCACCTGAGTTTTTGATCTTAGCCATTGTGACTGGTGTGAAGTGGAATCTCAGGGTTGTTTTGATTTGCATTTCCCTGATGACAAAGGATGTTGAACATTTCTTTAGGTGCTTTTCAACCATTCCAGTTTCCTCAGTTGAGAATTTTTTGTTTAGCTCTGTACCCCATTCTAAAATAGGGTTCTTGGATTGTCTGGAGTCTAATTTCTTGAGTTCTTTGTATATATTGGATATTTGCTCTCTATCAGATGTAGAATTAGTAACATTATTTTCAAATCTGTTAGTTGCCATTTTGTCCTATTGAGAGTTGCCTTTGCCTTACAGAGCTTTGCAATTTTATGAGGTCCCATTTGTCAATTCTTAATCTTAGAGCATAAGCCACTGTTCTGTTTAGGAACTTTTCCCCAATACTCATGTGTTCAAGACTCTTCCTTACTTTCGCTCCTGTTAGTTTCAGTGTACCTTGTTTTATGTGGAGGTCCTTAATCCACTTGGACTTGAGCTTTATACAAGGAGATAAGAATGGATTGATTTGCGTTCTTCTGCATGTTGACCTCTAGTTGAACCAGCATCATTTGTTGAAAATTTTGTCTTTTTTTCCACTGGATGGTTTTAGCTGCTTTGTCAAAGATCAAGTGACCATAGATTTGTTTGTTCATTTCTAAGTCTTCAATTCTATTCCATTGATCTACCTGCCTATCTCTGTACCAATACCATGCAGTTTATATTACTATTGCTCTGTACTAAAGCTTGAGGTCAGGGATGGTGATTGTCCCAGAAGTTCTTTTATTGTTGAGAACAGTTTTTCCTATCCTGGGTTTTTATTATTCAAAAAAAATGAGAATTGCTCTTTCTAACTCTATGAAGAGTTGAGTTGGAATTTTGATGGAGATTGCAATTAATCTGTGGATTGCTTTTGGCAAGATGGCCATTTTTACTATTTAATCCTGCCTATCCAGGAGCAATTTGTTTGAGTTAATTTTATATCCAGCCACTTTGCTGAAGTTGTTTATCAGGTTTAGGAATTCTCTGGTGGAAGTTTTGGAGTCATGTTAGTATACTATCATATCACTTGAAAATAGTAATATTTTGACTTCTTCCTTTCCAATTTCCCTTTGACCTCCTTTTGTTGTCTAATCGCTCTGGCTAGGACTATATTGAATAGGTAGGGAGAGAGTGGTCAGTCTTGTCTGGTCACTAATTTTAGTGGGATTGCTTCAAGTTTCTCTCCATTTAGTTTGATATTGGCTACTTGTTTGTTGTATACTGCTTTTACTGTGTTTAAATATGGGCCTCAAATTCCTGATCTTTCCAGGACTTTTTACCATGAATGGGCATTGAATTTTGTCAAATGCTTCTTCAGCATCTTGTGAGATGTTCATGTGTTTTTTTTTCTTTGAGTTTGTTTATATAGTGAATTACATTGATGGATTTCCATATAGTGAACCATCCCTGCATTTCTGGGATAAAGGCTATTTGATCATGATGGATGATTGTTTTGATGTGTTTTTGGATTCGGTTTGTGAGAATTTTATTGAGTAGTTTTACATCGACATTCTTAAGGGAAATTGGTTTGAAGTTCTCTTTTTTTGTTGGGTCTTTGTGTGGTTTAGGTATAAGCATAATTGTAGCTTCATAGAACAAATTAGGTAGTGTTACTTTTGTTACTATTTTGTGGGATAGTTTAAAGAAAATTGGTATTAGGTCTTCTCTGAAGGTCTGATAGAATTCTGCACTAAAACCAACTGGTCATGAGCTATTATTTTTTACTTAATGACTGCTGATATAATTTTTTAGGAGTTTTGGGAGTGTTTAGATGATTTATCTGCTCCTGATTTAACTTTGGTACCTGGTATCTGTCTAGAAAATTGTTCATTTCATCCAGATTTTGCAGTTTTGTTGAGTATTGGCTTTTGTAATAGGAGCTGATGAATTTTTGAATTTCCTCAGTTTTTATTTTTGTGTCTCCCCTTTCAGTTATTATTTTATTGATTTGGGAACTATCTCTGTGCCCTCTGGTTAGTCTGGCTAAGGGTTTATCTTGTTTATTTTCTCAAAGAACCAGCTCCTGGTTTTGTTGATTCTTTGTATATTTCTTTTTGTTTCTACTTGGTTGATTTCAGCCCTGAGTTTGATTATTTCCTGCAATTTACTCCTCTTGGGCATATTTGCTTCTTTTTGTTCTAGAGCTTTCCAATGTGTTGTCAAGTTTCTAGTGTATGTTCTCTCCAGTTTCTTTTTGTAGACAATTAGAGCTATGAGGTTTTTTTTCTTAGCACTGCTTTCATGGAGTACCACAAGTTTTGATATGATGTGCCTTCATTTTTATTAAATTCTAAAATGTCTTTAATTTCTTTCTTTATTTCTTCCTTGATCAAGTTATCTTTGAGTAGAGCATTGTTCAACTTCCATGTGTATGTGGGCTTTCCATCTATTATATCATTATTGAAGACCAGCTTTAGTCTGTGGTGATCTTATAGGATGCATGGGATTATTTCTATTTCTTATATTTGTTGAGGCCTGTTTTGTGACCAATTATATGGTCGATTTTAGAGAAGGTACCATGAGGTGCTGAGAAGAAGGTATACTCTTTTGTTTTGGGATGAAATGCTTTATAGATATCTGCTAAGTCAATTTTGTTCATAACATCTTAGTTTCACTGTGTCTCTGTTTAGTTTCTGTTTCCATAATCTGTCTATTGCTGAGAGTGGGGTGTTAAAGTCTCTCACTATTATTGTGTAAGGTATGTGTGCTTTGAGCTTTAGTAAAGTTTCTTTTATGAATGTGGGTACCCTTGCATTAAAGCATAGATGTTTAGAATTGAGAGTTTATCTTTGTAGATTGTCCCATTGATGAATATGAAGTGTCCTTAATTATCTTTTTTGATAACTTTTGATTGAAATCAATCTTTTCAATATTAGAATGGCTACTTCAGCTTGTTTCTCCAGTCCATTAGCTTGGAAAATAGTTTTCCAGCCTTTTCCTCTGTGTTATTTTCTGTCTATGTCACTGATGTCCATTTCCTGTATGCAGCAAAATTCTGTGTCCTGTTTATGTATCCAGTCCATTAGTCTTTAAAAAAAAATTAGGGAATTGAGTCCATTGATGTTAAGAGATATTAAGAAAAAGTGATTGTTTCTTCATGTTATTTTTGTTATTAGAGTTAGAATAATAATTGTGTCGCTATCTGTTTTGGGGTTTGTTGAAAGAGGATTACTTTCTTGCTCTTTTTAGGGTATAATTTTTCTCCGTATATTGAACGTTCCCATCTATTATCTTCTGTAGTGCTGGGTTTGTGGAAAGATATTGTGTAAATTTGGTTTTGTTATGAAATATCTTGGTTTCTCCATCTACGGTAATTGAGAGTTTTGCTCGGTAGAGTAGCCTGGACTGACATTTGTGTTTTCTTAGGGTTTGTATGACATCTGTTCAGGATCTTCTGGCTTTTATAGTCTCTAGTGAGAAGTCTGGAGTAATTCTGATAGGTCTGACTTCATAAGTTACTTGACCTTTTTCCTTTACTGCTTTTAAAATTCTTTCTCTGTTTTGTGCATTTGGTATTTTAATTATTATGAGACAGGAGAAATTTCTTGACTGATCTAGTCTATTTGGAGTTCTGTAGGCTTCTTGTATGTTCATGGGCATCTCTTTCTTTAGGTTAAGGAAGTTTTCTTCTATAATTTTGTTATAGATATTTACTGGCCCTTTAAGTTGGGAATCTTCATTCTTTTCTACACCTAACATCCTTAGGTTTGGTCTTCTCATTGTGTCCTGGATTTCCTGGATGTTCTGGGTTAGGAGCTTTTTGAGTTCTGCATTTTCTTTGACAGTTGTGTCAATGTTTTCTATGGTATCATCTGCACCTGAGATTCTCTCTTCTATCTCTTGTATTCTGTTGGTGATGCTTGCATCTATGACTCCTGATTTCTTTCCTAGGTTTTTTATCTTCAGGGTAGTCGCCCTTTGTGATTTCTTTGTTGTTTCTACTTCCATTTTTAGATCCTGGATGGTTTTGTTCAATTCCTTTACATTTTTGGTTCTGTTTTCTTTTAATTCTTTGATTTTCTTTTGTAATGTTTTTGCTTTAAGGGTTTATACCTGCTCACCTGTGTTCTCCTGTATTTCTTTAAGGGAGTTATTTATGTCCTTCTTAAGATCCTTTATCATCATCATGAGAAGTAATTTTAAATTAAAATCTTGCCTTTCTGGTGTTATGGAGTATCCAGGACTCACTATGTTGAGAGAACTGGGTTTTGATGTTGCCAAGTAACCTTGGTTTCTGTTGTCTATGGTCATGTGCTTGCCTTTTGCCATTTGGTTATTTCTAGTGTTACCTGCACTCACTGTCTCTGACTAGAGCCTGTCTCTCTTTTTATCTTGGTTGTATCAGAACTCCTCAGAGTCCAACTGTCTCTGGAGTCCTGTGATCCTGAGATCCTGAGATCCTGAGTGTAAGAGCTCCTGAGAGTTAAGCAGCCTCTGGGATCCTAAAATCCTGATGTGACCCAACTCCCGAGATCCTTGTGTTCCTATGACCCTATGTTCCTGGGCATGTTAGAGATCCTTGAAGTCCAGCTTCCTCTGGGTGTTTGGGGATTGGGTGAATAGTTATGATCCTGGGTGTGTTAGAGCTCCTGAGCGTCCAGCCTCCTCTGGGTGTTATGTGATTGGGTGCAGAGCTGGCACCTGAGGTCTGCTCAGGGCACTGGTGCCACTGGCCTGGAAGGGTTTCCTGCATACCTGGGTCCCAGGGGTTCCTCCCTGATTGGGGCAGGTATTGTGATATCCTCATCTATGATCATGAGCTCTGGGAGTTGTGGGAATTGGTGAAGAGCTGGTGTCCAAGGTCTGTTCAGGGAAGAAAACTTTTGTTAGACTTTTGAATGCAAATTTTTAACTTTAAAACTTTGTTAGATTTTTACAGTCATGAATAATTTTTGTTTTATGTGGACATTTATTCATGTATTTACAGAGTCAGTTAATACAAAAAGGCATGTATCTGGATATTTATATAAGTGAGTAGAACTCAGGAAAATCTTAAGAGAACTATTATCTTTAGTTCATGGAATAATTAATGAACATCTACTATTGTAGTCTTCTCTCAAAAACCATGGTTTGTCATACATTTCAATGGTTCAGCAAATATATACACACATATGTACATGTACATACATGTCATCAATACATTTGTGAAGAATAGGACACAAAGAAAACATAGTAAAATACTAAAAATGAAAATCTAGTTAAAGAGTGTGGAAAATTTCATTGTACTACCTGGCCACTTTTCTGTAGTCTTAAACTAAGGACACAGATTGAATAATCACATCAAGCTAATTTACATTGTTTACATGTAAAAACATTGGCAATAAAGTGGTGATTCAAGACAATGAAATTCTGGGAAGAACAGATTGTTACTCTGTTTAATAAAGAACCAGAAACTTCAGAAAATACTGACATCAAGGTTCTAACCACAGAAGAAGAAAAGAGGAGACAGGGATGGGGAATTTGATGCCGAGTCTGTCTCAGATGGTAAAGATGGAGACATTTTGGTTAGGAGGGTAAGGATGGAGACATTCAGGCCTGACAGCAGAGAGTCAGTCAGCTGCAGAGGACTCAGCAAACACACTGACACTCTAGTGAGGGACTAAGAAAAGCTGTTCCAATAGGCAGAACTGGTTCATATGCAACATAAGTTATTTATAACATTTGACTAAACAAAACCTTTCAGGTTTTCATGATAACCCTTAAGAAACATATGTAGAAGTTATGTGGACACATTATGAAATGTTTTAAAATTTATGAAAATTGTTTAGAAAAACATATTGCGTAGTGTCAGATTATTCAGTGTTGAGAATTGGTGATTGTATCAGAATTATTTCAGGAAAAACTAAGATGATCAACTCAGTATACATTTCCATAGCTTGACCTCCTGTGTGTGACATCTTCAACAAAAGACCTCTGATATCTTACAAAACAAAACAATTTATGTTTAAATACACACACACACACACACACACACACACACACACACACACACACTATGTAATATGTAATGATTTTTCTTCAAAATGCTTTTATATGCTTCATCCCCTTTCAAAAATGGAAATACATACTCAAAAAAGGTATGGACTATACTGTTACTCTCTGGAAAGGAAAACCAACATTTATACCCAAGTGAAGATGTTTGCAGTATTAGAAGCTCCTGTGAGGTCTTCCTCTTAAGCTTATCTTTCACAAAACACCCTCTAGTGTAGTAATAATTTCGCTTCAGTAATAATAAACACTAACACATAAAGTATTTTGAGACAACTATTTTGTCCTACCCGTTTTCTCCTTATACTAAAACCAACTTGTCCTCAAAGAATAAGTAAAAATAAATAAAATATAGGGCATACAGTAGTATAAATAAGAATAGCACTATTAGGCTCATGTATTTGAGTGTTTAATCACCAATTCTGGCACTCCGTGAATGGATTTGAAGGATGACGGGGTGAGGTTTTGTTGTAATAGATGTTACCTTATTGGAGAAAGAAAGTAGACGTTGAGTTTTCAAAAGCCAAAGCCAGGCTCCATGTCAATCTCTCTCTCTCTCTCTCTCTCTCTCTCTCTCTCTCGTCCATTTGTCTCTGTCTTTCTACAGATCATGTTATTGTTCTTAGCTACTGCTCCATCACTAGCCTAGATATTACCATGCTCCCTACCCTGATGATAAACTGTAAGCAAGCCTCTAATTAATTGCTTTTTAAAATAAGAGTTGCCTTCACAACAATAGAACAATGGCTAAGACAGTATATACTCATTATATTGTATTTCCTTAATTTTTAATATACTTTTAATTATTTTAATATTGAGATTATAACATAATGACATTATTTTCTTCTTTAATGTTTCCTCCCTCCAACCTCTCCCATATACCTGTCTTTGACTGCTTTCAAATTCTTTTTTTTTTTTATTTAAATTTTTTTATTGGGTATTATATTTACATTTCAGATTTTATACCCTTACGCCACTTCCTTCCACTACCCATAAAGCTCCTATCTCATCCCCCCTCCTCATGCTTCTATGAGGCTGTGTCCCTGTGTAACCCCCACACCCACTACCCCCTCCTTACCCTCATATTCCCCCACCCTCTCTGTGTTTGTTTTTAATGGAACCAATAATCTCCTCTCCCACTTGTACCCAACAAGGCCATCCTCCCCTACATATACAGATGGAGTCATGGGTCCCTCTCTATGTGCTCCCAGACTGGTGGTTTAGACCCTGAGGAGCTCTGGTTGGTTGGTGTTGTTGCTTTCCTCTTGGGTTCACAAACCCTTTCTGCTCCTTCGGTCTTCTCTCTAACTTCTCCATCGGGAAACTTTTGATCCTACTGGTGGTTAGCTGTGAGCATTGTCCTCTGAATGTGTCAGTCTCTGGTAGACCTCTAAGGAGACAGCTATATCATATTCTTGACAGCATGCACTTCCAGTCATCCACATCAGTATCTAGCTTAAGTGACTGTACATGGGATGGATACCCAGGTGGAATGGCCTCCAGATGGCCCCTCTTTCATTTTCTGTCCCATGTTTTGTTTCCATATTTGTTCCCTTGAGTATTTTTTTTTTTACTCTTTCTAAGTAGAACTGAGGCATCCCCACTTGATCTTCCTTCTTCATGAGCTTCATGTGGTCTGTGAGTTGAATCTTCACCATTCCAAGCTTTTGGGCTAACATCTGCTTATCAGTGAGTAAATACCAATGGCATATGCTCTAAGATTAAGAATTAACAAATGGGACCTCATAAAATTGCAAAGCTTCTGTAAGGCAAATGAAATTGTCAATACAACAAAACCAGCAACCAATAGATTGGGAAAAGATCTTAACCAATCCTACATCCGATAGAGGGCTAATATTCAAGATATACAAAGAACTCAAGAAATTATACTCCAGACAACTAAATAACCCTATTAAAAATGGGATACAGAGCTAAACAAAGAATTCTCAACAGAGGAAACTCGAATGGCTGAGAAGCACCTTAAGAAATGCTCAAAATCCTTAGTCATCAGGAAAATGCAAATCAAAACAACCCTGAGATACCACCTCACACCAGTCAGAATGGCTAAGATCAAAAACTCAGGTAATAGTAGATGCTGGAGAGGATATGGAGAAAGAGGAACACTCCTCCATTGTTGGTGGGATTGCAAGCTGGTACAACCACTCTAGAAATCAGTCTGGCAGTTCTTCAGAAAACTGGACATAGCATTACCTGAGGATCCAGCTATACCACTCCTAGGCATATACCCAGAAAATGCTCCAACATATTTCAAGGACATATGCTCCACTATGTTCATAGCAGCCTTATTTATAATAGCCAGAAGCTGGAAAGAACCAAGATGTCCCTCAACAGAGGAATGGATACAAAAAATGTGGTACATTTACACAATGGAGTATTACTCAGCTATTAAAAATAATGAATTCAAGAATTTTTTAGGTAAATGGATGGAACTAGAAATTATCATCCTGAGTGAATTAACCCAATCACAAAAGAACACACATGGTATTTACTCACTGCTTTCAAATTCTTGACTTCTATTTTTTTCATTGTCAAGGAATGCATATATGTTTGTGTATATAAATATATATTTAAATAGAACTTATTCAGTCTCTGTAATGTTACTAGTATGCATTTGATTTCAGGGATACTCTTTAGTACTCATAATAATTGATGTACTCTTCCCGTGGAAAGAGTATTTCTCCTGTTCTCATTGTTGCATAGTTTTCTGTGTAGGGAGAAGGCCTTGTGGTCTTCCTCCTGTCTACTTCAGCATGTCTATTTTTGTCCTTGTTCAGCCCATGTTTATGCAGCTTTGTTTCTGAGAATTTATAGTTGTATTTCTGACATTGCTAGGAGATATATCCACACAGAAAAGTTCCTGATCCTCTGACCATTACAAACTTTCTACCTCCTCTTCTTCAAACTTCCTAGAGCTTAGATATAGGAATTGATATGAGGGACTGACATATTGCTGTTATAGTCCTGAACATATTTTTGTTTGGAGGAATGTGGATTTATGTACTGTAATGTGGAAAGCAGTGGAATGCTTTAAATGAGGCTCAATGGGCCATCCTAACAGAAATATGGAAGACATTGGTGCTGAGGGTGATTTGAACTCTGGGATCATGGCTCAAGAGGTTTCAGAGAATAATGTTAGTATGTGGCCTAGAGACTATGTCATATTTTGGTAAAGACTGTGGCTATCTTTTGTCCTTGTCCAAAGAATCTGCTGAGATTAAGATAAAGAGCTTTAGTTAAATTACATTGGCAAAAGAAATCTCAAAACCTAATTTAGGCTTTGTCCTGTGATTCACTATTACAAGGATCATTTTGATCAAGTATAGCAAATAGGGAAAATACAAAATTATGGTTCAAGTAATAAAGGGCATCAGAAAGTAGACTGGAGCTAAATCCTGTGTTAAAGGAGACAAACACATTAAGACATTGGTGACTTTGGGGTAAGATCCCACCCAGCTAAACTTTTATGCATTTGCAATCAAACAAGGGATAATTACATCATATCACACATTATTAGGACCATGTTAATGCTTTCATTTGGAAATAAGGAGATATGATTTTGTGTTCAGTTGACAAGGAGTGGATTATGATGGCTATTCTCAGTTGTTAATTTAACTATATTTGGAATAAACTACTACAATCCAGAAATGGAGGGTACATCTGTGACTCAGATCCTAAGGCTGGAAGACACACTGGCCTTTAATACAGATTTTGAGCCACACCTTTAATATTGATGATACTGTCTGCTGTAGGCTTTTAAGAGGATAATGGAAGGAGAAAAGTTTATTTTTCTTTGCCTGTTTGTACTTACTTGCCAGTACATCTGCTAGAGCCTACTTCTTCAGGATTCTATCTTATGTAGAAAAATCAGCTAAAACATGCACCATCATGGGTCTGAGCAACTACTAGATTCTTCAACTACCAATTCACAGCTAGCCATTGAGTTTAGTCAGATTGCAGCCTTTAAGTCATTCCAATAAATTCCCTTTATACATATGTGTCTGTATGTATGAATGTGAATATAGTTATTTATCATTATTATTTATTCATATAATTATTAATTTTATTATATATTTTATTATACATAATTTATGTTATAATAGACTTATTACATAGTTATATAAATATTTATTGTTTTATACAATATTCATATTTATATGCTATTTATTTCAAATAAAAATATATATTCATCCATATATAATTCATATTCATGTTATTATATACAGTAATAAATAATGTGATAAAACATATACATATATATTTTTTCATTCCATAAGTTCTATGATTATAGAGAACCCTGACTAACACAGACTACTTATATAGTTATAGGTTTTATTATTACATTTAAAAATTTATTACAATTACTTCTCTGCTTCCTTCAGTCTCTCCATCCCTTCCCACGTTCCCTTCTAACTACTCCAACTCAAAATAGTGGCTTCATTTTCTGTATAAAAAAGACAACCTGATGCAGGGTGAGATCTACATTTAGCTATGCGTATAAGGATACATTTTAGAATGCAGTTAGGAATTATGCTGGTATAGTAAAGTGGTTTTCCTAGGTTCTATGACCTCATAAGCTCTAGGAAGTTGTCTTGGTTTCCAGTACTTGGTATGGTTTCTTTCTTATTGGGTAGGTTAACTCTAATTAGACAGTTGTGTGCTATTGGAGAATTGCAGGATACAGGTTACAGGTGATATGAATGGATAAATATTTAAAATGGGGAGGGGGGTCTGTAATTGCAAAGGGAGCAGAGAAGATAATTCATAAGCAAAGAAGGGGCACACTTAACACCAAGAATGTATGGAAAAGTTTCAAGGCAATATATTATTTTATATTTACCCAAAATTATACATATATATTAATGTAAATAACTTAAATATACATTAAATATTATTCCAGTCTGATTGACAATACTTCTCAAAAGACAAAGTAATGTCCTAATACATATATGCTTACTTGAACATATCAGAAAAGTCCACTTTCCAAAAGTTTATCAAAGATCACCTGGTTTCCTCCTTAAAGGGAGAAGGTGGAATCTTATTATTTTAAGGGCAGGGTTTAAAAGGCAATTCTTACATTTCACTATTCACGTTTTATTTCATAATATCATTTTAAGATATATTGATATAATTTGTTAATAACAATGGCAATTAGGAAAAGATTATGGCTGAAGGATCATAATGAAATTTGTACCCTTACAAAAGACACAGCAGAGAGGACATTATCTTCTCTGCCATATGAGAATGTAGTAAGTAGATGGTCTTTTGTGGGAGAGATCTAACATTGATATTGAACTTTATGCCTTCAGAGGACTGGGCAAAACAATTCTTCTCCTTTTGTTTGGGGTATTGTATTGTTTTTTTGATTTCATTTTCACTGCATTTCGGCTTATGACAGGTCTTACTATGTAGCTCAAACTGCCTGGTATATGGTATGGCATTGCTTTCAGTACTCTTAACTCAATCTGGTATCGACTAGGGTTACAGCTGTGTGCTGCCAAGCCCAACCAGCTGCTGATTCTTGTAAGTTTCTCTATCTATGATACTTTGTCCTATCAGCCTTAACATACTGGTATCAGATCTTCTCTCTCTCAGATAATGAATCTGAATTTAATTTAAACATCATTTTAATGAAATTTGAAATATTATATATCAACATACATACTATTTTATATAACAGATTGTTTTAACAAAATCTTAGGTATTTTTTTTTCTCTGGGCAGTGATGTTGCTTAAGATAGACAGTCTGTGCTCAGACTCCATCTCCTTGGGGCCACAAGATGTTTTTACATCTCAAGTGTAAGGACTCCAAGGTTTAAATTTTAAAAGATGATAATTCAACCATGCACTACTTTATGATATTTTGTTTACTGATTTATTAACATTGTAATCATCATCATTGTATCTGTATACAGATACATTGTACCTGTGATATAGTGTGTATCATTACACCACACACACAAACACACATGCACAAACATACCACAGACACACATGCATAAAAATAGATAGATAGATAGATAGATAGATAGATAGATAGACTTTGCTTGTTCAATAAAGAACAATTTTGTGTGATTTTGTTTTATAGTCAGAAAAATAGAAAACCCTGACAGCTAAATAAAGACTGTGTTTATCATAAGAATAATATTCTAGATGTACTTTACTAGGTAATAAAAAATGTATTTAAACAGTCCACAGAAAGTATCAAAATGAATGAATAAAATGAAGTTAAGCCCAAATCTACAATAAATTGCTGTACTTTAAGCAAGTTGAACATTATAAAAGTGAAGAAATAAAACAGTAGGAAAATTTTGCATTCATGTTGGGATTTTCTTAAAACATTAAAAAGGCAAATTTCTCACTGAAGCTAAAGTCCTAATGAGGCTGAATCTCCTGGTTATTCATTGCTCAGCTGGAAACGTGGTTCTTATAATTACCATTCTGAAGGAAATCTTAAGACATCAGTTTTAATGTTCTTCTCTTTTGGATGATTAGATGTATTAACATGAATTTGTTATGTTTATACTTCATTAAAAATAAATCTAAATCTAAGTAAGAATGTTTCTTTCCTTTTTGAAGTTTCTTAGGTTTGGTGATATCAGGACTTTGAAGTTCTTCTCTTCTTGGTAATCTTTTGAGACAGAGCTTCTGTAGCTCAGGCTTCTGCAACTTTTACATAGTCCATAATGGCCTCACACTTGAGACTGTCTTGTTTCTAGTCCCCTGCTGTCAGAGGCAGGAGCTGCCATGTCTGTCTCTGAAATTTGATTGGTAGCAATGCCAGTTCATGGATACTTACACATCATAAGTCCTGCTAAATGATATGTTTTTCTAATTTTTATTATAGTACATATACTATATTATCTTTCATCTGACTTTTAATTAATTAATTCAATAATATTTATTCGATATCTAATGTTTTCTAGGTAACTTTTCAGATAGTAGATGTGTATTCTGTATTCTGTGAAGCTGAATACACAAAAGAAGTTAATATCTTTGCCTTTGTCATTTTTAAACTATAACAGAGAAGACAAGAATTAAACAAACAGCTCAGTAAATTTAGTGATTGGAAGCAATGGAAAAACTGGAACAAGGCAGAGGGAGGAATGGATTATAAATGTCTTTTCTGGTAGTTCTTGGGAAAATCCATGTTGAAATATTTTAATAGAAACTTAAGAAATAAATTATGAGGAAAGCATAAAAAACAGAGTTGCTACAAAATACTGAGCCATGGAAGAACACCAGAGGCACCGTGATTTGTATAGAATACGCAGAAACAAAAGGTACATAGATAATGAGAATGAAGGGCTAATGGGATGAATTAGAATAGTCATAAAAATTTAGATATGTGAGGATGAAGGAATCTTTTATTGACACTAAGAAAATGTGTGTGAGGGCTCAATGCCTGACAGTAGGGGAATACTAGGGTGATGAGGCAGGAGTGGGGAAATAAGTGGAAAATCATCCTCACAGAAGCAGGGCCTCGGAGAATGGGATAGGGAGTTTGTGGAGGGGAAACCAGAAAGGCATTTGCAATGTAAATAAAATAAAAATTAAAAATAAAACCCTCTATCTCCCCCAAATATCAGCAAAGATTTCATCATCCTTTATCTTCCACACAGGCTAACGCTTTTGAAATATTTTCTATACAAGTTGGAGAGCTAGAAACTGTTACTTCTCAGAGCCTGAGCCACTGATGTTCTGTTCAGGAAATTCTCTCTCTTACATTCAAGGCTGTTTCCTTTAGTGTATCTAGATTATGTTGAAGTCCTTGATCCACCTGGACTCTAGTTTTGTGCAGGGCAATAAATATCTATCTCATTGCATTCTTCTATAGACATCCAGCTACCAGCTACACTGGCACAACTTGTTAAAGATGTCTTCTTTCTTCCATGGTATGGTTTTGGCTTCTTTGTCAAAAACTCAAGTGTCTATAGATCAGAAGGTCTATTTCTGGGTCTCCAATTCAATTCCATTGATAAACCTGTCTGTTTCTAGACTAATACTTTGAAGTTTTTGTTTCTATTGCTCTGTAGTACATCTTGAGTTTAGAGATGGTGGTTCCTCCAGAAGATCTTTTAATGTACAGTATTCTCTTAGCTCTTTTGTTTATTATTATTATTATTATTATTATTATTATTATTATTATTTTCATATGAAGTTGTAAAATGCTCTTTTAAGCTTTGTAAAAAAATTGTGTTGGAATTTTGATGGGCATTTCATTAATCTGTAGATTGCTTTTGTTAAGATGGCCATTTTTATTATGTTAATCCTACTGAACCATGAGCATGGGGAGATCTTTCCATCTTCTGAGGTCTTCCTCAATTTCTTTCTTCATGGACTTGAAGTTCTTGACATATAGGACTTTCTTTTTTTTTTTTTTTTTTTTTTTTTTTGGTTTTTTCGAGACAGGGTTTCTCTGTGTAATTCTGGCTGTCCTGGAACTCACTCTGTAGACCAGGCTGGCCTCAAACTCAGAAATCTGCCTGCCTCCGCCTCCCAAGTGCTGGGATTAAAGGCATGCACCACCGCTGCCCGGCGACATATAGGACTTTCACTTGCTTAGTTACAGTTACACCAAGATACTTTATATTATTTATGGCTATTGTAAAGGGTGTTGTTTCCCTAATTTCTTTCTTAGTCCATTTATCATTGGTATAAAGGAAGGCTATTGATGTTTTTTAGTTGATATTGTATATATCCAGACACTTTTCTGAAGTTGTTTATCAGCTGTAGAAGTTTTCTGGTAGAATATTTTGGGGTCACTTATGTGTACTATCATATCGTCTGTGAATACACAGAAGCTGACTGAAACAAATCCATATACCCACAGCCAAACATTGGATGAAGGTCAGGAACTTTTATGGAAGAGTTAGGGATGGATTGAAAACCCTGAAGGAGTTAGAAACTAAACAGGAAGAGTAGCAGAGTCAACTAACCTGGATTCCTAGGAGCTCTCAGAGACTGGGCCACAACCAAAGAGCCTATGTGAGCTGGACCAAGGTCTTAGGACTTATGCAGCCAGGTCTCCATGTGAGTTCTTAATAAAAGGAGTGGGGTTATCCTTAAAGGTGTAATCTGACAGTGGAATCATTTCCTTACAGTGGCTGCTTTGTCTGTCCTTGGTGGGAGAGGATGCACCTAACTCTGATGTGCCAGAATGGGAGGACTTTTGGGGGGGAATCCTCTCAGAGGAGAAGGTGAAGATTGTTGGGGAGGGAATTTTGGAGGGGCAATTGGTGGGGGTAGTGTTTTGAATGGAAGGAAAGGAAAGGAGAGGAGAGGAGAGGAGAGGAGAGGAGAGGAGAGGAGAGGAGAGGAGAGGAGAGGAGAGGAGGAAAGGAGAGGAGGAAAGAGGAAAGAGGAAAGAAAAAGGAAAGGAAAGGAAAGGAAAGGAAAGGAAAGGAAAGGAAAGGAAAGGAAAGGAAAGGAAAAGAAAAGAAAGGAAAAGAAAGGAAAAAAAGGAAGAAAGGAATCTTGACTGTCTCTTAGGTTTTATCATTGAATTGATCATCTCCGTGTAAGGAATCAATTTGTCTTTACCACCATGACCACCAGAAGAAAAAAAATGAATTTGAATTCTGAGATTTGAATCTTTGGGCAAATGCAAACTGTCATTTAGCAGATTATGGTACACTGAAGTGCTCAGAAGTGCATTTAAGAAAAAATGAAGCCTAAAAATATTGTTATGATGGATTATCCTTATTATATACAAATGAGAATGCCCCCTCGAAAATTGTAATATATTACTTATGTGTATGTAGAGGTGTGTGGGTTTGTGTGTGTGTTCATGAAGTGTGGTGCCTTGTTGGGCCTTGGATGAGGTAACTCCATTTAACCTGCGTCCTTCAATCACGTAGGACACAGGTAGAGGGTGTGATTAGCAGGTCTCCACCTCCAGAGATTAAAATATTAATGAGTTATCTAAAGGCCGTGGAGCGTAGCTAATTAAGTTATTCCCTCCCGTTTTCCCCTTTTCTATAAAAGTTGAGACCCCCTGACTTTTGGTGGGGAAATCGCATACCATCTACACCCATTCACCACGCCATGAACAATAAAAGCTTTGGAAAACCAGAATACGCGTGTCACTTGGGCCTGCACCGCCGCCAGATTACCAGCTTTTGGAACTTTGGAACCTTGAACTGCAGCCACCAGCCCGTGGCGACTGCATGCATGTGGGACCCTTCTGCCAGTGGTGTGGGAAGAGCAGCAGAACCCCTCCCCTGCAGGCCCTCGTGGGACTGCCGCTGGAAGGATCTCCTCTCTCTCGCCCCGCGCCAGTTTTTTTTTTTCCCCACAGTGCCTGATAATCAAATATGCAGTTTTGTATTTCCAAGGTTTATTACCAAATTGTACCCTACTGATAGTAACTGGCGATACTGTATAGAAGTCAACTAGCTGGGGCAGTGGTGGTGCATGCCTTTAATCCCAGCACGTGGGAAGCAGAGGCAGGTGAATTTCTGAATTCGAGGCCAGCCTGGTTTACAGAGTGAGCTCCAGTAGAGTGAGGGCTACACAGAGAAATCCTGCCTGGAAAAACAAAACAAAACAAAACAAAACAAAACAAAACAAAACAAAACAAAACAAAACAACACCTTCCTCCCAAAAAAACACACAAAAAATCCCACTACTTATAGATTTATTAAGCTTAATTGTTACCTATATTACCTATAGTTTGTTTCACAGAATTGATGTTTTATATTTAAATATGTAATCTCTCCAGATCTCTTGTGAAATTTTGCAGTAAGGATAAACCTTTCAGCTACTGTTTAGGAATATCTCCACAGTTTTTGTCTATCTGATGATTTCCATCAAAGGGCAGAGTCTGTGTAAATTTTGTAATATTGCTTCTACATCAGAGTAGCTACATGTTTACCTGTTGGGAAGTGCAAAGACAAAACAAACAAAGAAACCAACAAAGGGAAAAACTCTCACAATAGAATAGGTAAAAGTATTAGAAAATTATATTTTCTTTTTCAAAAGCTTCTGAGTATGAAAATTCAAAGCTATAAAGCTTGAGATAATTTTCATCATCTAAAGTCATCTTCTTTGGGGAAGTTATTAATTTTGAAGGTTTTGAATTATAAAGAGCCTTTCTTCTTTTTGCAGTACTTGCTGAAGCAATAAATCGACATAGGATGGTTTTTATTGGGTGGGTATTATGTTAGTAATGAGAGCAAATTACATTCCCCAAATTGAGATATAGGTCTGTATTGAGTGCTTGAGCCAATTAAAATAGATAGGATAGACCATGTGTAATACCTTATTATATTGCATATGTACCACTTACTAAATGCAGTTTCTTCTAATCTTGTAAGTGGAAAAGATCCTGCCATTAGGCAAATTATCTGCTGTATCTAGTCAACATTTTTTATTGAAACACAAGCTAAATGAAAAGATATTGCCTATACAGCAAATTTTTAATATATACTTGCTAAAGAGGAATGAAAGCCACACATTTTATTGTCTATTGAATACAATTAAAGCATAATTATAACCTAATAGATTTGCTAAGGCATTTATTAAAGAATAACACTGTGCTCTGTATACAGTGAAAAGTATCACACTTATACTTGATTTGAGTGGTCAAATGAATAAAGTTATAGATATCATTTCAAGATCATCATGAAAGCCGTAATGCAATTTGAGAGTCTCAAGACTGGTATCTACCCAATCTATTTTCTTATTCTTCTGCCCTTTAGAATTCAATCCCTGTTCCTAGAATAAAAGTATAGCATTATCTTTCAGAGGATTCCTCTAGTTTTATTGCAAAAGCCTTCCTAATGCTGGAGTGAAATGTTTATTAAAATCATTTAACATCTTCTTTACAGGGAGCCTAAAGTTATTAACAATTTTCATTATATTTTTAGCTAGATATGTGAAAGTCATTAAATTACTACAGCTAACTGAAACTACATACAGAATGCACATAAACTAGACTCTGCAGAGTCTCAACTTCATAATGTATGATATTAAAACACCAAGACTTTTATAGATATGTTCCACCTGGTAATAAATTGAAAGGGCTAATGTTTTATGTGAATGAGCATGGGCTGTGCAACAGAATGGAGGGATCAAATTATCAGGGTGTGTATGCCTTCAATTTGATTCTTTAGTTGTGTTGTATAGCTACATCTCTCTCTCTTCTCTTTGTGTGTTTGTGTGTGTGTGTGTGTGTGTGTGTGTGTGTGTGTTTTCTGTATATTAAGTGACTTATATGGAAATTAGTTCCACATGAAGGAATCTAGACTTTGATTAATATTTAGAGAAGAAATAGATCATTAAGTTAATAAAAGTATGAAGATTGTGGTAAAGAAGAACTATAGTCTTTACGAGATCTGACAAAGAAATACCCAGGAAAATTCAGCTTAGTGTATTTTTAATTTATAAGCATAGCAATTATCATAGCCCCCATTATCCATGGAGAGCAAATTCTAAGACCAACATTGATCCCTGAAATAAAAAATAACATAGACTATTTTATTTTACACTATTTTCCCATACCTGCATACATATAAATTCGATGTATTTTTTAACTTATCCAAGCACTTAAAACAGAGCATGCCTCTCACTTTGTATTCTAAACAGTGACAGCCAAACTCATGTGAACTTTAGAAATTTTCCGATAACAGCTCTATTCCTCTATTCTGACGGTAGGTCTTAGCATCAGCGTACAGTCCCTTTATCAAGTCAGGAACTTTCAATACTGCACAGAAAGGGAGGTCTTTACGGCCATTTAATGGCACAATCTATCAGCATTACTTAGCTTGCTCTTTACCGGCCACTATTAGGTAAAATAAGGGTTACTTAAATGCGAACAGTGTGATGCTCTGACAGTTGATTCAATAATTGAGACAGCTCCTAACTGACTAATAAGTATATAGCATAAACATCCTGTTGAGTGAAACTGTGGCAAGTCAAACTGGCTAAGCACGAACTCCTGTAGCAAAACAAAGGTTGACAATCTTTAGCAGCTCTTAAGGCATGTTTACAGTTCAGCATCTGCAACTTACTGTGGGTTTATGTATTTGTTTGCGTCCTGCTAAGTGCTGGGTTTTATTGTGAGCAGGTGTTATGGTCGTTTCCAAAACTAGGCTAGAGTTTAGACTCAGCAGATGTGCCCTAAATAGGATTTCCTCTGCCCCTTCCCATGAAATAGAAACATAAGCACTAGAAACAATGTAAGCGTGAACCAAATGAGATTTTTGAGAGGGACAAAAAAGAAAGAAGGTGTGCCTTGGGAGCCTGGTTGTGAATGAGGACAAAGTTGCTAGTGCCTCTCAATGCAGTCTCTAGACAAGACTTTATTCCAATCAACAAAGACAAGGCAACACAGATCAGCCTCGCCCTAGCTTAGATCTAATCAGTGTACTGTCAATCATACTATGTGAGCCTGGCAAGGAGCATTGCCTGGGAGAGCTGCTGATTGTAGCAATCAGGGAAAGAACTGTCTTCTCTTGCCACAACTGGTAATTATTTTTCAAAGGCAGGTACCCAGGCTACATTAGGCAGAGGAGTTTTTAGCATGAGGAGCCCTGGTTGAAGAATTCATTAAACAAACTAACAAGTATAAAACAAACAAAAACATTCCAAGAGCAACATTATGATTGAACTTCTAAAGAGGAAAGACACGGAAAAATCATCTAGACATGAAAATGATGGAAATAAACAATGTCTTTTGACTGTCATAGATGGTAAAAGAAAAATGATAGTATAATACGTGCCCTCTGTCTCTCTGTCTCTGTCTCTCTCTGTTTCTCTGTCTCTCTGTCTCTATCTTTTTGTTTCACTCTTTCTTTGTCTCTGTCTCTGTCTCTGTCTCTGTATCTGTCTGTCTCTCTCTCTCGTGTGTGTGTGTGTGTGTGTGTGTGCGTGTGTGTGTGTGTGTGTGTTTTGGGGGGTACAGGGGGTGTATGTTTGTTTGTTGCTGCAGTCGAACCCTGACTTTCTGACTTTATGTGCTAGCTATTATTCTGAGGAGGAAAATGTTTTCCCCTTGGAAGATAACATATACTACTGTCTTGTTATTTGAGTTCTTCTTATATTTGAAAGATCTTTTAAAAGATTGTTTATTTTTTGTTTGATGTGTGTACATAAGCACATATTTGTGTGTATGTGTGTGTGTGTGTGAGTGTGTGTGTGTGTGTGTGAGTGTGTGTGTGTGTGTGTGTGTGTGTGTGTTTGTGTGTATTTGTAAAATGTGTGTACTTGTTGCAGAAGTAGCATCAACAAATCCCCTGGTACTGGAGTTATACATAACTGTGAACCAGCACTTGGGTACAGGGAACTGAACCCAGGTTATTTGTCAGAGCTACAAGGGTTCTTAACTGCCGAGTCATCTCTCCTGTCCATTTAAAAAATTTTGTAGTGGAAGTGCAAAATACGTTCCTAATAATGAACTACCTAATGAGCACCACTAACCACAGTTAAGCTTTTAAAAATAAAAATATAACTCAATTAAAACATTATTAAGTAAAATTAATTTTTTGAATTATATTAAAGTGAGTACTTGTATTTAAAAACAAATCCTACATTTGTGAACATGTTTTAAAGAGGAAAAGAAACCAAACTTCACTCTTAGCTCATAGGGCCCTGTTAGTCTATGGAGCCATAGCCTTCATGCTTAGAGACGGTTTCTGTGTCAAGTCTGTTTCAGAATAAAAGCTCCCTTTAGAATTGTGTGCTTTTAATTAGTGTATCTCCCCCAGCTCTTAGGAGTCATAAAATACAGAGATCTTGAACATTATTTACAGATGATATCTATCTCTTTACATGCAACTCCAAGATTCTGAAGCACTGGGCTTTCTTTTTAATAAATCCTGGAATCTATTGTTGTTCCTGATCACATATAAATATATTGTCCTTTGTGGGTACTACACAGTTAGTCAATGCTAGTAAATGTCACTAATGATTCATTCAGTATGCCCTAAACATTTACTGAGTGTGCTTACAATTTTGTGTTTGCCTATTTTACTTCTGTTTCTTCAGGACACCTTGATGTTTATCATTGGAGAAGTTATCATGACTTATTCACAAATAATATACCACTCCACAAAAAAAGCACATGGTAAAATTTCATTCAGTCATAAATAAACATATTAATAGCTGCTATTGGGTATCATAAACTGCCTCAGGTTTACTAAACAAAGAATGTCTATAGATGATATTTTCCAGTAGATTAGATTATAAACATTAAGTAATCTTTTATGTAAGGCTATCAGCATTCATGGGTAGTACATTATTAAATTATTTTCGAACTGCAAGTGTGTGTGTGTGTGTGTGTGTGTGTGTGTATGTGTTAACGGCAGTTGAAATGTTTTATTGAGTTTGTATGTTCTTGAACTGAGCCCTCAAATAATTGCTCAGTTAACCTTGGCTGATATTATAATCATTATCATGATTATCAGTGTGACTTCTGTTGCTAAGTACTGACAGCACATCAAATCATATTGGTAGAAGTAGAATATTTTATGTAATAGTTGTATGTGTGTGTGTGTGTGTGTGTGTGTGTGTGTGTGTGTGGGTGACTGTATGCACGCACATATCTATGTCTACATTACTCTATGTATATTTTGATATGTGTTTGGTACATACTATGTGTTTGTATGTGGAAGTTAGGAAACAGTCTTGGTTTCCATTATCGGGTTCCATCTTCCTCTCTTTTGTTTATTTCCTTTTGCCTGTCTGGCTGATTCTGAAAGGAGACTAGATTGGATGGTCAGTGAACCTTAAGGTCTTGCTTCTGTTTCACACTCTAAGTACTAGGAGTAAAGATGAACAACACATTTAATCTAACTTGTTTTTCTCATATGGGTTTTGAACTTAGACCTCACGGTCCAGGCAAGAACGTTTATAACTAAGCTATCTTCCAAGCCCTGCAGCATATTTAAAACTCTAGCCACTCAAAAGTAAAGAAAAAAGTGACATCAATTCCATAGACTGACTTCAACTTTCAAATCTACAAGAGTGTGATCCCCACCACACATTTCACTGCAAAAGCACAAACATCATCTCAAGCACATTGATACCTAAACATAAAGTTAGTTTAAAATGCTCTATTTTGTCATTTACTGAAGTACTCAGAGATTTGTGAAGATGTTAATTTAGGCAACACAAGTAAAATATTCAGTGGAAAAAGTATGGAAATTAAGAAACTCATTACCACATAATGTAGACAGCAGTATGTCTGTGGTTTCAGAGTTCCTGATCTACAGCACCTGGGAATGTTGGGACCGAGCTATTTTTATAGCCCCCAGCTTCAGGCTCTGTCAGAACTGCATTTTGACTTTTGCAGCTTTCATATTACTTTATTTGCAGCTCCATATTTATTTCTATAAACACATATTTCAAGCAGTGGGTGGGAATTAAGGCAGCCAGATGGCGACATGAACTATGTGACAGGAAAGAATCTCAGATACAAGTTCCCTGCTTTGCCTCACTTCTTTACATGCAGGGAGCTAGACAGTCAGGTTCACATGTGTTGGTTAGGCAATGCTCAAGTTCAGGGCTTATCCTTGACACAATTCTAATTACTTAAGAGGAGCTTTAGATGGATTCTATCTAGCCATATCATAATGAAGAGGACATGATTCTCAAAGGTCTACGTGTAGGTGGGCAAGCATCATCATCACCATCATTTTAATAACTCTAGCAATGTTTCTAATATGCAACTGTATTCAGGGAAAAATATGTAAACAGGCACAGGTGCAAAAGCAGTGGGTAGCATTACACTGACAAATTAGCAGGCTGAAGAAGGCAGGACTAAAAATGTGTAACCATGGCTTTCTTGAAAGTAATAATCATCAGAAATTAATGAAAGCAGTAACGAAAGATGCAGCCTCTATACTTGAGTCCATGGGAAGCTGAGAATGTCTCTCATTACCCTTGAGACACATGGAAGGTCTTGCCCAGCAGAGCTAGGGCTCTAACTGCACTTCAGTGCAGGGTCTTAGGCAAGTTGTACATTTTCTGGGCTTCTGCTTTCTCTTCTCCAAAGCAGTTGGAAGACTGCATGAGTCAGAGGATCAGCATGAGGCGTGGAATGAGATAACATGCTTGATGGCGCTGGGACACAAATCCACAGAGTTTCAACTCAATAGAAGCATTTGCATCTTAAGATAATATGCAAAATAGTAGAAAACAACACTGAAAATGTTTCTTCATACTTATTTGCAGGGTTTTATAAGAGTTTAAAGTCTCCAGGAACAAAGTTATTTCTCAATTTCTGATGTAGTCAGACATGGTCTTGTGACTAATTTTTGGTAAAAAGATATTACTGAAGACAGTGTAGATTATTTTCAATTATTTTCTTAAAAGCATATTGATAACTTTCCCTCCTTCTCTTCATACTGTCTGGTGTCTACATATGAAAGCTGGTCCTAAAGCATTAATTGTGGGACATTAAATATATTTACGCTCAACATGACATAAAAAATAAGGTAAAGACTTGGTCTCTGAAAAAATGTGAAGACTCTTGAGCAGATGAAGACCTATAACTTGCACTGCAAAATGAAATAGACCATCACATAGCTTTTGCCCATTCTGTGTTAACTTGGCTAGTTAAAGCTACTTAGTCTCATACTGTGAACCACAGACATGCCTGCCCTGTTCTCACAGGGATTAGCTTCTGCTGCAGTAGAGAATAGACTAAATCTTGGCTCTATTCTGTTGGAAAGTAGCTATGCCCATGTTCGATGCCATCAAGCCACCAATTTTGGAAATTGTGCTGGTAAATTATTAGGAAAACATTTTCAAAAATCTGATTTAAAACTTATTGAGTCCAAATTGTTATAATAGGCTAAGAAATCCCCTTTTCACCATAAGGCTGCTTATAACTCCCTTGTTTCCCTCATTGGATCTCTGAGTGAATAAATATTTTTATACTTCCCTGTACAAATTCATGAATACTGTATCTTCAGTGGGATTTCTATGTAATATATGTTAGTATTGGGGAATTTGAAGCTGTGAAGACTAGTCTGATGTCAAATTATAAAGTGCTGAACAATCTATTAAGACTTTTAAGGCAGAAACTATTGTATTGGCAATATACCTTGAAAATTTTCTTAACACTTTTTATTAGTTATTGGTGTTTTTACAATGTGTTTGTTCATATTCATGCCTTCCCCAACTCTTTCTAGATTTACTCCCCTTTCTCTAACCATCCAATTTTATGTCTTTTAAAAAAATGATCAGCAATATTTACTGCTGAAATATTGATTTAAGAGTGGCACTATAAATTAACAAAGGGAGTGGCTGCAGAAAGGATATAAAGAGGTAGTTTTAGGGTGTTTTTGTGACTCAAGTTCTATGTAATTTTTCCTTTTAAATAAAATGAACTTCAGAAGCTAAATATATAAAGAGCATAGCATCCGACTTTATAGATAGTCATTTTAGTTACTTTCCAAGAGAGTGATAGTAAGTGCAATTTCCAACTGGCTATTTAAAACAAATACTGCAAACAACCAAATGAAAACATTTATATTTCAAGAGGGAAAGGGAATAAAAATACTATTAGAATTCCAGAAATTGAAGGAAAAGGAAGCTATCACCAAGTCTACATTTGTCTAAGCACCCAGATTTGAAAGCTTTAAAGAAATACATTTTCTATAGGACCTACTAGAGGTTTTAATTTACTGAAGTAATAGACAGACACCCCGATTCTATGCCTAGCTAGCATAGATAATTGTGATAATTATTTAGAAAAAACAAAAACTAGTGGCAACAACTTTCTGAGCCTTGATTTTGTCCTCTGGGCACCTAAAATAAAACTTCTAACTGAGTAATTTTAGAAAATGATATTGTTACATTGGAGGTGTCCACACAGGTATTAAGTCTGTAGGAATGACTCCCACTGCAATTGTCTCTTCAACATGATCCTGGGCTCCTCTCCATTGCCCTTCGTCATTTCCATCTGAGATCCTCAGGTCAGTTCAGGCCATCTCCAAGTGGCAGGTCTTTTGTACTTTAGAGCTTTACAAGTTCCATCCATCTAGCACTTCTGACACTTTGCCTTCTTGTTTCATCTCTTTGAAACACAAACTTGCCTTAGAACATCAGCGCAAATTTTCTCCATCCTATTTTTTTCTTACTCACTTCTACTGCACCTGTCTGATTATTCTCCAACCTCAGAGAACATTGCAGTTTGATCATCTGGTTTTCTCTACACTACATTCCCAGAGCCTGGAGCAATGACTCCAAATGATGTTGGTTGAATAAGTGGGCAAATAAAAGGCCTTGTACTATTCCTTGGTTGAACTTTTAAGAAATCAATATTTTAAACTCAACCCCTTTTTACAAGTTGATAGAATAAATATATTTTATGCACAGTTATTAATTTTGCTAGACAAAATATTAATTGCATTTAATCAGTAGTAAAACACTTCATCATTGTTAATATACAGGTTTAGTTGTTCTTTGGTATTTGTGATGGTTAGTGTCACTTGTGAAATGGCCTGTGCTGTGATGTATATATATATATATATATATATATATATATATATATATATATATATGGCAGAGGATACTATCCTTACTATAATTTTATGTGACACACTTCTTCAAGCCACTGCTGCTGTGTTCCTTCCCTCATGATGGTCTATAGCGATAACTGAAAATGCATAATCCTTTTCTCCCTTGAGGTGTTTAAATCAGGACATTTTGTCATAGCAACAGGAAAGAACTGAAAACAGTTTTTATGGAGAATTGATCACCAAGATACTGAAAAATACCAATATGCAACTTCTTTCTAACACGTGGAATACTCTAAATCTCTTATATCTAACCTATCATATCCTTCTGGCACTTTAAATCACCTCTATATTATTTATAACACTGTGTAAAAATAGAAATTTGTGAAAATAGTTGTTAAACTTTATCAGTCATAAAAGTGGAAATTGAAACATAAATGCAATGGTTGAATTTTTATTCAATATTTCTAGTTTGTGGTTGATTGATTTCCTGCACACAGAGGGAAATGACAGTATGAAAACAACTAAGCACATCCAACCTGTCTACCCAGACAGACCCTATGCATCCTTCTCCACCTTATAGCCTGGCAAGTCTGTTTGACCTCCACTCTGTAAACTCTCCCTAAACCCTAGATCTGCTCAAGATCCCACATTCAGTGCCTGAGCCAATTGTGACCAACCATGTCTACATACCAGTCAAATTCTAGGCTTTTGTCTACACTCCCTGCCTGCCCCTTTGATCCACAGGTCCTTCTCAAGCCAGAACCAACCCTCCATCTAGCCAGATCTACACAGACAGACAGACAGACAGACACACACACACACACACACACACACACACACACACACACGCACACAAAGAGAGAGAGAGAGAGAGAGAGAGAGAGAGAGAGAGAGAGAGAGAGATCAGGACTGAATCATAATGGACATGTGGTACAACAATTCCTCTCTCCACCTGACTTCATTCTAACTCATAAGTGTAACACACTGATGTACTCTCTTCTGCCTCAACCTTCATTGTCTATATTAGATATAGAATAGTCAAAAGATGCCCATATACATAAATTTCATCTTAAGACATACAAACAAAATGGTAGACAAGCCAACATTTTTTCTCTGTTACCTACTGCTCCTGTAGAAATTTTTGCCAATGAAAATTACTGAAATGAAACCCAGAACACAGAATTTAAATGAATATTCATAAGCTTAAACAAAGAATGTAACTAGATTAAAGAACACAGAGAGAAACAGCTCAAAAAGTTAGAAGACTTAAGGAGTATAAATGCCTGAGAGATATCCAAGAAAACACAGACACAGGCTGATGAAAATAGCAAGCACAGTGCAAGACTTGAAAACAAAATCTAAACAAAATACTCATGGGAGGAAATATGAAGTCAAAATGTGCAACAGAAACCAAAAGATGGGCCATCTGAAGACTGTTCCACCTTGGTATCCATCACATGTGCAGTCAGCAAAGGCAGATGCTGATGTGGATGCCAGGAAGTGCATGCTGACAGGAGCCTGATAAAGCTATCTCCTTAGAGGTCTGCCAGAGCCTGACATATACAAAGCTGGATGCTCACAGCTAACCAACAAACTGATCATGGGGTTCCCAATGAAGGAGTTGGAGAGAAGACTGAAGGAGCTGAAAGGGTTTGATACCCTATGGGGAGAGCAACAATACCAACCAAACAGCGTTCCCATGGTCTAAACCACCAACCTGGGAGCACATAGGGAGGTATTCATGGCTCGAGCTGTATATGTAGGGGAGGATAACTTGTAGGGCACAGGTGGGAGAGGAGGTCCTTTGTCCAGTGAAGACTGGATGCCCCAGTGTGGGGAAATTGGTGAGTGGAGAGGTGGAAGTGGATGGGTAGTTGGGAGTACATCCTCATAGAAGCAGGAGGAGGGGAGATGGTATAGGGGGTTCTGGGTGGGGGGAATGGAAAAAGGAGATAACATCTGAAATGTAAATAAAATATACAATAAAAAATTCAAGGAATAAGTAGAAATATTGAAAAATACTGAAGCTAAATTGAAGGTGAGATTACCAATCCCCAGATCACAATCAGAAAATAAAAAAAGACAGTCTTATAAATAGAATGAATGAAGCAGAAGACAGCATATCAGGACTCAAAGATAAAATATAAGGTCTAGAAGAAGTAAACAAAAGATATAACAAAAATGAAAAGTGTAGGAAGAAACATATGGGAAATATGGGACACCCAGAAAAAGAAACACTAGGCTAGGGAGAAGAATCCAGTGTCAATGGCATCAGAAAGATTGTCAACAAGATCGTAGAAGAAAACTTTCCCAAATTAAAGGATTCCTGCACATAAAATACAAGCAACACATAGACCACAAAATAAAGACAGGACCAGAAACAAAAAATTTTGACAGCATGTCATAGTTAAAATAGTAAGCATACAGAACAAAGAAAGTGTATTGAGAAGTACAAGTGAAACAAGACAAGGCATGTAGAAAAGAAACACTAAGGATAACAGCTGATTTCTCTATGGAAACTTTCTAAGCCAGAAGATTGTGGAGCAATATATCCAAGTCCTAAAAGAAAATGAGGAACAACCTAGATGTGTATACATAAGACAATATACCATAGTTGAAAGAGGAAGAAATCCTTTCTAAAATATAAACAATCTAAAACAATTTTAAACACATACTCAACACAGAGGAAATAACAAAACAAACAAACAAACAAACAAGAAAGAACAGTTTAGACAGAAGAAAGGAATGACTATATCCAAGAGACTGTAGAAGGATCTGTGAAGACTGAAGCTAGAATCATTAAAACATAAAGTTCCCCCAAGAACACAAACAATATAGAATGTGAACAACAGTGACTGCAATTAACACACACATTTCAATAACTGCATGCATATAGTTCTTTGTGTGGGGCTGAAGTCTTGTGGGGAATTCCCCTGTCCACGTAATGATGCTTGTTTTGCTCAATTTTAGGATGTCATGTTGGTGACACTTCATGGGTGTAGCTCCTGACATTAAGATATAATCTCTCAGCAAACTCCCTATTTTTGTCTCATAACTTAAGCCATTCTCCAAAATGATCCCTGAGACTAGGAGCAGAAGTTGAAGTGTTAATGTATCCATTGAGATTGCACTTTCACACATCTGTATTTTGATTGTTTTGGTTCTTTTTAATGTTCTCCATCTGTTGCAAAGACAGTGTAGTTAATGAGGGCTGAAGACCAGTCTTATCTGTTGTTATAAGGACACATTTTTACATTGTTATTAGTGATTATGAAGGTATAGTAAAGTGGTGGTAGTAGGTTCTTATCTGAGGTCCATGGCTTCACTATCTCTAGGTAGCTGATGACGTTTCTAGTACTAAGTATGATATCCTTCCTGTGAAGTGGTCCTAAAGTCCAATTACAGAGCTATTGATTAGCACCAAGGCATTTGTGTTGCTATGGGGTCATTAGTGTCTTCAAACAATGGTGATGCTTTTTGTGGTTCACAGTCAACACACATGAGTAAAACTGATGATTGCATCCCTCCTTTGGAATCACTCTCAGGAACCATGATAGCTAGTCCTTGGAGAAGAGGCTTTCAGGTCAGTTCAGCTCAGGGACATGTGGGTCAGGTGTCTGAAGTATATATTCAGAATCAATTCTGAGTGGAATATTCAGCAGGAGAAACTTATGTTTTACCTGTGAATAACCAAAGGCTATAGCAATAGGATGTAATGTTTTGAGAGTCTCCTAGAAACACTAACACCTGAAAAAAGAGGGTTTCACATGACTTTTATGTTTTTGATAAATAGTCTTTGGCTCTGTGGAGAACATTGTCACTCCAGAACACTTTATTTAAACTGTATATGTGTACCGACACACTGATTTATGTGTGTTGTAGGTATTTTGGGATTCATAGTTATTAGAATAATTCCTTATGACTTTTTCAGATATCCTTGCTATATTTTAACTCTCCTTTTGTATTTATCTCCCTCCTGCCTCCCTCTTTAGAGTCTCTCATTTCTCATATTTCCCCTCAAATCACTTGTACCTCACATTCTCATCTCTACTGCTGCTCTATCCCACACCCTGGACACTGACCTACTTACTTTTCTGGTTTCAACACTTATTCCATCACATGAACTCACAACAGAAGATTTGGAGCTCGTAACAACTGATGAGAGAGACGTGTGACATTTGTCTTTTTGGATCTGGGTTATCTGAGTCAATATAATTTTCTATAGTTGTGTTCATTTATCTGCAAAGTTCATGATTTCATTTTTTATCATAGTTGAATAGTATTCCATAGTGTATAAATACCACATTTTCATGATCCATTTGTCAGCTGAAGGATACTTGTGGGGAGGGTTACAATTATTGACCTAAGGGGCTATGAATTTTAAAGACTGTAGGAATGAGTATATGAGAGGGATCTGAGGGAGAAATTGAGAAACTATGTAATAATGATATAATATTAAGAAATAAAAGAAATACTTAAAGCAGCAATACTTTTTTGAGGCACTCAGTAATATAGCAGATCTTTTACTTAAAACAGTGTCAATGTTAATATCTATTTCCAAAAAGATAGTAGTGTTTTTTAACAAACACCCACAAGGCAGCCTGTTTACAGTTTGATGCTCACACTGTTTATTTCCAAAATTCTAAAGTGTATAATTTCCCCTTCTTCTTTGGCTTAGAATAAACAGGTAGGCAGATGTGTGAAATACTATTCTGAAAATGAGTTTTCCACAAAAAATAATATTTAAATGCTCACTCTCTATAAATTAAATGGCTATCAGATTTTAGTGACTGAAATGTGAATCACAGGTATTAAATAAAAAATAGTAAGTATGTGATATATATTTTTTTGTTCATCAACCATGGCTTAAAATTAACAAATAAATACAACAATAATTTTACAATTATTAAAAACAGCTATTTGATAAATCATTGCACACAACAGATGTTCCTGAGATTCATAAATTTAACTTGTTTTTGAATATTTTGAAATCTATATTGTAAACAGACATCTCCCAATCAAGACAAGTGCTGTGAGTCATGTAGTACAGAAATAGAAGTTCAAACTTGAATCCACACAAAACTTAAAAGGAATATTAATGAATACATTCTTTAATTTGTGTTTTAAGCTGAGTAAATATACTGTGAATAATTATAAAAATCTCTGAACTTTAAGTATGTACAA
This sequence comes from Rhabdomys pumilio, assembly GCA_030674055.1. NCBI lineage: Eukaryota > Metazoa > Chordata > Mammalia > Rodentia > Muridae > Rhabdomys > Rhabdomys pumilio. Next base: position 17,623,099 of record JANHMN010000001.1, read on the forward strand.
GGTAATTATTAAAATATTTATAAAATTACCAAAAAGGGGCTAGGGAGATGGCTGAGTTGCTAAAGTACTTACCATACAAGCGTGTGACTTAGATTTACAATTCCAAGGACTCACAAGCATGGCAAATGAGTGTAGAGGGCTGACTATAATCACTAGTGTGTGTATTGAAAATGGCGATCACCATTGCAAGAGGGATGGGAAAACTTGCCTTACTGATGAGCCCTCGGCTTGATTGAGAGATCCTGTCTCAATGAATAAAGTAGAATAAGTATTGAACACGATTTCAGAAATCAGTCTTAGGCCTCTACATACTCATGCACACAATTATGCCTAGACACATTCAGTACATGTTTGCATACATACAGGAAAATGGAAGAAATGTTATATATATACCTATGTCATTTTTTCCAAAACATTTGTCTACAGTAAAGACATCAAGACACCTAGATTACTTTGATGCATTAAAAACTACCTACATTTCTAATAGATAGTTGAATGTAATGTTTAACCACTAGGAAAAGCATTGAGAAAATGAAAACAATAAGTTATGACTTGAACATGGAATGCCCTTTATGGACTGATGGGTTTGAATACATTTCCTGTGTGCTTATGGCACTGTTTGAGGTGGGTATTAAGCTTTGGAGTAGTAGCTTAGTGAGCAGAACTTGGAGGCTTCTGTTCTTATCTGAGTCCTTTGCTTCTATATCCCCCCAAATGTGAATAAACCACTAAAGATTGCCACCAGCACAGACCAAAGTATCCTGGCAATAATTCCTTGTCATTATGGGGAACGCCATGAGAACCAGAAGGCAAAACTAATGTCTCTGGGCTTTAGTTGTTTTGTCTGGTGCTTTGTCATAACAATAAGAAAGCTAACGAATATCCAGTGTCTTTGGGACCTGATGTGAAGTTACAGACTGAATTTAGGGCTATTTGGAATTTACTTTGAAAAAAAAAATACCCAACACAGATTGATCAATTTAACCACTATAATCAAGCAGGAAAATATTCTAAGACTTATTTCTTAGAAAGGGCTCCCTGTAATTATATCATCTAGCATTCTATACACTTTCTAAAACCAGGCTAATGGAGACATTGGGTGAATTAGCTGTTCCAAGAAATTGCTGCATAACCAGAAAAGTTTGAGTAATGCCTTTCAAGTTTCTTTCTCTTTAAAGATGGTGACTCACACTAAATGCATGATTGAAGAGGGAAAATTTCAGCATAATGTCTTCAGAAAGCAGTGAGTCCTTTGGCATACTTAACAACATGCTTTATTTTGAAGATAATGGGAACATTATAAGTAGTTTGAGTCTTTTGTCTGTGAACTCCCACCAGTGGCTCTTTTAAGTCACTATGGTTTTCAACTCCTGATTCCTGCAGAGCACACAGCCTGGTTTGATGATCCATCAGCTGCGGTACAAGCTTGTTGGGATCTGTTTGCTATCCATGGGAACATTCTCAGTGAGAAACTTGCTCACATTAGATGATCTCCCTTAGGGACACAGCTTTGATTAGCTTTTTCAAACTAAAGCTCCTCCCTTTTGAAACTCTGAACACATTAAATATCTGCTAATTTCTCTGCCTCAGTCAATATACTGAGTTAAATTTTATCTGTTAAAACACTATTGCCTTGAGTAAGTCAAAAAGAACACAATACAATCTCAAACTCTTCAACATTACCATGATATGTCAGTCATTAGCTTCTGCTTCTATTAAAGCTGAAGAGCATCCCAGCACCTTTCCTACTGTAAATGTTTCTAGCAAACATTGTGACTTGTTCAGCCATGTAGGAGCCAAGAACATTCTGAAGAGCTGCTGCAAAACAGAGAAGTTCCTTGTATTTGGAGCTTAATGTGCATAGAATAATCGAAAGTTTTCTATCTGCATCTACAACAACAAATGCTATAAGTCAGTGTAAGGGGATGGAGTGACCAACTGCAGACATGGAGGAGGACAGCAAAGATGACAGCACTATTTCTATTTATGAGTTCACAAAACAGCAGTTAAAATGAAAGAGCCTAAGAAGCTACAGACATCATCTTGAAGGCTGAGATTCATGTACCATACATGGGAGAAATGGCTGAAGACCATTTCCTACAATATAAAGTAGGTGTTTTGTGGGGAGGGTGGTTGAAGATGTTGAAGATGAATCTTCTATCCCAGTATGTTCTCACCACACTTTCAAGTCTTTCTGCTTTGGTTTTGCTTTATGATGTAAAGGGTTTAAATAGGATTCTCTCCCTCTCTGGTCAGGTGTGTGGAGCCATCCACTGAACAAGTGACTCAATGATTGTTATGTCACTGTTAATTACAGAAATGTTTCTCTGTGTATGCAATCAGATGCAATGTTAACAGAAACTTTCTTGTATCTATCTAGATTCAAAGAGTAACATTTAATAAATCTTGTTTTTAATATACAAGACACAGTCTTATTTCTTGGTCATTACTAAGCACATTTTATATCATTTTATATGATATATACATATATATTTATAAGCAGAATAATTCATTTGAAAGGGCTATCTGTCAAAAAATAATAACAATGGGAAACAACAAGCCATATGCATAAGTGTGCATATGTTACTTATGTAGGCCTCTCAGAAATGATACAGCATTGTGAAAACATCAGTATGTTGAACATATTATGCCTTTTAGATAACTTGAGATAAAGATCAATTGACAACTGCATAATTATGTTCTTAATAGTGTATCACTCTCTCTGTGGAGCTTGGAAACTTTTTGATTCTGATTTAAAGCTTGAATTTTGGATCGTCATATTCTTCAAGGTTTCTGAAGCATCCTTAATGGGATTATTCAGGTGTATTTAAAGTCAAAGGATAAAAAATGACCTAATTTCAAATCCCTGCTTTGCAACTTTAAGCCTCAAATTGCATGTTGTGCCCCAGAAACTCAAAACTCTGAGTTTGATGTTTTGCCATGTTTAATGCTTTGAACTAAGTAAAGCCAAGGTCTCTCTGACCTCTGGCACCATTCTTCTCATTTTCTTCCTGCCCTTCCCCCAATCAGCTGCGGGGGAAGGATTTTTCCCATGGCACTGCTTCTAGCAGTACTTTTTAGAAGATTAATTCATAGGAAGAATGAATATAGTGGCAGCAGAGCAAGAGCCAGATGAACTCTATCTGTGATAACATAGAACCAAATCAGAGCTCCCTAAAATCACTTACTCTATAAAGTTCAATGTTAGCTACAGACCTTTCTAAATCTCTTTTAAACCCTTGATTTTTGGTGAATTTCATATATTTACATATAATTAAATTTGGATTCCTTTTTTCTAGCAATCTCTCCATTCTCAGATTGTTTTATAAACTCAAATTAACAAACATTCAGAGTGCAGAACAAGAAATTTAATTTTCCTCTAGATGGGCAAAACAATTGTAATAATTATATCAATTAATATGTTGGAGAAAATGTAAAAGGAAATTCAAACTATGAAAATGATTAACTACAAAAGTGCTTCTTGACTATCCTGTTGAAGTCTTTGAACTGCAGTGCTTCCTAGCAATCTACATTTTGAATGATACCCATGCTTGCTGCCAATTACAGCAAAAGAAAGAATAGCATACATGGATAGCATTCAAGATACTTACTTTTGGTTTAGTTTATTTTGTGCAAGAATTGGACTAGAACAGGATTAAATTGAAGCCAAAGATTTATTCAAGACATTATTTGGTTTTCTGAGGGAAGAATGAGAAATTTCTGCCGACACAGTACGTTTTAGAAATATACTTGGAGACTTATGCCAACAAGGATTGTTATGGAAAGAAAGCAGAAAATGTTGGCCTGGGTTCTAATGTGAAGATTCATTTGCTTTATTTGTGTAGAAAACTTGATTAACATTTATTTCCAAGAACAAACATTCTCACAGTCATGTATTTTTTTCAGTAACGTAAGTGTAAACCTTGGCCATGTTCAAGTGACAACTGACATTTTGCAGTATTGAATATTTGCATATGTAAGAATTATTTTCAACTTTCTTTGCAGAACATTGGAACCACCTTGCTGTTTTACAAAAAAAAAAAAAAAAAAAAAAAAAAAACCTTGACAAGTACATGAAAATACTTTAATTTTTAATACTATTCTATGAATTTAATGATCAAAACTTTATAATATTTGCATCATTGATAGTAGAATAAAAATCATAATTGTACTCAGTTCCTGTAGGAATCATGAAGAAATAAGAGGGCTTGGAAAAGAAAAATGCCCTGGAGGAACATTAGCAGTGGAGGATGTGTATTTGGAAAACACTGCAGAGACAGATGGCCACTGTGCAAGGCATCTCTGAAGGCTTTGGAAAGCTTTGCCTACCCTGTGTACCAGGCGACATCACCTGGAGTCCTGAAACTTTAGAGAAGAATGTGATTCATATAATCTTCAGCAGGAGGCAGAGGAGTAATTAACAGGATAGATGAAAATATATAAAATTGAGAGGGTTGAGGCTGTAGGAGCAAGAAGAGAAAGATATGGTTGAGGACTGAAAAGGACAACAGAGAAAGTATGATGAGAAGGAACTTCTGCTACAAGCTGGCCATGAAATTTTGTGTGCATTATCATGACGTTGTATTATCTATGTATTCCAAAATAAGGCGCTCACCAGCTCCCTCCCAGCAGTTTGCAATAAAGGAGACAAATGGGACAAAGCTGCTTATCTAACAGGTGCACAGTTTATACACATATTCCAAAATGCCATATTTTTCTATGCTTCAAAACAAGAAATTTAGAATTAGAGTTAAATTGTTTTAAAAGTTGTCTAATTAGTTAATATTTATAATTCATGGTTTTGTAAATTTCTGTGGCTATAACAGAGGGGAAAATGTTCATGATTTTGAATTTTTAGTTTCTGCAAAATTTAAACATAGTACTTGAACAAAATTCCTTAAGTATGGAATGTATCTTTTACAGACATGTAAGTATTGACATAAAATAGATTTATGCCTTCATGTTGTGGCTTTATCTACACATACCATGATCTCTACCTAGCCAACACCATTTTATCCTTATAAAATCCTGAAATAATGATGAGGGGAATATTCTTCTCCCGAGGAAGTCCACATTTAGATATCATAATTGGAGAGTTCTGTTGCTATGGTGAGAATCACTCTAGAAGCACTTTTATTTTATAAGATCACATAGCCTCTCATCAGTATCAGGAAAATTTGTCAGATCCATCCAGCACATTGGTGATCAAGCACTGAAAAAAAAAAACACCATTATAAATGTCTGCCTTCTGCCCTGTCAGTCTCTGAATTCAGCACAGTTCCAAGTTTCTAAAGGAAAGAGCAGGTTTCAGTAGTAGTGCTACTCCTGTGTAAGAGCCTTGGGTGTTTGGTTTTCTTGACTTTCTTCTGTGCTTTGGATGTCTATTTGAGCAAATATTGAAGAACACAGACAGGAACACTTTTGAAGCCAGCTTAGTTTTAATAGTTTTGTTCCCTCAAGTGGCTAAGCCATTCCAATCTGCTCTTATAAGTTCCTTGGCAAGGCTTTAGTTTACTGTGTGACTCTTGGACACCAATGAAGCCTACAAATAGGGCTTTACTTCTGGTGTGGGTTGTTTCACTTGAAAGTCTAGTCCATGAAACAAAGAGGAGATGATAATGTGTTCCAAAGTTGCCTGTTCTGCCTGTACTTACCTGGACATATTTTTAGATATGAGAGTTACTCATATCTAGACTGTGTGAAATGAGGCAAGGTATGTTTACATGTGCATAGGAAATCAGGAAGTACAATGTTAATTACCTTCAGATATCCATCCAGTTCTCATTTTATCCTGGAAGAAATTCCCTGCTACGTTGGTCTGTTTATTAGGATATTCATGCTAAGGCATACATACACACATACATACATACATACATACATATATACATACATAATACATACATACATACATACATACATAATACATACATACATATTTCATATATATACACATATACATATACATATACATATACATATATAATGTAGGTATGTATATATATGTGTATATATGTTTATGTGTATATATGTATATATGTATGTATTAAAGATCAAAAAAGAACTCTCCTGGGAATTACCAAGCAGATTATCTGAGGATCTTGAAAGGTTATACAATAAAAGCTGGAAAAGTAGAGATCATATCCAGAGGTTAAGCAAGGCCTGGTAGAGGGAAGGGGTCACCCACTCATCTCCAAATTTTTAACCCAGAATTGTTCCTGTCTTTAAAAAAAATATGGGAACAAAGAGTGGAGCAGAGACTGAAGGAAAGGCCATCTAGAGACTGCCTCATTTGGGGATACCATCCTATATACAGACCCCAAACCCAGACACTATTGTGGATGCCAAGAAGTGCATGTTTACAGGAGCCTGATATAGCTGTTTCCTGAGAGGCTCTGTCAGAGCATGACAAATACAGATGCGGATGCTCACAGCCAATCATTGGACTGAGCACGGGGATCGCAATGGAGGAGTCAGGGAAAGGACTGAAGGAACTGAAGGAGTGTGTAACCCCATAGAAAGAACAACATTGTCAACCAACCAGACCCCTCAGAGCTCCCAGGGACTAAACCACCAACCAAAGAGTACACATGGAGGGAACCATGGCTCCAGCTGCATGTATAGCAGAGGATGGCCTCAATGGGAAGAGAGGCCCTTGGTCCTGTGAAGGCTGGATGCCCCAGTGTAGGGTGATGCCAAGGCGGGGAGACTGGAGTGGCTGGGTGGGTGGGGATGCACCCTCATAGAAGCAGGGAGTGATGGGATATGGTGTTTCTGTAGGGGAAACCAGAAGAGGGGATAACATTTGAAATATAAATAAATAAAATATCCAATTAAAAAAAAAAGCTGGGAAAGTATTCTATTTGACGCCATAATGACTCATAGCATTCATCCTCTCCTTTTCTTTCTTGTTGCAGTTAATGCTCGTTTTATGTAAAAACCTCAACTGGAACTAACTAGGACATCTTTAGGGTAATGTTAGTTCCTAGGCAATAGTAATTTTCAATTAGAATTGCACAGTGGGGCAAGGAATTGAAAGTCAGATATAAGGATGTTATAGTATGCACTTTGGGGTTTTGCAAATCAGCCGCACATCCCATATATTCATCAAAATCGGCAACAAGTTTCTGGTTTGTTGTCAGCTTCCTGCTACAGTGCTTATCTGTTCCCTGTTCTTCTCTGTGGAGAGGAGACAAAAATCTCTCCCAGCCTGAGGTTCAGCTTTCCTCAGGCTGTAGTTAGGTCTGCATGGCTAAAGATAAGAGAAGAAAGCACTTCAAACAGCTAGGAATTAATCAGCCGGTCTGGCTCCAAGCTCAATGTTATAACTGAGCAATTCCATCTCAGAAGCTACACTTACATTAACTGAAATTAAACGAGACAGCCTCATTTAATTCTTGTGTGTAAAAGACTCTTGAAGCACAATTGAAACCAGTTTCTTTGTGATGTCATGGAGCAAAGGGGCTAATTGAGCTCACTGGGAAAGGAAGGACCTCTGGGTTCCCATCAAGGAGGAACGAGTCTGACCTTTGATGCTGGTCTCTGGCTCCTACATATACCTTCAGAATTTTACAGTTTATATCTTCCATAATCATTTAACCAGAATTTTCCACCCTTCCTTTTATACTGGGTGATTGGCAACAGGGGAGACTCTTCTGGAATGAATATATATATATATATATATATATATATATATATATATATATATACTCAGTTTTTCTCTGCATCTGTTGTAATTGTGCCCTAGAAAGATATTTCTTCAAGCAAGTAACAGGACTTATTACTATGTTAAAATAATGAAAGAAAACAGACCTTTTTTACATTGGTAGATTTTACTAACGGCTCAGATACTGGATAAACACACTCACAAAATAAATATTCACTTGATATTTGAAGTCAGATGTCATTTTATGTATACAAAAATGTGCACATTTATTTTCTTCACTTATTTCCATTGACACCGGTTATTTTAATAACTTTTATATATGTTAAATCTCAAGGGAATACTTTTGTAAGCTAGAATTACTAACTGTGACCCAAAGTTCATAAATTAGGCTCTGACTCAGTTTTAATCATAAAGTTTATCTATTTTCTGATTAACTGTTTAGCTATTCAGAGCAATAAGCCTATATCAATGCTGAGGCTTGGGTAAAACCCAACACAGGCTTAAATCTGAGGCTCTAAGAATAGCCCCAGCTGTTGATCATACCACTTGTTCTTCATCAGAGAACTGGTCATTACCAGGCTCAACGGTATGGAAAGCCTTCCATTTGAGGCTATTAGTACAGCAAATAAAACATTTTTCAGTGTTATTGACAAATGCCTAATGCATCTATTAATTAGAGTCTGCCTTTAAATAAGCTTCAGCCATCCAGAGACACAATTTAGATGCATTTGAATTACTCTGGTGTTAAGATATGGTCCTTCATAAAGATTATATTTGTTCAATATGTTTGAAATACATTTTGTGGTTGCCTAGATCAATAGCAACACTTTAATTGTGAATTATTTTTGTCACTTTTATGAATGGTAAGAAGGTTTTGATCAAAAGGAAACTGAAATCCATAACTCTTTGCAAAGTGGTCTACAGTTTTTTTAAAAAATACTGGTTTATATGAAGAAAGAATTCTAAATATGTAATTTATTTATATATATTTTACAATGTGATATCTATGAATCGCTAACATACTTTTCACCTTAATTAAAATGACATGGATAGATGATACTCGTCAAGTCATATTAGACACATACACACACATACACACATACACACATACACACAATGTATAATATACATATGCACACACATATTTCCTGCCAAGACTTTAATATGAAATGACCTGAATGCTATTGTTTTTATGTTAAAAATATTGAAATAGTTCTTATATTTATGAATAGGAGAAATAAAAATTATGGACAATATGCTAAAATATTTTGACTGTAAATAATTAACAAAGCGTATTATCACAGATCGCAGTAGAAAAAAACCCATAAATTTAAATGTATTGAAGGTTAAAGCAAGTTATGCTTAATATACACTATGATCTTTTGTGTATATATGTCAAGACAAGAATTTAAGAGTATATTTTATAGAGACAAAATATATTAAGCTAAGAAGAAAAGTAAAATGATAATAAAAAATTATTTACAATAGTTAGTATTTGCCAGAGTCTTGCATAAAATAGAGTATATGTTCTTATTATTTTATGGTTACCATTTAAAAATAAGAATGGAATATTGGTATTTCTTTTCTCCCAAGGTTACAGCTTTAGAGTAGAAAATCCAGATCTTATAGCAATCAATCTGGTCCATGAAGTTCTTCATCACTCAGACAGTTCTCTGTCTCTGGACAAGGCTGGCCTCAAGCACAGCACAGAGAAATCTCCCTGTGTCTGCCTCCCACATGCTGAGATCAAACCATGGGTCACGATGGCTAACGCAATACTTCTATTTCTTTAATTGTTGATCTATATGTATATTTCCCTGAAAATACAAATACAATTTTTCTCAGTGCACATAGTCCATATAATGTTATTTGAACGAGTATTATTTTAGGATTGATGACTTGGCACTGGATGAACAAACTGGGAGCTCTTTCCCAGACAAGACTCTTATTTTTCCTGTTCTTAATATTCCTTGGTTGCTTGTATTTGACGAGGGGTGAGACTCTGTAAGACTTCCCACTTCCTGGTCGGAATACCTATTGTTGGCATCCCTCTTCAGGTTTCGATTAGGGAGTGATGTTGATGACACTTCATGAGGGTGGCTTCTATATTTCTGAGAGAGAAAAATCTCCCAGGAAATTTCTCTTGCTCTGGCTTTTACCACCATTCTGTCTCTTTCACAATGATCCCTGAGCCTGAGGTGCAGGAGTTGTGCTGTTGAAGTGTCAGTATACTGTACCATACTCTTTGTATAAAGTTTGTTTTGCTATATTTTCTTGAAAATTATATATTCTATTAGAACTGTCACAAAACATTTTCAATAATATTATCTTCAATTATATTATTTATCAGTTTTTCTAATGCTAGAAAGCTGAATCATTTCTCTTATTTGACTATCATGTAGATAGTTACTATAAAAAATTATTAATAATTTCATAGACATGTATTTTTTTATATTTTAGGTAATAATATAGAATCAAAATGTCTGTGTCATAAGCTATGAGATGTTTGATTTTGTACTCCTACCAAGAAGGTGAAACCCCCCAGTTGCTGTACACTTTTTCTCTCATATATTGGCATCAATCTTTTTTAATTTAAGCCACTCAGGTAAATGTGTGTGATATCTCATTAGAGGTCTAATTTGAGTTTCCTAAAGATAATTATGTTAAGCACTTTCTGATGTGTATATTAGCCATCATGTAGCCCTTTTATTATGAGCTATCCATTAAAATTTTTGTCAATTTTTAAAATTGCATAGTCTTTTCATTTTAAGCAGGAATAATTCCTCATCTATGTGCAACAGCAGTGGGTTATAATATATATATATATATATATATATATATATATATATATATATATATATATTTCATATATGTTTCTGTTTAAAGTTTTTCTAATCATGCTATTATTTCTAACATCTTTTGACAAGCAGAAATTTTGCCTTTTATGATGTTTTCCAAAATATATGTGTGTAGACATGCCTGTGTGTGTGTGTAATGCCTCTGTGTGTGTGTGTGTGTGTGTGTGAGAGAGAGAGAGAGAGAGAGAGAGAGAGAAGGAACATGTGTGTACATGCCTGCAGAAGTCAGATCCTTTAAATCTGCAGTTATAGGCAATTGTGAGTTGCCTAATGTGGGTGTTGGGAATTGAACTTTAGGTCTTTTTTTTCTTTTATGAGAGTATTAAATGTTCTCAACTACAGCATACACATTTTGAATTTGGGTGTAAAATATTTATTGAAAAATTGTCGTGCTTTCTTTATCTGCTCTCTGAAAGTCACTTGGTGACTTCTAAGTCATTAAGGGAGTCTCTTCTATTTTCTTCTCAATAGCATAGGTGCTACATTTTCTGTTCAGCTTTGGTCAGTCAGTGGTGATGGACCTGTTGTGTATCATGTGAAACAGGTGAGGGATAGCTATTGAGCTAGTGAAGTTAAAAAGAATCAAAAGGGTAAATAGAAGTCAGATTTGTGGTCAGAAAGATAAACAGGTAGGCATTGAATATAAGGACTTTCTCCCTATAATTCTGAGATTTGAGAAATACAGAGATCTACAAATAACAATATGAAGACATAGGAGAGACTTTAATGATGTCCTGGGTTCTGTTGACAGCCAAACACTATAAAGAACTATAAGTAAGCTTAGTTTATTTAACCCTTTCTGTTCGGACCTTCAGTGTAATGAATAAAGAGGCCCCACTTTACTAAGGGTGATTTTCATTCCTCAGTTTATGCATGCTGGGGTAAATCTCAAGACAAATATCCAAAAATACATTTTAAAATTGATAATGTGTCTGGGTCTACCATAGCCCAGTCAAATTCATATAGAAAAATACCCACATAACCATTTGCATTAGATTTTTTTCCCCTTCAAGCTGTGGATCAGCGCCAAGATCTTATTTATGCTAGTTATTGCTCTACTACAAGGTACCCTAAGCTTTCTGGCTCCATTATATTTTGTTTCTTATTATTAAATACTTTGGCATTTCTGTTGAAAATCACATAGCTATGTGAGTGGATTGAGTTTTGGGAAAATACAATAATTATTAGGCTTATGCACACATGAGATGGTGCTGACCCAAGTTGTTGCCTTCAAAAAGTTTAATTGGGATATAAATATGGCAGCACAAAGGGTCAGCTGTCAAGTCAGACACCAAGCTTCCAAAATCTTGCCCTAAGACCAAATGACACAATTTAATGCATAGGGTAGAAAAGCTTTTCTATAAATAGCTAGATGCTGAATATTCTAGCCTTGTCAGCCATACAAGGTTCACTTTGCACATTTTTCTTCATTATAATTTTGTACATTTTTTTTTTTAATTTTAGAGCTGTTATTTGCTGACCTTTCATTTAAGGAATATAGATCATCACAAGGCACAGGAAAAGAATGAAGGTTTTTCAACCTGGTATTTTCTGTACATCCAAATCAAATTGTAAGAGCTACCAAGTTGTAAATAAATGGCATCTTCCTACCAAGTAATGACTGTAAAACATATTTATTTTACACCTTAATAATATCATCCTCTGATAATTATCTAGAAGACAAATGTGAACTCCAACAGAGCAAAACTGAGTAAATTCCAATCTAGATAGAAGAGATCTTTTCTCATGAATGAACTTGCAAGGGAATGTGAAGGTTTGCCAAGGACATTTCACCCTTTAACTAGAAGCCCTCCGCAGGTCCAAGGAGCATGAGTTACAGACTACGTGAGCTTCATCTGCTCCATGTAAGGTAAATGAATGGTTGTTAGGATTTAGAAGTCTCCATAAATTTAATAACAGATGGTGAAGTGTCAATCAAGAATCACAAAAGGGACAAATCAAAGTCTGTTACTGTTTCTGAGACATACCCAATATGTAGGGACGCTTAAATGACTGGTTATATTCCTTAGAAAGGTCTTTGAAATTAACACCAAATCCAAGCCAAGTGAAAGCAACTAAAAGTGTTAGAAGAACTTATGCACTTTAGACAAGTTTCAATACAAAGAGTGTCAATAGAAAAGGAGTATCAGCTAAAAAATAAAGAGAGAAATAAGCCAGGTTTTCAAGGAATAAAAGGGAGTAAGTTTGGAAGACTCACAGTAAAGAATATGATAAGACTTCAGGAAGTTCAAAGGCTTAGCAGCCTTATCAAAAATTTATTATCATAATAAGAATAAAAATAATAATTATGTAACATGGTTGTTGACTCTGTAAGACCTTTACACATAATGCTTTACAATAAGATACTGTCATATTGGGACATATTTGTTACACTCACTAAGGGGACTACTGAGTGTCTTCGAACTTCCTCATTGACTACTTATTAAACTGTACATAGCCAGGTTCGCATTCAATAAACTGCTAGTTATGTGTGAACCTGGCAGCTTCAATTTTAGAGTTATCCTGCATGAACTATGATCTTTGACTAAGAGATCAACGCATTTGCATTTTTCCTTCCTCTTCCTGTGATGAGACACGCTATTGGGTGGAACCCGGATGTGTTCATGCCTTCCACTAACATTTCTCTCTTTTGAACGTGATCATATCTTATCCTGAAGAGACACTTATGTGCTGCATTTCTACTATTATCTGATAGTCTAACAATAAAAATTCCATTAATGTTCTTGTTTTGGATATTTTGTTTATTTACATTTCAGATGTCGTCCCTTTCCCCAATCTCCCTCCCCTGAAATCCCCATCTCATCCTCCTTCCTCCTTTTTGCTTTTATGCCATTTTAATTATGTGCTAGTATTCAGGTCAGTTCTAGGTTGAGGGAATAGCAATACAATAGACTCAAATAGTCAAGGAACAAGCAAGACATTGAACACAAATAGTCAAAGAATGAGCAAGGCAATAAACAAAGTTTTGTGAAAACTCCTGTGATCACTGTTTCTAAGGGCTTATCAGGATGACCAAAATATCTGAGCCTACTTCCCTGTCCTAGCCCAAAGTCATTTTCATGTCTGAAGCCTACTTCCTTGTTCTAGCCTAATATTTAGATTCCTGCCTGAAATTACTTCTTTGTTCTAGCCTATTGTCAGATTCTTGCCTAAAGCCCACTTCCTTGTTCTTGACCCATGTCAGATTGCTGCTAAGCAGCCCCAAAAGCTCTTCGTCTTTTTCCCTTATTTATTTTATCAACAAGAGTGAACCTGTCTATACCACCCTGAACATGCCTAATCTCATCCATTAATGTTCTACAGATGAGAAGACTGAGGCTCAGATTTTTTTTTTCATCAGCTGCTGTTGTTTAACAGATACAGGTGAGCACTCTAGCAGCAAGGCCCTGGATATGCCTTCGATGTGATGGAAAGTGGAGACTGAAATGTGTTTGCAGTTAAAGCTGAGTGGAGTGTACAAGAAGTTGGAGGTGGGAGGAGAGGGGCAATGCTGGTGGAAAAACAAGTCAGGAGCAGAGTCAAAGGCTATCTATCTATACTGGATTCTTGGCCCCATGTCCTAAACCCTTTGAACTCTCCAGGCCCCAGACAAGGGCTGAGCATTCTCTATGATAACACTTTCTACAGAAAGAAAACACACAGAGATGTTGCTGCCCTTTTTTAATAAATTCAGAGGGTTTCCAAGCCTGTATTTCTCCTCAAACCCTGGCTTATGTAGGGCCGAATGATGGACCTCTATGCTCTATTCAATGATATTGAGACATTAATTTTCCCCAGTGTCCCAGGCCATCAGTGCTATATTATGGCCTAGAGTAGAGGCCCAGCCATTTTAAGTACAGTAATGATGCCAAATCGTTCAAGGGAATTGAAAATAAGAACAGAGTCCACTGTTCTCTGTGTACAAAATATATGCCTCTACTCTGCGAATTTGGAGTGAAAGAAGTAAAATGGATAAGGGTGAATTTGGTTAAAGATCTATGACCGTGCAGTAGTTCCAAAGCAAATTAAATTTTGTGATATTTAATATATTGATGAAATGAAAAGGAACAAACAAAACTGAACATGTATTGGGGTAAACAGAAAGTATTACTAAGGCTCAATCTTATTCAGTTCATATAAGCTGAGCTTTAGGTATGAATGGGAAGCTACCAAGGCTAAAGTGTAAGGTATCATGGGATTGAAGATCAAGTTTAATGGGACAATGAGAGGGTAGTGCAGCATTGAAGAGATAGTTTTATCCATGGAAACAGCAGGAAATGGTAAATATTGGATGCTATGTGAGAATAAGTGATCAGTTGGTAGCCAAGAAGAGAAATCCTTAAAAACAAAATTATGAAGACTATAATTTTTCTGTTGGGTTTACGAGGGAACATGTGGTCCCCACCACAGTAATTATATCTCAAGAGTACACAGGAACTAACACTTTTGCTGTGTTCTTCAACAATCTTTCCTCAGAAGGTGTTTATATCTTACTTCCTGTATGTATATTGTCCCCACAGGGGGTCCCCACCATGTTATCAGAGTTGATAGTCTCACATTTCCATTCTTTCAGATAGGATGAAGTTTCTAAATGGTGGGATTTTTCAAGTTGATTAAACTCACAAAGCTTTAGAGCAACCCATCACTCACATAAAGGATTAAGCAATGTCTTCAAAGTATTCATTCCTGCCAGTATGTGGTGAAGGATATGATGGTTAAATATTTAGCAACAGTTTCAAATTAACGAAAGAATCAGAGAGGATTAGTGCTCACAATTCAGAATGTGTGGTACACCAAAGTAATATACTGTGGGTAACATGTTCTCAAAAGGACCTCAAGCTACTGAATTGGGAGACAGATGAAAAAGGAGGCCTGGGTGGATACATTTAATATCGTTAATCTGCTGCATTGCATTATTTCAGAATGGCTGTGAAACAGAGTGGAAAACATAGATACAGACAAGAGTGAGGCAGACATGTCATTTTCGGTCCATCTCAGCCTCAGATCTGCTCCCAGGGAAGAAAAAATATTTCAAGTCACTGTTGAGTCTGAGGAATTTTTTTTAATGCTTTTCAAAACTTGAAAGTAACTTCAAAGGGATGTAAATATCACACTGTGCTGTCTCCAGTCCCCTAAGGTCAGCTTCTTGGCAGTGTTCTTGTCAGTGAAGACACTTGTCTTAGCCAAAACCAGTCTACTGGGATAACATGGTGTGCTGGGCAGCAGCCTTTGCAAAGAGAGATGTGGCTCTTCTGAAACCCTTTTTCTTCTGCCTCCACGGGTCTGAGAAGCCAGTTATTCAGCTTTCTTTCCATATGTCGTGGCCATATGCTAAGTTGACACGAAGTTGCATTTCAGACAAGCTTACTTCTCATGAACATCACTCCAAAAGAGAGACAGGACGGAGAGACAATGACAACAGAGTAGCTAGTGTGCCCTAGGAAAGGGTCCCACTGTTTTTCATACGGTCAGTGTAAGGAGAGAAATGATTTGAGGAGCTTAATTAGAGTGTCAGGTATAATCCTTGATTTTTAATATTTGCTTTTGTGACAATTCTTCGAAGATTTTATGATTTTGAATGACAATTTCCTCAGTGAAGACATGGTGAGCACTTTAGAGTACTCAGAAGCTATAAGTTGGTAGTGATTTTATTCAAAATTCACCTGTTTCCTACTTTCAAGATCTTAATGTAGTGTCATTCCTACTGAAAAGAGTGAAATATAAAGCTTTTAGAAAATGAAAACAAATATTTCAGAAATGCTTTGAAGAATTGTGTGTCTTTATTTGAGTACTTGTAGAGATACCTCCTTGAGAATGATAATGAATATTGCAGAGTGTGGTATCAGATATCACATGGCATGCTCACAGACTAGAAAATGATTGTCTACAGGGAAAGGGAATAATCCCACTTAGGTGAACTCCATGGGAAAGGTTTGGAGTTAGCTGGCTCATAATAGAAAAGAGTTAAATATAGTATATACCCTTTCCCCTTTACTGTAGACATCTTGGATACTGTAGATTATTTATTTACAGGAAATGTTGAAGGATGGGTTAGACTGTGGTCATTTCTTCTATCCCATACCCTAGCTCTGAGTTTCTGTTATACAGTTTGCCTGAAATCTGGCCCCAGACACATTAGCATCAGCTGACTCTAACAGCATGGCAATTTGTTCCATGGCATTGTCTCTGTGGAACAAGTACATGTTATATATACACATTAGAACTCATGCAATGAGCTTGATAAAGGCAGGATGCTGAGAAGCCTCACAATGCTCTGTATGTTTGTCCTAAGTTGGATGACGGTAAAAACAAAGGGTGCCACAGGTTTTGTGGAACTTGTTTCTACTTCTGGAATGTCTCAGTCTTATAGATACTGAATTCAATTTCTTCTGAGCTCTACCAGGGCTTACTGGCTCTGCAGATTTCATGCTGACTAAACTCTCAAGGGATTGGTGATAAACGGCTCTGTCAATTTATTTACTGTAGAATATCTGTCTGGCCTTCAGTGCCTCTTCTACTGTGTCCACTAGAAATGTTCCCAATCTGGTTACCAGAATTACACTAGACTGCT
This sequence comes from Rhabdomys pumilio, assembly GCA_030674055.1. NCBI lineage: Eukaryota > Metazoa > Chordata > Mammalia > Rodentia > Muridae > Rhabdomys > Rhabdomys pumilio. The sequence continues at coordinate 17,640,191 of JANHMN010000001.1, forward strand.
CACAAATGTCACCAAAGAACAGGCAGGAATCGTAAGCTCAGAATTCTCTCAATCCATTGACATGTGAGTGCAAACCATGTGTAAACCACAGCTCTACCTATTGAAAAGATAACTCCTTGGGTATATAGGTTCGGTCACCTTGCTCACAGCTGTGTTTTTAGCTTGTTCCATGTATTTGTTTCCAGATGACTTTGTAATACTTTCTTCTTTAAAAGCATATCTTCCACTGTGTGAATGGCACATGCTTGCAACCATAACATGTAGGAACTTGGAAAATTGTAGCAGGAGATATGGCATTCAATAAGTTTGAGTGTATAATAACCCAACATGTATAATCAACCAACCAATAAATAAACAAACAAATAAGTAATTTGGTGTCCTGTCCTCTAGCAGGTCACGAAGCCACACATGCTTCTTATGCTCTGTTTCTCAGAGTATATATCTAGATATCCACACAATTCAAGAAACCCTGGCCTTGTGGTCTTACTTATAATTAGTACAAAATATTATAGTATAATTCCGTATATTAGAATAATACATGTAATACATAACAATACATACATTATAATAATAGATTATAATAATACATAATAATAATAAGCATAACTCATGTTGTGTATACACATTACAAAATGTCATAAATATCTCAAAAAACAACACACAGTAAGATAAGCAAGCACTTGCTACAGTTATGATTCCCTAGTAAGCATGGCAATGGAGAAGGCTCAGTCAGGAAAGAACTTGCTTGTCAAGATTTAAGTTCAGGTGTTCAGTAAATAGGTAAAATTCAAGTACAGTGGCATGTATTTATAGCCCCAACCCTGAGGGAGTGGAAAGAAGCTAACTCTAGAAGTGATTGGCCAACGAGTGTATAGTAATCAATGAGTTCATAGTTCAGTTCATGGTTTCAAAAACTAAGATATTGAACAAAGAAAAAACTAGACAGCAAAATTTAGCCTGCACATATACACACATCTACATAGTGTGTGTCTATGTGTCTATGTGTGTGTGTGTGTGTGTGTGTGTGTGTGTATATACATATATATATTCACAGAAATAAGTATAGACCTGTATAGACAAGTATACACACCTCATACATATATGCATAGTTTGTCTTATAAAAGCCTAATCTATGTTATCACTTAAACTATATTCAAAAATTATCATTTGCTAATTTTGTTCTCTTCTATAAACTTTCTCATTTATTCATTCAGGTATCAAGCGTGCTATATATCATATTTAAAGTCTTTCCTTTGAATAATATATAAATAAACATTTGCATAGCACCAGATAAACGTGGAGCTAACTCAGCATCAAAGATCTTACAAATTTAGAATCTTCCACTTATTGGTGATAGCTTCTTTGGACTAGGACTTGTCTTTAATACTTCTGTAACTCATTTGAGACATGTGTCTCTGCAGTAAATTCTATTATCTCCACTTCTCAATCAAATATGTTAAATAAGTTGCCTAAGACCACACAGTTCAATGACAAAGCTTAAATGTTAATTCCGTTTTGACTTGATGTTTGTGCCCTTAATCACTTAGTTAGAATTGTAGAAATAATTATAATACTGCATAAGAAGTACGAAAAATGCTTTTCAAGAAAAATGGGAGGCATTAAGTGTTTCTGTTCAGGGAATTGTTCAAACGAGAATCATGACAAAGACTCAAAGCTTTGAAAAACCTTCTTGAGTCTAAGTTGAGACAGAGCAAAGAACAGGGGAGAGAGCTTGGCCCTTCAAGAGAACCTCAAACAGTTCTTTCTTACTGAACTTTAAGGAAAAGTAAAATATAAAAATGGGAGAGTTAGGTAAAAGCCAGCTTTTGGAGGCCCCGCATATTCTCATAAAAGGCTGACCCCTGACCTGTGAGCAGTGAGGTAGAACTGAAGAATTTTGAAGCAGGTAAGGACATACACTATGTGTTGAAATATAAATCAAAACTAAAACTAGCCTCTACTTTCCCACTTGTCAGAACCATAGATATAAAATATATGCTTTTCACAAATTATATAATATAATTCAAACTTACATAAACTTTTCAAACATAGAAAAGTATAAAGTCACAAATTAACATGTGCTTTCCGCCTCAATGTGCCTTCTCAGTCAATTTCGCAGCATCAGTGGACTGATATCTCTGGGTTCACTGCTGATGCTTTTTAGCTGACTAACTCTTTTATAGGACATGTCACTTTGCTCCTATGAAAACTGTTGGGGACCTAACATGTTGTGAACCCACATTTCACACTGTCACTGAACATTATATTCCAAACTGCAAGGACTGCATTTCTTAAAGTAGTTCTTTCCATGGAGAGGCTACAAAGCTGACCTGTGTATCTCTGTTGTACACTTTCCTATTGCCCTGATGTTATAATCGTTCACTTACTTGTACACCTGCATGAAGTATTAGTTATCGCTAGTTCAATCCTCGTGGACGCACCATTAAATATACTCTTTTCTGAATGCTTACACTGGAATTCTCCTATATACACTTTCTCCTTATGGAAGTCTGCTTGCCTTATGCCTAGTTAGCATCTAACATGAATTATTTCACAAATATGCACTCATTGAATCTTCTCTGCTTGTGGAGGTAATTGTAAAAGATGCAGTTACTAGTAGAAAAAATTGATTTGTAAAAATAGTTATTCATTATTATTATCTTCACTTGTCATTTTATAAGATTGTGAGCTCTCATTATACAGTATATGAGGAATTCCTAGTGTAGCTCTAGCTAACTTAAGCCTAATCAAGCTATATAAGGGCTTACTTAGTTAGACCTTAGACAACTGAATGAGATGACGTTTCTTTACGTCTTCAATACACAACTCATTGCTTCTACTGATGGTAATATGTTCCTAGTTTATGTACAATATGGATTTAGTTTTGCCATTTTTTGAATTACTATAGAGTCATTTGATTATCAGATTTTTTAATCAACATTTTTAGATGTTGGGTTTTGATTTTTTTTGCCTGCTATGGCTTAAAATATCCTAGCCCAGGCATATGCCTTTTCCTTTAGCTTTTTATTTCTTACACTTCAGGATAGCCAAACTTATAGAATGTTTTTCTCTGTATCTTCCAACATATTTCAATTAGCTCCCACTCACCATAATTCCATCATTTGTTCGCATCTACCCATTTATAGAAAGGATTGTGAGGTTCATCCTTGTCTGTCAGATACTGAATGATGAAGGACTTCAGATAGAGATGGAGAAGGGGAATTGTAAACTTAATCTTAAAGTCATATGGTAATGTTATCAGATAAATCATTTTGATAAAACGAACGTTAAGAATTCAAGTTCGTATTGAAAAGAATAGATACTCATTAACCCCTTGCTTTATATACCAAGTTTTGAGGTTCTTGGTAGTTTAAATATCACATGCCTTCTTTGGTGTTCCTTGAGATTTTCAACAAATATCGGGTCTGTTTAATTTTTAAATAGAACATGCCTGGATTCTGAAATGTCACTCACTATTACTTTCTTAAAATAGAGAGCTAAACAGAGCACATCCCTCTGTAGTACAGAGAATTACAGCAGGATATATGTAAACTATCTTGCTTCAAGAGATTAACACGCTTCCTTGTACCTGCGTAAATGCAGTGGCATTTTAAAATTTTCATTTCTAATAAAAATAAAATGAAAGAGCAAAAACTGTGCAGAGCCAGAAGCTTCAAAACAAATCCTTGATCAGTGAGGGCAGATGCAGGGTATCTGGGCCAAATGTAAAACGTGCTGCTTTTCCAGTACTAACCTTACAATGGTGCTTCCTTCTGTTGTACAGCCTACTACGATGGCTTTGACCAGTTACCTCTTCTGGCTTTTCATGATATTACTGTACAATAATCATCATCCTTTTAGAAGTATGAAACTATGGCTTCAAATAAATGAACTCGCTTATGATTAAAGCCCAGTTAGCTTGAGTTGAGTGAAGACATGGTTTTGGTGTTCTGGTCAAGATTTGTTTTTGTTTTATTTTCTAATTTACCCCATGGGATTCTGTGTCTATACTCTATATCACAGATATTTATGATGAGCTCATGACTATACTTGACCGGTCATTCTGATGTGGATGCAGGAGCTGATGGATAGGTACAAAGAAGGTATAAAATCTGTATGGAAATTATTTGACATCACTTTACCTAGGGTGAAGATTAATGTCTTCTGATTGACAATTAGACTTTGTTTCTCAGTTCTGATTGATACTGATATGAATGGCTTCCAGACCAGATAATAAAGTCACAGAGATTCCCTTTATGGTCTTATAACCTATTCATCATGCTGTGAAGAACCCAAACCAGTTGTGTAAGATGTGCCCTTGGGTTTTGGAATTAAATTTAGGAGAGATGAGCTACAATGAATAGAAAAAGAAACAACAGCAAAATGGTTCCATTCAAGCACATTTGCTACTACTCACTGGTGCTGTCACTGTGATTGGTGTTGGGAATAAAAGGGAGAAGAACTAAGAGAGAAGGAAGTCTATATTTTCTGGCTTCATAGGATGATCTGGGCTCTCTGATTTGGGTGTACATTATATACATTATCAGAATTACACAAATAAGAGTAAGAATCATGTGAATCCCTCCCCTTCTCAGAGTTGAACTGGAGAGCAGAAAGTTCACTCTTTGCTTTGAATCACATTCCTAGTAAAAGAGCAAAGGGATAAATCTAGATTAGAATTTGAAGGACTAATATTAGAAATGGGAAAGAATGATGTAGTTGGGAGACTGTGGGTTTCTAGAGCTCAAGAAAAAAGAGTTGAAACTGTCATGGGACAAACTCATTACAAAATGTCTCTTTCACTTGGCATTTAGGACAGGAATGTGGGAGTGGGATAGAATGTGAGAAGTTTGAAGAGAGTGAATAAAATAGACCCAATACTGCAAAGGGACAAAGGCTAAAGCAATATTCTGAGAGCAGAGAGTCATTTTTTGCTAAATTAATGCAAGTTAACACCACCAGGACCTAACTTGTCCTCTTCATCACTCATTACTAATATTATCATTTGAGCCTGAAGTGGGTAAGGAAGAGAATTAACAGAGAAATGGGAAAGAATGATGTAGTTGGGAGACTGTGGGTTTCTAGAGCTCAAGGAAAAGGAGCTGAAACTGTCATGGGACAAACTCATTACAAAATGTCTCTTTCATTTGGCATTTAGGACAGGAATGTGGGAGTTCCTGTAGTTCCAAACAACTACTCAAACTGAACTTAACTAAGGATGGAAATCAAATTCTTAAAAATGTGTAAAGATATTTCTTAAATATTTTATTTTAGGAAATAAGATGATACATAGGAAAATGGCTCATTGAGACAAGAGCATAAGCCAATTTTGAAATAAAAAATTTAGTTAAATATAATTATATTATTTCCCACTTCCCTCTCCTCATCCCATCTTCTGTCATATACTCTACCTCCAATCCCTCCCACTCTTGACTTTTTCTTTTATTGTTATTGTTACACACATAGACACACATATGCTGATACCTTGGTATTGAATAACTTATTATAACTTATTGCCTCTCTCTCTCTCTCTCTCTCTCTCTCTCTCTCTCTCTCTCTCTCTGCCTCTCTCCACTCATGATTGATCCTACGTGAATAACAGTGCTTTTCTGAAATCATCTCCACGTGCTGTAAAGAAAAGCTTCATTGATCAGGAATGCCAGGTACACATCGTGGGAATAAATAGTTTTAGAATGCAGTTCGGAATTATGCTAGTCCAGCATAGTAATGGTAGTAGAGTCTCCTCTGAAATCAATTATTTCATTAGCTCCTCTTGAAGAGTTAACCCAGTTGAGCCAGCCGATCATCTACTAAAAGGTGGTTTTGTGTTGGACTTTCTAAGTGCTAGCTCAGAAAATTTTTTTTCCTTTTCCCACACTTTACTGCAATGTTATTTTGTCATGTGGTTGATATTTATGCCAGATAAAATGTAAAGGTCATTTCTTTTCATTGTTTATTTTTTATCTTTCTCTTCCCAGTAGCTTTTAGAATTTGCAGCTTACCTTGCTCTCGAGATTCCTTTTAGGTCTATGTATAAATTATTTTATTAACGATAATAATTATCTCAAGAAGGTGCTCCAGTTCCGACCAGTAAAGTGTGATGACTCCACCAGGGATCCTCAATATTATGTGTAACAGAATTGCTAGTTTCCTATGCAACATTGAAAGTTCCTGTCTCCCCAAATTTTCTTTTCTGATTATAACTTCTTCAGGAATGTGAGTCTTCCATATTTTCTGTGGGTTTCATGGACCCTGGGAGCTTTTCTGTCCCTTTGAAGAAGGACTTTAGGTCTCCAGAGGGAGTGGCAGCACAGAACAGTAAAAATCCTGATAGAGCTGGTGACATAAATGTGAAGGCGCTGTCTCCCACTTACTCTGTTTCTATTGGAATAGAAGCCAGTGTAATATGTGGGAAAGAAGTGTGATAATTAGCATGAAGAGTTTGAAGAAAGGTAAAGTTCGAAAATTTTGAGCATGACTGTGAAGAGCTGCAAAAATGTGGATAGGGATTATTTGCTGTGCCTTCTAGATCAGGGATAAGCTGGTTTAATTAGAAAAGGAAGTTGAAAGGAACCACTAAAGAGAAAGATGATAGTCCAGGTTTCCAAATGAACAGGTGTGTATTTACAGACTTTAAAAAAAAAAAACCAGTTACTCAGAATATAGAGAGATCATTTAGAAGGACAAGCTGATGCTGAAGAATGATCTAAAATTGTGAAATTACTTTTGGTGTCTGAAGGAAAGAGAAAAAGGAAGCCAAGACTCAAGACACATGCATCCTGCCTACTGCTGTGTAAATCTGGGAGCAGATTGGGAGGGAATAGTATTTCTAGAGGTAATAGAGAACTGGATTCCTTCCTGCTGATGCCGATATTAGTAGCTGGGTACAGATTGACTCAATCCTCCGTCCTAAGTAAAAGGTTTCTGAGAATTTTTCCAACATAATCCCTGTAGATCTGTAGAACTAATTTGTAATTGTATAAAATAACATTAAATAAGTTTATATAATTTGTGTTGTGGAAATAGCTCACCAAACTATGAGTGATAAATGTCAATTGTATCTTTTCTTTCTTCCTTCTTTCTTCTTTCTTTCTTTCTTTCTTTCTTTCTTTCTTTCTTTCTTCCTCTCTTTCTTTCTTTCCTCCTTCTTTCTAATCTTGCACCACCCAGATTCACATGTCAGAATTAGAGGAATATAATACTCTTTATAATTTCCTGCTTTAATTCACTTCTATACTATGCAACATACTAGCAAATGAGAAACAATGTTGTAAATTAAATAACATAGAAACAATAAGGAAGAAATATAATTTACCACTGATCTCAGAAGTAATTAGAACCAATTACCACCAACTGTAATATAAATTCAGCAGAGATCTAAGCAAAAGAAGAGACTCTACAGAAGAGATGAGAGAAGAGGCATTTCTCATGTAAGACAGGTACATTGCTTTTGCCCTGTGGATGCTTCCTACATTGACAGACTAACATTCTGTCATTGGTTATATACTAGAAATAACAACTAATGTGAACGGAAGAGATCGCCTTTGGGTAATAAGGGTGGAAGAAACAGAATTGTGGGGTATGCATTAATTAATTTATCTCTATTATCCTCTTTGAATTTGCCCTACTTGGATCTTCAGTATTTCCCAGACGTCCATTTGTTAAAGGCCCAGAATATGAATGGTGCTGTTGAATATACTTAAATTTTAGGAAGAGCTAAGGCAGCATGCTCTTAATGGGGATAGTGTGTCCATTCCTCTTGTTCTTTTTCTGTAATCCTGATCACCTTGAGATGAACACTTCTACTCTGATTGACATTCATACTTTTGTGAACTGTACCAATACAAGTGACTAGTAACTGAAGTTCTAAATTCACAAGCAGAATAAACATTTTCGTAAGTTGCTTATTGAAGGTATTTTCATGTAGCCAAAGAAATCTAACACTGTAACCTGAATTAAACAACAACAAAATATCATAACTATGCTGTATGTACATTTATGACAAAACTAAGATACACATTATGTCTCTTATTACTGTATATACCTGTATTATACTTAAACAAATCCAAAATGTGTTTTTAATCAAGTTATCACATTGAAAATGATGCCCATTAAATAAAAGTAGATAACAGTAAGTGAATAAAGAAAAAAATTGATTATTTTGGAGCAAGAAAATAAAGAAGAAACTAGAGGAGATCAATTAAAAATGCATTAATCTGAGTGGTTTTATATGTAGCATTTCAAAATTCTTATTTTTTTATTAAATGTATTCCTAAATTTGTTGTTTACTTAATGCCTGTCTGTATTTATTACATACACAAATAGGTGAAATGATTTCTGTAGTTGGTACAGTGCTTTTATGTGTTTGTTGAGTTCAGAAATTCTCAATAAATGCTTATAATTCTCATCACTTTTTTATTTATCCCTGGCTTCTTTCTCTTACAAAGTGTTTCTACAATGTAGTAGGGAGTCCATTTTTTACTGTATCAGAATGCAAGTACCTGCATTACCTATTACCAGAATTGTCTATCATTGATACAGCTATCACCAATTGTAGTTCTCCTGTAAAGAATATGAATCCCAGCAATTAAGCCCAACATTTCTCTTTCTCCATTTTTTAGCAACTTAATATCTTCCAGGCTTTAATATCTTATTCTTCTATAACAGTTCTTTCCAATTATTGTCAAATAATTATATATGTGGGAAAATATTTCACACTAATCAAGAGAGAAGACTGAAGTGCTAATGCCCTCTTAGACTAATTAATGCACTTAGTTTAAAAATACATAATGATGCTTTTAATACTTTAGATGCTTCAAATTATCTGTAATGCAGAATTATTGTTAGTTTCAGCTGATCTACAAAGAGCATCCTCAAACCCCAAGGAAAGCACAAAGGAAAGTTTCATTTCTCTCTGTGTCCCTTGTCTTCCCCACTTCTATTTCTCTCTTTTTCCTTCTCACCCTTCCTTTTCTCCTTTTACTTCCTTGTATATTTTGAAGTATTAGTAGATATATACATATACAGTACTTTTAAACACATATCAGGAACATTGGTATGCACTAGAAACAAATGCCATTGTGTACTTATCCCAAGAGAAACAGCATAGAGGGAAAGGGATGTCTTGAACACATTATAGCTTTGATTATTATAAATAAGCCCTATTATAGAGGTTAATAATGTTCGGGAAATGAATGTTTTCCAACTTTATTTCTTTATAGAATAATTCTCTCACTTCTTTTTCGTAGTCTTTGCTGTAGGACATCAGTCAGTTAAAGTATATAATTCAATGTTACTAGACATCTACAACACTCTGCAGTCATCATTATCATATGGTTCTAGAACTTCATCATATCAACCGTGATTTCTGTGTCTATAAATAATGATTATGTTTTAGTCTTCTGAATTCTTAAAAATTCCAGTGGAAATATATGGGATCTGTAAATTTACAAAAATAAATTTATACAATGAATCACAAAAAGTACATTCTAAACTGAAACAGATACATTCTGGTTATTTATTAAACTTGTTAAAAGATTTTACTTCTATCATCAATTATTGTATTGTGTATTTTTCTTTATAGAACAATGGTATTATTTTTAAGCTATTAATTTTCATGCTTGGCACCAGTTACTATTGCATTGGTAACACAGACAGGCTAGGCAGTCCCAATAAATGCAGTTTTTATGCCTGTCAAGTGGATCTATTTCATTCAACTGCCCTTTCGACAGTAGCTTGTAAGAGAGAGATCAGAGCAAGTGTGTTGACTAACTCAAGAGGCACAGATGTGGAATTACACAGATGCTTAATTTATTTCCTAATTAAGAAAAAAATATTCTTCTTCAGTCAAGATGTGATTCAGAAAATGCTTTTCCTTGTCCATTCATGCTGAATGACACGTGTGATGATGCAAGTATCCTCTCTGTTGTTGTACAAGGCCATTACATACTTAAAACACAGTCCTGAGTGTCTGCTTTCCCAAATAGAACAAATTATTTGCAAATTTACTTGAGGTTAGGCACATTTTTAAAGTGCTTTTGGAAGAAAAGGTTCTTCACCCTTTCATAACAATTTAATTGTGTGTGTGTGTGTGTGTGTGTGTGTGTGTGTGTGTGTGTGTGTGTGTTTCTTACATTTATTTCATTTCTAAGTTCTCAGTGGCTATAGTTAGTCTGCTCTTCATTAGCTAAAAGAGAATTGATGTTAGTCTACCCTGTGATGGACAATGTCAAGAAAGCTACTGAGAAGCTGGACTTCTTCACCATACTAATGTATCCATTTGCATAAAAATGTTTAATGTTCCATCTTTATTTCATAATTTTTCCTAAGTAACCATCAGAAAATTTTATTTCTACTATTAAAAGTGTCAAATAATATTGAATATAAATGACAAAAGTGACTTAATGAGAAATACTTTCCCATAAACCTGAATATCAGATTTTATTCTCAGAACATTTTTAATGATCTACATGTCCATTATATATATATAATTATTCAGTTATAAATAATTTTGTAATTAGTAAACTGTAGTTTTGAAACAAACACAAATTTCACACAGTATTCAGAAAGGGAACCTTTTGGGATTCTGAGAATTTTTCATTGGTGTTCTAGATTGGGTGCTGCAATATGTTCTTTTATATACTTATAATTTTGTCTCCTTTTTTAGGATCAGTAATATAATGGCAATTCCAGACACTTGGAAATCAAAGTTGTAAGGTGTCATCTGAACCTTTTATTATGTGGTATTTTACAATATGTGTTGAGTACATTTTATGGATTCTTTATAATTTATGATGTTACTTGATCTACTTTGGTAATACTAAACATTTTGAATATGGATGTGATTAACTGAGGATAAAATACAGTAGAATTCTTTCAGTTTTGCACTTTGGGAAGAATAAACCAGCTCTTGACTTTTGTATTTCACTACATTAGTATCTTTTATGGTTGAATGAATATATTTTCAATAAGCAACCAGTAAATTATGTAATCTTTTCAATGGTGACTTATAATAAACTATAATTCCTGAAGTTTATATTATTTATACTGTTTCTCTCCTGTACAAATGCAGGTTGGTTGACATCTCTTCCAACCTTTTTAATCCTTTGAGATATTTGCAAGTCCCAATCAATTGGTAATGGATTTTGATGCCAGTCAAAGGCAAGGGAGGAGGAGACATCAAATAACAGAAAGAAGACATTCAAATGATTAAAAAAAAAGGAATATAAAAAAAGCAGGGATTACAGGCCCATTCTGTCTTTATAATAGAGCCAATGCCTGGAAATTGGTATTATATAGTTTACTTGACTAATCCTGTTGATACCAAATGAGATTGCAAGTACACACATGCACACCCGTCAGCAATTTTTGCAAATTACGCAGTTTGATGTTACATGTTTTGATGATCACTTCTTCCGTGAGCCTTGATAAGTTATTTTGATTTAGTATTTGAGAAAATTGGTTTATCATTTGAAGAGAATCAAATTTGGTTTGTTTAAAGTACTTATTTTCCAAAATGAAAAAACTTTTGTTGCTTCCCTTATGAAACAATTTTTTTTTTCAGAGTCACAAGTAACTACACTCCTGGGTGATAATATATACCTTAAGTATAGTCATTTCATGTAATAATGTATATTGTCATCACTATTTCACATCATGTGTTTTCTACTAATAAGGCCTTGAATAAATAGACTGTGCTCATTATTTTATACAATGTCTATTTTCCTTTATCTTGGCTTATCACAAACTTGCTGGAAGGATTTCCTAGTTCCAATTCTTATTCCTCCTTCAGTTGCTAGGAAAGGTAGAATGTATTGGCTCCAACAATATTCTTTGGCTCCAACAGCCTTCACAATTGTCTCATTTTTTTTTAAAGTCACAGTCACAGATTATAAAATGACTTAAAGTGACAAGAGCAAAACAGACCCAAAACACTCCTTACATCTGAGAGAGTGTTCATGTGATCTCATTGATACGCTATCTGCTACCTCATTCAGTTTGGCCAGCTATTTTTGACTGAGGCTCCTCCACTAATACTCTCAGTATCTCAGTGACTTTGTGTAGAGAGCATCCTTCTCTCAGAATGCTCTTTTCTAAGCCATACTGATGGTGACTTCTACAGGTTGAGACATGGGATTGTAAAAGTAACCATCCTCCTCTTCTGACCACTGCTCTATTGTTACCCCTTTCCCATTAAGCCTGTCCCATTTTTTCTCATAATGCTTTTCATACATTTTTCTATGTAACTGACTTGTGCTAATTGTTTACATCTTTTTTTTTCTACTAACTCAACTGCATCATTAATGGGGCTCAATATAATCTCAGTGTCAAAATTTCTTCCTTTATTTCCTTGATATATATTTTGTTCTGATGTACAAATAAGTCTGGGGTATGCTGCAGTTTTCATAAGCATGTATTCCCTGTCTGACTAAATGAACAAACAAATGTAAGCATGAATTTCAATAACATTCTAATATGACTGAATGAAATAAAAATGTTAAGAGTGAAGAATTCTTAGGAAGCTTATCTACTTTAAAGACCCATAGTGATGAAATTTTATATAATGGAAATCTTAATATTCATTTAATAATTACATTTATTCATTTCTATTATTTGTTCAAGATCTGGAAGGCAGATATTTGGCATAACGTGAATTGAACCTCAGAGGACAATGTGTGGTAGCCAGTTCTCTCCTTAATCCATGTAGGGAGTGAATTGAATGTAGGTGGTGGAGCCTGGAGGCAAGTCCCTCCACCTGCTGAGCCATCTCTCTGGTCGCTGTTAATATGTATGAATCTTGGCTAACAGCTCTTAAGTTTAGTTTGTAATTTTTACTTTCATCAACCACAAATATTCTGCCATATGTGGTGTTTTGTATCAAGGACAATATAACCTCTTAGAAGGAAACTCAGGCCCCCAAGGTAACACTGTTTGCAGCACATCAGACAATGGTGGGGAAATAAATAACTCTGGTTCCATTGCTGTGAGAGCTAATGGCGTTTGGGATGACCCTCGAGCAGACAATATGGTCCAAATGCCATCTCCATCTGTGTCTCTGCTGTCAAGGGAAATTGGTTTATATCATTTCTTATTTCTTTCTTTGCACAAATGACAAGCACCCCATGCAGTGTGCATCCTGGAACTTCAGAGACTTGTGAAAGATGATGGAATGTGAATTGATGAGGGAGGTCAACACTCATTCAGACTGGAAAACAGCAGAGCCATTTGGCCACCGTAAATTGCACAGTGTGTGCTTGTGTGTACAAAGTACACATGTGCTTTTATCGGAAAATCGGTCAGAATAAAACAAAGTGTTCTTTTCTTCATCATACATAAATGATTTGGAAAACAGGAAGATAGTGCAGAGGTACAAGGATGGGTTAATGGGTTGTTTTAAAGTTATTATATTATAAAAAGGCTTTCACTAAGCCGATGATCGTCACCCCCTAAAATAGAGACAAAGTTATGCTGTAAACAATTCATATGTCACTTTTCCTTTATTGTAAAGCTTTAGAAATTTTCTTCCTTCAGTTCTGCAGTTAGTAAGTTATCTGAACTAATTCTACATAAAATCATCTACCTTACTGCAATCACTGGGAATGAGAAAAGCAATTTAAATCCTCAGACATGAATACTATTGAAAGCTGCAGAGAAATTACAGCCCTGGCTGATTATTAAACTACAGTAAGACTAATGGCTAAATATGTACCTGTATATGTTAAAATCATAATGCAAATTCTTGTGTATAGTTTTTGTAGACGAAACCGGTAAGATGATTTTCAAAGCCTCCTTATTTTGTTTGGATATTTTTGTACAGAACTGATTGTGGGTGGAATCCTAATAAAGTCAAAACATCTAATAAAACCAAAAGCTTTGAATAGCATCTATTTGTTCATATCAGTTGATCTATAATACCAATTTGACTTGACTTTTATAGAAAGCACAACCACCATGATAAAAAGGGAGAAAATGACAGTAAGTAAATCTTTACTGATTAACTGTATTTGTAGAACTAATAGTCTTCATTTGCATATGTAAAAAATGTTGAAGCTAAAAACACATTTAGAACAAAAATGACTTGAAGGAACTTGAACAATTACACAGAATAACATTATTAACTGACTCGGCACGGTTTTCATTTAAATGACCTGCCTACACGTAAAGTTGGGAAGGAGAACAGGTTTCATAGAATTCTTAGGGATGTCTTGGCTCCATATTAGTGATCACATTACCACATTAATCGTAAGGAAAAGAGTAAAACAATAATAGCATGAGCACTTTAGAAAACCCTCCAAGGGCAGAACTTATCCTGTGAGCCCTGTCTGTTAGGTTGGCTATAAGCTATGGCAATGTGGCTTAGGAGCCCTCTTCATGTAATAGAGTAAGCACACAGATAGGCCTATCATGATAGGAAGTCTTTGAGCTGCATGACAATCCTCACTTGAGTGGGAAATGCAAACATAAAATATTAAAGTGACATATCCTGGGGACAATTTTAGTCAGTATCAGAGTACTTTCAAAATATTCTACAACTAGATCATTTATGCTAAAACCAGAACATATATTAAATCTCTCAGTCAGTGGCAGAAGGGATTTTAAACATGAGGTGTTGAAATTCTTCAATTTTTATTAAATTAGATTTAATACAGATGTAGTAAAAAAAAAAAAAAAGTCCTTCTGTTCAAGTTTCGACATTAAATTTGTGTTTCCCCTCTCAGCTTAAATTTGGATTCACTATAAGCTCGGGCATGACATTCTTTAAAAGACTTGTCACAGGTATTATTTATAATGAATTTGTTCCAATATGAACCTTATAATCTATGAATTTATTTAGCAAGCTTTAAGTCATGCACATGTGTATACATATATTATTTTTCATAGAACTGATGGTATGAGACATTTAGACTCATTTTAAAGCCTGCCTCACATACTGATATGGTGGTAGTGTATTGTTATTTTTCTTTTTTAACTATGAAAATAAGTCAGTTAATATTAATATTGAAATAAGAGATGCAATTACTTTCCCACTCTAAATTAATACCACCACTGTATATGAATTATATACATTAGATTATATTTTATAATGTTACTACTCCTGAATAAACAATAAAGTAAGTTTGGTACTTCATATCTATAGAAATGGCACAAATCATAATATATGGGTTTCATTAATGGTGTATCCTATCTCCCTTTATGCTGAAAAACATGTAGTATGGTACTCACTAGGATAACTGAAATATACATAGCAAATCTCTAGGAACAGACAAGTTCTGACCTATTTAACAGGGATATGCAGTTTTATGGTCATAATACGATTATAATTGGGTTACTTGGATTATTGTAAAAGTGACTTGTGATTTAATATGACAAGAACATTAACAATGTTACTTTTAATACCATGATACTGATTCTTGCAGTACTAATAAAGGAATTGTACGAATGTAATAAAGGCAGAATGAATGACCCATATACCTGCTTTTTGAAGCTTCTGCTAATACTCAGATAAATATAAACACAAGTCCTGTAACGAAATATAAAAGCGTCAGGTTAGCTCTTATATACAGGGAACAATAGAGATTATTTTCTATGTAATTGGACTTAAGCGTTGAACATAGACAATGTGGAGAAACAAGCTCAAGTACAAGAAATCCTCAAACATATTTCAAAGATTGTCTTTGTCTGTCAGGGAAAGAAATGGTGCTGTCACAAGTTTGTCAAAATAAGACTAGACATACCATTATTCTCCTTGTCTTTTCAAGAAGATTTCAACTGCCCATAAGTGAAAATGATCTTCCTATTTCAAGACATTTAATGCTCCAGGTGTGTTTGTCTTATAGGTGTTGTCTGGCTTATAGTATCTTGGTATAAATAGACTTGTCACTCTGTACTGATCTGTAGAAGTAGAAAACTGATGAACTGTTGCTTTGTAATTCTTTCTGGCTTCTCTTACAAAAATAATATTAAAATGTAAGAGCACAATCACAATTCTGCATCGTGAATAATTTTAAATTTTATACATGCATATGTGTGCATATGCATGTATGTGTAGTTTTCCAACTGAACAATGTAATAGATACTTGATGAGTTACATTAATGATTTAAAGAAACATTTATGTTCTAACTTTCACAATAGAGAACACACTTTCTGTTTAATTTTGGGTTAATTATCACAAATTTATATTTCTCTCTGTGTGTATGTTTATATCTATAAGAGAGTGTAGGGGTGTTTGTACGTGTTTGTGTGTGTGTGTGTGTGTGTAGGAGGTGTGGTTTCCATGCAGATTTATGTGTGGGCACATTGTCTATTGAACTACACTTTAACTCTTCTTATTCTTTTGAGAATGGGGTCTCTCAAGGAATTGGAGATAAGCTGGTGACTGTCAAGCTTCAGAGATATTATCTCCATTCCCCACAGTACTGGGATTGCAGGTACAGATTGCTTTTTCATGAGTACTAAATCTAAATACAGATCTTCTGATTAGCACACAAAATTATCTTCCCCACTAAGCTACCACTCCACTATCTTGTTAGTTTAAAATAAGATTAAACATATATTTTGAAAATTAGAAATATCTTTTTTATATATGCATTTGAGTTTCCCATTTATTCTACCATACATGGAGAAAATTTCTTTTCTTATGTAGGACCATGAAAGGATAGCATGGTTTCTGGTGGAGCACTGGCTAGAGATGGCCAGAGACCCAACAGGTATCCCTGCAAGGGACAGCATACATTTCACCACATTCCCAGACTCCAGGCTTTTGACACCAGGCCAAAGACCTCCATTGATCAGTGCCTTTCAGTCGGGTAGGGTAATGCCTCTACCAGTCCTTCTATGGGTAGAAGAAGTGACTACAGGCTGTAGATTCTAAAGAGATCTCCATATTAATGAGATATCTAAAGAACAGAGGGCATAGCCAATTAAGCATTCCTTCCCAGACCCTCCTCCTTACAAACAGGACATGGGGTGCAGCTATATTCACTTTTCGCCATGACAATAAACTTTTTAAAACCATGGACTTCCTTGTGTCATGGGATCCAGCTGTGGAAAACTGTGGAGGGGGCCTTCAATTATCTAGCTATCTAATCTCCTGTGGAGGACCTCTCTGTGTTCCTGCTACTGAGGCTGCCAACTCAAGCAAGCTAGCTGAGTCAGCCTTGACCTAGCAAAGCGAGTCACAGTGACCAAGAGTTTCTACCCCACAGGGCGCCACTGGAGCTTCTCTCCCATTCCCCTCTTGGCTGCAGTCTGGTTCAGCCTGTATGCCCCCAGTCTCTGTTCTTCTGTGGCTCCTGGCAGCATCTGGGAGCCCAAAGACAGAGACCACCAGTCTCCCTATCAGTCGCTTCCGCCCAGAAACCCCCAACCCAGGAACTCTGTCCCTGTGAGACTTCAGATTGAGACCTCTCCCCGCCCAGGTGGAGCCCCATGGCTTCTCATAGCCCAGCTTCTGCCTAGAGCTGCGTGAAGTGAACTCAGTCAAATTCCAGTGCTTCTGCTCCCCAATCCATAGTCATGGTGTCTGTTCACAACAGTAAAATCTTAACTAAGACAGTAAATAATCCAGATACAAAGGACACACATAGTATGTACTTACCTATAAGTACACATTAGCCATAAGATACAGGATAACTATGTTACAACCTACAGACCCAAAGAAACTAAATGACAGGGACCCAAGGGAGAATGTTTGAATATCACTGGAAAGGGAAATGAATTATGTCTCAGGGTTTAATAGAGGGAGGAAACAGAGTGGAGAGGGGAGTGGGAAGGAGACAAAGAGGGATTAAGTGTGAAAAGGATAGAGGAAGAAAGTACTGGGAAAGAGAACTGGAAATGGTTGCGGTGGCATCTCCTAGACAAACAAACTAGAAACCTTGGACTAGGGAAACTCCCAGGAATCTATGAGTAAGATCCTAGCTAAGTCTCCTAGAAATGGGGAATATGGAACCTGAAATGGCTGCCTTCTGTAATTCGGTAAGATTTTCAAAGAAGAGATGGAAACATCCACCCACCCACAAAACCTTCAACCCCAAATTTGACCTGCCTACCAGTTGTGCAAGAGCAAAAATGGAGCATAGATCAACAGAATGGTCTAGTGTAATTTGAGACACATTCCATGAGAAAGCCTATCACACAATTAATTATATTTTTGTATACTTGCAGACAAGAATTTAGCATAACCGTCCTCTGAAAAGCTTCACCCAGCAACTGATGGAAAAAGATGCAAAGACCCACAGCAAAACAGACAGAACTCAGAGAATCTTGAGGAAGATGGAAGGAAATATTGAAGGACCCAGAATGGTTAAGAACACCACAAGAATACCTACAAATTCAACTAACCTGGGCTACAGAGGCTTACAAAGAGTGAAGCACCAACCAAAGAGCATGCATGGGATGTAGGATGCCCCCTACACATATGTAACAGGTGTGCCACTTGGTCCTAGTGGAGTAGAGGCTGTTTCTAATTCTGTTGCCTTCTTTTAGTCCTCTTTCCCCAACTGGGATGCCTTGTCTAGGCTCAATAGGAAAAGCTCCACCTAGTCTTAGAGCAATGCCAAGGCAAGTTGATATTTATGAAAGGCCTCCACTTCTTTGTGGAGAAATCGGGGTAGAGTAATAAAGTAGACACTTCTCATTTTTTTTTTGGAAAGTCATTTATGTCAAATAATGCTTTGCTGGGGCATGCAGGTGAAAGAATGTTTTGCTGAAGCAGACCTATGCAAGAATGTTTTCCTGAGGCAGACACAGGTGAAGGGATGTTTTGCTATAGCAGACAAAGGACCTGGGATGAAGGAGTATAAATATAACTGCACAGACAGTAAGAGTGAGGACATTGATCTGTTCCACCTTGCTACTCTTTGCTAATGACAGGTATGTATTGGTTCACCTTACATAGCATTGTTGATCTCCTCTGGTGGTGATGCCAGAGAGAAACTTGCCAAATATCTGTTGTGAGATTTCTTCAGCAGCTTATCACTTCTGTGATCTTGTCTCAGTCTAGTGCCAAGCCTTGGTGTTTTTTAAGGAATGCATTACAGCTGCTGCTTCATGTCTGATATCTGTCTACTGAGAGAACTGAACCGTAGCTGCTGGATCCTGTATGGTGTCTGCCTGCTTAGAGGATTGGTCTGCAGCTGCTTAGTCATATTTGGTGTTTGCTATAGGACTGAACTGCTGCCAAAGACAATTGTGCTCACCCCCAAAGAAGTATTGCTGAACAGGTCCACTTCCCCCATATCCTAAAAACTTTTCTCTTCTGCTACCTCTGCTGAGTGTTGGGCTGGAGAAGGTTGAACCCTTATTTAAAGTAAATTGCAAAAATTATGCCTACAGGGTGAGAGGGAAGAAAAAGGAGGAGAGAAGGAAGTGGAAGATGTGATTGAGATGTCAAGTAAATCACAAATTAATTAAAAAACTAAAAAAAGAATTTTAAAGTTAACAATAAAAGATTACATGTGGTTTATACTATCTCATTACTCCTGTGGATGAAACCAGTCCTAGAGAGTGGTGGGCATACCCAGTAACACTCCACTGAAGAACATTGATTTGACTTCCCCCAGCAGCTATCAATTATAAGTATTTCCTTGACTAGGTTTGGGACTTGCTGGCACTTACTCTACTCAATAATGGGATTTTCTCTGACATGTACGTGTGCAAGTCTTGCACATACTGTCCCAGTCTCTTTGTGAGATCATATATGAAGTTTTGGGTTTTTTGTTTTTCGTTTGTTTTTGTTTTGTGTTTGCTTTTTTGGTAGTGTCTGTAAAGCAATGATTTTATGAAAACATCCACTACTGCCACCTCTTAAATCTTTCTGCCTTCTCTTCCTAATAGATTCTTGAATTTAAGGGAGTAGAAAAATAAGACATCACATTTAGAGCTAAGCATTCTAAAATCTCTCATCCTCTGCATATCAAGCAATTGTGGGTTTCTATGGTCATTACCATATACAGCAAGAAGGTTTTCTGATGAAGTTGAGCAGTACACTGATCTATGGGTATGGCCTATGTCCTCTTATATCATTATTATTATTATTATTATTATTATTATTATTATTATTATTATCATTAATTCTCTTTACATCTCACTCACTGCCCTTCTCCAATTCACCTCTTCCAACAAACCTTTCCTCCTCCCCTTCCCCTTGTTCTCTGAGGAGGTAACCAACCCCTGGGTATCTCCTCATCCTGGCACATCAAGTTTCTGCAGAACTAGACACATCATCTCTCACTGAGGCTAGACAAGGCAACCCAGCTAGAAGAACATATTCCACAGACAGGCATCAGCTTTTTGGATAGTCTCTGTTCCAGTTTGGGATCCACATAAAGACTGAGCTGTATATCTGTTACTTATCTGCAAAGGGCCTAGGTCCAGCCTGTGTAATGTTCTTTGGTTGTTGGTTACATTTCTGAAAACCCCAATAATCCAGGTTAGATACAGAGATATATGGCCATCTATAACATTGCTGCTGTATTCATAATAGATAGAAATTAGAAACAGATTAGATGTTGATCAACTTATTAATGGATAATGAAAATCTGACACATTTAGAGAGTGAACTATTATTCAACTGTTAAGAAAAAAAATCAGTTAAAAAATAAATAAATTGACCTACAAGCATTCTGAATGCGGCAACAAAGACTAAAAAAGCCAAAGATTGCATGTCATATTTAATATGTGCATTTTATATTTTATCATTTAGACATGTGTATGTTTCACTTAGAATATCCACAGTATTCAGGTAGGTAGGTAGGACTTCCAAAGAGGGGGAAATCAAACATAATATTATAAAACAAAATATTACAAAAAGAAAATTAGAATAGGAGATTTAAATTAAATAGAGAATAGGAAGGCATGGGTATAGCAGGGTACTATTTTGGTTTCTGCTGTTGTGATAAAACATTATGACCTAAGTAACTTGGGGAGTGAAAGATTTATTTCACTTTATATTCTAATCTACATAATGGGTTAATTTAAAGCAGAAACCTGGAAGCAGAAACTGAAACAGAGACCCTGAGGAACACTGCTTGCAAGCTTGCCCTTTAAGGCTTGCTCAGCCTGACTTCATATAAATATGCCTATCCCTGCCCATCTGTCCAAGGCTGGCCACTCAAAACTGCATTAGCCTTCCCACATCAATTAATCAAGAAAATACCCTCACAGAGTTGCCTACTGGCAAATATGATAGAGACCTTTTCTCAGTTGAAATTCTCTCTTCCCTGATTACCCTGGTTTGTATGAAGATGAAAAAGCAAAAAACCAAACAAATAAAAAACTAAGCACAGCAATACATTATCATTAAGTTATATGATTTTTCTTTCTTGTTTATCTTTTGGGTCTCATATCAATATCCCAATATACAACACAGTATAACTTTCAAAGTTTGATAGTCTAACAAGTTTCAGTCTCTTTAAATATCGACATTTTCTCAAAACATTTAGTCTCGTAATGAAGAGAGGCTCCTGGTGAAGGTGCAGTGTAGTTACAGTGGAGACCCCAGCATATTTGACATGCCAGGAACATGGGATGATCTCCGAGGACAGAAGACGCTGTGGAGTGGAGATTGCTTGTGTCTACAAGACTGGCTCAGATGATTGTGAGAAGTAACCAGACACTACACAATGAATTCATATAGTGCTGAACATTGATTTTGCTTTAATTTGATCTTAACTATGCCCTGATCTTTCTCTCGGAATAGATATCTTCAGAGATGATGGAGAGAAACAGGCTTGACACCAATGCTGGCTTAATCTCTCAGGGTCACTCAGTGAAGGTAGTGATTGCAGCAAAGAAGAACTTGGAAGTGATTTGCAGAGAAAACAAGCAAGGCATAGGTGAAGACAGAAAGATTCAGAGAATGAGAAAGAGTCAGAAGATTAGAACATGTTGCCAAACTTAGTATGAGGCTAGGCAGAGCAATTCAGTCAGAAGACAAGAGATGCCAGAATGAATCAGATAGCTTGGAAGAGTAGAGTTTATAGAGGCTAGAAGCTTCCAGGCCAAGGGCTAGTGATCATTAGTATAGAGAAAACAACAGTTTGAGATCAGCCTGAGCTATGTATTCACATATCCTGGGCATGGCTCTCACCTTTTCACTTCAACTGAGGAATAAAAGCAACATTTACATGTTTAAATGGCATTTCATACTTTATGAAAATTGTCCTGTTAGAAATGAATGCAAAACACACATCATAGAAATAGTGAACTCCAGCACATACCAATGTAGTCTATCACATCTAACCATGAAGTGAAAGAGCATAATTAAGGTTTGGTGTCAGCAGACTCTAAGATTTATATGCAGGAGAAGGATGTAAGAGTTGGTAGACTAGGAGGAGCTAATTACATGAATAAATACTGACTGACTAGCTTTAAAATTTGGTAACAACTATGACCATACATATTGAAGAAACACAGCAGATAAAGCAACAATAGTAAGATACAGTCACAGAAAAATAAGTCAATGAAAGAAATAAAAAGAGGGTAAATTTAGGAAAAAAAATGTGTGTAGACTGGGAGGTATATTCATTGCTTTTGTGTAAAGAATTATTTTGTCCCTAATTTTTTCAAAGTGAATTAAGTTTATACATTTATTTTATAATTTATACATTTATTTTATGTTGATCATTTTATGTGGAGCTCAATAAACCTATATAAATTAGTTCCCTTCCCCAATCATTAATACTTTTGCTACAAAAGCATAATAATTCAAATGATTTCAAATGCATAATTATTTAATAACTAAAATAGTATTTTCAAATATTTTATGTTAAATCTCATGCAGATAAACTGATTGAAGTGTCTATTGTGTTTAAATGACACAATAGAATACCTTGAACATGCGTCTATGGCAGATGAATGGCATCACTAAAGCTGCATTTATTGAGCCATTTTATTGTGCACAGTCATGACTAAAGGAATCTGGAGTGCAGACATGTGAAAGGATGTGCTTTTCCCCCCTTAGTTTCTTAAAATTACTTAGAAGTCCTTTGTCTGATGTCATTTTGAATTTTGATGTTCACAAAAACGTGTTAAGAAATAAAATCAGAATTTAGGTGTATTTTTAAAAACAGTTTTTGAGGCTGGTGACATAACAGTTAACAGCAATACTTACTTTTGTGGAAGACCACAGTTTAGTTCCTAACACCCACATGTCAGCTCACAACTGCCCATAACCGGAATTTCAGAAACTGCAATAAGATCTTCAGGCCCCCATGTGCACCAGGCACATACACGATGCACTTACACACATGCAGACAAATAGACATATACAATGTAAAGCAAAACAAAGCAATACAATACAACAGAACAATACAATACAAAAAGAAAAAATGTTTTAAGGTTCAATGTCTTAGAATAAAACCCTTCCTTGGATTATTTTGAGACTTTATTGTTTAATGTTTTTCTCCTCCAAAGTACTAATTTCTTACCAAATGTACAATAACGTGTGAGTTTAAATTTGAAGGTTTTATTTTACTTATGAGAAACTAGTGACCTTAAATATTTTATGTCTATAAAACTCATTAATTGTTTGATTTTTCATTATCTGAAGAGTTTGTAATTTTATTGTCCGAATTTAAAACAATGGAGAAATATTTTACATATTTATAATAGTTTATTTTAACAAACTTAATTATGAAAAAATAGTTTGATTCATATTGACAGACACTCAGCTTACCATTAACTTCTCCACAATAATCTATATTTTTTTTCTGTGACATATACAATTTTCTTTTTATCTGAACAATCTTTTACTCATACATATTTGCTTCACTTATTTCATCAAAAATATATTCACCTCATGAGCAAAATTATTTACTATTAAGTATGCCATCTTTTCTAAGAGAAAGACATCAAGTATAAATAAAAGCCATTTAATCAGGAAGGATGTGAATAAATGCAGATCTTAAAATGAGTCACCACCTAGAAGATACAGAGAATATCAGAACAATTCAGGCTGTAGTGTAGAGTGCTATTGTATTTGCCAAAAAAATTTTTAACATAGATGCCCTTCATTAATTCCTACACCTTTCTGAATGCGATTTTGTGAAAGATCAAGTTGATATTCAGAAAATGAAGCAATTTCCCTTCTTCATTTACTGTTCGTACTGTGTTTTAGTCCATGAAGGAATTCAAGTGGAGCTTTCCTGAAACCTTGCTAGAATACAGTACACCTGGGATATCAGCTCATGTTTTCTCCTGCAGGTCATGCTTTGAGGTTGGCAAAGTGTATTGAAATGTTTGCTTTAAATAAATATCTTACCAGTGGTGGATTCTGGCAGCTTAGACTTCGAATTTGACAGCCAATGGGCACTAGAAGGAGGTGTGGAGGGAACAGCTAAGTCTCACTTGGTTGATCTTGAACCAGGATGGAAAGGAAAGAGAGTGTGACTGCAAGGCCGTAGTAATCACAGGGGTGGTCACTACATTACGATGGGCAGTGAACCACTTTTCCTGAGGAGGATTTGGCTGTCAAAAACTATTATTTCCTAGTTTTATAATTGTATTTATGACTGCACCAAGTATAAATATCTTCTCTGTTTAAAAGGACATTCAGAGACCACCCCACCTAGGGATCCATCCCATCTGCAGACACCAAACCTAGACACTATTGCTGATATCAAGAAGCACTTGCTGACAGGAGTCCGGTATAGCTGTCCCCTGTGAGGCTCTGCCAGAGCCTGGCCAAAACTGTTGAGGATACTCGCTTGCAGCCAACCATCTAACTGAGCACGGGAACCCCAATGGAAGAGTTAGGGGAAGGACTGAAGAAGCTGAAGGGGATTGCAACCCCATAGGAAGAAAAACATCAACTAACAGGATCCCCCAGGGCTCCTAGAGACTAAACCACAAACCAAAGAATATACATGGAGGGACCCATGGTTCCCCTGCATCAATGGAAAGGGAGGCCTTTGATCCTGTGGAGGCTTGATGCCTCAGCATAGGAGAAATCTTGGGAGATGAGACTGGAGTGGGTGGGTGGGTCTGGGAGCACCTTCATAGAAGCTAGAAGTATGATACAGGGGGTGAGTATTTCAGAGAGGAAACTGGGAAGGGGGACAACATTTGAAATATAAATAAATAAAATAACCAATAAAAAATAAAATGTGAGCCGGGTAGTGGTAGCATATGCCTTTGATCCCAGCACTTGGGGGGCAGAGGGAGGTGGATTTCTGAGTTCATGCCAGCCTGGTCTACAAAGTGAGTTCCAGGACAACCAGGGCTACACAGAGAAACCCTGTCTCAAAAAACCAAAATAAGTAAGTAAGTAAGTAAGTAAGTAAATAAATAAATAAATAAATAAATAAATAAATAAATAAAATTTGGTACTAAGGGAAATCTGACTCCTCCTTCTGGCCACCTAGAGAGCAAGCACATCCTTGGCATTTGCCATAATGTACCATGATGGTAGATGGTGATTCTATCATTAAGATAAGAAAAAAATTAAAAAAAGGAAAAGCCACTTAAAATTGGGATTTGTGGTATACTTGATAAACACTATGAAATACATCCTTTAGGTAGGGCATTACCTCATTGAGAAAAAGAACTACTCATTATTGGTCATTGCTAACATTTAGTGTATTTATGCCTTTATTTCATTTGTTAGAGTAATGACAGTATTCTAACATATACTTAGTCTTTTGTTTGATTTGTTAAAATGATACACTTTTTCCATGAATACTTACTTGAAAATATGAAATTTTCAGGTGGAATAATTAGATGCAATATAATTGCTTTATGAAATCACTAAGTATTGCATGTGATTGACAAATGACATGATGAAGTGAGAAAAGAAGTAAAGTGTTATTGATAAATCATAGTGTGAGCTGATTACTTGTCAATGTTAACAAATGACAGTTAATAAACATTTTCTGCCATGTTTTCGTTATATACCATTTTACAGTTTGCCACTCTGGGGGTGGGGGCTGAGGCTGGTATATTGACATGCATGCAATAGCCTATGGAGGCTAGAGGTGGATGTCAGATGTCTCAGAGTTAGAGTTATGGGCAATTAAGAGCTGTCAGACATGGTAGCTGGGAGTTGAACTGTTTCTCTGAGAGTAAAGTATGTGCACTTGACTGAGCCATTCATCCTGCCCCAGATGTGTGCTGTTTCTTGAAGGCATCATAAAATTTAAAACTTGATCTCTTCTAATAAAATATATTTTACAACAAGACAATGCAATGTTAAGTTCACATGAATCCTGAAAACATGCATTACTTGATCATTTATGTAAAATAAACTTCATGAAACAACCATTAATACAGAAAACAGGCAGCTATTTAATGCAAAACTTTCTGGGCTTTTGTAATCATTTTATAAGGAATTCCATGCCATTCTTTGAAAATGAAGCTATAATGGTATATTCCTTTTCTTTACGAATCACTACATGAATACTAATCATAAACTGCATTCTTCATATCTATATGTTATGTATTAAATTCATTCAAAATTAGTTTATTTCTCATCTGATAACAGTGATTATACTAGAAAAGACAACTTTACTGAAAAATGCTCTTTGGATTTACATGTGGATCATCCATGAAAGGTTATGAAAAAAAAAGTCTATGGACACCAATGCCACCTTCCTAGATGTCTCATTGCATTTGCAACCATTCCTTGTTCCCAACCAGCATTCAGTGGCCAAAATGCAGGGTTTCACAGTGACTGACAGGACTCCTCCCTGGAAATATTGCTTGAGACTTCATTTTCTGCCCAACTGTACTTTGGTCTGAGATTGCTGGTACTCAGTCCTTGTTTCTTCCCTCTCTGCCTTTGCTGGCACTAGCCTATCTCTGAGCTATGAGCTCTCCCTTTGTCTCCTTCTCTTTAGTAGCCAATAATTATACACACACATAAATGTTATTGATATTTTCTTCTCACCACTCTTTAGCCACTGTGTACCCCGGAAATACCATTAAATAAAAGCACAGAGAAAAGATGCTAGGATGGTGTCTATACAGTAGTACTCTGTTAAGATAATGTCATATTTTCACATTCTTATTAGGTGGTATATTCATTCATCTCTTAATTATAATTTACAAAATTCAGGAAACCTGAGATCATACTTAAAAATCCTGTATTTCACTCAGTTTTTTCCTGTTTTAGTCCATCATTTTGACCACATTCAGTACCACTGATCTTTTGCCTTTCACAGTTGCGGCCCTACATTTCTGCGTGCCTATTTCCAACCACCTGCTGATTAGATCTTTCTTTCTCCAGATGACTACGTGGTTCACCTTTGACAGTTCATCTACTTTACAAACTTTCCCTGTAACTTGTAGGTTTTATCTCCAGTCTCACATGCTTTGGGAACACATCTATGGTTCTTTCTAGCTGATTAGACTGAGAAGTAGTATTTAGGTTTGAATATAACTGTGCCAATAAAATTCCGTATAATACATTTTGTGCATTTCATGGGTGTTTGAGAGCTGGTTTTATGAAGACTAGAGATATTCCCGTGTTAGAGATACTGTTTCATCTGCTCACTTTTGTCAATATCTTTTCATAATACAATGTGTGTTCTCAGTGCATAGCTGTCTTCAGTGAGACTCTAGGTCCTCAGATCACAAAGGCAGAGACTTACATTTGAATTCTCAGTGCCACGACTTCCACTAAATAATTATTTGTTTAATGAATGAAGAAAGACACAGCTAATTGAAGAGACAAATGCATGCTCAGATATGTATAATTCAGTTAGAGAATTATTTAATGGAATATAAATTACTTGCTGTTCTCTACAGCAAACAACTGCATCTATCCACAGACATGAAGAGTGGCATTTTAATGTCCTGGATGTGAAATATCTTTGCCTTTCAGAGTAAGTATTAGTTTTTTCTCACTCTTTATTTTTTATTATTTCAGTTTTATGCAGTTTACATGTTGGTAAGTCTCAAAATGGATATATTAAATTTGATGATTTATAAAAATAAATAATGCTTTTATTGAAAGCTTGCAATTCATTTTCTAGTAATTTCTGAAGTTTCACTTAAGTTCTAAAAATATTTACTTTGCAAATGACAAAAGAACCTTAGATTAATATAGAAATCTTTTTCTATAGTTTAAGATGTGAAATTAATAACTCTTATTTCTCATAACCAATTCATAATCCAACACTCCTTCATTAACTATTTCTTCTCAAGTGTTCAACAAATAGTTATTAAACACATAACATATCAAATATTCTTCCAAAGTCCACGGTGTATTCTACAAGATTTCTGAAATGAATTCATACTTTTACTTGAAATGTTCTATTTTGGTAAAGTTTTCATCAGTATCAACTTAGTTGATTCCATATGCAATATGAGTAACCTATATGTTATAAAATATATAGAAAATATATAAATACTACTGATAATGATTTCTATGACTTTTTTACTTTACATATGACTTAGACAATTCTCTAATAGTATTCTTGCATTGAAAAGAGCGACTGAATCATTTAAATAGCTCTTTCCTGACCTAGTTAATTGATAATATGTGCCTATTACTACAATATGTGTTGCTTAGAATTATAAAGACAGATCAGCCTCACAAAGGATACAGAAAAGGCAGCATATGTTGTTCTTTCCCTAGATAGTCTTTAGTATCTTTTAAAAATAAATAGGACAGTGTATATTACCTGGAAACACTTAGGGGAACACAGGTGGGGAAGAAGCTGTAACAGCGGCTGCCTCCTTCTTTAGAGGGAGGCTCCGGGAAAGTGCAATCAAACTTTCCTGTCAACTGCTATGAGACTCCAAGTCAGATTCTTGACATTCTTAATGGCACTTAGGCCTTGACAAATCTGATTTATTCGGGTGTTCTTCCTTTGCTTCCATAAAGAAATGGAGGATGTGGTGACTATTAGTCTCTATGTCTCCGGAGCCGTGTCTCCTGCTGGGAGCAGAACCTCTGATTAGCAGGACCATACATTTCTTTCAGAACCAATCTCAGATTTTTGTTCTATGTGAAGTCCTCTGTCAAGGAAATCTCCAGACAACCATTTTCTGAGTCAAGATTTCTGGCTAGACAACAATTTAATTCATTCAGGAGAAGGGTCCAACTCTGACTGAGGAAAAGAGGAAAGACTTTGCCTACTTACTGAAAGAGACTGCAGACCCAGCAGTTTATAAGTCAAGAAAAATTAGAAGTGAGATGTGTCATTAAGTGTCATCACACCTAATAATATCTAAAGCTACATAATGTTCTTTGCGCCTTTAAAATCGAATCGCAAAGCAACAAAACCTCTTTTCTGTGCTAACACATTTCTTAACAGTTTTATTTATGGAGCTGTTTCTTTCAAATCATAGTCCAGAGTATCTTTCAGATCACTGCAGTTAAGCTGACAAACACTACATGTTTCTAGGCAAATCTCATCCTTCTCTAGTCTTCGTATATTAACTGAGGTTTCCATCCCACTGTACAGTCGCAATGGGGGCTTCAGTCCGCACATGGAACGCGGATGCTCCACGCTCTCCACTGAGCCCACTGCCTCTTGTTTGCTCTTCTCCACCTAGTTCTAGTCTCAATATTTTTTCTTTCATTTGTTTTAGAATATACCAAATTATAAACTATAATGTTATTAATTCCCAAATAAACACTTTTTAAAACACTTAATATAATTTAGGTCACCTAATAAAATTAACTGCTAAATTAGTATCTTCTTAAAAACAATAATGTACAGCATGATCCTTCTTCCTCAGACCCAAACATTAGTTGTTAGATTTTTATATTAAAAGACATTTAAAATTAAACATGTTTTCTCAGTGGCATGAAAGTTCCTTGTATTTAACTTATTTTACTGAAAATGTACATTTTTAGGCATAATAAATCTCATTCTTATTTATATTGCTAAATATACAAAAGATTGGAGTGTTCAAGTTTTATTAATTAATTGAATCACAGGAATTCCTTTTGGAATTAATATTGTGTAATAAATCTAGTACAAATAACATAGCTATAGCAGAAACTTAAAAAAAAAAAAAGTTTGTATTTTACCTAGAGGTGTTCATATACAAACCACTTAAGTGCAGAAAAGGTCTCTTCTGGTTGTGATCTCTGTAAGTATTTAGTGGTAATATTTTAAAACACAATTTTAGCAGCACACAGTGTATGATCTCGCTGAGTTTCAACTTGCATGTTGCAGCACTCAGGGAAGTTGAATAGCTTAATGTTTTTAACTGCTTCTTTTACATCAGTTTTAACAATTTGATGCTTTTGATATTTTATTTTATAAACTGTGTCATAGAGTTTTAAATATTTTTATATATAAATTCAATAGATAATTTGCAAGTAGTTTCTTAGTGTTTGGCTTGTCATTTTATTTCCTAAAAGTGCTAAGTGTTGTTAGTTTTAAGGATGAATATGTCTTTTAAAAATAGTGGTTTTATAGACATTTGCTAACAGACATGAGGTCATACAGACTTACTGGTAATGTTTCAGAGGATTTATCATTTCATACCATATTTTATGTGTATCATCTATTAATCCATTTTGAATCAATGTTTTATAAAATATTAAATGTGAACCACAATTTATTTTTTGTGTGAGTGGCCAAATTTCCTGGCATACTTGTTATTAAAAGGTCCATAGTTTTCACAGAATGGATGCTACGACTACATCAAATGTCAACCATATTTAAAATTCACCTTTTTTACTGAACGTATGCATGTTTTTTAATAAAATGTAATCTGATCATGTTTTCACCTTCACAACTATTCCTGGATCTTCCCCAGTTCAGCTTTTAAACTTCACTATGCATCACTGATCTCTTGAATTATCTTATAGAAGTTTAAATTATCTGGTAAGGTGTTTGTGTGTGTGCTTATTTAATTAATTTTCACCCTTGAGCTTTTCAATTTGAATTATCTTGGGTACTCTAAATGCTTGTATCCTCTATGTAAATTATAGAAATGTATTCATTGTTTGTATAAATTAGTTGATTGGATATTGAACAATATTATTTTCTATCTTATATTAAGTTAGGAGTGCTGTCATTTTAATTTGTTAAATCCGCCACTTCATGAACATTGCATATATTTCCATTGGCTTTATGTTCTTTGATTTCTTTCATGAGTGTTTTTTACCTTCCAGAAATCACATTCTGCAAATGATTGATCATTGGCATTGGAAATCAAAAATGATGTGACCACTTTGTCAAGACTGATTTCTTACTATGGGTTACACATGAATTTACACAGAACTTTTTTACAAGATAAAACATATTCTCACAAAACCAGTTACAGGTATATTTATAGCTACTATATTCAGAATATCAGAGACTGAAATTGAACAAGATGTCTTCAGACTGTGACAGGATAAGCAAACTAACAACATCTGTATAATGACCTATATTCTAGTAAATAACAGAGCCAGAAACTCATTTATACCAGCTACTATGTTGCATTGATCAGGAAAAATTCACAATGAGCCTAAAATATAAGACATAGACAGTGAAGAAATAGCCACAAATATTTATAATGATGTGTATCAACACAAGGAAAGCTGAAAGGGCTTCTATTTACAAAGAGGAAATTATTTGAGGAAAAAAATCAACACACTAATCATAGCAATAGATTATAATCCCCAAATGTAATCCCTACTCTGTATCTGTGGTTCTCAAATTTCCTAATGCTGCAACCCTTTAATATAGTTTCTCATGTTGTAGTGACCTCAACACTAAAAGTATTTTTGTTGTTACTTCATAATTGTAATTTTATTAATTATGAATTTTAATGTAAATATCTGATATTCAGGATATCTGATATACAATCCTTGTTAAAGGGTCATTTCACCACATCCCTTAAGGGGTCCCTAACCATAGGTTGATAGCCACAGGTCTTCATTGATAACAAGTTAATGACCACGTAAAATCTGCTGTGAAGGGAATATATACTTCTTATACAATTCCTGGCAATAAATACAGAACACACAAAAAAGCCCAATTAAAAAAAACACAAGTGAATGCAAAAAGTACTTGAAACAAAAGAATAAGCTGAATACTTGAAATCTCCTGCTAAATGGTTATGTAATGGGTTTAACTTTAGTCACTCTAAAAAATCTTTGGTATTTCCTCCCCAAAGAAAAAGAGTTTACAGCATATGCAAAACTCTGGCTTTTACTCCCTACTTGAAAATACATACATACACACACATACATACATGCATACATACATACATACATATGCATATGTATACAAATAACATATATATATATATATATATATATATATATATATACATAATATATATATGTTAATTAGTTTCTCTTTCCCTTTCTTTGAGGGAAGTCTAGACTTATTGATTCACTTCTGAAAGTAGAAAAGAGGAAAAATTGGTAGCAATTCGGTAGAAGAACTCTATGTTCATACCATAACTAGGAGACTGATAGTTCATTTGAAGTAAGTGCTGATGGCCTGATAACCTCCTGACATCAGGCAATGAGAGCAGGCCACACCTGTGTGGTCTCTGGAATTCAGAGTCCCAGTAAGAAGATCATGAGACTATCACATTCATACCCCATGGTGGTTATTGTATGCAATCCCTGATTGTTTATCTTTGAAAAATGACAAGTTCATTAATAAAGAAATATTTGAAAACTGATACAGAAATAGATAGGCAGAGACAAAAAAACCAAACACAGTGTGCCTTTCTAAATAGAAAAGCTGATAGAAGTAGAATATACTCTATAGTTTGGGCGATGCTTTTTTTTTTAATGTGGTTGTTTAAGATTTGTTATTAGGAGAACAAGCACCTTTGAATCTACTGAGTAATGCTCATATCAACTTACAGAGAATGAACCAGCAAGCACAGGGACTAGTGTGTCTGATCCAGGTCCTAGGGTATATACTTCAGCTTTCAGCTTAGTATTTATTTTAATGGGACTCCTGGGTATGTGAATGATTGGCTCTCTGTCTCTTTTTCCTGTTCTTGTGGCTGTTTATCTTCTGTCAAGCCTCAATGGGTTGGTTTTTACTTTATCTTCTGGTATTTTATTTTATCATGTTTAGTTGTTGTCTCTTAGAAGTCTGTTCTTTTCTAATAAGAGAAAATGAATCCACAGGGGAAGAGAGATGGGGGGAGGGGTGGGGAAAAAGTAGTAGGGAGAGGGGAAATAATATATTAGGATATATTGTATAATAAAAAATACTTTTAATCAAAGAACATTTTTAAAAAATGTCATCAGGAGAATATTTATGTTTTGTGTTTATAACTTGAGACTGTGTTCATGTTGGAGTCAAGGAGCAAGTGAACAGAGAAAATGAGACCAGTGAGATAGTATGTTACCTATGGGCTGAAAGTCTATCAAAGCTACCTCCCTACGAGCACCACTCACTGGAGGGCTGAAATAATGTTGGAAATCCAGAGGGTCTCACTGTGACAGACAGGTAGTCACTGCAGAATATCTGTACAATTATGTGGGCTGTGAAGTCATTTACTTAGTATATTTTTATTTTGTGGCAAGTCCTTTCTTAGAGGTGACATTTGAGCAAAAACCAGAGAAGCAGACATGAACACAAGACTGTGAGGAGAGTTCCATCAGTGTGAAGGTCAGTAGAGCTGGTGAATTAAAAGAAAAAATGTAATCTTTTAAAAATAGCATTTTGCAGACGATCCAATCAAGATGAGACATTTGAGGAAGAATGTAATGTAACATGACTGATGTCCTGGTTAAACTGACTGAGCACAGAGTCCAGCATTGAGACAGAACTAGCCAATGCAGTGAGAATATGAACACTGGAGTTAGTAATGACTAACAAGGAACTACTAGTCCTTAAGGAAAGAGGAAGGCAGCTCCCTTTTCCACAGAGCTTCCTAGAAGACCATCCTTGGCTGATATGGTTATTTTGGACTTCCTGACTGCAGAATCCTAAGACAATAAATTTCTGGTGTTTTGATGACCTGGTTTTTCCTACTTTACTACATTAGTGCTAGGAAGATGCTTTTTAAGAGCAATAAAATGATCAGTGAAAATATGAAAAGCTGCACTACCATTAAACTTTGAATTAAAATGTAACACATTATTTTCAATGATTAGGGATTTTTAAATGAGATTACCTCCAAATGGGCACTCTTACACTGCGAGCAGGAGTGCAGACTGCGAGACTTAATGCACATAAAGATACACTTAATGTATTGTAGCACTTAACACCATGATTGGTGTATTGTAAGAACACAGTAAGTGATAGCTGTAATAAATGGTGTAATTATACATCTGTATTAAAATTATACATGCTATACAATGATTGTGGTAGCAATAAAGTACCTCTAGATAGAAAGTTGGCAATTTGTATCAAATCAGTTAATACATACAGTCTTTGGTGTATCAATTTCTGCACCCCAGAAAAATATGCATTTTTCAATTTAATGGGCCTTTTTCTCAGGCTGACTAGAAAGATATTAGGAAGGAGATGATGAAAGAAATAAAAGTGTAATGTGAGAGAGAAAAATATATGGGATTTAGAAAACAAGGAGTACAATTTACTCGATTTTTTTCACTTTCTTAATTTTTTTCCTTTGGAGGTGATGTTTGAGCAGAAACCTAAAATGAAGTCAGCCAAAGATAGAGAAGATCTGTTACCCTGGTAAGTGTGAGCAATCAGTGCAACAAGCCAAATGTGATCTGTTCCAATGTGCATTGGTGCCACTAAAGTGAGGGGAAAAGAGAATTTCACTACATGTGGCATATACTATTATGACTCAATACACACACACACACACACACACACACACACACACACACACACACCACTGAAACACAAAAATACTTGAACACACACATACACATTCATTCAAACACACACACTCAAATGTACACATCACACATACACTAAACTTCACACAAAACACACACATAACATACACACACTCAAACATCACACACACACACACACACAAAACTGAATGCTGAAACACACACATCACACACACCTGAACACACACATACTCAAGCTCACACACACACAACATACATACACCAAAACCACACACAACATATAGAAACTCACACCATACAGACACACACACACACACACACACACACACACACACACACGTATTATCTTAATAACCATTTACCAAGAGACCATATTTGAATGCCTACAACTATTTGGGTTGCAGAACTTGTGCTTCTGTCTGCTGATTTCCTCATCTACTCAAAAGCAAATTTCCAGATTATATACTTTATCCTATGAAATGAAGTGAGAGTGCTAAAGCCCTGGTGGAAAGAGTCCTTCTTAATAGCTCTTGAGTTACAGAACTCTCCAGACTTTTACAAAAGTGTAAAGAAATTCATTTAATGTGCAGACATACACAAAATATAACCATAAGGAAAATGTGTTTTGATTTTGGTTTCAATGATTTATCAGAAATTACCCAAGTGACAATAAAAAGAAATCAAAAGAAAGGCATTCTGGGAAGAATAAGCAATAATGCACAACTCCAGTTATTGCTTAAGGATTAGATTTTGGAGAAGGAAAACAGGCGGAAGGAGACTCTACAGATGCATAGCTAAGTTTGGGGATGCTGAGTATCTATAAGTGCAGCTTGGGTAGTGTTTCTATGTATCAATAATAAGACATCATGAAGAGAGCAGGTAAGACCGTATTGCTGATAAACTACACATTGCAGACTAGGAAGAACTGAGCTGGAGCTGACCTGGAAGTGCTGCAGCTGAGGACCAGCTCTTGTGGCACAGGAAGGGAAAAGCAGAGTAATGCTATCTAGCTATAAAAACCTATGCACCACTACAATGACCAGCTGATCAAGATACGCATGGTGGTAAATAATGGACTAAGTGGGTTTTGTCCATGAAGATGCTTTGTAGGGATAGGATGCACAAACATAGAAAAAAATTAAAGACAAGGTTTCTCTGTCTCCCTGGCTGTGCAGGAACTCACTCTGTAGACCAGACTGGCCTCCAACTCAGAAATCCACCTGCCTCTGCCTCCCAAGTGCTAGGATTAAAAGCATGCGCGACCACTGCCCGGTGGAAATTTTTAAAAATATAAAAGTAGGTTAAATAACCTACTTTTTTAAGGTTATAAAAATATAAAAGT
The DNA here is from genome assembly GCA_030674055.1 of Rhabdomys pumilio. Lineage (NCBI taxonomy): Eukaryota > Metazoa > Chordata > Mammalia > Rodentia > Muridae > Rhabdomys > Rhabdomys pumilio. The sequence goes on from JANHMN010000001.1 coordinate 17,676,230, forward strand.
AGGTTAAATAACCTACTTTTTTTAAGGTTATAAAACCTTAAAGCCAAAAACAGTTTTTGCTATTAATCCTTAGACTAATATAAATGTTAATAACATCAATTTTGTGTGTTTATGTTTATGTGTCAATACGAATTTTGCTTAATATTTTTCATGGTAATAGCAGTAGTAGTAAACACACACATTAGCATGTGACATTTCTTCTCTAAATTAGTTTTATGTACACATTCATTTTTTTGTGACTTCTACAGTCCGTATAATAAGAAACATCATTATTTTCATTTTAGAGATGAAGCAACTGAAGAAGCAAGACCTTTCCCAAAGGTTATAATAAATAAAATTCCAAGAGAAAATTGTGTTATTTTTACATTTATTGGAAAGAAGATATAATATTATATTGAAGAGTTATATGTGTTTTCAAAGGAAAAGTAGCAGAAAAAAATATTCTACATGTCCTGCAACATCCTGTCTGACCATTGCCTCATTCTCACTTGATAGCTAAAAATAATATTTAATCTAAGCAAAAATTTTTCAAAACATTTTTATTTTGTTTTGAAAATTAATGCATTAATCTTTGGTGAAAAATGAATAGTCCACAAACTCACAATCTGTCATATTAATTATATTATTTATTGTCTCTGTCTGTTTTTCTGTGTGTGTGTGCATGTGTGTGTGTGTGTGTGTGTGTGTTTGTGTGTGTGTGTACCAGGAAATGTGGAAAGTGAATTTATTTTCAAATGGCAATTAACTGAAAGTAGAGTACAAAGCTTATCCTTCTTGAACTCTATGAAGAAGTTGTTATGGAAAAGTGTGTAATTCTTCCTCCACATTTGACATTTTTCAAGCCTGTTTTAAATTATTTTTAAAGGAATTAATTAGTTATAATGTGCTGTAATATAAAAATAGCCAGTGAGGTATTATTAATACTTTAGAGAACTTGAAAATTACAGAGAAATATTAACATGTTTTACTATTTTATAACAAAGTGAAAAAAATATAGTGATTGTTACTAACACAAATTCAACTGCTGTAAATGAGGCAGGATTTGAACAATGACAAAAGAATAGTAGTGTTACACTCCAGGATATTCTAATATTGGACATACTGTTGCACTAGGAAGTGAAGAAAGTCTGAATATGGGAGGGGATCAGAGGTGAAGAGAGAAAGACAAAGGAGGAGAAAAGAAAGTGCTGGAGGCTGAAAGAAGAGAGGAGAGCTGTCAGAATGGAAAGAGAGGGGAAGAGACTCAGAATGAGAAAGTGGTCCATGTCATGTCAGATTCCATGGCTGCCCTACCTAGTAGAATTTACATCTAACCTGTATCAGGATTAATGAATAGACTTTTTATACCAGGTTCCATTTTTTCTCAGGAGTTCCTAGCCTTACAGTATTTTACAGCTTCTCCTTCCTTTTCTTTATCAGCCCACATATTCACCCAAGATATAAGAATTCTCCTTCTGCATATCTCCCAATTTTCATGAAGAAATGCTGGATCTTTTAAAGAGTCTTGAATGCTTACAAATCTACTGTTCTTTATTGAATGAAAAAATACTAGACTTTAATGGAAATATGTTTAGATTTTTTTTTTTTAGTTGTTGATTTTGAGAAAAATAATTGTAATCAACTCGGCATGTTATGACATCAATGTGTCTTTCAATTTTTAAAGAATATATGTTAGAATTAAAATAATTGCATCATTTCCTTCCCTCTCTTTTCTTCCTCCATCCCCTCTAAGATCATTTCCCTCTAATTTCTTCCTTGTTTCCCATGCTCTGTGTATGCTGTTTCTCACAATTTGACTGCTTCTTTGTTCTTTATTATATATATGGAAAACTATAAATACAACCTGCTGAATCCATTTTATTTCCACGTGTGTGTGTGTGAAACAGCAGCTTTTATGGTTCTCTGACTCTTACTGGCTCTTAAAATATTTTCATCCTACTTCTGTGATGGTTCTCAAGCTTAGGTACAGGACTTTTGTTGAAAATGTATCTCTTGTGTCTGGACTTCCCAATGTTCCTTTATAGCTGCACTGTGTTCAGTTGTGTTTTCTGTCTCCATTTGCTCTAAAGAGAAGCTTCACTGATAAGACTGAGAGCTGTACTTATGTGTACAGAGATACATTTTAAAATGTGGTAAGGAAATAGCTGGTACTAGGAACTGACCTAGCACTAAGAACATTCTGGATTTACCAAAGTTTTTAATTTAAAATGAGGGAATTTTACCTTGGTGTAGTAGAATAATGCCATTTAGAAGAATATTTAATATATATTACAAAAGGTATGTCATTACAAATTTGACAAAGATACATAAGTATGCTCACGTATGTGAAAAGAAGTAAACATTTGGTATCAATTAGTATGCTGTGAACATTAAAGGACATAAAAAATACCAGCTCAATAAAAATAAGTTGTTTATTACACATGGCAAGAATTAATAATTTTTAGAATAGAAAAACAAGTGGAAATATGAGAATGCCACCTTGCAGAGACAAACAAAGGTATGTTGTTATCACAGGATTGCTGGAAAGGTTAGAATGCACTGGTTTCATCCTGAGATACATTCCCAGTCTTTTTCTCCAATCCTGAACTCTGTTGTTCTCCTTCTACTGGTCCTTTTTGTTCTCCAAGCACTTCTTCTCTCTGCAAACTCTCTATGTGCATATCCAAGTCTGAAAACTTTTCTGACAGAAGAAAATTGTCAGGTTTCCCATGAAACATTTTCTATTAAATATTTTATTTATTTACATTTCAGATGCCACCCCCTTTTCCCATTTCCCCTCCCTAGAAACCGTCTATACCACCCCCTTTCTCCTTTTTGCTTTTATACCATTTTAATTACATGCAAGTTTTAAGGTCAGTTCTAAGTTGAGGAACTAGCAATACAATAGATATACATAGTCAAGGAACAAGCAAGACAATAAATGCAAATAGTCAAAGAACAAACAAGACATTAAATACAATTAAGTGAACTCTCCCATGATCACTGTTTCTAAGGGCTTATCAGGATGATCAAAGTATCTGAGCCTACTTCCATGTCCTAGCCCAAAGTCATTTTCATGTCTGAAGCCTACTTTCTTGTTCTAGCCTAAAATTTAGATACCTGCCTGAGCTTACATTTTTGTTCTAGCCTAAAATTTAGATTCCTATCTGAAGTTACTTTTTTTGTTCTAGCCTAATGTCCTATTCCTGGGTGAAGCCCATTTCCTTGTCCTTGACCCATGTCAGATTTTTGCCAAGCAGCTCCAAAGGCTCTCTGCCTCCCCCCCCCCCCATTTTTTTTATTTCATAAACAAAACTGAGCCTGTCTTAGGTCATTCTGACAAGAATGCCTTCACTACCCATCATGGAATATGCATTATCAAAAACAATGCACTTATGTCTTAGGTTGGTAAGGCTCTGAACAGAATCTTACCTGTCCTTGGCTTGCTAGCCTGTTAATTTAATGTCTCTGTCTTGGGGTCTATTTTCAGGTTCAAGCCATGTACTTTGGCTGCCAACATGTTGATGTTGTTAAAGACAAGCAATAACACTAAGAGAAGGAATAAAAACATTTTCAGGACAAAGCTATACATGCCATTCGTGAAGCATGACCAAAATAGAAATACCTCAGGCCATCTTATCAGCAGTATCTGCTGCATTAACCCTCAGCAAAGCAACATTCTTTAAACTCATAAGCTCACTATGTAAAGTTAAAACATCCAGAGAGGTATTAGAATTATGCCAAATAAACTCTGCACGTGCCTTTAAACTTTTTCCTCATTATAATGACTACCACTCAATGGAATATAATTGAAGATGCAGAAATGAACCCACACACCTATGGTCACTTGATCATGAAGGAGCTAAAACCATTCAATGAAAAAAAAAGACAGCATTTTCAACAGGTGGTGCTGGTTGAACTGGAGGTCAGCATGTAGAAAAATGCAAATTGATCCATTCTTATTTCCTTGTACAAAACTCAAGTCCAAGTGGATCAAGGACCTCCACATAAAACCAGACACACTGAAACTAATAGAAGAGAGTGGAGAAGATCCTCAAATTCATGGGTACAGGGGAAGAATTCCTAAACAGGACACCAATGGCTTATGCCTAAGATCAAGAATTGACAAATGGAACTTCATAAAAGTCCAAAGCTTCTGTAAGGCAAAGAACACTGTCACTAGGACATAATGGCAACCAACAAATTAGAAAAAAATTTTTACCAATCCTTCATCTGATAGAGTACTAATATCCAAAATATACAAGGAACTCAAGAAATTAGAATCCAGACAATCAAATAATCCTATTTAAAACTGGGATACAGAGCTAAACAAAGAATTTTCATTTGAGGAATATCGAATGGCCAGGAAGCACCTAACAAAATATTCAAAATCTTTAGTCATCAAGGAAATGCAAATCAAAACAACCCTGAGATTCCACCTCATACCAGTCAGAATGATGAAGATTAAAAACTCAGATGACAGCAGATGCTGGTGAGGATGTAAAGAAAGAGGAACACTCTTCCATTGCTAGTGGGATTGTAAGCTGGTACAACCACTGTGTAAATCAGTCTGGTGGTTCCTCAAAATATTGGACATATTATTATCTGAAGATCCAGTGATATCACTCTTGGGCATATATCCAAAAGATGCTCCAACATAAAACAAGTACACATGCTCCACTATATTCACAGTAACCTTATTTATAATAGCTGGAAGCTGAAAAGTACCCAGATGTCCTTCAAAAGAGGAATAGATTCAGAAAATGTGGTACATTTATACAATGTATTATTCAGCTATTCAAAACAATGAATTCTTGAAATTCTTAGGAAAATGGATGGAACTGTAAAGTATTATCCTGAGTGAGGTAACACAATCACAAAAGAACACACATGGTATGCACTCATTGATAAGTGGATATTAGCCCAAAAGCTCACAATACCCAAGATATAACTCACAGACCACATGAAGTCCAAGAAGAAGACCAAAGTATAGGTGCTTTGGTCCTCCTTAGAAAGAGTAACAAAATACCCAATAAACTCTTTCAAAATAGTATACATAAAAACTATGAAGCAAAAAACCAAAAAAAAAAAAAAAACCAAAAAAACAAAAGCAAAAAACTAAAAAAGCAAACCAAAAGCAAAACAAAACAAACAAACAAACACTCAGCAAACAAAACCAAAAACAACAATAAAGCAAAAAATAAACAAACAAGTAAAAAAACCCAAAACATTCCCTCTGGAAGCAGGGCAGGATACCACTCAGCTACAGTAGCTGACCTTTTGCAATACTCCTTAAACAACATTGCTAACCCCTCATAATCTGCAGTTTTCTCCACATTAGAAGCAGAGTTACCCATTATGCCTAAGCACATTGGGTACCACCAGTAACTATTCTTTTCATTGCCTACTTTAATGATGGTTCTTAAATGCTTTAATCTCCCTTCTAGCCCATCACCCACCAAAGGAGTGGAACAGAAAGAATAAAGGGGAAGTATACCTGTTCAGAAATGGTTCTTTGCAGCAAATTCCATCTGAATTGTCAGGAAATCAAGAGTTCAGTTCGCAGGTCAGCAGTGGCAACTCAATACACTGACAAACACTTGATGGACATAACAGCAGTCCAATTCAGTAATGTTGGGATAGCAGGAGCAGCCTGACCTCAGCCAAATCAACATGAGTCAGCAGGAGGGTCCAGGGACAACAGGAAGGCCAGGGAAGTTCTCTGTTGTGCCTCTCTCATTGAAGAGATCAGCTAAGATGTGAGACCAATAAACTTTTAGCTATGGAAGCAAGTCAAGCTTAGCCTCCTTCAGTGTTTCCTTCAAATGTCATGCATACTCCATGGGTCTTGCCTCACCATGTGTCTTGCTTCCGCATGTCACGCTGCCAATTGGCTCGAGTCCTTGGAAGCAGCAAAGTCACAGCACACCACCAGAAGTTTTAGAGTACCAACAATGTAAAGCAGACTAATAAATGTTTTAGTGAAGAGACCTTTATCACATGTCTTTTCACATGGTTGCTTTAGCAAAATATCTTTTCACCTGTGTCTGCTTCAGTAACATATTCTGTCACTAGTCTGCCTTAGCTTTTCACCTGTGTTTGCTTCAGCAAAATCCTTCTTCCCCCGTTTGCTCCAGCAAAACACCATTCAATGCAACTAACTTTGCAAAGAACCCTTAAGTCTTCACTTCACCTCTGGCACCAGAAATGCAGATGTTACTTTCCTCTAGGGTGTGGGGAAAGTCACTTGCTTAAGGTCTTAACACGTGCTACAGATGAGCTAAACAATAAACCAGAGTGTGAACGGTTAGTGTTATGGGCACCTTAGGAAAAGGGAAGAAATGAGTGTAGCTTTTCTCCATTTTTCCTCACATGAAAACGTAACATAATTTGGGTTCCTATGTCCTGAATTCCATCACTAGTTGGGCATGTAGAACACAACTCATTAGGAATGACTACCTTTCCATTGTTCTAAAAACAATGAAAGTTTGTTTGAGATTCCTCTATTTTTTCTATTTGTCATATTTAATAAAATATGAGAAGCAAGACACAAATCTCTCATCAACTTTCTATCATATCCTTAAATTTATTCCTTCTTTTCTGCCACAATTTTTAGATAGACAATAAAAATTAAGGCCTTCAAAATACCAAATATTTATGCTATGGAATTTTGTGTTATATTTTCATTTCTTAGTGATACATTGTAGATTATTATTCTATACTTCTTATCATCATTATATTTCATGACTATGCTCACATTAACCAATCGGGGCTTCTCTCCTTTGACATAATGAAAATTAAGGGAGAGAGAAAGCCTACGTCACATGTTTTCCTAAACAATGTATTACTGTACAGGTAGTGAGATCCTGAACTACTGATCACCTGCCTTATCTCTGATAATGACATTTATACCATCAGAATTTTCACAATTCATTTGAATATAATCTTTGATTTTAGTACTCAATAAAAGGCTGGAGGAATTGTGTAGCAGTTAAGAACACTTGTTTTTTGCTGAGGAGCTGAGATTGGTGTCCTGCATCCAGATGGTGGATTACAATCATCTGTAACTCATGCATATGCTTGTCTGTGTCTCTATTAGGAAAGGAGACAGATGTAATTACATTTTAATTAAAGCATTTTTTATGAAAGAAAAAGAGTGAAATAAAAATGTGCACTAAACTGCCAAAGATGACTAAATATGGAGGAGAGATGAGACTAATGACTTATAATGTTGCACTGTGACATTTATGTTTTTCTTCCTGAGTCATATCATGAAATTACATGAAAATGTTTAGATATTGAGATTAATTCAAATTTATACAGTAACATATGCACAGGAATGACACAGCACTAAGAACATGTCTCTTTTTATGTAGACACACCACAAATCTACATCTCTTTGAGGTGAATAAAACTACAACTGTACATTACCTAGCAATAGTTGTTTTATTTCAAATATTTTGAGGGAATAATTTTTAACGAGAAAAAACCAAATACATTATTTGGCTCTCCTATGACTCAGCGTTGAATTTCCAAATTTCCTGGAAAAAATATTCTCAGAATTAGAGGATATCAAGCTTGAAAACTGATGCTTTTATCCAGTGCCCAATTCTTATTGCAAGGTGTGTCATCATTTAATTTGATTTTAATTTATAAGCCAAGAAGAGTTATTTCCTTTTTATATCAAATTTTGAGGTCACTACAAATTTTCTTTGCTGAAAATCCTATTTTCCTATGTTTTGAAGCAATCCTAGATATCTCTATTAGTATTGTTCAATGATAACAATACCTCATCTTCACAACTGGAGAACTATTTTAGATCTTGCCAGATACAAGAGTGCCACAGGGAATAAAAACAACCATTGTCAACCTAGATTTAAAAGTAAAATTTCTGTGAACTCACCCTTGACATCAAAAATTACTTTAGATTAAAGTAATCTTCTGCATTGTTTTACATTCTTCTGCATTGTTTTATTCTTCTGAAAAACACAGAAGTTCATTTTTCAGTTTCAGTGCCCAATATTTTCAGAGGTAGTAGGTTTTATGCTGAAAACTTAGCAAAGTACACTTACCAATGTTGTGATTACATATGACTTGACCACATGAAAACAGATACACAGCTACTCTTCCATGCGTTCACAGCATAGTATCATGCTATCACATGGGAAACTTCAATAAGTTCCTCAATCTAGATCCTAATGCAAAGTATGGTGGAGTTAATGAAGGCATTTGCTGAAGGCAGACCAAGGTTTATAAATCACATTTTCAGCAATCCCTGCACTGCTCTAAATCACAAACCACGTGAGGCCCTGAGCTGTTTGTTGCAGTATGTTATCAAAGCATGGAAACAAGGAAAATCCCAGATGTGATCAGATGCTAGAGAGAATGATCCTGCAGCATGTATAGCTCAACAAGGACTCAGAGGTACTTCTTCATCCCTGTCACAGCACACACATAAATGGTAGCACTCTAGCCTCCTGCTGCTCTGTCAGGTGTACTCTATTGGGGCTTTTCGCAAGAAACAAAAGTTCCTAAAACACTAGTTAAGGAATGCATAGAATTTCTGAAGGGGAGCACCCATTGGTTTACTGTTGATTTAGTATCTCCTTTTAGCATTAATTCAGTGCTGGTAGAATAGGATATGAAAAGGTCTTATGCTTTTTAAATATTCTTCCTTTCCATTAGCTGTGTACGTTCTGCTCTCATTCAGTTCTGGGAAGTGTGTGACTCATCACACATAATCCCTTGTCTTCACCGTTAGATGTTAACTAGAACCTACTTTTTAATTCTGAGAATCTAAAGGCTATTATATATTCTTAGGAGCTGACTAAACAGAAAACAGTGGCAAGATCCTTATAGTATTCTGTCTGTTCCAAGGTAATCTGTGTTTAAGAGAAATTCCACAGTTCATTCAATTAAAATATAATAAAAAGTTGGATAAATTGAGAAGAGAAAAAACATCTTCCCATAGAAAGGTACATAAGGGTTGACTAAGCATCCTCTTTTCTTTGTTGGAGATCTAACATCGGTGTCCTCTGTGCTAGTTACATGCTTATCTACTCCAACCTGTAATCAACAGACCCAAATCCAAATAACAAGGAGAACATAAGCAAGGGTGGCTGAATCTTTCTCAGAAGGAGAAACAAAATAGATTGATGAAAAGAGGAAACTGGGTGGAAGAGGGAATGAAGAAAGGACCAGGAAGGGAATCAATCTTATGTAGGGTAAGGAGGGTAGAGAGAAGGTTGATCTGCTGTGGTCAGGGCAATCTCTAGGACATGCCCCAGATGAGGGATGGGGAGTTGTCCCAGAGAGTTTAAGACTTTAGCTGAGATTCCTAGCAGTGGGGGATGTGGATCCTGAAATGGCCACATCCCATAAACAGGCAAGACTCCCCATGGAAGGATAACTGCAGCAACCCACCCACAAAGCCTTTTTCCCAAGATGTGTCCTGTCTACAAGATGTGTGCAGATGAAGATAGAGCAGAGTCTGAGGGAATGGTAAACCAATGACTACTCCAAATTAAGACACATCTCATGGGTAAGAACCAGTCCCCAACACTAATAATGATACTCCGTTATGCTTGTGTACAGGAACCTAGCATAACCATCTTCTGAGAGGCTCCACCCAACAGCCAACAGAAAGAAAGGAAGAGACTAATACCCAAGCAGTAGATGGAACTCCGGGAGTCTTACTGAAGAGTTGGGATAAAGACTGAGGAACCCAATGAGGAAAGGGACTCCACAGGAAGACCACCAGAATTAAATAACCTGGACCCTTGGAAACTCCCAGAGATTGAATCGCAAACCAAAGAATGAGCACAGGCTTAACCTAGGTCCCCTATACATATGAGCAGCTTAGTCTTCATGTATGCCACCTAAACAACTGGAGCAGGGGCTGTCTTTGAGCCTGTTGCCTACCTGCCTGCCTTTGGATCTAGCACTTCTAAAAAGACATCATTGTCTGGCATCAGTGGGAGAGGATGTGTTTAATCTAGCAGGAACTTGATGTTCAGGTGGGGGAGTTTGGTAGAGCAATGTTGGGGGTTGGTACACAGAGGGAGGCTTCCCTTCTAAGGTGAATGGTGGGAGGACTTATTTGTAGGGGTACTAGGAGAAGAGGTTGATATTGGGTTGTAAAGTGAGTAAATAAATACATTTAATGAAAAAATGTGTTACTTCTAAGCTATACAACTCCCTCTGTTATAAAATTACTTTCAAAACAAAATGCTGTTTTTTAATATTTAATGTTTTCTTGGCTCAAGAAGGTGTCAACAAAATCAATGCTGCCTACCAGATGTCCTCACCTCATTATTAGTACATTTAAAAAAATTACTAATGAAAATAAATTTGGTTCTCTGCTCCCCCCCATATCTTATGTTATTTCTTTTCACCCCCTTTCTCTTGCTACTTTTAACTTTTATAAACCATTTTTTGTTCAAAGGCTCACAAATTAATTTTTGTTGAGTTTCTGAATATTGTAAGCATGAAGTGACATGTCTTCGTCTGCATTTGCATAGTGTTAAGAAGTGCAAAATGTCTTATCTACTAAGTGCTGTTTGCTCCCTTGAATTTAAAGTATTGCTATGTTCCTAACATTTAAGCTTCATAAGATTTGACTTACCTTTACAAAACTTTTAACTAGATTCAACTTTCTCATTTGAAAAGATACTTAAGACTCATTAAATTGGCATTACTTAGGAATTTGTGTAGACATTTAATTCCTATGGTTCTACCTTTGAATAATTTAAACTTTTTAAGCTATTTCATCAATTTATCTTTACCAATATTTTTCCTGTATGTATATCTATGTACTACTTGTTAGGAATGACTGTGGAAGAGGCTGTCAAATCTTTTGGACCTGGGATTATAGATGGTTGTGAGACGATCACATATGTCCTGGAAATCAAACCTGACTCTTCTGGAATAACAACCAGTGAAATTAATGCTGAGACATCTCTGCAGCTCTTTGTATGTGCTTTGCATATAATATTCATTTCATTTACCCTGCCTCACAGAGAAGAGAATGAGAAAATTCTAGATATGGGTACTGGGAATTGAATTCGGGTTCTTATGGCAACTGCTTCATCAAGTGATTCATCTCCTGAATGTTGGTGGTAATATTGAGATACTTCAAGAATTCATTAAAGAATGAGTATTTAAAATTGTGAAAACAATTTCTCTGATACATTTCTGTATAAATGACTGCTTAGGTTACAAATTATCTTGTATTTTTAAACTGGCCCTGGTTAAAAAAAAAAAAAAGCTGATGATATAAATTCTTAAAATTATAACTGCAAGATAAGTTATATTTGTGTTTGTATCTCTCTCTGTGTGTGTGATATGTGTGTGTGTGTGTCTAGGCATGTACGGTTGTCTGAAAATTCCATGACTAGAAACCTGCCATTGGTTTTCATTGTAAGGTTAAATATTAGTGTTCTGGTATCTATCCAAACGATGAGCCCAGAAAACATACACACACATAAAATTAAATGATGAGCAAGTTGTCTTTAGGAATATATATATTTGAATTTACAATAATAACATTTAGTGAAAAAAAATTATGAATTTAAAGAGAGAAAGGAAGGGTCTGTGTGTAGGTTCCAGTGATGGGGAGAAGGAAGAAACATAATTATATTACAATATAATATTAGAACAAAAAATAAATATATGATCTGATTTAGATTTTAAATGAGAGAGGCTTTTTAAAATCTAATATTGTCCTAAAATAATATTCATGCTACTCTAGGAAATAAAATATAATTAAAAGTAGAAGCTTATATATAATCATCTCAGACTTTGTCTTGACTGAGTTTTTGATGACACACAGACCTGTAAACTGCTCCAGTCTGGTTTTCTGCTGTTGAGATAAAACACTGGGTAAAACCAACTGTTGACAAAAGCGTTTGTTTCTGTTTGTTTCCAACTTTTTCAATTTCCTTCTCTCCCTCTCTCTGTCTCTGTCTGTCTTTGTGTGTCTCTGTCTGTCTGTCTGTCTGTCTCTTTGTCTGTCTCTGTCTCTTCATCCATACTCCTTCCTTTCTTCTGTTCTTTTCTTTCTTCTCTTTCTTCTCTTTCTTTTCTTTCTTTCTTTCTTTCTTTCTTTCTTTCTTTCTTTCCCTTTTTATTTTTTTTCTTATGATGCTGAAGTTTGAACTGAAGCTCTTGTACATGCTAGGCAAGTACTATACCTTTGACAACCTTTTTTTAATTTTTCATTTCTTTTATTGAATGTTTTCTTTATTTACATTTCAAATGTTATCCCTTTTTCCTGTTCTCCTTCAGAACCCCCCTATCCTATCCTCCCTCTTCCTGCTTCTATGAGGGTGATCCCCCACCCAACCGCCCACTCCTGTCTCCTGGTACTCGCATTCCCCTACACTAGAGCATTGAGCCTTCACAGAACCAAAGGCCTCTCCTCCCACTGATGCCTGACAATTTCATCCTCTGCTACGTATTGCACTGGAGCCATGGGTTGTTCCATCTCTACTCTTTGGTTGTTGGTTTAGTCCCTGGGATCTCTGGTGGTAGTGGGGGTGGGGGTGGCAGAAATCTGGCTGGTTGATATTGTTGTTGTTCTTCCCATGGAATTGCAAACCCCTTCAGCCTCTTCAGTCCTTTATCTAACTCCTCCATTGGTTATCTAGCTCAGTCCAATGGTTGGCTGGAGTATCTGCCTCTGTAGATCTGGAAAGACTCTGCCTCTCAGGAGACAGCTATATCAGGCTCCTGTCACCAAGCACTTCTTGGTATCTGCAATAGCATCTGGGTTTGATGTCTGTATATAGGATGTATTTCCTGGTGGAACAGTCTCTGGATGGCCCTTCCTTCAGTTTCTGCTCCACACTTTATCTCCATATTTCGTCCCATGGGTATTTTGTTTCCCCTCCTAAGAAACACTGAAGCATCCACATTTTGGTCTTTCTTCTTGAGCTTCATTTGGTCTGTGTACTGTATCTTGGGTTCATCTTTTTCTGTATCATATAGAAAATATATATGTTTTTTGAGACAAGGTTTCTCTGTGTAGCCCTGGCTGTTCTGGAACTCACTCTGTAGACCAGACTGGCCTCCAACTCAGAAATCCACCTGCCTCTGCCTCCCAATTGCTGGGATTAAAGGTGTGTGCCACCTCTGCCTGACCTTTAAATAGTTATTTATTTCATGTATGTGAGTACAATGTGGCTACCTTTGGACAGCCCAGAAGAGGGCATCTGTTCCCATTACAGATGGTTGTGAGCTACCATGTGGTTGCTGGGAATTATATATTACATATATTTTTAAAAATACTTTTACTTTTCCCCTCTCTTCCTCTCTTCCTCCATCAAGCCCCTCCCCTGTTTTCCATATCAAGTTTATAGTCTCTTTTTGTTTGGTTAATATTAATACATATTAATATTAATAATATATATTATACATAAACACACTATTATGAGTCATTTTTGCTGATGGTGTATATATGGTTTTAAGGCTCATGATTTTGCATTAGGCAACCAAAAAGGAACTTATTTTTTCCTTTTAGAGCTTAAATCCACCTTTGTAGGAATGCCCACAGTAGATGGGTGCCTTTTACATAAATTATTAATTAGGACAATATTCTACATGCATGCACATAAGCCAATCTGATAGAGGAAATTCTTGAATAAGGTTCTCTCTTTTCATGCAAGTAAATCAAATGCTGATTTGAGCATGTTATTTGAGTGAATATATTTGAAGACAGTGAAATTTCTTCATGTAAAAATATTCAGAATATGTGTGCTTAGTTTCCTAATAGTTTATGAAATTTAAGTAATCTCTGGTTATCAGTCAAATAAACAAAAATCCTCTTGCATATTTAACATCGACTAAGTGGATAAAAAATAGCAGACAGTGCCTTTAGTTAAAGAAAGCAACTTAGTTTTAAAGCCGTAAGAGTTTCTCTGTGTCCTTGATACTTGGCAAGTAAAACATGTGGTTCAATTTAAGTGAACATGCTGTGTCACTGGGTTTTTAAATAAGAAGGAATAGCAAGGAGACATAATGGAAAAAGAAAACCTGATTCAACAGACACCTCTATATAGAAAGGTCTATGTCAAGGAGCCTTGGCAATGAACCAAAGGCAAGGGCTCATCAATTCAAGGCTTTCCCATTCAGTAGTTAAATTCATGTATTCATTCACTCAACAACTACTTATTGAATGTCTACCTTGTTATGGGAACCATGTCCTCTTGCCCTCCACTGTCGTCACATGAGCTTTCCCTGAACCCTTGAGGTCCATTGTCTTAAGTAATCTTCACGCAGACAAATGCATTGTGACAATCTCACTAATTTATCTCACTACGGCTCATCTTGTCTGAATTGTGTTGGAAGAAATACATTTTAAATAAAAGTGAAGAAAATGTCTAAGTGTTGGAGATCTTTTGTGGTCTGAAGCAAGCTCATCAGTAGGAAAAATCAGAAACATAACATGATTTCCAAAACAACGACAACACACAAACAAAATCTCACAGCCAGTATTGATAGTTTATGCAAATTTTTGAAGTATTTGTGTTCTTGATGTGTATGCTTACACTGTACCATTGTATATACTGGTAAATGCCGTTTAATTATTTAGTGATTACACATTTTCCATGTGGATCCAGATTGTATTAGATTTCAGTAGGAACCAAAATTACTAGGTTTATTTTAACTAAATAGAGAAATTAAAAATAATTAAATATATGAGCTAAACTCCTCTCTACAAATAATTACCCAGTATTCTAACTGTACGCTTACTATGCTTTATGTTGTGTTTTGCCTGTTTTATATATACTATATAAAAGCTAGTTATGCTATATATTTTAATGAATCCAACCTAATTAATAGTCACTTTATACATCCTGATTTAAAAAGATATTGATGGGCCTTTTAATGAAGAACACAGAGAGGTTACTCTGACATTGAACTACAGTATAAACCTGCCAAATAAGAGAAGTCCTTTGATGAAATCCTGGTATGACTGTTATAACTTAATAGTAACTAACCTATTTCTGATAGAATTTGAGGCCTGCCTCACTGGAGGATATTTCGTGCCAGATACTATAATTTTGGTCAAAAAGCCATAATTGAGGAAGTCATAGGCCCTATGATAGAACTCATTATTGACATGGTTCTAAATGGTCATTTTGTCAAAATTGTTTCCTTAATACTTATGTTTATACCCATAGACTTAAGTTGCTCTCAAACTTGACTAGCGACGCTTCTGTTGGCAGATGACAGCAGTCAATGAAGAGACTCTTATTTGAAGCACTGCAAATAAGAGATGGAGAGCCCAGCCCTAAATGGGATATCTCTGTTCACATACTCCTTCAAGGCACAGAGACCATTACCAAAAAGGATGCAGGAAGAATGTCAGAGTCCACACCTGGGGAACAAGTGCGCTAAGTTGCTGCCTTCTTTTCATCACATTAAAACAAAAATAAAAACAAGCAAACCATAAATTAGAATTTAATTGTCAATATGAAACAAGAAGTCCACAGTAAGCACAGATTTCATTTTATATTCTTCAACTACTTCTGGAATGATTTTTCCTTTGCCTGCAGCTATCCATTACAAGTAGTTTCTTGGTTATGGATAAGATCCTGTCTCAACTTCCCCATCTCTCTTCTTGGACCCTGTGTGGCTTGCCTCATTGCAGATCTTGTACATGCTACCACAGTTACTGTGAACTCATGTGCATCAATCCTGTTGTATCTGGATCTTACTCACACACAGTATTTCTTTTTTTAGGTTAAAATATAGTTTAATGTTCTCATTAAATATAATCTGATTATATTTCTCCTTCCCTCAACTCCTAGATCCTACCCATATCCACAACCATATAAATCCTCTTCTGCATAGATCTAAGATCCTTGAGGATTTGATTCAGGATTGGGTGCTCTAAAGTCTGTTATTCTCTGCACATTCTCCAGCTGTGGGTGTCTACGTTAATTACTCTCTAGTGCAGAAGCTTCTTTGATAATGGTTGGGTGAGGCACGGATCTGTGAACACAGCAGAGTCTCATTAGGAGTCATGCCACTGCTTTGTTTAGCCTTTTTGTGTAGGTCTACTGCTTGCAAGCTGCAGCAAAACTAGACAAACTAGAGTAAGTTTGGAAAGGTAGGGAAAGAGGACGAAAAGGAAAATAAAACTTCCCTACCCAAGTCCCAGTCTACTGTGGCAGCTAGGAGTTCCTGGTAGAAAGCATGTCTGTAGGCTGGCCTCTACCCACACCACACCTCCATTCCTGGGGTACTTAGGGTCTTACTGCAGACTCAGTCACCCTAGTTATTTCCCACCACATTTTCCAACCCTTTCTTCTAGCACTTCTCTATTCCCTGGACCCGATGAAAAACTTTTTAGCACCGTCCTTCCTGTGGTCATGCTAGGCTGGAATCAAAAAGGAAACCCTTGTTATCCTGCCTGTCCTCCACTCCTGTGCTTCCATAGAATTTTCTTTAACTGGGAAAAAATAAAGGCAAACTTTTGTATTAGGAAAAGTGACAGTTACTTGTGTTTCTTATAAAACCCTGGTGTGCTATAACTTAACCCATTTAAAAGTCATCATTAGTGAACCTGGATTATAATCGAATCAGTGCCATTATGGAATACTGGCAGTGTCCCGGGGCTAAGATTTGTGTTTTGTACTCTTATATTTGATTTTTGCAAAAATTGTCTGAAAATATGTATTTCGTTTTATTTGGGAGAAAACTCCATCTTCAAAAATCCAATGATGCTAACCATATAGTAAATTGTCTTATCAGGTCAAAACTACTAGTGTCTGACTCTGAAGTCTTACCTCTCTTTCTCTTGATCACTATCTTTCTACTAGCAAGGTTATTTTACGAATGTGAAAGACACAGCAAGTGCTATTTATATGAAGTGAGGGTTTTCTGTTAGTAATAATTGTCTATTACTGAAAATGAATATTTATTTTAGGATCCCTAAAGGAAACTTCCATTCAAGCCTCCTGAGATCAGTCATCTGAAAGAAGATAGAGATACATTCACTGTATACAGAGAGGAGAGAGTTAAGCTCCTCAGCACAATGTCTGACAGAGAAACTTCAGAGAAACTCCCTACTGTTAATGTTTTCTGGGAAACAGTTCAAAGAAGGGTGAATTTTGAAGGCAATGCCATGGCTGGAATTAGGAAAGACTTCCTGCCTCACACCAGCATATTTATTGAAGTGCCTTGCTCGATTCACAAGAACAACCAAGATCCAGTCAGTATATTGTATCATTCCATTTGACAAAATCTTTATAATTGTTTACTTCCTTACTTGCTTTGATGACTACAAAGTATCATCTTTCACACCCAGAGAAAGTAGGAATAGTTAATCTCAATTTCACTTAAAATTATAAACTAAATCATATGGTTTATGTTAGTTTTTATAACATGGGAATCTTTATTCTATACATTGCAATATTTTTAGTGAGAAGTCACACTTTTCTGTAATATAATTATTTTGTGGGTTTCACATATTTTACCAAACCTAGTTCTATTGTACACCATTAAAATCAGGCCAAGCCTTTATTTCTTAAATTTATTAAACATGGTTTAAAATGTATTACTTGGACTTTCTTTTATAAAAATAAAAGCATTTAATAGTAATATTTAAATGTGTGTATTATGTATATACTACATAGCATATATACCTATATATAATATAGACTAAGTGTGCTATTTACTATGTGTGTGTGTGTTTGTGTGTGTGTGAAACTGTATCATTGAAATCACGAAAATAGTATTATGTTAGTTACAAAAAATTGCTGTGAGCGATGGGGACAGGGACATATTAATTTAAAAAATACATTGTAAGTTAGATAGAAAATACAAATCTCAGATATATATTGACAGCATTGTGAATATAGTTATTAATAATATACTATATAGGGAAAAAGTAAACACTTCTGAATGTTCATTGTGAATGTTACCTCACCTCTAATGTTAAGGTAATAAATATGATAATGAGATCAATTTATTCATTTTATAATATATACATCTCACAACATCAAGTTGCATTTCTTGAATATTAGAATAAGAAAAATCAAATGTATGTTTTCAAATCTTGGAGCTGTAGAGATGGTTCAGCAGTTAAGAACTCTTGCTTCTCTTGTAAAATTCTCGTTTGGTTGCCAGTTCACATGGCTGCTTGTATCTACCTGTAACTTAAGTTCAAAGGGATTCTACACCCTTGTTTGGCCTCTCCAGGAACCAGACACACACACACACACACACACACACACACACACACACACACACAGAGAGAGAGAGTACATCTATACGTATAAGCAAAGAATTCATATACAAGATAAAATAAATAAATCTAAAACAATTCCTATTTATTGTATTACAACAGCTTGACACTGTGGGCTGCTATCGTGTAATGAAGATTCCACAAGTATTTCCCTCAAAATTTATTTGTTGGTCTTGGATATATTTAGTTTTTATTATTTCCTTTTTAAAAGAAATGCAGGTACAAAAATGGAGAAGAGACTGAGGGAAAGGATGTCCAGTGACTGGCCCAACTTGGGATCCATCACAAAGGGAGGCTCCAAGGCCTGACACTATTACTGATGCTATGGTGTGTTTACAAAAAGGAGCCTAACACAGCTGCTATCCTAGAGGCCCAACAAGCAGCTGCAAGAGTCAGATGGAGATACTTACACCCAAACAATGAACTAAAGTCGAGGACCACTGTGGTTGAATTAGGGAAAGGCTGGGAGGAGTTGAGAAGGAGGGTGACCCCATAGGAGGACCAGCAGTCTCAACTGAGCAAGACCTTCAAGATCTCTCAGACACTGAGACACCAACCAGGCAGCATACACTAGCTGACCCAAGGCCCTCCACACATACACAGCAGAGCACTGCCTGGTCTGGATTCAGTGAGAGAAGATGCACCTAATCTTTGAGAGACTTGAGGCCCAAGAGAGTGGGGAGGCTTAGTGGGGTGTGGTGTGGTGGGGTGGGGTGGGAGGAAACTTCCTCTTGGAAACAGGGGAGGAGGAATGGGATGAGAAACTATAGGAGAGCAGACAAGGAGGAGGTTGATAACTGGACTGTAAAAAAAATTAAAGATAAAGATTTAAAAACTATAAAAATATTAAAATAACTGTAAGTAAGTAGAACTCTTCAAAATTTCTTCTGAGAATCTAATTGAAACTATCAATAGACCTTTTTCTAGATAGTTTCATGTTTCAGAATTTTTTCATGGACTATGACATATTCTGTTTTTCCTGAAGTGCAGAGATTATTCTATAACCTGCTGGAATCTAAATAGATTTTTCCTAATAAATTTTTGTTTATTTGACAACTTGATTTTGAATTTTAAAACATTAACTTAAGGTTGACATATTTTTTGTTATTCTAAAAATTATAGAAATTTTGGTACAACAAACATAGCATGTATACAATATTTTGCTAACCTCTCCTTCAAGGATATAAAGACTGAGTTTATAATGAACTGTCTATTTTTAAAGAAAAATTTTAATTGATTCAAACACTATCCTTAATTTTTCATTTAAAAGAAATTGTTTCATCTGGCTAACTAGATTAGCTACTGTCTTCATTTAATTTAACCACAAGAGATAGAGTAAACAGTTTGGACTATCATTTATCTCTTAACAGATCTTTTAAAATTATCTCGCCTAAAGAGAGTAAATAATACAAACTTCATTTCAAATGCTATGAACTCTAGACTTGTAATAGACATGCCAACAAATGATTATAGTTTACTTCCACTGTGTTCAGAGATGATCTTACATTGATGAGATAAATAAATATATTTTCTGCTATGTATTAAGCACTGGTCAGTGAGCCATCAGGTATCAGATATGGATAAGGCAGAATCAAATTCTGTCTTTAGAAATCTGAAATCTCTCTCTCTTTAACTGTCATTTTTCTTTCTCTCTTTAAATAGATAGATCAATTGATAAATAGATATAATCACATTAATTGATAACACTTTTAAACTAAAAGATTTGACATGCTTGTTTTCATATTTCACAGTATAAATGAAAGCAGCATTTTTTTTTTTTTTTAGTATCTCACTTACCTCATCTAAAATTATTCCTTTTGCTAGGAAGGGGGAGGAATCTTCCTTATCATGCTGTTAGAAAACACTAAGGTATAGTACCATGAACTTCAGGTGAACTGGAACAAACAATACAAAACTGAAAAAGAGGGCCCTCACTTTTAGAAATGCAAATATCACTGGTATGTAGTCTTCCAAGAGTGACTACAGTCAACCAGCAGGCTCCACAGACATCACCCAGGGAAGAAAATCCCCATCAGTGGAATCATGGGGTTTTGGTCATGTGGAGTGTTGGATGATACCACGGCAAGGGGGCCCTCAGTGACTAAGTGAGGTAAGATGACAAACCCTGGGCAGAGAATGAAGCTGGAGACCCCTATTCTTACATCAATGCAGCTGTTGATTTTTTTAGTGGAGCTCTGGGCCTTATGTTCCATTCATTTTTAATACTAGTCTTTGACATTTTCTTGTGTTTCTTACATTGTCTTCTCACACATGGTGAGCCATGGGTAAAATATGTATCACAGAACTCACAGTGAATGTAGACATGTCGAAAATATCATCCTGAATGAGGTCACAAAAGAACACACATGGTATGTACTCATTGATAAGTGGATATTAGCCTAAAAGCTCGGAATAACCAAGATAAAATGCACAGACCATATGAAGCTCAAGCAGAAGGAAGACCAAAGTGTGGATGCTTCAGTGCTTCTTAGAAGGGAGAACAAAGTACTCACAGGAGGAAATATGGAGCTATTGTGGATACTGGGATGTGCTTGCTGACAGGAACCTGATATGTCTGTCTCCTGAGAGGCTCTGCCAGAGCCTGACAAATACAGAGGCAGATGCTCGCAACCAACTATTGGACTGAATGCAGGGTCCCAGATGGAGGAGTTGGAGAAGGGACTCAAGGAGCTGAGGGAGTTTGCAGCCCCTTGAGGAGAGCAACAGTGTCAACTGGCCAGACTCCCCAGAACTCCTGGAGACTAGACTACCAACCAAAGAGTACACATGAAAGGACCCATGTGGCAGAGGATGGCCTTGTTAGACATAATTGGGAGGTGAGACTCTTGGTTCTTTAGGGGTTTGATGCCCCAGTGTAGGGAAATACCAGGGTGTGAAGGCAGAAGTGGGTGGTTGGATGAAGAAGCACCCTCATAGAGGCAGGGGAAGGAATATGGAATAGGGGATTTTCTGAGGGGAGACCTGGAAAGGAAATAACATTTGAAATGTAAATAAAGAAAATATCCACTAAAAATTTTTTTTTAATTTTTAAAATTTTAAAAGAAAAAATAAATAAAAGTAAATAAACAAAGCAAAAATATTTTTGTTATATAAATGCATATGATTATTTAAAAAATAGTGTGAGGTTTGGTGTCTACAAACAGAATGGATCCCTATATGGGCAGTCTCTGGATGTTCTTTCCTTTGGTCTCTCCTCCAGTTTTTGTCCCTGTTTTTCCTTTGTACAGAAACATTTCTAGGTTAAAAATTTTGAGATGAGTGGATGGCCATATCCTTCTATTGGAGACTCTGACTGTCTACTGGAGGTGGTCTCTACAGGTTATATATCCTCTTTGTTGGGTATTGCTGCTAAAGTCATTGTCTCCTGGGAGCCTCTTGCTTTCCTGGAGTCTAGAACTTTCTAGTGGCTATACCCAATTCTCCATTCCCCTCCGCTACATATTTCTATTCAGTTTCCTGGTCCTTTCTACTTCTCCCCTGTCCCTTTTAATACCTGTTCTGCCCTGCCCCCAATTTCATTCCCTCTCCTTTCTTCGTCAGTGAGTAAATAACATGTGTGTTGTTTGTGTGTGTGTGTTTGTGTGTGTGTGTGTGTGTGTGTGTGTGTGTGTGTGTGTGTGTGTGTCTGGGTTACCTCACTCAGGATGATATTTTCTAGTTCTATCCATTTGCTTGCGAATTTTATAAAGTTATTGTTTTAATAGCTGAATAGTACTCCATTGTGTAAATGTACCACATTTTCTGTACCCATTCTTTTGCTGATGGAAATCTGGGTGGTTTCCAGCTTCTGGCAGTAATTATTCTTTTGTTTTAAAAGCAAAGGAAGGTATTTTTTTAAGAATTTACATTAACATAGTTAGGATGGACTCTGCCAGTATTGACACTGACCTCATTATAAAAGAATATTTACCAAAGATGAATGCTGAAGGTTTGTATCACAACACAACATTCACAAACACAAAATAGGACAAATATTCCTACTCTGCTCTTTACATGTCATGTTTTACAATGAAACAAAATCTAACATAAACCTAAAGGCTCCAATTTTATTTAATATATATTTAAATTCACTTAAATATGCCAGGCAATCAATAACCTTAGCTATTGGCTATAAATTCAAACAACAATCCAAATATTTACAGAATAATAGTTTTCTATATTTCATTGACACATAATAGTAAGAGAGTAATAGATAAAAATTCACTTTTAAAATTTGATATTAAAAATAAAGGTTAGCCAAAAAATTAAAGATTAAATATCTTATTGGTAAATATCACATGACTCTGCTCTAGAAAGATAGTACCTAGGATCAGATCAAAGATTGCATTTGGTGATTTTATTCTTAGTATTTATTATTTGTAAAACAGCTCATTTTATAGTCATCTGTTTGTATGTTAAGCTTTTTTTTCTTTTTGTTCAAATCTCTTGTGAGTTCTACCATCTGCTTTTGAAGGAGCAGTATACCTGCCTTGCCTCTGGTTATTTTGCCTGCAACACTAGCGATCAGATGAACCAGTCGATAACTTGACAGAAATAGCATCTCTTTCTATTCCCCAACCCCCACCCCACAAATAGCTTTCTAACCCCTTTACTGTGAAGAGCAAGCCTGTTCCATTAGGATTTGTCATGTCAACTTCATAGCAGTTCCCTGAAATATCTTTGAATGAATAGGTTGCACTGGTACACACAGAGAACAGTATATATATTTTTTGAAACTTAGGTTTAAAGTGATCAAGGTGGCTTGGGATGTGGGATACAGTCAGAAGAAAAGGGATGTTACAATTATGTAAAAGTAATGGATCATTTTTAGAAGTGTGCATTGCAAACAAAAAGAACTTATTGAACATTTTAATCACATTCAGTAAAAGAAAAATACCAGGGGCTTTTAGATCAAATATTAAGATTTAATTTCTGCTTGATTATATTAACTTACCATGAAATATGATTCAATATGATTCTACAAAAAATTTAATTTGTAATTTAGCCATAGCCATAGAAATTTGGATAAAAATAAAAAAAAAAAACTATGGGAAATGAGGATCATAAGAAGAAAATTAAGTTGGCCCCAATTAACTTTCAGCCCCGTAAAATCTCTTCCTCTTGGATGGGGGTGGAGTTATCACATGTTGCGGACCATGCCTCCATCATATTCATAAGAACCTTTAAAAGTACAGTGTTTTTCACCCACTGTGAAAACAAGGGTTAATCAGGGAGAATGGAATCAGAAAGATAAGAATATTCTAGGACTGTTTCAAGATGAAAGAGCTCTAGAGCACAGTACGAGTTCTCTCCAGATTGTAGAATCTAGACGCTGACAAAGTATCTGGCTAAGAGATATTAGGCTCCTGTCTCATCAAACGATTTACAAAAGCAGATGCTTCCAGGAAGCAGACTAATCTTACTCATCATGGTTGCAGATGGTGATACAGCTGACTGACACTCAGCTGGTCGTTGTTAGATGCTAAGCAGAAAATCCACTTTAGGCTTCTCAGCTGCCTGGCATTTGAGCATTGACATTGGCAGTTTATAGCAGTACTTCTTGGTCACAGCATTTACATCTGTTAATATGTATACATTTTAAAGATTTTAGTCAGTTGGGTGGGGTGTGGTAATGGGGACATCCTCGTGAAGACAGGGGGATAGAGAGGAGGTATGAGATGTGAAACAGTTGGAGGGTGAACAGGGCAAGGGAATAAAATTCTGAGTGAAATAAATAAATAAATAAATAAATGTATAAAATAGATTTTAGTCTCTGAATGCAGACTATTAAGTCATACATTAGCTACAACTTGAACTCACTATTTAACTTCTACCAACTTATTAAATACCTTTGTTCCTCAGTTTTCACAAATGTAAAATGGGTGTAAGTGTATGATTCATTAAGATTGCTGTAGTGGATTGATTATTTGACATATAAAATACTTATAAATTGCCCCATGTTTTACAATAATAGTAATACTTATAAATGTTAATTGTTTATGTATTATTTATTTTTACTTCTAGAATTGCTATAGCAAATGTTTGTATTACAATTGTAATGACAGAGAGATTGTGATGAACACATCATTGTAGATGGTAGAAGATAATTTTCTAATAAGAACTAGCACATAAAGTATAATTTTAAAATAACTTGACAGTGATTATACTAATTAAAATTTAGTTTTTAAAGTGGGAGCAATCTGTAAAACAGTAGCTGGTAGATTTTGCCTGCAGGCTTACAAGTCGCAATGTATTTGAGATCATGTTTTTCCAATTTAGACCCTCTTAATATAGATCTCCTAATTTCTGTGGTTTAAAGTAGCTTTTCATTTGCTACTTCTGAACTATATTAAAATTTCATGGCCTATTAAAAGAAAAGAGAGATCAGTGTCTAGCAGAGTTATCAACAGAGAGGAGTCATCTAGCATATGATGGAAGCAGATGGGAAAACCCACAGACAAACATAGGTGGAGCTAGAGCAACTTCTCAAAGTAGGGGGAGGAAGGATTGTAGGAGCCAGAGGGTTGAGGACACCACGAGAAAAAGTCCCACAGTGTCTTAGTTAGGGTTTCCATTGCTGTGAAGAGACACCATGACCAAGGCTAATCTTATAAATGACAATAATTAATTGGCAATAGCTTACAGGCTCAGAGATTCTGTCCATTATCATCAAAGCTGGAAGCAAGGCAGTGTCCAAGCAGGCATGATGCTGGAAGAGGTGGGAGCTTTTCAGTCACCATCCAAAGGAATAGACTGAATGTTCCTCACTAGACAGGGCTTCAAAGGCCACTCACACAGTGACACACTCCTCGAACAAGACCACAGATCCTAACAATACACTCCTTATGAGCAAAGC
Source organism: Rhabdomys pumilio (assembly GCA_030674055.1). NCBI lineage: Eukaryota > Metazoa > Chordata > Mammalia > Rodentia > Muridae > Rhabdomys > Rhabdomys pumilio. The sequence goes on from JANHMN010000001.1 coordinate 17,701,318, forward strand.
ATACGCAAACAACCACACACAGAATCAACTGAGAAAGGCTCATAGGGGATCACAGAGACTGAAACAACAATCAATGACGTGAGATGGGTATGAACTAAGCCCTTGTCATTTTCCTTAGATTTGTGTAGCTTGGTGAGAGTGTGGAGCAGTGTCTGTGTTACCTGCTCTTATTTCTGTCAACTCCTACTGGGTTTCTGTGTCCAGCCTTAGTATGAGGGTTGTGTCTAGTCTTATTGTTATTTGTTAAAGTGTGTTCACTTGGTATCCTTTGGAGTTTCTCTCTCTCTCTCTCTCTCTCTCTCTCTCTCTCTCTCTCTCTCTCTTTCTTTCTCTCTCTCTTTCCCTCTCTTTTTCTCCCTCCCTCCTTCTCTCCCTCTCTTCCCTTCTCCCCCCCCACCTCTGTCTGTCTCTCTCCCTTTTTTGAAAAGAAATGCAGGAGCAGTGGATCTGAGGTGAAGAAAAGTTGAGGTGGCATGAAGGAGTAGAAGGAGAGGAAACTTCTTTTGGGGTGCAATATATGCAAGAATACTAAAAGAAAGACAGAAAAAGAAAAAAGAAATAGAAAGTGATCAATATCTGTGAAAATATTCAACAAAAAGACAATAGGCTTTCAGCTATAGCATCACGGTCACTAGATTATGCCAAGTACAAATAAAAACATGCATGCCACAGGGGAATGGAACCAAGTCCTGCCTATCTTGGCACAGTTGCATTGGCAAGCGTGGTGTTCTACCAACAGACTGTGAATGTATAGATCCTGAGTCTACCCAGCTGTGCTGAGAAACAGGCTTCTGCATGTGTCCCTAGGACCATGACTGTCACAGCTCCACAATTTGAAGCCACAAAGAAAAGCTTGATTATAAATGATCCAAACTGCTCATTCTCGTGGTACATGCCATAGACTGAGGCCTTTAATTCAAGTGAATTTTGGGCAAATTTTATCCAGATTTCATGGCAGTAGAGGACAAACACTAAAGCATATGTTACTGAAGGACACAGCCCCTCCCCAAATTACTATGACATATTTCTCAGTTGTTTTCTATTCATAAAGTTGCATGTTTTTCAAAAACAAGCATAAAAATATTTGTGCATCAGAATTTAAGCCCCATATTTAGATAGCCAGCTAAAGATCACAGACCAACTATGGACTCAGAAAATGTTTCAATAGCATCCAGGACTCTAAGGGCATTCAAGGAACAATATTGACTCACAGCCTGTTGGTAAATCTTGGGCTCTGGCCAATTATAGCAGAGAAAGACCTTGCTTTAGAGGCATAGTTTCACAGCCTCTGCTTTTAAACCTATTTTATTTACAACATAAATTAAAATTAGAAAGCAGTAATAAGCTTTATCTTTTTAATTTCCTTTTTTTAAAAGTCCCCATCATGATTTTACACTCTAAAAGCTTTTCCTTTTTGTTTGATTAATTAAGCAAATTTATATACCCATTTACACGGCATTTCCCTCAAGTGTTCCTGGAAAATCTAAGCATACATTTTATACTTTATGTAAAAAAAAAAAAAAAAAAAAGACTTGAGTTATAAAGGAGCCATCTAAATGATACATAAAATTTCCCCACTACAATTAATATACATGGGAGGAAACGTAGAGCCAGCAGGTTAACTCTGAATTAAAGTGCTTTCCTCAAATCCATCATGTTCCCAGCACCAATCTCTGTCCCACTCTCTGCTCTCGGTTGATTAACAAAAGCCCCTATTAGGTTTAATTTCATTAAATGAACTAAGCGTTTTCGCTTTGTCTCTAATCTGATGACAACTTACCTAGAAATACAAAGAGTGAGACAGATGCTTTTCCTGCAACTTCACTCCGGAACAAAGAGACATCACAGCTCTGTGCTGCCAGAATTTTTTCTTTTACTTAGTAGACATTTCCAATTTGGATAAAGACGCCTGCAACTGAGAAGGAGAAGGCCATTTAAAAATGCATGGCAATATTTTTTTTTTAATATCAAAAGAAAGATGCAATAGTAAAATGTGCAAACTTCATTTTTAGCAAGATAACAAAAAAGAGTTCTTTAAAATTCTTTATGGAAAAAGGAGTCAAGGTATTACAATAAGGGCTGATCAAGAGATTCTTGTAGATTGATCTTTGGGTCTTTTACTTGGTGGCAACTTTAATAGTTAAATAATAGCAAGCTGTTTCACACAGGCACAAAAACAAACATAAACAACCCGTTTCTCTCTAAATCAAGTTGTGGTTTTGTTTTTATTTTTGCTTTTTTTTTTCCTGTAAGAAATGAATTGAAACTTAGTTTTTAAGATTCATTTTCTATAATCTTATGAAAGAAAACTATATGGAATAATAGTCACTGTCTTTTGACCTTTCTCATATATGAGTGGCAGGAAATTTGAGATGCATATTTGAAAATTCTGATTTATATATAGCCTTCATACAAAGGGCTACCACTTCCAAATATAGAAATATAGCTAGTTTGAGCATTTAAGAGAAGCAGCTGTTATACTGTGGAAAGAAGGTGTATTTACACAAGCAGTCTCTGGGTAGCCTTGGTCTGCCTGTGATCTCTGTCTTTCTCTGGAGTGTCTCCACTCTTCAGTGCCTGCACAGTTCCTGGCCAGGCCTAGTGTACATATGTGTACTCTCAGTCTTTTCCTTTAAGATAGAACCAGTTGAAGGGAATAAACTTCTCCTTTTCAAACTGGATGCACCTTTTAGGATGAAGAGATGTCATAACAATATTGTGATTCATTTGGATGTCTATTCATTTTAGAGACAGATCATGCACATAAGCTACATGTTTATATTAACATTTACTAAAAACTGTAAGATGTCTGAGAGCTCTGAAATATAGCAAACACTTAAGTCCTGTAGAGTTTTGGGGAATTCAGAGCTGGTTGGATGTACAAAGCCCATCTCTTCTGACTTGAAAACTGAATCTGAAACCTATTTTAGTAACAGAGGACAAAGAATACCCAGACTGTCCCACCTCTTACTACTTCCTTCCTTCCGTCTCTGCCTTTCACTTCTTCTCACATCGTTCCCTTCTTTGCCTCTCTTATTTTGTCCTCAGTTTTTTTCCTCTCCAGTGATAGCTCATCCTAATTATTCTAAGTTATTAAAGACTCATCAAGACTAAAATTCTAACCACCATGTGTAAAACCCCTATAGGAAACGTTCATCTATGGTATTAACCAACCTGTGTATGCACCTGTGGAGGCAGAAGGTCCTCTGGCACAGCACTGCCAGCACCACGTTCCTCCCACAATAAAGTTCTCCCAAGGGTGGGTGCAGAAAGGGCTGGAATCTAAATCTTACAAATATTTTGATGATGCTTCTCTTCAGTGAAAACACATGAAAACAACCTAGGGTGTAAAGCATGTATTCATTTGAAAAAAACTGAAGAGTCAAAATCAAAGTTTTAAAGGCTTATGTACTGAGATTTCGTTTCTTTTTATTATTTATTTATTTACATTCCATATTTTATTCTCCACCCACCCGCCCTCCGACTCTTCCACATGCCATACCTCCAACTTACCACCCCCCGCCCCCTGCTCCACAAGAATGTCCCCACTCCCTAGCTCCCACCCCACCTGATTTCTAAACTGTGTGGGGCTTTTAGTCTATTGAGGGTTAGGTACATCATCTCTAATTGAACACAGTACCCAGCAGTCCTCTGCTGTATATGTGTTGGGGGCTTCAGATCAGCTGGTATATGCTGCCTTTTTGGTGGTGCAGTGTTTGAGAGATCTCGGGGTCCAGACTAATTGAGACTGCTGGTCCTCCTACAGTGTCTCCCTCCTCCTCAGCTTCTTTCGGCCTTTCCCTAATTCAACCACAGGGGTCAGCAACTTCTGTCCATCGCTTGAGTGCCAATGTCTGCATCTGACTCAGCTGCTTGTTGTTGGGTCTTCTAGAGAACAGTCATGATAAGTCCTGAAATTGTAGGAAATTAAAGAGAAATATTTTCATGAGACAGTACCTCCACTTCAACCTCATAACTATCTCCTATTTTGTGTCAAAAAGAAAAGAAAAAAATCTCAGTCCAAGCATGCAAATATAATCCCTTAGCTGTGTTTTCATATACATTTCATATAAAATATATTCTGAACAATGTCATATTTGTGCCATGTCTAACCAGAACTCATAGGCAGACAAACTGACTCATAGAGGAAACATTTTAAAGACACTGACAATCTATTCCTTTATCAGTTTCTATTTTCTACTTAATATTTTACTTTTAAAATATCAGATATGACTTTAGAAACCATTGTGGTATTTTCTGACAAATGTTATTGTAGTAGAGTGACTAACAGCTAGGTACAGTGAGAACATTGGTATATTGATTGTATTTACGCTTCTGACCTAAGATAGTCTTTAAACCATTAAGGCAACTCCTTGCCTTCCTCTTTAAAGATACTTTTGAAAAAAAAATATATAGATAAAACTTCTTAGGTATTTGCTTCTAATATTTCAAGCTTATGTAACACAACTCATGTAATTTTCCTATAGACTTTTAGAAAAGTTTTATATTTGTATACATCAATGAAAATATGTACCAATTTATCCCATCACTACATTCAATGCTTTTGTAATGTTCAAGTGCCCATTCTGTCTACATCCACTACTCTGCTATGCTTATCTGTTTGAAGTTTTGCCATTTTCCCCTACGTGCTAAAAAGAAAAGGCAAACAGTGTGTGAGGTACATGGTCCATATGTGTGTATTGTACTTAGTAAAAATAACTAGATATAAACCCACTCCTGTCCTCTTCCTTGATTTTCTTTAATTAAATGTAGCTCTAAATTTGGAAAGTGGCATGAAACACTGTTCACTTCCTTCAAAATCTTTTCAGATGCTCAAAAACTACATTAGTGGTTTAAAAACGAAACCTTCAATATCATATATCACATCTATTATTGTAGCGGCAAATTTTCACACTTCCTCATTGAACCAAGAACACTGTCATCTTGTGAAAAGACAGGAAAATTGCCTCCGCTAGTGAGATTTGTAAATTGGAGTCGAGTGTGAAGGTAACTGGATGAGAAAAGCACACTAACCAACCCAGGGTTCAATACAAGATTGACACCTTAGCCAAGATGTGTGGGAAAGGCTGCCAACACAACTGAAAATGCAAAATTTGAGACAAAGAAAGGCTTATTACTTCTTCAGTTATTAGGCTAACAGCATTTTCTGTAAATGGGAAACAACCTGTCTTATGTCAAAAGTTAAGGTAGTTTTTAGTACCTTCCAAATAAGACAGACCTTTATCGTCCTAAAAGAAATGCACAGAGACATTCAGAGCATAGCATTTTATGCCTGTTTTGTCAAAAAGTTGTATAAGGCAAGTGGAAAGAGTTTGTTTCATAACTAGAAATGTGAGTGGAAAGTAGAGTATATATGGCTTTTGTTCTCAGTTTCTGGTGTCATATGTGACCTAACTACTGACCACCCAGAGAGTTTTCCACAGAAAAAATATCTAATAGGAAGCAAGCAAGACAGTGCAGCAGGAAAAGACATTTGCTGCTAAGCCTGATGGTCTGAGTTTCATCGTTCATAATCACATGATGGAAGGAGAGAACCAACTGTCCTGTTACCTTCTGACCACCACACACCATGGCATATATATTCCCTACACACACACACACACAAAAAAAACTTATTCAAAGAAATGATTATTGTCTACATTAATCATAAATATTTTTAACTGTAGGGTTTTCAATTAGAGGTCCTGGCTTTATCTTCATGGCAATAACATATTATCAATTTAAATATTTCTGATCATGTTTTTAAAGTAAATTGTTACTTTTGAGCTGGTACACAGAAAATGCAGAAATTACATGATACTTTACATACTTCTTTAAACCATGATCTCCTTCTGAATAATAGTAGCCTCTGGGCTTGGTCCATTGATTACATTTAATTCTGTAGACACATATTTACAACTAAGTTTGTATATTGCTTTACAAGTTACTTGTGGCTACATGCTTTTTTTTTCTTTCAAAAATCTATGATATTCCTCTAACATTGTAATACAAGTGTAGTTTCAGGGTCTTCCAAAATATAGCCTACATTTATTTTCAATCTTTTTGTAAATAGTGATAAAGCCTCTCCATGGGTTTCTATTTCTAGAATGTCATGAGATTAGAGGCATACAGCATCAACATTTAGTTACTTTTGCATTTGGTTCCTTCTATCTTTTTTCTGGTTTCATAGCTTATTTTTAGATATATTTGAGCTTAGTTATTAACTCACAATTTCAAGAACACCTTGGTCACTTCAAAGTTTGTATAATTATGGATAAATTTGCTATAAGCATCTGTTGTTTCAGATCACTTTAACACATCCTAAAATGTGTGATTGTTTGATGCTATGGTAAAAGTATGTCTAACTTTGTAAGAAATTTCCAAACAGTTTTCTAAAGTGGCTGAACCATTCTGTCATTCCCATCAAAGATGTCTGAATGCTCCAATTTCTGTCATACTGAATTCTGTGTAGTATCTATGTTTTGGATTTGGGCCATTCTGAAAAGCATGCTGGATATTTCAGTGAGTTTACATTTCTACAACAATATATTATATGGAACATATTTTTATATATTTATTTGCCATCTGAATTTTTTTTGCAAGACGCTTGCTTAGAACTTTAACCCTCTTGGTCCTTCCTTCTTTGTTGTGTATGGTTTTTTTTTTTTTTAATATGAACCCTTGCTATGCATCCATGTACGTTAGAGCCACAATCACCTTCTTGTCTTAGCTTTCTGACTGTTTTGATTATGAGCACAGACACTTAAGCCAGGATTTGGTGCATTTCTACAGAGGTTGTGATTTATTCATTTGCTTGCATGGCATGCCAATCCTTTATCAGTTTAACATTTGAAAGTATTTCCATCCATGTTCAGGTTTCCATTTTATCTCGATATTGTCTTTTAGATAAAAAAGATTTATAATTTAAAATTCCAGCATATTAATTTTGTTTCTCATTGAGTCCAGAGCCTTCTGTACTCCAAGTAATGGAGTGCTTAAAATCATTTAGGTTTATCTTTGTAGGTTCGGGGGCTTAAGTTAAACATTAATGAATACGATCTACTTTATATTAATTTTTGTGAAGAAGATAACTTTAATCAATACATTCTGAACACTAAGGGTTTTTCCAATCTAAAGTTCAAAATCAACACAATAACCAGAAAATCAAAATTGTGAGGTCGTCACAATAGTGTACCTGGTACCAATCTCTGTCCTGCTTTGTTTTCTGTTCCTGAAATAAACACCAAGACCAAAAGCAACTAGGTGTGTGCGTGTGTGTGTGTGTGTGTGTGTGTGTGTGTGTGTGTGAGAAAGAGAGAGAGGGGGGAGGGAGGAAGAGAGAGAGAGAGAGAGAGAGAGAGAGAGAGAGAGAGAGAGTAAATTGGGCTTTAAAATAATGATAGCTAAACCTCTTCTTCCTCGATAGTCTCTGTCATCTTTATTGTGACATTGTGACTGCACTTCTGGCTCTGGTGAAGCTCAAGATTGTCAACAGAGGATAAAGAAATTCACATGGCATCATTCACACTAATAAGTCAAAATTAAATAACTGTCAGAACCCAGAGACATCATCAACAGGGTCTGGCAAGTACCCAGAACCCAGACCTGACAAACATCCAGCATGTGTTTTGGAAGCAACAAGGAAACCCAAGCACATGCTGCCCCACAGCTTCAAGAAATTTCTGGTTCACTTGTCAAGGAGCTAGAAGTTGTGGAACTAATCTTTCTTTTCTGAGGATGTTTCCTCTAAGAACCTCAAAGCTCAAAGTCACAATAGAAGGAGCAGCAATGCTAATTCTCAGAGTCACCAATCCCAGTACAAGGCTGTATAGCATAGGGACTGAGTAGAAGGCATGTGTTATTCATGCTTAAACAAAATCACATCAAACAAATATACGTCTGCAATTCTGTTTAGATACAAGTTTTGTTCTTTTAATTCATGTTCATTTGCAAGCTTTGGTTGAAGATTTGAGAAATTGGTCTGTCAGATTTTTTATTTCTTGTAATATTTTGTCAACCCTAATGCTTTATTGACAGAGGAATTTAAGAAAACATGTATTCTTTTATGTCACCTTCAAGCCTGATCTATCAAACCTGCCTGTCATCTTCTATAACCATAAATTTAGTAGTGGTTGATGGCTTCAAATGTTCTGATGTCTTCATCTCCACTCAAACATCAGTTCTTTTGTCTTTATCTTAATTTTTTATCATGTTCCTATTTTCTTTATTTACCTCACCATAAAATCCCATACCTATATCTTTACTCTATTTTTTTTATTTTTATTGGATATTATATTTACATTTCAGATTTTACCCCCTTACCCCATTCCCCTCACCACCCAGGGCCCTCCTATCCCATCCCCCTCCTCCTCCTTCTATAAGGATGTGCCCCCACCTACCCCCCACTTCCAACTCTCCAGCCTTGAATCCCACCCCCCCACACACACACACACTTGGTGTTCAGCCTTCATAGGACCAAGGATCTCCTCTCCCACCTATGCTCAACAAGGCCATCCTCCCCTACATATACAGATGGAGTCATGGGTTCCACCTCTGTGCTCCCTGGTGGTTTAGACCCTGGGGAGCTCTGGTTGATTGGTATTGTTGCTCTCCTCATGAGGCCACAAACCCTTTCAGCTCCCCCAGTCTTCTCTCTAACTTCTCCATTGGGAACCCCTTGATCAGATCAGTGGTTACCTGTGAGCATCATCCTCTAAATATGTCAGACTCTGGCAGGCCTCTAAGGAGACAGCTATATCAGGCTCTTGTCAACATGCACTTCCTGACATCCACATCACTGTCTACCTTTGGTAACTGTACATGGGATGGATATCCAGGTGGAATGGTCTCCAGACGGCCCCTCCTTCAGTTTCTGTCCCACACTTTGTCTCCATATTTGCTCCCTTGAGTATTTTGTTACTCCTTCTAAGAAGGACCGAGGCACGCACACTTGGTCTTTCTTCTTCATGAGCTTCATGTGATCTGTTAGTTGAATTTGGCTATTTCAAGCTTCTGGGCTAATATCCACTTAGTGAGTAAATACCATGTGTGTTCTTTTGTGATTGGGTTACCTCACTCAGGATGATATTTTCTAGTTCCATTCATTTACACAAGAATTTCTCAAATTCATTATTTTTAATAGCTGAGTAATATTCCATTGTGTAAATGTACTATTTTTTGTGTCCATTCCTCTGATGAAGGACATTTGCATTCTTTCCAGTTTCTTCTATGATAATTAAGGCTCTTGTCTTCTATTAGTGATGCTTGCATTTATGACTCCTGATCTCTTTCCTAGGTTTTCTTTTTTCTTCTTCTTTTTTAAATAAATAAGACTGCTATGAGCATAGTGGAGCATATGTCCTTGATGAAACCATCCAGGATCTAAAAATGAAAGACAGAAACAATAAAGAAATGGAAATAAAAATAGAAGATAGAAACAATAAAGAAATCACAAAGGGAGACTACCCTGGAGATAGAAAACCTAGGAAAGAGATCACGTGTCATAGACACAAGCATCACAAACAGAATACAAGAGATAGAAGAGAGAATCTCAAGTGCAGAAGATACCATGGAAAACATTGACACAACTGTCAAAGAAAATGCAAGATGCAAAAAGCTCCTAACCCAAAACATCCAGGAAATCCAGGACACAATGAGAAGGCCAAACCTAATGATAATAGGTATAGATGAGGGTGAAGACTCCTAGCTTAAAGGCCCAGTAAATATCCTCTACAAAATTATAGAGGAAAACTCCCCTAACCTAAAGAAAGAGATGTTCATAAATATACAAGAAGCCTACAGAACTCCAAATACACTAGACAAGAAAAGAAATTCCTCCTGTCACATAATAATCAAAACATCAAATGTACAAAACAAAGAAAAAATGCTAAAAGCAGTAAGGGAAAAAGATAAAGTAACATACAAAGGCAGACCTATAAGAATTACACCAGACTTCTCACCAGAGACTGTAAAAGCCAGAAGATCCTGGACTGATATCATACAGACCGTAAGAGAACACAAATGCCAGCCTAGACTACTATACCCAGCAAAACTCTCAATCACTATTGATGGAGAAACCAAGATATTTCAGGACAAAACCAAATTTACACAGTATCTTCCCACAAATCCAGCACTTCAAAGGATAATTGATGGAAAACTCCAACACAAGGAAGGAAACTACAACCAAGAAAAAGCAAGAAAGTAATCTTCCATCAACCCCAAAAGAAGATAGTTACACAAACATAATTCCACCTCTAATAACAAAAATAACAAGAAGCAACAATCATTTTTCCTTAATATCTCTTAATATCAATGGACTCAATTCTCCAATAAAAGGACATAGACTATCAGACTGGATATATAAACAAGACCTAGAATTTTGCTGCATACAAGAAACACACCTCTGTGAGAAAGACAGATACTACCTCAGAGTAAAAGAATAGAAAACAATCTTCCAAGCAAATTTTCCCAAGAAACAAGCTGGAGTAGCAATTCTAATATCAAATAAAATCGATTTTCAACCAAAAGTAATCAAAAAAGATAAGGAAGGACATTTCATACTCATTAAAGGGAAAAGTGTGCCAACTCTCAATCTTTACTCTATCTTAATGCCATATATTATTTTCTTTCCTCTGTGCAGTGAAAAACATTTTTCACAATAATTTAATATTTTAGTAAAACTAGTTATTAAGCTCTAGATCACTTTTACCTACCAAATGAGATTTATAACTCCATTCACTTCTGAAAATGCTCTTTCAATGTTCATCCCCTTAATCAGTCAAGTGATCCTTGTTGAGTTTACAGACTATTAACTTCAGTACAGTAAATAATATTTCAACTTTAACAAGATTATAGGAATGGATTATCAAACTAGATATAGTAGAACCCTGGTTTTTCCAATTGCAGTGCTAATTTTCTACTTGTTGCTGTTTTAAGATCTCAGTTTCCTAAATAGTAGCACACTTTTCGTGAGTAATATATACATTGCTGTTTTATGTATGTCATGATATTGTAACTAATACTTTCCCCCAGTTTCTGTGTTTTCTGGGGGCTACATAGAGGAAGAACAATGTAAAGCACATTTAAATTTTGCAGAATTGAATGCTATAGGGTTATAAAATTAAGGGATTGGGTTACTTGCATGTAAATCTTAACCTCAACGAATTAATCAGTAGTACCTGAGGAGAAATCTCATCTGGTTTCATAATATCATTATTTCTTTTCTGCTAAAGTATACTTACAGTCTGTATGTTTCAAATATAGCTTTAAATAGTTAGTATTTCATTACATCATTAGAAATAATATAAATTAAGGGATATTATTCCTCCTTTGTTACAGATTTTTAAATTGTTGGCTCTAGAGTGAGTTAACCTGATAAAATTTATAACTGCTATCCATGGAGCCAAAATTCATGAACCAGATTTTCATGTAAAATTAACACTTATAACTAGCTCACCAAAATGCATTTCTTAAATAACCTAATTATGCTTTCACATTGCAAATGCAAAAGGAAGCCTTGTAACAAATTTTACACTGTTACACAAAATGAAGCCAACATTCCTGTTTTTATTTTATTAAAATTTATAGCTTTATCAAAAAAAATCAGGGTATCCATCAATGTTTATAAACTCTGTACCTCACAATATTAAAGTAACAATATTTGAGATTGTACATGATTTGCAAATAAACCCATGTAATGTGGGAAAAAAATCAATAGACTTGAGAAAAAACTAATAAAAGCATGCTTGACCATAAATGGAACTGTGCCCATGAGTATGTACTTATTCAGGAAGTATGTACTTATATCATTCAGATATCTGTCTCTGTAGATCAAAGTTACTGACATTAATGTAGTTAATAATATTAATTATTTCATGTTCCATTAGCATTTCTTTAAAATAGACAGAGATAGTCAATGAAATATTTTCTCTTGATAGAAAAGGGGAAAGAGTGTTAGACAATATCCTATCATGGCTTTGAACAGTAGGTTGTAGAATGAACTTCCTAATACATAGACAAATTATCATCAATATCATAATTGCTAATTTCAATTGACTTGGATTGTCAGCCTGGAGTGAATAGGACTTAGGGTGGAGACACTAGACATGGAATGGGGATAACCTTTCTTTGCTTTAAAACCTTTCTATACAAATATGTTTTTGACAAACTGTCACATACACGTGGAGCTCCTCGCATCCTTTTGAATTCAGAAGATCAGGAATGAGTCCTGAAATTAAATTTAATTTCAGGATGCCTGAAATTAAAATGTTTTTCTGTTGACATTTTGTTTTGTTTTGACCTGATTGTAACTATGCTCTGGTTCTTCTCTCTTAGAATAAAAATGTCCATAATCTATTTTGGATTTTATTGGCCCACACAGTTAAAAGACTGGATTTTAAGAAGAACTACATATTTAAAGTGTTGAAACTTTTAAAGATTCCCAGACACTTTTATATTATAATGTTGACATGAGTCTTAGGGACAAATAAAAATGATACGTTATGGTTAAAAATGATATGTATGAGTGTCACATTGACATGGGCTAAATTTTGCTGCTGAGTTTTTGTCAGCTTGAAGTAAACTAGTGTCACATGGGAAGAGTAAACTTCAAGGACTTGCCTCTGTCACATTGCTTTTGAGACATGTATGAGGAGCATTTTCTTAATTAATAATTGATATAGGAAACATCCAGTCCCACTGTTGGAGGTTTAGTCCTAGGCAGTTGGGGCTGGAGTGTATAGAAAAATCAACTGAGTAAGCTTAGCAAGTCAGTGAGCAGTGTTCCTCCCTTGGGTTCTGATTCAGGTGCCTACCTTGAGTTTCTATATTGGCCTCCCTAAATGATGGATTATAACCCCTAAATACAAATAAATCCCTTGGATTCTCCTGGCTGGTTTTGGTAAGTAATTTATCACAGCAATAGCAAACATGCTAGGGTACTTTCTATGCTTTTGTTTCTGTGCTTTTACAGATAAATTCATAACAATATATGCTTCAGTTGTTGAGTGCTTGTGAAGTATGCGCCATGTGCTTGTTTCAGCCTCCAGTACTGACAAAAGAATAATACAAAGAAGAAAAAAGCCATGAGCAGGATGACTAATTAATACTAAATTTTAAGTTACGGAAAATTAAATAAGTGTATATTAAGTAATAAACATCCATATCCTTGAATAGTAGCAGACTTTAGCATGTGCTATTTATTATTAATATTAAGCTTTTAAACATTTATTTCAGAATCATAAAGAACTTTATATATGCTATCACATACTGCTGAATTTGATAATGGATAATTATATCATTTAATGTTCTGTTAGCTGCTATAAAAAATATAGTATTCAATCATATTATAACACAAATACTTCCTTGTTAGATATTGGAAAATAAAGAATTATGTAGGTTACCACATATACTCCAATAATGACAGTGATTGACTTTTGAAGACTGACTAAAGCAGCTTTAGGCAGGACTCTGTATGGCGACTAGGACAGAAAATTAACCTTTCAATAAGCAGCATCACATCTTCTTAAAAATCAAATACTACAATAGAAAACCACATACCTGCCAACTGTGAGTACTTCCTACTGTCTTCATTGTTATCCTGTGCATTGACCAACCTCTGAGATCTTGGAGACCTTATCATGGACACCAATTGTCAGATCTTGTTATCAGATAAAATAATTGATTTTATTATGATTACATCCATATATCAATGGTGATACTATTTTAATCTGTTCAGTAAGGGTTACATAGGTGAGAAAACACACAATTTTACCTGCACTATTTTGGTTAGTTTTGAACATAAGTAATTCTCACAATATCATTAAATCAGTAAGCAAATGAAACTGCTTCAATCTGGACAAACCCATTCATTGTAGAGCAGATGGCGCAACTTGTAAAACAGTCTTTGTTGTATCTCACCTTTCAGCTAAACAGCAAGGTATAAAGATAAGAAAATGATCACTATCCAAATAATATATTGGTGGTGCTCTCCTTATCTACAGAGTATCAAAAATTAGTGTTGTTTTCCCTGCATGTACAGAAATTATGTACAAAAAACCAGCCTGTTTTTTTGCTTAACTCACATAAATATATCGCCAGTTCCCACTCACTTCAAACATTCTTTTCAGTAAATATCTCACGTCAGTGTAGATAGTCCCGACCCTTCCCCTGTTGGAGCATATGATAAGTAGGTAAGTGGAAATAAGTAGAGGGTGAAGTGAAAACTTAAATAAATAGAATGGGGTTCTCTCTCAGAGTATCAGTGAAGACTGAAAGAATATCAGTCTGACAACAACAAAAAAATTGTTCTGGAAATGTTGAGAGTAATTACAGAACTTTATCACCGTTGATTAGCTTGTGATAAAATGTATAGTTCAGTAGCTGTGCTCATATATTCTGGAAAGTACCAGCACACATTTATATGGAACCTGTACTACTTGTTTTAATTAACTGAAATCATCTGCTTGGAATTATGCTCTCAATGTAGCTCACATTTCAATCTCCATAAATTCTCTCTTAGCTTTACTCTCCAGAATGCCAATGGGGCTGCTGCCAATCTATGGGAATATCTAATAGCATCAGCTAGGGCAAGGTGTGAAGTGTTTCCCAATCACATGGCAGTGGGGAAAGTTAACTTAACAAACTTTGTTATAATGAGGTAAACTCAAGAGAAACAAAAACAGGTATTTACACTGAATTTGTCACCTTGTTTCCTAAAAAGTTATTTACATCTTAGATAACTGACTTGAGCAAAACAAATTACCTTTTGTCTATATGCAATATAAAAAATACTTTATTACTTTCTATAAAATTAAAGTGAGATCAATAGTATTATCTCTAAAATAGTATTGCATTTTCTGCAATGAAGTCACAGATGCATTTACTAATAAAAAATAATACTAGTGTATACATATTTGCCTATACTAACATTATTACAATCCTATATTTTATATTATTCCTTTCTTTAAAAGGTCAAATGGACTGTTGTGGAGGTAATCAGTTGGCAAAATGCTTACCTTAAAAAATGGGAATTAAATTAAAACCTCCAGGACTCTCTTTCTACCAGTACACACACACACACACACACACAC
Organism: Rhabdomys pumilio; assembly: GCA_030674055.1. Taxonomy (NCBI): domain Eukaryota; kingdom Metazoa; phylum Chordata; class Mammalia; order Rodentia; family Muridae; genus Rhabdomys; species Rhabdomys pumilio. The sequence goes on from JANHMN010000001.1 coordinate 17,716,407, forward strand.
ACACACAAGCTAGAGTAGTAGTTCACTGTATTTATCATTTTAGTGTAAGCAGAGAGAAATGGATCCTGGGGACTGATTGATAAAACTGATTATGCGACTTGGCAAGTTTACAAGTGGAGGGTATGGGATACAAATACGTTTGGGGGCATGTATGCTTGAGAATGGCAGCCAATGTTGTCTTCTGACCTTCACATGCACATCCATGACCAGAAAACACAGATATTCACACCTATGAAGATACATATAAAACCACACATACACACAAAGTTGAAATAAAATGTTGTAAAATATTCTAGTCATTGAAATGTAATATTACAAGTATATTATATTATACTATATGAACAAGTATATTATATTTTAGGTACAAGTTAACATTATAATGTTTTAAAATTGCATAATATCAACCTTCCTCCAGAGTCTACTGTTATAAAATAAGCCACTATACTAAAGTGTCAAAACACCTTTAAAATTTGAGCTAGTAAAGCTTACAATAGGTAGCACAGTAGTTATTTGAGTCAATATTGTTTGCCTGTCTATCACATCTGTAATAAAATTACTACATGTAAGGTTTTGTTGTTTTTAATTTATCAAACAGAGAGAGAGGATGTCAAAACTTGATGGTCAGATACCAGACTCTCTCTGCATGAAACATAGTCTGATTTCATTATGACTCTGTTCTTTCCATGGATAGTTCTATGTAAACAGTAGGTACTTAACAAATATTATTAGTTAGCTGTGCAATTAAATTAATAGTACATATTCTTGTTTCTTGTGCTTTTGGCAAACAGACTAACAGAATACAATGAGCTAATTTTATCACATGGGTGAGCACAGAGAGTGTTTAATTCAGTCTAATGTTCTTTCCAAATGGTTTAATATTTCCTTGAATTGAGTTTCTTCCTATGCTCAAGCAGAAAGAGTTAGATTCTCTCTGGGAATAAAGTGCTCATCCATGTGGTGAAAATTAACTCCTTCAGAGCTCCAGGGAGCTAATGGTAAATTATTTCTTCTATGGTATGAAAGTGAATCAGATAGCCAATTAATTGTGCCCTAGAGTATACTGCAATGCAGGCTACATTTGTTTAATGCCTTGGGAAGACAATATATGCATTTCTTCTTGGGGGCCATCTAGCTGCATTCTGCTTTTAATTTCCCCTTCATGTGGCTTACGTTTTTACATGTGTGTGCAATGAAAAGTGCACATTTATCTAGAAAAACTGACGATATCTCCCACAGCATCTCCTCCTGCCTTCCAGGTTCAGCTCTTACGTAGTAGTTTCAGTTTCAAAATTTTTCTGGAATAGGCGATCTAATGTCTTGAAGCCAAGCAATGTGGTCTCATTTCACTTCTAAATAGTTGGTATAAGCAAGCTGTAAGAACTCTATGACAAATCAGATGTGGTAATTCTGTTGGAAGTTAGTTTTTGTGAGATTTCACTCACTGTTAAATTATTTCATTGCTTTCTACCACAAAGTTTTGTATCTCTAGAGAAGGCAGTCTCCATCTTGTCACCTAAGGCAGAAACTGACTGATAATAAGGTCAAGACTGAAGATCTTGAAGTACAGATGTGACTATGTATGTGTCCTTTAAAACACCAACTCTCAGATGGTGCCGATTTCTACCTGTGAACCTTAACTCTGGCTAACAGGAGAAATAAGTGGAAATATGAACAAAGTTCTGGCATACTTGAGAACCAATAGAGTTGACTGTTGCTCTTGAGAGAGAATTTTTATGTAATTTAAGACATAAAAAAATTGCTTGAAGCTTATCTTACACCACAGGAAATACAAAAACATTAAAATCCAAAAGAATTTGTTTTAATGTAAGTAAGATCACAAAGAAAGCCTGACTCTTCATCTTAAGGCATTCAACAATGAAGATGTTCCTTCTACAATCCCTCGAAAGACCCTGTTGGAAAAATTTTGATATTTCTAATATTTCATTATTTTAGTGTTCCCAAGTGAAGTCAACATGATTTTTTAAATTGAAGAGTAAATTTATTTCTAATAAATTTAAAGATTGGAGAGGAGAGTGAAGGGTTCCTAACTCCAGGAGGAACAAAATAAATTGCAAATTATAGCAAGTATTTGAATTAGGTCTAATTAATTAGAGAATATGGAAATTTCTAGTATAGAGTCTCATGAAGCAGTAGTGACTTTATTGTCTCTACCTTGAAACAAAATAGAATCAGGATTACACATTACAATATAATATACATTATAATAGAAACACATTCATTTATGTATATGCATATAAACTTAGCATGAATAGTGAAGAAATCAAAGGAAAATATTATAAAATACTGAGAAAAATATGTGTATGGATACTTCATGGAAAGATCATCTTATATTTCAGGAAGTAATGCATGCTCTCAATAGTTATCCAAATATCAGGAGTTAATTTTAAAAAATAGTCATCACCTAATATCAGATGGGAATAATATCACACTGACATTTCACTTTGAAGAAAGGCACATTTCATATTCCTAAAAAGAGTAAAACATTCGTCAGAACATCTGGTCATCTTAGATGAAAAATATGAAAGGTCTACCACGTATTTTATATTAAAAGTCACAGACTATTTTTGTTTAAAAAAATGGCTCGTGTGCTTTTATAAACTTAGTTTCACTTAAGTAATTAGTTGTAACTTGTGAATGTTTTCAGTTTGGAATGTTGAAAACGGTGTGACCCAGAAGAATGTGGAGTTACTAATGTTCATCTAAACTCAGCTATAAAAAAAAAATAAAAAAAAAAATTTAAAAAAAGGAATAGCATCCACAATTTACTTTTATCTAGAAAAATAAATATATATGCATTATGTTCTTTCCTTAAAGTAAAATGTTCCTATGTTTTATTACCTCTGGCTATGAGAAGTATTAATATATTTGAAGAGGAATTTGCATACTGATATTGAAGGGCTTAATAGCTATGATTGATAATCTTAATCTATATGAAATGTTTATGATATATGAAAAACTTTTCTTTGTGAGAAGGGATTGTGAGAGCAGGTCATCTAATCAACACGATAATAATACATGGGTAGCTGATTCTTGATGCTTCACATTTCCCAAATTACTATCATGATTTGTCCAGACTCTTTGGAGAGGAATTGTTTTAAAGATAAACTCCATCAAGATGATTGGTCATAAAATTGGTTTTCTTCAATATGTTTTACGTGTCATAGTTATAGGAATTTTTGCTATGATTTTGTAAAATGATATCTACAGAGAGTTCTTTTATTTATTTATTTATTTATTTATTTATTTATTTATTTTTTACTTCAGATTTCATTCCCCTCCCACATGCAACCAACCGCCAACTGTTCCATATCGCATACCTCATCCTCACATTCCCCATCCCACCTGACCTTTAAACTCCCTGTGGCCTCCAGTATCTTGAGGGTTAGCTGCATCATCTCTGACAGAACAAAGACCCAGCAGTTCTCTGCTGTATATATGTTGGCAGCCTCATATCAGCTGGTATATGCTGCCTGGTTGTTCGTCTGGTGTTTGTGAGATCTTGGGATCCAGATTAATTGAGACTGCTATTCTTTCTTTTTGTCTAGCGGTCCCTTCCCTCATCCTACATTTCCAGATGATTAATGAGAAAAGAAGGAACAGTTGAGTTATCTGGCATGATTTCTCCAAATCAATTTTATATATCAGACTCTCATATTCTGGTGCTATATAATATGAATTGTCACATAATTTGATATTAATTAAAATAATCAGATCATTCAATGGGAAATGCTAATTTTCCTCTTTAATAATTTATATAGTATGCTTTTGTAAGTGTATTATTTTTAATTTACATTTCAAATGTCATTCCCTTTCCTGGTTCTCCCCTCTGAAGCCCCCTATTCCATACCTCTTCCCTGTGTATTCTTTTAAAACCCATCTTCCTAGGAAACTATCTTCTATTTGCATCTTTAACTAACACTTTATTAGTTGCAGAATCACTTTGTTCTTTGCTTTATTTTGGTCACGTACAACCTGTGATTGCCTACAGAAGATCAAGGCTATCAACATTCAACAAAGGGAAAAGAGGGACTCCCAGACCTAGACATTAGATGGGGAGCTACTTAGAGTTGATGGCTATAAGACAAGGCAAAGTCAGTTATCTTTAGTGATGTGGTCCCTGAACGTTTGACATTGCTCCAGTGCATGTTTGCAAATCCATACAACAACACTTGTACCATGATTTATAATAATTAAAAATGTTGTATGAAGTTGGGATGGGTAGGGTGTCAATATGCGTCAGAGAACATAGAGGGAGAAGTGGTGGAGAATATGGCATAAATAAATAAATACTCTATGCACGCATGTAAAGTTATTTTAGACTCAAAATAGTATCCTTTTTGTATAATCCTTTTGGGTGCATTGTGGTATATCATATGAAAGATTTATTTCTTTATGAAGACGTTACTTAGATTCTTTTTACAGTCCAGATATGACTTTGAGTGAGTTGCAGAGAACTTCTGATGGAGTTACTCTACAACTCGCAGACCATTGTTGTGTATAATGGTTATTTTCACTTATAAACATTAAGGCAAATATTTACATAAAGGAAGCTTGATGAGGCATAAATGAATGCATTGTAAGTTTTTTTGAAATGGGAGTCCCCTGGTTGTTTGGTGTGTTTGTTTGTTTGTTTATTTGTTTGTTATGATGTTTTTTTGTAGCCTTCCTGCTATCTTACTTGAGATTAGGTTTCATTTTAAAGAAAAATGAAGTGGCCTTGGAAAAACTTGTAGATATTACAGAAGAAATAGCACTGAGGAAAATATAATTACATGAGTGACCTAATTACTTTAGGAAATAAGCCACTTCCATTGAAATGCACAGAGTGATTTCTGCAGTGAATATTTACAACCTGCCCATCAATTTGGACACAGTGGTCTCTTATACTTTATAGAGACAACTTGTTTTTGTTATATATAAAACATAGGTAAATGAAACTCAAAGTACTTTCTAAGATGTACCTCTCATGTTATAAACAGTCTCTAGTGCTTTGTCTAGTGTCTGAGAGAGTTTAGAATTTTATTAATATTTTTGAATGAATACACAAATGAACTGTTGTAAAATTACCTACACATATAAGGAAAGAATAATATGGTTTCAGAATGAAATTGTTTTCGTGAATGTTTTGCAAATATATCTGATTGTTGCATAAATTGAGATAAAATACAAGGATTGTTCCTAGTTTCCTATATAGAAAAAAATGATTTTTTTATTCCTTTATTCTGTTGTGAGGACTTAGTCATAAATTAAAATGTACCTATGTGTTGAGTCATATTGTTAGTGTATCGTTATAATTAGCAATCACAATACAAGCATCAATTCATATTCAACATGCTCATTTCCAGATGAGATCTGGAAATCTCTTCAGTTACAAAATGCTGTGTTAATGATGAAATGTTTTCAGTATGGTTTATCTAGTACTAATGCACATGGGGATGAGACAGAGCTCTTCAGTTATAATAACGTGCTTCAGTTGCTCAGAATCCAGATTTGATCCAGCACCCAAATCGTATCTCACAATTATCTGCTCTCTAGTTTGGGGGAATTGATGGTCTCTTCTGGACACCACGGGCATAAGGAAGGCACATTGTGCACATTCATATGTGCAAAAAAAGTGTTCCTATACATACAATAAATAAGTATATCTTAATACATGTACAGAATAGGTTCTCTGTTAATATTGTTAGCATGGATAAAAGGAGTATATATACAGCAATCTGTAGACTTAGTGATCTTATATTTCGTTCACTAGAGACCTCCTGAAAATCTTGGCTACTGACATGAAAGTTGCTTAAGAAGAGAGCTGTACAGAATAACAACAAAACAGGGGATGCAAATGCCTACCACCCTACATGAGAACAGCTCAGAGACTTGGCTGAGACATGAATGTCTCTGTAGAAGCCAATGAAATTTTTTAGCTATCTGGTCCTCATAACTTATTATTACATGCCATTCTTTCTTATGGCACGGGTGGGGATGAATATTACAGTTTGGTTATGTGGTCCAAAAGATATAAAAATTGACGGATATGTTTCCCTTGCTTGCTCAATATAGAGCAGAGAATCACCATTAGCTGATTTGTGCATACCACATATTCCATACATGTGTTATTAAGAAAAAAGTTGTCCCAACAATGTTACCTTTAAATGTTTGTGTGTTTATAGAACGAGAGGACCAGGGACCAATAAAGACAAAGCAACTGTACCTAGATTAAGATTATCCACCCTTACAGACTACCTTAGTTGCTCAGTATATATATATATATATATATATATATATATATATATATATATAAATTTTGATTTATATATATTTTGATATATATAATATATAAATATATATTTATATATATTTACGTCGATTTTGAAGTTGATGTCAATGTCTATGTCTATAGTATATGGCTGGGACCCATGTTTATATATTTTCTTTAGTAAATGTATAAGAGCCTTCTATCTAACTAGTTATTAAATAGCTGGACTCTGATCTACATTTTAGCCCAACATTATATTTACCTGTCAGTCTATTGCTTTACAGATGTACAATTAGGCATAATGATATAAATCATACCACATCAGTATAGCCAGAGACTTCAGTCTACCAATTTTTGACAGATTTTCTGTTTAGAGTACTGAGTGGTTTAGTCCATCAAATAAATCCCACGTACATCCTGACAGATGGTTCTTGTGTTCATTTCAGGCTGTGGCACTTATTACCTGAACATCTTTGGCAAATATTTAACCTTTATATATTTTATTAGCTGATAAAAATAATGTTTTGAATTAATGGATATAAGGCCACCTCTACTTCACATGTGAAGTACTTCAAACTGTTCTTAGGACATGATAATCATTACACTTTAGCTATGATGACAACTGTCTCGCATGTAGACCAGCATGGTACTTGTTAAACATTTTATTTATACAGTTCCTCTATTTTCAATATTTTTCTACTGTAAATGAATTAAATTTTATGTGAGTATAGTGTTTCTATTACATCTATATTTCTGTGTTCCCATTTGGTATCAATAAAAAAAAACATATATGTATATATATATATATATATATATATGTATATGTATATGTATATATGCATATATGCATATATGTTCCCATTTGGTATCAATAAAGAAAAAACATATATATATACATATATGTATATGTGTGTGCATATATGTATATATGTATATATGCATATATGCATATATGTATATATATTGAAATACATTGAAAATACTTTTTTAGATGATTGTGGATACTTTCACAACTCACAACTCCCCCCAATCTTCTTCTCTTCAGCTCCCCAAAGGCACACCCTTTCTTTATCTCATTCTTCTTAGAAAATAGATATATTTTATGATACTTTATATAAAACATGTGCCTGTGCCATCATGGAAGTCCAGTCAAGTTCATCTTTCGGTGCTGTGGATAGCCCTGGCCTTGTATTTTGATGCAAATTCTGCTTTCCTGGGAGGGGCTGCAGAGGAGGAGTGAATCAGTACACTGATGACTTCTTGTGAACCTTCTGCCCACGTTAATTTGTAAAACAAAGGCTAAAGCCAATGATTGGGCAGTAGAAGAGGAGGTGGAGAAAATAACTTGGGGGAGGGGAGAGAGAGGAAAGCTACAGGAGAGACTAGGAGAGAGGAAGGGATGGAAGAGGAAGGCAACAGAAGGGGAAGACAACAGGGGAGGAAGACAATGGAGAAGGAAGAGGTGGAAGGTCAATGGAGGAGAAGCATGTGGCCTGAAAAAACTGAAAGTTATAAGGGATCTCATAGCTGGGGAATAGAGTAGTGCAATGGTATTGGTAATGGTAAATCTGCCCAATCTAGGTGTGCAGTTTATATTCATAATTATTGAGTTGTGTTTTATTTTACTTGTCTTATTTGGGTTGGAGATTTACTACAAGAATTAGGTCCCACACATCCACTAACTTCTCACTGCAGATCTTTACTCTTTTCTTCTTCCTGAAAGAGTAGGAGGAAGGCATAAATCAATATAATAGAAACAGATTCAACTACAGCTTCTACAATTGAAGTCACATTTCCATTACTTGCCTGTAAGAATTTCTATGTCAGCCTTTGTATTATAAGCTTGACCATGGCCACACATACTACTCACAAGATCCACAAAGCACATTGTGGACATAGAGAGCATTTGGTAATGTGGGTCAAAAGTCTGGAGCATCTCCTGCAGTATATCCATTAAATCAGTGGAAGAATACACGGTTAAATACTGCTAGTAAACCCTGGACACTCAATTCTCTGCTTTTATTATATGGTCACTGTGCATGGTGTTAGGCATTTAAGAGTGAAGAAAAGAATTTGGTTTAGTTCATTCATAGTTTTTAACATTCGGGTGTGGATGGGGGGAGAGTGGAAAGAGAATCAGGTATACCCTCATTGGTTGTCAATTTCTTTGGAGTAAAATTTTCTTCTTAAAGACTTCATTTGTTAAATGGTTTCAGTAAGGCAAGGTGAATACTTCTTTAATTATAGTACTTCTACACTATTATATTCAATTTCCCCATGTAATTGCAGTGGCTCTGGAGTTGCTTCAGCTTAATGTAACGATTTTCTCTAGTTCTAGGCTCTCAGATGAACGATCTGCTATCTATAGTTCTAGAATATAAAAAAAAGGACAAACTTATCTTCTCACGCTTCATCTCAAGTTTAAATAGTATTTAATCTCTGTACACTCCTATTTTAATATTCTTCATTCTACTGAGATGTAAAGAAGACAGCATCGTAGCTCAGAAACATGACTTCAACCTAAATCACATATACCATTATTTAAGATCAGGTACAGGAAATTAAGTGATTTCTAGACCAAGTATCACTTAGCAGACTGACTGAGTGCTGAGTGAAGTCATATAGTTCACACAAACACTTAGATTTACTTACTCTTCAAATAAATATAATTAGTGTCATGGAGTCATTTGGGAAAGCAGATTGTATTGGTAGTAGACTCATCAATTTTAAAAATCAACTATTTATTTATTGAGTTCCAATGGTGTGCAATGTACATTCAGACTATAATGTGCAGATGTGAATGAAATACACTAATGTTGTTGCTGTGTGGAGCACTTATTTAGACAAAGAGAGAAAAATTAATGGACAAAATATGTTTAGAATTGCACAATGTATACAAAGTATCATTTTGTGTCTTTTGTAAATTGGAAGTAAAGAAGCTGATATTGAAAGCCAGAGCGGTGTTGGTGGTAGTGGAGTATATCCAGAAGTGTTCTTGCTAGCATTTTCATACTAAATAAGAGTGTTGGGTGTTTTCACCACTTCCAATATGAATGCACAAGTATCTGAGGACATTTACTCAATGAGTTCTAGCTTGAATCGAGCCATGTTCTATACTAATGTCACATTAGAAATAGGAAAAGCAAACATTTCCTTTCTAAATGCCATAATTGTGCTCTCAGAATTCAGACCCATTTAAAAACAATTGAACAACTTGGATGTATGTCCATAAAAACGTTTACTCTCTACGCTCTAGCAAATATGTTAAAAACAAAATTTGCATATGACATTCTGTTTCTTTGCTTGAGCCATCGTGAGTAATTTCCTCCAGTCTGTTTGAACTGATTTTTCAGTGTATAGATCCAAATGAGTTAGGAATGCTCACAGTGGTTGAGGGAACCAGTTGAGGCTTCACTTCTTTCAAGAGCGACATCAGCCAGTGCCTTCCAGACTGTATGATAAGGTCTCCATGGAGAAAATCTTGGTTAGCAAGTGAAGAGAATGTTCACTTCCTCGTCCACATCAGACTTTGCTAACGAATCATGACAATTTCTGACACAAATTCCTGAGAGTGATTCAAAACTCTGAAAGTAGCCTTCTGGGCAGTCTATCCCAATCAAGCTGAGATGGCTTTTAAGATAAAACACATAATGTCTTCAGTCAATAAAGATTAAAAGCTCTTTTAAAACAATTGATTCTCCTCCAACATCCCTGACTGTTCACCTCCCTATAGACAGGGGATGATCCTCCAAGTGGGTGAGAATATAATTCTATTCCCCAATTTCTGGAACCTTGCTGCCAGACCATCTGGTAGCTTTTCAGTCATCAACATGGTAGATAGGTTCTATTGCACCTATGATGTTCTCTGACTCATTGTATGCATGTCTTCTAAAAAATAATAAATAAATAAATAAATAAATAAATAAGAAATTTCTTACTTCTAGATAAATTACTAGATAAATCTTCTGCACAAAACACCCTAGCTAAGAATCTGCATTCAGAACCATAATGTAAGACAATAATTGAAGTAGATTTCTCCTTTTTATTAGCTAAGAGCATAGTTTCCCAATTATGTATCTAGACATGATACTGATGAATTGTTATAGATAGCAAATGAGATGACATTTTCTAACAAAGCATTTTGTCTTTCCTCATGGTTCTGTGGATCTCTGAAATGTTTAGTTTACCCATCATACACATTGTTGTAAAATGAATTATTCGTAATATAAAAGTCCCATGCTCTCAGAAATAAGACTGAGACTCAGGATATATTTACAAATACCTTGGCTATATAGCTAAGCTCTTCTCTGACTGGATTGTAACTAAAGATAACCCATTTATTTTAACCTACATTCTGTCATATGATTGGTCACCTGTGCTATGGTACCATGTGTCCATCTTCTCTGGCTGATCTCCCAGGCCTGGATCTATTCCAGAATTTCTCCTGCCTCCTAGATCTCTCAACTTCCATTTGCTGCCTCTGTCATAGGCCATGGGATGAGGGATTTAGAGACATAAAGGAAGGGGTCATAGAAACACACCTGTAGTCCAAGGAACAAGATCGATAATAATATTCAAGTATCATGGGACAGGACTGGGAGGTAACCGGGTTACCAGAGAAGGCTAAGGTAGATCATTTAAATGTTTCAGCTATTGAAGTGCAATTTTAAATAAATATTGCTTCTCTGTGTGGTTAATGGGGACTGACATAAGGTAAAGAAATATAGACATCCAATTAATTCACTGTTAACATTTATATTAAGAATAATTCATTTACACATTGTTTATCAATAGCTTAAGGCACCCAACAAACCACATGATCACATTCTTCATGCAAAAAGCCTACTTCCTGGTACCAATTTCTGGCTTAGTTATCTTCTGTTACTGTGATAATATATCATGACAAAGATAATTTATGAAAGGAAGTATTTAATTAGCTTATCATTCCAGAGAATTAGAGACCATAAATTCACAGTAAAGGTATGGCTTTAGGAAAAGCTGAGAGTATTTCTTGAATCAAAAACAGGAGGCAGAACTCTGTTGGAAAATGGCATTACATTGTTTAGTAAAGATATCAAAGCCAAAGTATCTGTTACAAACCCTGGCTGTTATAAAAATAATTAAGATTTTTGAGCATATATAAATGTTTGTATTTTTTAATATAATGTGTATTTCAAAACAATATGTTCACATTTCTAGCTGGAAACTGCACATATGTTTACATTTGTAGTGCCAGAGCAATCTTTAAAGTGACTGCTTTCTTGTTAACATTTCCTGCTGATCATTAAGTCTTCCTTCTGAATGGACTTCTCATGTCTTAGCAAAGTGTGACATAAAGAAAAAACTTACTTAAAATAAGTAACATGTTATTAAAATGGCAGGAAATTTATGTTTCCACCCTTCACTTTGAGGAAATATTACAAATATTAACTTAAATATATCATTAACATATTAAATACATATTGCTGAATATGTATTCTATGGATGTGTTAGTCAACACTGAAAGGTTTTCTTTATAATTTTAACCTCTTTATATAAACATTGACCATCTGTGCAAAACTTTTAAAAACCTGCTTATATAATTTCACTTAAAAATTTTTCATGAAATTGAATTTAAATATTAAAGACTTTAATTATTACATTAAACATTTAACTTAACCTGATTATTTCAACATAGAGTTTATATTGCTTGAAGGTTCAGTATGCCTCTTAATACAATAAAATGTATAATATCTATAGAAACACTTCAAATACTGACAAGTAACATTTATTTTCAAACCATTTTATTACAGAATAATTTTACATGTTATTATTAAAGACTATTTGTTGAGATATTGAATCTAAACAGAAAAATATATATGAGGCAAAGTTGGCAATAAAGCTTTCTTTCTTTCTTTTTGAATTTTTTACTATTATTTATTTATTTAATTATATTATAGATTTTATCCACCCCCCTCCGTCCACCCTCTGACTGTTCCATGTTCCATACCTCCAACCCACCCCCTGTCTTCACTAGGCTGTCCCCACCACCCATCCCCATACCACCTGACCTCTAAACTCCCAGGGGCCTCCAGACTCTTGAGGGTTAAGTGAATCATCTTTTATTGACTCCGGCATTCCTCTTTTGCATATGTGTTGAGGGCCTCATATCAGCTGGTATTTGATGCCTTCTTGGTGGTTCAGTGTTTGAGAGATCTCTCGGGTATCCAGATTAATTGAGACATCTGATCCTTCTACAGCGTCGCCCTCCTCCTCAGCTTCTTCCACAGGGGTCAGCAGCTTCTCTCCATTGGTTGGGTGCAAATATCTGCATCTGACTCTTTCTGCTGTATGTTGGGAGGGCAGTCATGATAGGTCCCTTTTTGTGAGCACACCATAGCCTCAGTAATAGTCAGGCTTGGGACCTCCCCTTGGGCTGGAACCCACTTTGGGTCTGTCGCTGGACCTTCTTTTCCTCAGGCTTCTCTCCATTTCCATCCCTGTAGTTCTTTCAGACAGGAACAATTATGGGTCAGAATTTTGACAGTGGGATGGCAACCTCTTCCCTCATTTGATGCCTTGTCTTCTTGCTGGAGGTAGGCTCTGTAAATTCCCTCTTCCTACTGTCTGATATTTCATCTAAGGTCCCTCCCTTTGAGTCCTGAGAGTCTCTTAGCCCCCAGGTCTCTGGTGCATTTCGGAAGTCCTGCCAACCTCCTACCTCTCTAGGTTGCCTATTTCCATTCTTTCTGCTGGCCCTCAGGGCTTCAGTCCTTTTCCCTCACCCAATGCCAGATTTGGTCCCCTCTCCTCCCCACCCCTGTCCACTTTCCCTCCCAAGTTCCTAATTCTCCCCTCACTTGTGATTGACTTCTTCTCTTTCCCTAGTGGGACTGATGTGTCCTCATTTGGGCTCTTGAGCTTGTTGACCTTTTTGAGTTCTGTTGTGATAGCCAGAAGTGGAAAAAAAAAAGATGTCCCACCACAGAAGAATTAATACAGAAAATGTGGTTCATTTACACAGTGCAATACTGCTCAGCTATTAAGAACGGGGACATCTTGAGTTTTGTAGGAAAATGGATGGAATTAGAAAATATCATCCTGAGGGAGGTAACTCAGACACAAAAGGACATGCATGGTATGCACTCACTAATAAGTGGATATTGGCTAAAGCTTCCTTTCGAAGCTCAGGAACAAGGGGAGGAGAATAGGATCATGTATGCCATGATATACACATGGAGGTCAATTTTACTGTTAGTTCTTACTTTTCACATTGTTTGAGACAGACAGGGTCTTCTGTTTTCATACCTGCCTTCTCCAGGTGAGGTATCCAGAAACATCCAGCCGTTTCTCACCAGCTGCTCCATGCCCTCCCCCACCCCCAGGAAGAACATGATTTGGCTATACACACTTAGGCTCCTGTGTGAGGCTTTAAAACAGGTTCCAGAGATCTGAGTTGTCAGGCTTGGCAGCAAGTACTTTATCCATCCAATCTCTCCATGCACAGATGTCTTTAAACAATAATATTGTAAGTTTTTTAAAAAGTGTCTGTTCCTATTTCTACTCTCTTTTTTCTAGTGATAATTATAATTTTATAATTCTAATGATGTCTGGCATTTTTGCCCAGTGTATCCACAAGTTGTAGACATCCACAGCTAATATATAAGTATTATTTTGCCTACTTAAATTTTGTATTTTATATTATAGGTATAACTCAAAAATTTCCTTTTAGTTTTCATCCAGTTTTAGAAGTTTGCTACTTATGAGCATACAGTAGCTGATGGTGTCAAACTCCTGAGCCTATGGAGAACATTTTTCATTAAGTTATACATGTTGTTGAGGTTGATGTACGCTTAATAAACAATGCTACAAATCATATATTTATATATAATCTGTGAGCCAAAACTTATATTTAAGATTAAGCACATATTCAGAAACATTCAACATTTAATTACTTTACTTAGTGCTTCCTCATATTTTCCTCCTCCTCCTCCTCATCCTCCTTCCCTTCCTGGGAAGCACTTCTTTGTCTTCTGTCTTATTTGCCTCCATGCCTTCCTCTATTTATGAGCCTTATGTTCTCTCAAGATACCAATTTCCAGGTTACTTCCAAGGTCTCTTCCTCAGTTGTCACACAAATACCAGCCACTGTGCTTCTGTAGCAGAATGATGCCAGAATCACATCACACATTCAGAGATGTGCTCAGTATATCTTTCAAATTTGCTTTCTGTCTTTTTAAAAAAAAATGGATATTTTCTTTATTTACATTTCAAATGTTATCCCCTTTTCTGTGCCCCCCCACGGAAACCCCCATCCCATTTTCCCCCTCCCCTTTGCCTCTATGAAGGTGCTTTCCCACCCACCAACTCCCACCTCCATGCCCTCGCATTTCCCTACACTGGGGTATCAAGCCTTCACAAGACCAAGGGCATATATCCCATTGATGCCCAACAAGGCAATCCTCTGCTACATATGTAACTGGAGTCATGGGTTCTCTTTGTATGGTGGTTTAGTCCCTGGGAGCTCTGGGGGTGGGGGGTCTGGTTGGTTGATATTGTTGTTTTTCCTATGGGGTTGCAAACACCTTCAGCTCCTTTATTCCTTTCTCTAACTCCTCCATTGAGGACCCAGGGCTCAGTCCAATGGTTGGCTACAAGCATCCACCTCTGTATTTTTCAGGCTCTGGGAAAGCATCTCAGGTGACAGCTATATCAGGCTCCTGTCAGCATGCACTTCTTGGCATCTGCAATAGTGTCTGGTTTTGGTGGCTCTGTATGGGAGGCTTGCCACATACTTGAAGCTCATGGTCGGGCAGCAGTAGGAAAGTGCTAGTCTTTCCTCACTTGGTGCAACTCTGAGTAAGTTGTTCTCTCAGTCCTAGTTTCCACCATGAAGCTCATCTTTGTCTTAAGCACAAAGGCCCCAAATCCTCAACATTTCAGAATCCATCTGTATTTAACAGTAGTTTTGGTACATGAATATATTCTCTTCATTTTTTTTTTTTGAGTTTCATTGTGTTTCATTGTAGTTTACTTGTGATTGCTAAACCTTTGGATGGAAGGTGAAGAACAATAGAAAAAGTACTTTTGTGCCAGAATCATATTATTTTGTCACCTGCTTGTCACTTTATGTTCCATAAATACATTCTGGTTTTCAATACATTTACAAGTAAATTATTGCTTTAGTAGTTTCAGGTACACCACACTTTATTTAAGCTCCGTAATTCAATGTAATTACCAATGTAAGTCTACATTTTTTTCTATAGGATTTAGTACGGACACTGTACTTTTCTTTATTTTGTCTCTTTAGTAGAAGTATAATTTGTTTGAAGTTTTAAAATGAAGTTTCAACTAGTAATTAAAATATTTTTTTAAGAAAACTGGAAAACAAAGTTAAGAGAAAATTATTCCCACACAGCAAAATTAGCACTCTGAATTCCATCTTAAGAAATATTAAATTAATACTATCACAAAATGTCAACAGCTGATGAATGGTTATTCATCACTGTACTAAATACTGTACAATTTTATTAAAGTTTTAATCTTTTTCCTAATATTTCTTTATAATCTTAGAAATTATCAGGAAACAATGTATGATTTTTATATGAATTATATTTCTTTTTATTTATCACATTAAACAGAAAAACTTACATCTTACATGGTCAATATGGACCAATGAATAAAAAAATTGCCACCAAGTCCAACATCCTGAATTTAATCCCTATACACAGGTAGTAGAAGACAACATTTACGGGTTATTTTATGGCTTCTATATGAGTGCTGTGGTATACAAAACCCACCTACATAAGCATAAAAAATAAATGTAAAACTAAAAATGCATGTTAATTTACTTGTTATTAGTCTCACTAAATATTAATATAAATGACATTAAAAATAAAACAGAATATTCCAAAACAAAGAAAAACTAACTTCCAGTGTCATTACATTATAGTTATCCAAATGTCTATAATATTTTTTTAAAATAAAATAAGGTCTTCTATATTTCATTTTTGTACAAGCCTTCATCTTGAAGTTGAATTACGAAATGTTGCCTTTTATTGATAAGTAGTTGAGAAAAAGAAAAATATGCTTGTTACCTTGCCAAGAAAACTGAAGAAAGTCTTTGATATCAACCTTTGAACTGGTTAACATCTTAAGACTTCAGGAGGCAATGAGAGATCATGACCTATAGAGAATAAGTAATTTACAATGATTTCATTCTTTAAAAATCCTCTGACTTGTCTTCATTTTGAGTAGGATTGGAAGAGAATGCAGTCATCAGGTTGAAAGAATAACTTCCCTTGGAAAAATCACTTAGGATATCCCCAAGGTTGATGTGAAAACAAATCCAGTGCTCTCATCAGAAGATTTGCTCATTGGTAATCTGTCAAGCTCATTCTAGTTAATACAAAGTTCCTACATTATAACTGTACTGCAGCTCTCAAATTTTAGTTTTGACAAAGCAGTAATAGTTACTGTATTTTCTGAAAAGGATATTGAGTTCCAAGAATATATGTGTCAATTTTTCATGTGTGGCAAGTTATGCTTTCTCATGTCTCTCCAATAAAATTATATTTAAGGAAGACATAGCTATTATACTTTGGAAATCAAGCAGTTGACAGTGTTGATTCTTATGGAAAGCACCATATTCAGAAACATGAAACTGCTTTGCATCATTGACCTCCAATCACATGGACTATGCAGAGGATAGTGCTGTCCTGACTATAGGGAGTTTATTAAAAGTATATGATGCTTGCTCAGAATAGAGATCAGGACAGTTGGGAAGGAGATTTAAGAATGAAAATCAACATTTGCTTGTCTGTATGTGCTGCCATGGTTCAGATCTATTTTAAGCATTCATGTTGGTGAGATTAATGGTGTTGCTTCCTTGACAAGCTCTCACAGAAATCTCAAACCTAGACAAAAAAAAAAAGAAGGTGACTAAGGAATACAGAGATGGTGAGCCAAGTACTCCCAAAGGAAGGTCCTCCTAGTTGATAATTCAATACTAAGTGATCAGCCTCGAAATCATATACATACAAGCAGCATTAAAAGTAGTTGAACAGATTTTATGCATACATGTGTGTATGCATGTATGAGATGTATGTATATGTATATTTGCATATATATCACATCATATGTATCCATGTATATATATGTACATATATATATATACACGAACCTGAGAGAACAAGGGAATGGGGACATGGGAAAACTTGAAAAAAGAAAAGAGAAAGAGGAAAATAAAATAATTATATTTTAATTTCAAAAAAATAAAAGATAAGAAGTTAAGGCATACTTATCTGACTGGGTACCAAATTGTGTGGATTATGTGTACACTGAGATCAGAAACTAGAATGAGTTTAGAACAATAGTGGCATGAGTTAAGTGAGAGTCAATTTTTCTCTGAAGATGAGTTGGGCATTTTCGTGAAATATCTTGGTAAAAATGATGCATATACATGGATACATGAGAAAATGTCTGCACATCTGTTGAATTCAAGTCTACAGAATGATTAGCATTAACCCTGAAAGAGTACAGAATATGGGAAAATAGGAGGAATAGGAAGAAAGTAAGTGGGGTATAGAGTTAAACATAAAATAAGACACAATGATTTTTTTTTAAAATGGATAAATGTCTTATCAGAGAGGTGAGTATTATCCAACGCCTCTTAAGTTAAAATAGCAATGGCTAATGCACATATGTCAAAGCAGCGTCAGAATTTGACTTCAGTAGAATTCTGGGACAGAGACAGATAAAGAATAAGAAGTCCATAGTGAAAGTTTTCAACCACCTAAGAAAACAATGTCCTTGGCATAGAAGATTGTTGTTCATTACTACTAGATGGGGAGCACTGTACAGTGTGAACCATTTCCAGCCATGAAGTGTGTGTCAGCTCACTCGGATGCAACGACTGAGTAGGCAGTAATTGTTTTCTCACTGTTACAGAGTCAAGAAAGGCATTTTAATTGAAGTTGACTTGCCACTGGATTACTTCCTGTTGCAAAATAGGGATATTTTGGAAAATAAGATGAAATGCAGGTCATTTTTATTTATTTTTTTGTTGGATATTTTCTTTATTTACTTTTCAAATGTTATCCCCATTCCCGATTTTCCCCTTAGAAACTCCCTATTCCATCCCCCCTTGCCCTCCTTCTATGAGAGTGTGCCCCAACTACCTACCCACTCCCCACCCTTGTACTCGCCTATACTGAGGCATAGAGTCTTCGAAGGACCAAGGGCCTCTTATTCCACTGATGTCCTATTAGGCCATCCTCTGCTACGTATGTAGACAATGGACATATATATATATGAAAATGGATAAGTAAATATCTTCTAGATTATTAAGTTTTCCATATTTATAATGTGTATCAGAAAACATGTGATAAACAATAAAGAAATTATGATTTAAATAACCAGGGAGAAAAAGAGAGGAAGATTAACCACACATCAAGATTACATAAACATAAGGCAAGCTTTAATAGTAAAATGGAGAAGTTGAAAGGCAACCTTGACTTAGGAGGTTACAGAAATTGTTGTGTGTGCAGAGTGGTGGAGAAGCCACCCAATGGAAATGGGTGAAAATCAAATATTACAACATTATTTGATTCCCTTTACTTTGATCAGGAAGGTCATTTCCAAGATCCTATACGAATAATTTCCCAACCTCATTGAAGCATCTACCATAGGAAGTTTCTAAACTCTCCCATTGAGAAAGCTTGAAGTTTAGCTATAATTTTAACACTTTGTGCATATTCTTAAAATATGCCAATGAACCACCAGCATGGGAGCACAAAGGGAGGGTCCCATGACACCAGCTGTATACTTAGGGGAGGATGGCCTTGTCAGGCATGGGTGGGAGAGGAGATCCCTGGTCCCATGAAGGCTGAACACAGAGCGGGGAGGAATTCGAAGGTGGAGAGGGGGTAGTGGGGGGTAGGTGGGGGGCACACCCTTGGGAAGGAAGGAGGGGGGATGGGATAGGGGGTTCCTGGGTGGTGGGGGGAATAGGGTGAGAGGATAAAATCTGAAATGTAAACATAATATCCAATAAAAAATATGCCAATGATGTTTTGTATTACATTTTTATTAATTTTATTATTACATTTTATTATTACATTTTTTATTAATTTTGTATTACATTTTGTATTACATTACTGCCTGGCTTACATTTTTCTCCCTTTGTTGTTCACCTTTTTATTTGACTGTTTTTGAGCAAGTTATCCAAATGTACACCCTGGCAATAATTGGTTCTGTACTCTCTAGCTTCTACTAATTATATATATATATATATATATATATATTTCAGTTTGTACAACTTGGGGAAACTAGGGCATAAATATATTTTTTATTTACCTGAGATAATGTCATCTTGGAGGCTTACTGCTTCAGTATGCTAATCTATGCCTAGTCCTGGAAGCTTTGAGTCTTCATACAGTCTAATTGAGGTCTAGAATGCTTTTAGCCTCTGAAACTGCTGAATGAGCTGTCCTTTTTTGCTCTTTCTGATCTTGTCTGGCTGATTCAACTCAGCTCTTCGGGCTCAAACTCAGTTCTAAGCTGACTGATTCAATCTGGCATTTCTCTTTTCCTCTCTTGAATTGTTCTGCTTGCCTCATACTAAATTTGACTACATGTTCTAATTTTCTAGCTTCTTCTCATTCTTTGGATCATTCTGCATTCTCCTGTGTCTATGTGGCTCTTTGTTTGCAGGCAGTCTTTCTACAACTGTCCAGGTAAAATTGCTTCCCTCTTTCTTTTCCTCCTCCTCCTCCTCCTCCTCCTCCTCCTCCTCCTCCTCCTCCTC